>CM048754.1:55621782-56256782 GCA_026315105.1 Locusta migratoria | reverse complement strand
GATATGTCAGTTGGTAAATCACGTGGGTGCTATCGCAAGTGGCTCTGCCCTTGATCGTGTACACCTTCCGGGTTACGGGACTGGAGTAAGTGGTGGTGGAAGGGTGCATAGGGCAGGTTTTACAACGGGGGCGGTTACAAGGGTAGGAGCCAGAGGGTAGGGAAGGTGGTTTGGGGATTTCCTATGGATGGACTAGGAGGTTACGGAGTTTAGGTGGGCGGCGGAAAGACACTCTCGGTGGAGTGGGAAGGATGTCATGAAGGATGGATCTCATTTCGGGGCAGGATTTAAGGAAGTCGTATCCTTGCTGGAGAGCCACATTCAGAGTCCGCTCCAGTCCCGGAAAGTATCCGGTGACAAGAGGGGCACTTCTGGGGTTCTTCTGTGGAAGGTTCTGAATTTGGGGGGATGAGGAAGTGGCTCTGGAAATTTGTTTCTGTACCAGATCAGGAGGATAGCCGCGGGATGTGAAAGCTGATATTAGGTTATTGGTGTACTGGTTCAGGGATTCGGGACTGGAGCAGACTCGTTTGCCACGAAGACCTAAGCTGTAGGGAAGGGAACGTTTGATGTGGAATGGATGGCAGCTGTCATAGTGTAGGTACTGTTGTTTGTTGGTTGGTTTGATGTGGACGGATGTGTGAAGTTGGCCGTTGGACAGATGGAGGTCGACATCAAGGAAAGTGGCATGGGATTTGGAATAGGACCAGGTGAATTTGATGGGACCAAAGGAGTTGAGGTTGAAGAGGAAATTCTGGAGTTCTTCACTGTGAGTCCAAATCATAAAGATGTCGTCAATGAATCTATACCAAACTTTGGGTTGACAGGCCTGGGTATCCAGGAAGACTTCCTCTAAGCGTCCCATAAATAAGTTTGCGTACGAGGGGGCCATCCTGGTTCCCATGGCTGTTCCCTTTAGTTGTTGGTACGTTTGGCCCTCAAAAGTGAAGAAGTTGTGGGTTAGGATGAAGCTGGCTGGGGTATTAAGGAAAGAGGTTTTAGGTAGGGAATTGGGTGGTCGGCGTGAAAGGAAATACTCCATCGCAGCAAGGCCCTGGGCATGTGGGATGTTTGTGTACAAGGAAGTGGCATCAATGGTTACAAGGATGGTATCTGGAGGTAACTGGCTAGGCAAGGATTTCAGGCGATCGAGGAAGTGGTTGGTATCTTTGATGAAGGATGGGAGACTGCACATGATGGGTTGAAGGTGTTGGTCTATGTAGGCAGAGATTCGTTCAGTAGGGGCTTGGTAACCGGCCACAATGGGGCGGCCGGGATGATTGGGTTTGTGGATCTTGGGGAGTAGGTAGAAGGTGGGGGTGCGGGGTGTCGGTGGGGTCATGAGGTTGATGGAGTTAGGTGAAAGGTTTTGTAGGGAGCCTAAGGTTTTGAGGATTCCTTGAAGCTCTGCCTGGACATCAGGGATAGGATTGTGTTGACAAACTTTGTAGGTAGTATTGTCTGAAAGCTGACACAGTCCCTCAGCCACATACTCCCGCCGATCAAGTACCACGGTAGTGGATCCCTTGTCGGCTGGGAGAATGACGATGGAACGGTCAGCTTTCAGATCACGGATGGCTCGGGATTCAGCTGTAGTAATGTTGGGAGTAGGATTAAGGTTTTTTAGGAAAGACTGAGAGGCAAGGTTGGAAGTAAGGAATTCCTGGAAGGTTTGAAGAGGGTGATTTTGAGGAAGAGCGGGTGGGTCTAGCTGTGATGGAGGACGGAACTGTTCCAGGCAAGGTTCTATTTGAGTCATGTCTTGTGGAGTTGGATCATTAGGAGTAGGGTTAGTTTTCTTCGTGGCAAAGTGATATCTCCAGCAGAGGCTACGAGTATAGGATAGTAAATCTTTGACAAGGGCTGTTTGGTTAAATTTGGGAGTAGGGCTAAAGGTGAGGCCTTTGGATAGGACAGAGGTTTCAGTTTGGGAGAGCGGTTTAGAGGAGAGGTTAACTACTGAATTGGGATGTCGTGGTTCCGGATTGTGTGCAGTAGGATTTAAAGGTTTGGGGGGGAGTGGAGCTGGAAGTGGGAGATTGAGTAGATGGGAGAGACTGGGTTTCTGTGCAATAAGAGGAGCTTGAGGTTTACTGGAGTGGTTGTTGAGGGAGAGTGTGTTGAGGGAGAGTGTATTGCCTTTCCGGAGGTGGGTGACAAGGAGTTGGGATAGTTTTTTGAGGTGGAGGGTGGCATGTTGTTCTAATTTTCGGTTGGCCTGTAGGAGGATGTTCTGAACTGTGGTTGTGGATGCGGAAGTGGAAAGGTTGAGGATTTTGATTAGGGATAGGAGTTGACAGGTGTGTTCATTGGCGGAGTTGATGTATAGGTTAAGGATTAGGCGGGTGAGAGCTGTGGATTGTTCTGTTTGGAATTGGTGTAGGACTTGATGAAAGGATGGGTTACAGCCGGAGATGGGAACTTTTATTGTGAGGCCCTTGGGGGTTATGCCAAATGTTAGACATGCCTGAATAAACAAAATGTGGGACCGTAATCTGGCGAGGATGAAAGCATGCTTGCGGAGGGAATGTAATAGGCTATATGTTATCGGTTCTGTGACCTCCTATAAACTAAAACAAAATCCGTTCCTTTTCTGCTTTTTTCCCCCCCTTATTTATTCTTTATCTTCAAATCCTCAGTGCTCCTAAAACTCCGTACGACATTGCAGTTTCCTTGCCACTCTGTGTGACGTCACGTAACTGCGCTGTCGCACGAAGCCAAAGGAACACTTCAGAGAAGGAAAATATAAAAGAAAAAATAGAACAGAAAATACACAATTAAATTAAAAGGAAACAAAAATATATTAACAATTTCTCCCACCTAACACCTATTTGACTCGTACTTGTTTGCTTAGTGGTCAAATGTAAGGTTCCAGTTTTTTTTTGAAAGACAAAAAAATGTCAAAATATGTCTGTACCTTTACATATTTGTACCATTACATACTGAATTGCCTCAGTGGTGTGGCCGACAATTGGAAGGCGCCTCGCTGCGAAGCACGCAGTTGTTCGATGTAAGAGGTTTGAGTCCTCCCTCAGGCAGGGATGGTTGTGTTGTCCTTAGCGCAAGTTACTTTAAGTTAGTTTCAATAGTTTGTAAGCCTAGGGACTGATGACCGATGTAGTTTAGGTCCTTACATTTACAAACACACGATTTTTTGACATATTCCATTCTCAGGACCGACGACCTCGTAGTTCGGTCCTCTCAAACTCCCGACGACAACGTTACTTCATCCTCGGTCCGATATCTGTTTTAATCTGACACCTAGCAGAGCTAAATTAGATGGCACAAGAAATGAGAGCACTATAAATGGTGTAAACAAAATCTGCTCGTGCAGTGTTACATACAATACCGAGTACGGACACGCATTGTGTCGTTATTTTTTTTTAGTGTACCAGCTGTGCCTCTGTCGGCAGCGCCCCTGGCTGGAGTACCTGGACTACGAGGCGGTGCGCGCCGCCCAGCAGAACGCAGTCCGCGAATGGCAGGCGCTGCGCTTCCGCAGTCCACACGACGAGTCGGGCGGATCCTCCGGACCCCAGCTGACACGCGCCAGCTCGGAGCCGGAAGACGCCGAGGACCCGGCACGCAGGATCGTCAGCAGGCAAGTGGAGGAGTGATCTCTTACGTAATAGACCGGGGTTGGGAATGTAGTCAAAGTTCCTTCCCTGAAAGGTAACTTAGTTACAATTACTATACATCAAAAGTAACTCCATCAGTTACAAATATCTTTACAATTAATTGCTGTTGAATCTTCCAGGTTATATGGTCATGGTCGAAGAAACGTATCTGCACGACGTTTCATCCAGAGCTGTGCTTGACCTCTTCAGAGGTGCTACTGGTAGCGGTGAGTCTTGCAAGACTTACCGCTACCAGTGGCACTTCTCAAGTTGTCCAGCAGAGCTCTGGCCGAAACATCAGGAGCAGATTGTTTCTTCGACCACGCCTGTATAACCCAAAGATTCAACAGCGATTATTATTATTAAGCCTTCACTATATCTTTACATTTGTTTTTACAGTTAGTTTTTAAAACTGGAATTGTAACTCATTTGTAAATCCATAATGTACCTTACACGTGTATGAAGGAAACAAGCTTTAATGTCAATCAATAATATAAGAATACCTACAAAATAAATAATAATACATAATTAATGCATTATTAAAGACATTGTCCACAGTATCTTCCGTCTCTGTGTTCTCTGTTCCACTGTTTGTTCATTTTCAAGAAAACTTGTTTTTCAAACGTTTTGTTTGACATTGTTCGTCATTCGCATCTCTGTGAAAACTGCCGACTTTGGCGTTTACTACGGTTATATTCCAGTTGTTGGTTATGCTGAAATGGCAACGGTGAGCAAACTTTTCAAAATATGTATTCTGAGTGAGAGCTACACTGTGAAAGGTGAAGTGGAAGAATCAGTGATACGAGGCGCCGTATTAGTAGTAGGCTACTCGACAAAATAAGCCCCGGCAGAGAGGCCGAGCGCTGCTGCGGAGCACGCGGGTGCTCGCCGTCAGAGGTTCGAGTCCTCCCTCAGGCACGGTTATGTCTACTGTCCTCGGTGTAAGTTAGTTTAATTACTTTGTTAGTCTAGGGACTGCCGACCGTAGCAGTTTGTGCCAATAGGTTTACAAACATTTGAATTCGAATGACACGTTGACTGAGCCAAATTTGGAAGATGTTTTCGATTTTTGTGACTTCACCAAAATGTTGCCGTCAGAATTTGAAATGATAATGAACATTACTTGGCGGCCAATTGTTTTAAAGAAAGCCATAAGTTTCAGAAAAAACAACTCCTGTGAAAAGAAGCAACAGGTAGTGCTCGCATATTTATTCCACATTTCAAAGCCGGCCGTACGTCATTATTCTCCCCGCAGTTTCTGAAGCTTTCAATGAAGGCTTATGTAAACTTAATTCAGTTTTACTAATATCAATTGATTGTGTTCAAGCATCTGCTGCTGGCAATCCCACATTTAGTACGCAGTCCTGCCTCCTACGTACATTCAAAAGCAATATGTCATCGTCCTTTCGTAGGCTGCATACTGAAGTTAACTTGATGATGACGAATCCTGTCATTATTGCTGCAGCGTTGATAAATGAGACTTAATTGTTTTATTTACTTCACATACAGCTGGTGCCAAACGATGTAGCAATTTACTGTAGGGAGTCCAGTATCATTCTAATATTATTATGTTTCTAACATTCCACAGGTGCTACTCTGCCTCTTATTAATGGAACTATTTCATAAATGTTGCTTTTGTCTACTTCATTTCATAAAGGAACACATGGAATGAAAACGTTACTTTGTAGTTACATAGAGCAAAATCGAACAATACCGCCGAAAAGATGTGTTTAGTGCCAGTGAGCCACGAATGTTGTTGTATCTTTAATGTCACAGGCACGGGATGCAGCTTTTATGTTTTCAGCGTGTTGGGAAAATTGGTACTATAGTCCAGAACTAGCATCGCTCGACGTTGCAGAACGTGCTTCAAACTCGTCGTAAAGGCACCTTAACGCCGACGGCGAGCAAAAACCTGATCTGTACGTGTTTTCTTAAGTTCGCTGTGGTGTTTCGACTGCTTTGAATCGTTTCAAAAATTTGAACACTTCGGCGTAAGATGACCGAGCTGTGCATGCGTCTTCTTTCTTCTCCGAGTGGAAAGGTGTGGGGAAAAAAGTCGGAGGCTGCACGCTATTTGTGTGTGACGTGTCAGTCGATTGTTACGTATGCATTGTTGCATACATAGTAATAAAATAAAAATGTTATGAATGAATGAATGTGCTCTATTAAATGTTATAACATTACTAGAATATATCATTCATAAATTTCCAAAGTATGTTGCTGAAAAGATATAATTTAGAAAGAAATATTGTTTCTTTTTTCTCTTCACTAAAATCAAAGCGTCGTATTCTGGAGTCTTCAGATTCTCGCAAAAAATGTTACGCTACTCGTGTCAAAAACTTAACGATACTTCCATTAAATCAATAACCGATAACTTAGTTACAGTTAAAGTTACTTTATGCAAGTAATCACAGCATTCCCTCAGGGGCTCAGCATTAATTTTTTGGGTACGGACGTGGCGAACCCGGGGTCCTGAGCCGTGGGCTGTGTCGCACCAACAGTCCGCTACACCGTAAGCTCTGTGCGTGCCTCAACGACCATCGTTCGGCACGACGGTGAAACGTTGTACGTTTCAGAGCCCGGGGATCTTGGCTTAATCGCCCGGGTCGCGAGGACGGTACAAACCTCTATAAAAAAAACCTCAATCTCAAGGTGTGCTACGTGCCGAGGAGATGCATGGCTGTTGAGGTTGAACAGCCGCTAGCGAGCAACCTCTGAGGAACCTGCCGCACCTCAGTTGTATAAGGCTTACCCAGGCAAGCGGGGCTCTGCCTGGATGGACCTCTTTTCCCTAGCTGCTCATGGGACGGAAATGAAACGAGCAAACAATAGTGTCGCCACACGCAAACCTGGCGTCTCAAAGACCGAAAAAAGAGACTTTAATGCGGCACAGTATGATCCCCAATCTTTCCCTTCCCTTGCCACGCCATGGGAAGAACGACGGGCCAGAGATTGTAATGAAGCATACTCACCAAAATTTCTGGTGTGTACACGCACTGATGGGGAATTGTTCAAGGACACGAAGCCGTTATTCTTTGTTGAACATCTTGAAGATCGGTACGGTGAAGTCGCCGGCATGTTCAAAATGAGGAGTGGGTCCATTCTCATAGAGACAGCATCCTCAGCCCAATGGAAGGCACTACTCGCCTGCGATAAGCTGGGAGATGTTGCTGTCTCTATCACCCCTCATAATAGTCTGAACATGACCCAGGGGATTATCTTCCACCGTGATCTTCTCCTGCAGTCCGATGACGAACTACGCGTCAACCTCGCACAGCGGGGTGTTCACTTTGTTAGGCGCATCTACAGGGGGTCAAAGGATAAAAAGGTAGCTGCCGGTGCTTTCATCCTGGCCTTTGAGGGCGATTCTTTGCCCGAAAAGGCCAAGGTTATGGTATACCGGTGCGACGTAAAGCCTTATATCCCACCGCCTATGCGGTGCCTCAAGTGTTGGAAGTTTGGCCACATGTCGTCTCGGTGCACCTTTAGTGCCACATGCAGGGAATGTGGACGTCCATCTCATCCGGACGCTCCGTGTACTCCCCCACCAGTATTTGTTAACTGTGGGCAACACCACCCACCCTGTTCTCCGGACTGCACAGTACTCCTTGTACACCATTGGACAACATGGGCAGTCGGTGGCATTCCTTTGGACTCTGGGACACGTCGGGATAGATGGCAACGAGCTGGCTGACAGGCTGGCCAAAGAAGCCACCCACAAGCCTGTCTTCAATATAGTCATCCCGTCTGCTGATCTCCGTTCTACACTACGCAGTAAAGTTCTCGGTTTGTGGAGTACTGAATGGCGCACCCTACAGGTGCCTAACAAACTGAGGAGTATAAAGGAGACAAGAAACGTGTGGAGGACATCTCTGCGGGCCCCTCGCAGAGACTCTGTTGTTCTCTGCCGGTTGCATATCGGCCATACTTGGCTTACGCAAGGCCACCTTCTCCGTCGCGAGGATCCTCCCGAGTGTCGATGTGGTGAGTGTCTGACAGTCGCCCACATCGTCTTGGAATGCCCGGACTTAGCAGCGCTGAGAAGGAATTTTAATCTCCCTGACGATTTGAAACTTGTTTTAGCTGACAATGCCTCTATGGCTGATGCAGTTTTAAATTTTATTCGTGCGAGTGGGTTGTACCGATCCATTTGATTTTTAATACTCTGTTCATTACATATTTGTTATCCGCTCACCTACCGTTTTAGGCAGGTGGTTTTAATGTGAAAAAGCGGCCAGATACCCTACTACCATGTCTGTGGTCACCTGACCAGGACACACTTTTATCGTCTTTCCACCTTTCTCTTCTTTTATCCGTTTTTACTTTCATTCTTTTACTTCTTGACTTGTTACACCCCTTTGCTTGATGAGTTTTAATAAATTGTTTTCTATTGCATTGTAGTGCTTCTTTTGAAATTCTACTCTCTACGGTTGGAACAAGGGACTGATAACCGTAGTCGTTTAGTCCCTTTAAAAATCAAACCATCCATCCATCCAATGACACCATTATCGTCCATTACCACTGCAAAGTAACTGTTACTAGTAACGGTGTTACAAGTAATGCGTTAGTCCACAACCCAGTAATTGACCTAAACTATTTGCCTATGCAGCAGTGGCCCGAGTGAATATATTGATTCAGCTGTACTCTATAGTCCACTCGCCATAAGAGTAAATCACAAGTAAAATTATTACGATGGAAAATCCGATAGGAATAGCAATAATTGAGGATAGGTAACAACTCACCCTAAAGAGGCTTGCTGAGCTGCTGACACACACACGCAATCACTCGGACGACTGTGCACATACAGCTATCGTGTCCGGTTTTGTGTCCCAGCCTCATCGCCGCTTTTGTGTCTCGTTTCCGTCGTAGGTGTCGGTGGCCGAGTGGAATGAGACCGACACAGGAATAAGGAAGCACGCTTGTGCGGTGTGGAGGAGAGCAGCCAGAAACTAGAAACACTAGAGTAAATTAGTACGAGATATATATTGCACAGAATTTATACAATACTTAACTTTTACACAGTACTGCAGAATGCTGATACATATTTGACTAGAGTCCTGCCTAGTGCCTAACTGATAGCCAAGTCTTCACTGGTGCCTATCTGATTCCGAAGTCTTTACTGGTTCCTATCTCAGTCCCAAGTGAACGATGTCGTTCACTGGTGGCCACGAGCGGAGTTGCCGCAGAGGGCGCTCGTGGCTGTCGTCGTAAGAACGCCGCGCCGTGCGTGCATGGCGGCGCGCGGCGAAAGTAGGTGGCGCGCACTTTGGACTTGTGCGACACCACACCCCTCCCCCCCCCCAAACCGCCGCACCGTCGTGGCGTAGGGCTGAGGGCCACGGCGACGGCACTGGGAGGAAGGCCTGGGCGGGGGCGTTACTGGTGGGACGGGCGTCGTAGCTGAGGCTGGTATCGAGACGCCGTCCGCGCCCCGGCATCCGCCTTGCAATCCTCCAGGAAACCCGGCGAAACCTGAGGAAGGGCGCACACCCCCGCCCAGAGGGAGCAGGTCATCTTCTGAGGTGCGTGGCCCAAGCTGGGGGGGCCCGCACGGTCCCTGAGTCCCTCTCGGTGACGCTGTCATCTGCGGCGGCGACGGAGGCGGAGGGGCCGACTGCGCGCACTTTGGACTTGTGCGACACCACACCCGGCCACTCCAGCGACACGAGCATCCAGACTGCGAGTGAGGTGGGGAGTGGAGGGGGAAGGATGCTGGCTAAAGGTGCGGATGGAAAGTTCCGCATTGCGTGACAGATTTTAAAGGCTGTGATAGGTGGGAATTTGAATTGTGGCAATGAATACGGTGAAGGGAAGGGGCGGGAAAGGTTAAAAGGGAGGTGTAGAGTAGTGGGGGGATGATAAGAATAACAAGGAAAAATAAAAATAGGAAAGAAGGAAAAACAAAGTTTGGAAAAATAAACAGTAGTTAATTAAGGGGATATTGTTAGTGGCGACAAACAGTTGCAAGGAAGACATGAGATACAGGCTAATGAGTGGGGAAGGAAGAGGGGCAAAGATGTTAGGCATATGGTGCAGTAATGGGAAGTTACTTTAGGTCGAGGCCAGGATGGTTGTGGGGCCGTAGAATGTGTCAAAGGGCCAATCCCGTCGGCGCAGTTCAGAAGAGCTGGTGGTGGGGGGAGGATCCAGATGGCTCGGGCAGTGAAGCGGCCACTGAAATCCAGGGTGGTGTGCTCAGCTGCATGCTGTGCCACAGGGTGGTCTATCTCAGTTTTGCCACAGTTTGGCGGTGGCCGTTCATTCTGCCCGGCCGGCCGGTTTGTCGTCACACCTATATAAAATGCGGTGCAATTATTGCAGCAGAGTTGGTATATCACGTGGCTGCTTTCACAGGTGGCCTGATCTCTGAGGGAGTAGAATATGCCTGTGATGGGACAGAAATAGGAAGTGCTGGGTGGGTGGGTTGGGCACGTTTTTACATTGTCGTCTTCCACGGGGATATGATCACTGGTAAGGGGTTGGAGTGGCAGAGGGGTGGCCTAGGACGTTGTGGAACAACACCACTTTAGGAGAGGTAGGAAGGATCTTAGGTAGGTTCTCTTTCATTTTAGGGCACGATGACAAATAATCGGAGCCCTGATGAAGGATGTGATAGTGTTGTTCCAGTTTGGGGTGGTATTGGGTGACAAGGACGACACTCCTTTGTGACTGGTTACTGGAAGGATTGGTGGTGTGTGAGGATATGGCAAGGGAAATCTCTTTGCAGACTAAGTCAGAAGGGTTGTCTGTCTGTCTGTGAAGGAAAAGTATACGGTCAAATCGGCAGCATAGCCGTGGGCACCTGTATGGCATCCTCCTGTGCCAAACTATTTATGGGCCCTCTAGAGGAAACCTTCCTAGCCTCCCAGAACCCCAAACACCTCGTCTGGTTGAGGTTCGTTGATGATATTTTAATGATTTGGACTCAGCATAAGGACATCCTACCATCGTTACTTCACAACCTCAATTCCTTCTCCCCCATCAGTTTCACTCGGTCCTTCTCAACCTGACGAGTCACCTTCCTGGATGTGAACCTCCACCTCTCTAACGGCTCCATCCACTCCTCTGTCCACATTAAACCTACTAATTACAACAGTACCTCCACTTTGATAGCTGCCATCCATTCCATATCAAAAAATCCCTCCCATACTGCCTTGCCACCTGTGGACAGCGAATTTGTAGTGATAAGTGTTGTGATCTTGTCACCTTTTTGTCATTTACTCGTCCCGGTCTAGTCGTCAGTAAAAGAACTGGTGTAGGTCGCGAGATAAACTGTAACAATTATGCAGATTAATGATAAAAGTTTTATTAACTGAAAGTTCTAATACTCATCTTAAGAACATAAGTGTGTTTCTTCACTCTTCGCGCTTCTCGCGGTGTCATCCTTACGATGCTAACTGCACTGATACCTAGTTACTGCTAAATTCGTAGCCGCATTCTTCCTTAGTACTGTCCTAGTTCTGTCGTCGTAGCTGCCTAGTAACTGACGAGTTCACACTAGAAACTGACCAGAGTCCTGAATAGTAATTGTCTGGACTGTCCAGACGTATATCGGTCTAGATATAGCTACTTGTAGACGGTGCACACATTTGCTTACTCCCTCCGGGATGTTCGGCGCCTGCTTGCGATTGGCTTTCGGTCGATCACTGCCTTCTACGTCTGGCGTGTGGTGCTGACTTTGTGGCACGACGTCCGAATTGCCGAACCGTTGTTGTGTATGGAGCTCGACAATGGGGGAAGAGGCAGGCTTGTGGATGTACCGATGGACCAGAGTCTGTAGATTCGGAAGACGCCACACTACCGGCCGGGCCCCGCCGTCCGGCCTGAGCTTACGAGCGAACGTCCTCTAAGGGCCCACACCCACGACCTGTGGCCCAGCGGATGACGTAGACTGTGACGTCGGTGTCGAAGTCGGCGTCAGATGCTGCGTGGTGTGTTGCTCGATATCCGTGGGGGTGTCCGAGTGAGGTGGAGACGGCGAGGGCTCCGTATCCGTGACGTCGGGCCACGGTGCCGTATAGATCTGCGACGTCGCGCGGTCTGCGTGTGGCGTGAATCTGCCGAGAGAAACGTAGAAGGGTCACAGGGTAAATGACGAAATGAATTTGGTTGCGGTGCCTGTGGACGATGCCATCGGGACCTGAAATTTCAAACGTGTGCACACCGCAAGATCGGATGATCTCACCCCGCTCCCACCATCTGCGACTGTAGGAGGCGAGGAACAGCTGCAGTGCTGCCTCCCGTGAGTGCTCCAGACAAAGTTTGGATATCTGTTGCTTAAATGTCCGGATGAAGTGTTCTGCAGTGCCGTTTGACTGCAGGTGAAACGGTGCACTGGTTAGATGCTTAATGCCATCGCGTACACAAAAGGAGTGAAATTCTTGCGAGGTGAGCTGAGGGCCGTTGTCAGAGACTATCGGTTCAGGGAGACCTTCCAGACAAAAAATTGAAGACAATGCCCTAATCGGGCTAGTAGAAGTCGTGGAAGACATTGGCACTGCAAATGGCTAACCACTAAAAGCATCAACCACAATAAGCCACTTAGTGTTCCAGAATTTTGGTCATGCAAAAAATTTCTGAGGTGGGGCTGACTGACTGGTAGCACACACTGAACACTGTGACATCATCTTTTCTATTTGGGCGTCCATACCGTGCCAAGTACAGTGTTGTCTTGACAATTGCTTAGAGTGAACCATTCCCCAATGTTCTTGATGAAGTAAGTTCACTACTTAGTTCTGCAACCGTCGCGGAATCGACATGCGCGATTGTCCACTGCCATTTGAAACTAGAATGACACCTCTATGCACTGAAAGTTCATTCCACCTAGCAAAATAGCAACACACCAGTGACTTTTGAATGTCACATTGTGAACGAGGCAATTGAGTGGGAATGTAGCGCAGCAAAATTTGTAAATCGGGATCTGTTTCTGTGGCCTGAGCAATTTTCCTATAGTCTAACGGGAAGGATTGCAACAAACTATCTTCCTGTGCATCTATATGACAACAAGACATCACAGAAGCATTAAAGTCTTTGTCATGGCCAGCTGGAAGACAGGGAAGTGTATCGGCATTTCCGTGGCGAGTTGTGGGTCTGTACACAATCTCCTACTGATACTGTGATAAGACCAGTGCCCAATGTTGCAATTTGTGTGCCGTGCGTGCAGGAATCAGCTTGGCACGATGAAACAATGACTGCAAAGGCTTGTGGTCAGTTACTAAATAAAATTTTCTCCCATACAAGTAGCGATGCAATTTTGTAACTCCATACACTATTGCTACAGCTTCTTTCTCAATCTGATAATAATGGCAATATGTGTCCGTCAAAAGCTCTTACGCAAATGCTATCAAACAGTCCGTATCCCCATGTCTAATTGACAGTACAATGATGCGTCCTCTTGCAAAAGAACTGGTTTTTCTGGATTGAAGTGCACCAAACATTGATCACTGAGCAAAGCATCTTTTAACAGCTGAAATGCACATTGCCATTTTTCTGTCCAAACAAGCCGAACATTTTTACGGCATAGCCGATGCAAAGGGGCTGCAATTTGAGCTGCGTGTGGAATAAACCGAATATAGTACATTAACTTTCCCAAGACTGATGTAATTCTTTCAAATCTTTTGGTGCAGGCAGGTCGCAAATAGCAAACAAACGTGATTGCATGGGGTGCACACCTTGACTGTTTATCACGTGTCCTAGATACTGCAGTTCCAGTTTGAAAAAGTCACACTTATCTAAATGACACTTGATACCTGCATCTGACAAAACCTGAAACAATTTCCTCAAATTTGCAAAGTATTCTTCTGGGGTACAACCTGACACAACTATGTCATACAAGTAGTTTGAACAACGTGCACCCGAGCTGTAAGCTGTTGCAAATATCTTTGAAAAATTGTGGGTGTGGATGCACTGCCAAACGGTAAATGCAAATATTCAAACAAGCCCAGATGTGTATTGACAACACAAACTTTCTGTGACTCTTCGAATGGCAGATGAAGATAGACATTGCTTAAATCTATTTTTGAAAAATATTTCTCTGCACCTAATCTGTCCATTAAATCTTTTGGTCTCGGCAAAGGATAACTGTTTACAACCGTTTGTGGATTAACTGTAGCCTCGAAATCAACACAAATGAGAATGCTGCCTGACGGCTTCGGCAAAATGACAAGCGGACTCGCCTACTGGCTAGCTCGAATAGCTCGAAGTGCACCATTTTCTTGCAATGTGCGAAGTTCCTGTGCTACTTTGTCGTGTACAGCGAGCGGTACATCAAGAGATTTGCAAAATTTTGGTTTGGCATTTTCCTTCAGAGTAATGTGTGCAGTAAAATCTTTAGCTTTTCCCAGTCCCACACAAAATAAATCTGGAAAGTCTTTTAGCAACTTGTCTACACTGTCTGTAGCGTCAAAATTGTTTACAACTAAAACATTGTCTTCCACAGTAAAACCAAATAGATCAAAAGAATCTAAACCAAAAATATTCTTTGCTTCATAAGACTGAAGCACTTGAAATGTCACTGTGTACATACTGCAGGTAGTGAACACTGTCCTAGAACAGGAATTTCATTCCCATTGTATGCTGTTAACTTTGTTTTATCGCGAGAAAGTTGCGGCGAACCTAACTGTTCATAAGTTTTGCGATTGGGCAATGTGACTGATGCACCTGTGTCTATTTGAAACTATACAGGAATGTCATTCACACGCAAATTGACATACATTTTTCTGGCCTAACGTACAACTTGTGCTACTTGTATGTACTGGATTTTACGAGGGGCAGCCACTGGTTTGGAAAATACTGCATTCATGGAATAAGTAATGTCTTGTCGCTGTTTGGGCTGGGAGGACAAATTACGTTTCTTTTGCTGCAAGCAAACTATTTGTATATGACCTTTCTTGCCGCAGGCATAGCATTTTGTTGACCGGGACGGACAGTTCCGTCTTTTGTGCCGCAATAAACATTGCAGGCTGGACTTCACTTCCTTATTTGGCAAGGTTCCTTGTCTAGTGACATGTTTACACTTCGAGCGGGCAGGTGGAAGTATGCGGTGTTTGACTCGGCACTCGCCGGTGTGTGAAATGACACTACACAGTGGAACAGAATCAAAGTTTTCCGCTTCTTCGGCACTTGTATTGTATTGTTCCATAATCTGTTCTACTCGATGGAACGATGGATCTGACATTTTTAGAACCTGTTCCCTAAGCCTACCGACAGGAATATTATAGACAATTGTCACACAACACGATATCTGAATACAAAGCTCCAAACGAACATTTAAATTTACACTTACTAGTGAGAACTTGAAGATCTGTTATCCACTGCCTGTATGCTTGGTTCAGATTTTTCCTACATCTGAAGAACTCACAGGATAATTGAAAAGGCGTGGGAATCGGGATAGGTTCCATCTGACTGGACGAAAGCGGTAAACACGCCAATTTTCAAACATGAAAACAGAAAAGATTGCAACAACTATCGAGGTATCTCCTTAATTAGCGTTGTAGACAAAATATTCTCAGGTATTGTTGAAAGGAGAGTGCGAGTATTAATTGTGGACAAGTTAGATGAAAATCAGTGTGGGTTTAGGCCTCTTCGAGGCTGTCGGGACCAGATCTTTAGCTTACGGCAGGTAATGGAAACGTGCTATGAGTGAAACAGGGAATTGTATCTATGTTTCATAGATCTGGAAAATGCTTATGACCGTGTTTCTAGGAGGAAGCTACTGTCAGTTCTACAAGATTATGGTATAGGAGGTAAACTTCTGCAGGCAATTAAAGGGCTTTACGTAGACTGTCAGGCAGCAGTTAGAGTAGATGGCAAATTAAGCTCATGGTTCAGGGTAGTTTCAGAGGTACGACAAGGCTGTAACCTGTCCCCACTGCTGTTCATACTATTCATGGATCATATGTTGAAAATAGTAGACTGGCAGGGTGGGATTAAAGTAAGTGAAAACAAAATAAGCAGTCTCGCATATGCGGATGACTTAGTTGTAATGGCCGATTCGATTGAAAGGTTGCAAACAAATATTTCAGAGCTCGATCAGAGGTGCAAGGATTATGATATGAAGATCAGTATTTCCAAAACGAAAGTAATGTATGTGGGAAAGAGATTCAAACAGACTGAGTGCCATATAGGAGGAACAAAGTTAGAACAGGTAGACAGTTTCAAGTACCTGGGGTGTATTTTCTCACCGGATGGCAACACAGCGAAAGAATTGGAATCGAGGTGCAGCAAAGCTAATGCAGTGAGTGCTCAGCTAAGATCTACTCTCTTCTGTAAGAAGGAAGTAAGTACCAAGACTAAGTTAGCAGTGCACCGCTCTATCTTTCGACCAACTTTGTTGTATGGGAGTGAAAGTTGGGTGGATACAGGTTACCTTATTCATAAGGTAGAGGTTACAGATATGAAAGTAGGAAGAATGATTGCAGGTACTAATAGATGGGTACAGTGGCAGGAGGGTGTCCATAATGAGGAAATCAAAGAAAAACTGGGAATGAACACCATAGATGAAGCAGTTAGAGTGAACAGACTGAGATGGTGGGGTCATGTTACACGCATGGGAGAAGCAAGGTTACCTAAGAGACTCATGAGCTCGGCAGCGGAGGGTAAGAGGAGTTGAGGTAGATCAAGAAGAAAGTACTTAGATTCGGTGCAGAATGATTTTGAAGTAAAAGGCATAACATCAGACAAGGCATCAATGTTAGCATTGAATAGGGGATCATGGAGGAATTTTATTAGAGGTACTTTGCTCCAGACTGAACGCTGAAAGGCATAATCAGTCTCTGATGATGATGATGATGAAGGTTCCGCAGTGGGAAACAGATTTTTCACAAGACAGAACACTGGGGGGGCTACAAGTGATAACAGAAAATGAAATTCGACAGTACCTCGTATCCGGTGCACTGTGGCGCAGGCTTTGTACGGTTGTAGCCACTCGTTCCACTCTTCTTCTTTTTCGTCATGCTGTCTGAATTGCTGAATGACTGGAGCTGGTGGCTGCTGCAGCGGAACTTGCATATTTGGACACACAGGTGTGGCCAGAAGTTGTTGCACAGTTGACAGCAGCGAGGCAATTTGTTGGATCTGAAACTGAAACATTTGCATCAGCTGCTGTGCATCGAGCGCAGGAAGCTGCGTCACAGTGACAGTGGCAGGGTTAGTAGCGTGAGACATTGTATAAAAACAACAAGCAAAAACTATGCAAAAAATATAGAAATTTACTCCTAACCCTGTAATACAATCAAAAAATTATTTACTGGATTCGCCGAAACCTGTAATAAAGAAAAATTAATAGCGCAGCTTTCTTTCAGACATCAATATTTCGTTGCAATCTGGTTCTTCGTTGTTCTTGTCGCATTCTTGTTGTTTACTCGTCACAGTCTAGTCGTCGGTAAAGGAACTGGTGCAGGTATCGAAGTAAACTGTAACAACTATGCAGATTAATAATACAAGTTTTATTGACTGAAAGTTTGTAGTGTAACAAGTGACACTACATTTCTTCCTATCGACTCGAGACGACCAAATTAATTAATTTAAGGAATTTAGCGTGGCAGGGAAGGAGATTCTGCCTAGGGTTTTCTGTCTTCCTAGGTGGAAGCTTGTGGTGGCACCTGCTACGGACAGACAAGTGTATGTGCAGGTCTACCAACACGAGATGCAGGAGCCTGCATAGAGGACGCAGCGTGGCTTAAGTGTTCCACGGTGCAACGAGGAAATAGATGAGTGTATTGCTGAAGGTTGTTGTCATTGTTGTGATGTATGAGAAGTCATTTAGTCGGAACTATCTGAGACTGGAACTGATCATAAAATACAATTTTATTCTTTGTAAATGTATATAGTGTGAACGAAGTTCTGTAAGTCACAGTACAATAAAGGAGTACTGTTATTTGTTTCCGACATATAACTTTCATTTGAGTAGAAGAAGTATTTATGGATTGAAATGATAATTTCTCTTCCTCTCGTACTCTGATCAACTTTGGATACAATTGTCAGATGCCTGCTACCTCAAGAAAGAGACTTCTCGGTTGAGGAACAGACTAGCTGGGCCTCATAAGCCAAGGAGTAAATTAAATAGCAGACTTCTAAAAACCCGACTCAACATTACCTAAAACCAGTACTAGCTTATATATATTCTTGTGGTGTCTTGCAATGAACAGGCAAGGATAACACGGTTACACGTCAAGTTCTAATACTCATTTTAAGAACATAAGTCTGTTTCTTCTCTTTTCTCGCGGTGTCGTCTTTACAGTGCTAGCTGCGCTGAGACCTAGATACTGCTAAGTTTGTAGCCGTGTTCTCACTTAGTACGGCCCTAGTTCTGTCCTCATAGCTGCCTAGTAACTGCCAGTCCTGACTAGTAACTGCCGGATGTCGAGCCTAAATACAGCCGCTCGTAGAGGGTGCGCATCTTCGGTTACTCCCTCCAGGATGTGCGGCGCCTTCTTCCGATTGGCTTCTACTTCTGGTGTTTGGTGCAGACTTTACGCCACAACAATAAGTCTCTTACTCATTATGCCGAAGGGTTCACAAAGGCCTTCACAGACAGACATTACCCTGCCGACCTAGTCCGCAAACAGATGCCGTATGACAAACGGCGGCAAACAATGTGCCGTATTGACAACTCCAGCAACCAGTCACAATGGAGTGTCCTCCTTGGCACCCAAAACCACCCTGGATTGGAACAACTTAACCGCATCCTTCATCAGGGCTTTATCTGTCACCATGTCCTAAAATGAGAGAGATCCTACCCAAGATCCTCCTGACCCCTCCTAAAGTGGTGCTCAGTAGCCCACCGGACTTCCACAGTATCCTAGTCCATCCCCGTGCCACTCCCAACCTCAACTACATGGATCATATTGTCTCGGTGATTGCGTGAATGTATGTGTTTCTTTTTTTCTGATGAAGGCCATGGCCAAAAATTTTAAGTTGTGTTAATGTGATTATCTATTTTTGTGTCTGTCAGCTGCTCAACGAGTCTCTTTACGGTGAGTTGTTACCTATCCTCCATTATTGATATTAAGTAAAAATTCTTCTTCTGTTGCTGCTTACCCATTCATGAATGTTGGTGACCACATGACGCATCTTTCTTCTGTGAACCGCAGTGTGAAGTAGCTGGTCTGCACTTCGTAATCCTGTCCAACCAGGATGTTCTTCTTCGTCCTCGTCTTCTTTTTCCTTCGATCTTCCCATCTATTATTAACTGAAGAAGCCTATATTTGGTGTTTCGTACTGTATGTCCCAGGTATGTAGTTTTTCTTCTTTTCAGCGCAATTCTTGCTGCTTGTTCATTCGTTCTTGAACTTTGGTGTCGGTTTTTCTTGCAGTCCACAGTATTTAAGCATTCTGTGATAAATCCACATTTCAGAGGCCTGTAACTTCTTCGTTGTTGACATATTTAGTGTCCATCCTTCAGAGCCATATAGAAGCACGGACCAGAAGTAGCATTTTACAAATCGGACTCTAAGGTCTAGGTCTAGGTCTGTGCTTGTAAGAATATTATTAAATTTTATGAAGGCGTTTCAGGCATTCTTTATACATCTTATATCCAAGTCTGTTCGCTAGTCTTCACAAAGCCAGGTTCTGAGGTATTTAAACTTGCTGACTCTTTGTATTACAGGTCCTTGAAATTGTAGATTTTTATCTTTAAGTGAGTTGGACTCTCTTGTGACAATCATGAAATTAGTCTTTTTGCTGTTAATATTCAGACCTAGAGTATTACTGTAATCTTTTACCATGTTGACAAGTCATTGAAGGCCATCTAAATTATTGGCAGTGAATACAGTGTCATCAGCATAGGGAATGTTGTCAATATGCACTCCATTAACCGGAGAGTATATCGACAACATTTGCGATGCTGATGACACGGTATTGATTGCCAATAACTTAGATTACCTTCAACAACTTTTAAACATTGTAGGAGATTACAGTAGTACTCTAGGTCTGAATATTAACATCAAAAAGACTAATTTTGTTCAACTCACTTAAAGATGCAAATTTACAATTTCAAGGATCTGTAATACAAAGAGTCAGCAAGTTTAAATACCTCTGAACCTGGCATGGTGGAGAGTGGCTAAAAATAAGAATTACATACTTTATTCTTCTGTGTCTGGAATCTCATTAGTTTTCATTTCATATGGAGTGGAAGTTGAGATGTCTCCGGTACAGACAAGTATACTAATAAGAAGATGTTTTATGTTGTGCATTACGCACAATCTTCGGTAGCAGAATACCGTTCTCCGCTCTCAAATCACTGTGTGCAGCAGTTGTATGCTGCTTCAAAAAAGTTGGCAGATAGTGTGAGCAGTAATTGAAAACTGTAGCCACTCGACACAGAATTGGAAAATCCCATCAGTGCAATTCTAGAGAAGGGCTACATACCTACTGAGTTGCTAAGAGCAGAAGATTGTCAAATGAAGAAATTGGTGCTGTACAGCCATCTGCAATGTCCAGGGACTTCCATACCCATCCATGAAGGACTTGCAGCCATATGGAAAACATTAGAGAAATTAGAATATCACAGTTGACTTTAAAACTAATGAAAGTCAGAGTGCTTGCAAACTACATGAAAAAACTGTGGATTTATTAGATACCATATAGCTGTGCATATGTGTAAATATCTGTGTACAAGAAAGCAAACTGGAGAAATGATAAGGTCATACGACAATAGTAGAAGGGTAGGAACAGCTATTGTGGAATATCTTTGCATTCCCAGATACGTGAACCACAGTTTTGAATTCAAAAAAGGGGAGTGTGAAACTGAATTCCATTTAGGTTCTGGTGCTGAAGATAAGGGATACCAATCTTCAAGTACGGGGTGACCAGCCCTGATCGAGTGTCGGAAATGTGGTGTTATTCCTCCGTACGGGAGAACTTTCTTTTAATTCGTCGGTCGTATAACTGGTTTGACAGGAGTGTAGCTTTATACGGAAGTGAAATGTGGATGATACGGTGTAGCGCAATGTGAGCGAAGAGGGGAATTAGTTCCCAGAATGAAATTTTCACTGTTCCAGGTTCGAATCCTGGTTCCGGCACACAATTTTAATTTGCCAGGAAGTTTCAAGGGATTGATTTGATTTGATTTAATTTTTCCAGGGAAGCCAAAACAGTCTTGGTCCAACCCGCCACTGCCCGCACCGAAACTAAGTTTATTGTGCGGTATCGCTCCCTGTATATCTACTAAAGCAACCAATGCCCTTGAACAGTGCAAGGAGCCCCTTTACCAGTTCTTTATTAGACACAATTTCTTTGGGTCTGGTTGTCCCAAATGTTCTGTGCCTTTTACTCTCCAATGCAATGCATTCGAAGATTAGATGTGATGCAGTTTCATCACCGTCATCACAGATCCTACATTTAGGGTCCTCTTCTGTTGTTCCCATTGTATGTAGGTGTTTTTTCAAATTCACATGGCCTGTCAGCAATCCAACCATGAGTCTAATCTCTCTCCTGTTCAGGCCCAGGATTGCAGAACTTCTTTTAAAACATGGCTTTGGCATCATTACCTTGCCATGCTTTTGTTGGTAGACTTTGGTCCAATATTCTATGTGCTGTCTTCTGAGCCAGTTACGTAGCTCCAATTTGATCATTGCCTTGGTGATTGTCACGACAAGTTCCGGTCCAATAAATGGAGTCTCTGCCCCCATCCTGGCTAATCTGTCGGCATGTTCATTGCCACTGATCCCCGAGTGGCCAGGGACCCACAATAGGTTTACTCTATTGCTTTCCCCTAGCTCCAACAGAACCCTGTGACATTCTGCAACAATTTTAGACCTTGTTGCAGGAGCTGCCAGTGATCTCAGGGCTGCCTGGCTGTCTGAATAGATATAGATGCTACGATCTTTGTAGCACCTACGCAAATTCTCCTCCACACACGCCCTGATGGCAGTGATTTCGGCTTGGAATGCTGAGGCCAGTTTCCATAGAGAGATGACGCCCTCCAGTCTTGGCTGCACCCCGAATACCCCGGCCTCAACGCCTTGGTCTGATTTTGAACGAGACAATATCCCCTGTACGGTGTCGAACTATTTTCTCCCACTGCTCCCTACTTCCAATTGTTATATTGAAAGGCTTGTTGAAGCAGTATGGGGTATAATATAGTCGGCTGGCATTTCCCCAACCTTTCCTGTATTTACCTCACTCTCTATTTTAGTGTGAGATTCTGGATATCCCAAAGAGTTCCAGTTGTTGCCAGATTTGAGTCTGTATGCACCAGCCGCTGCCTCCATCTTGACCCAAAGGTGTAATGGAGGCATATCCAGCATGGTTTCCATCCCAGCAGTTGGTGTGCTGCTAATTCCGCCTGTTATGGCTAAGCAGGCTAATCTCTGCACCTTACCTATCTCCTTAGCAGCAACCTGCTGTTCTACCTTCTTCCACCACACGACCGCCCCATAGGTGATCCCCATAGGGATCCTGGTGTATATCCAGTGCATACCCTTGGGGCTCAGGCCCCAATTTTTGCCACAAGCTCTCCTGGTACTTATCAAAGTACCTTTTGTCTTGGAGCAAATATTCCTAATGTGAGGGGTCCATGTCAGTTTCTCATCTAGGGTAACCCCTAGATATTTCACTGTCCCCTTCACAGGTAGCACTTCATTGAAAAGCTTTAGATTCCAACTTGAGTGTTGGATATGTTTCCTTGTGAATGGTACAACAACAGTCTTCTTAGGACTAACTCCCAGATCCTGTTTTCTGCACCAGTCTTGCACAATGTCCAATGCACCTTGTGCCATATTCTTCACTGTGTCAGCAAATTTGCCAAGTATTACTATCTACATCTACATACATACTCCGCAATTCACCCTAAGGTGTGTGGCGGAGGGTACACTGTACCACAACTAGGCATTTCCTTTCCTATTCCACTCCCAAATGGAACGAGGAAGAAAAGAATGCCTATATGCCTCCATATGAGCCCTAATTTCTCTTATCTTGTCTTTGTGATCTTTACGCGAAATGTAAGTAGGCGGCAGCAAGATCGTACTACACTCAGCTTCAAATTCCGGCCCTCTAAATTTACTTAACAGAAATTCACAAAAAGAACGTCGTGTTTCTTCCAGCGATCCCCAATTGAGTTGCCGGAGCATTTCTGTGACACTCGCGTATTGGTCGAACTTGCCGGTAACAAATCTCTGAACCGCCTCTATGTCTTCCTTTAAACTGATCTGCTGCGAGTCCCAAACACTTGAGCAATACTCAAAACGTGTTCGTACAAGTGCTTTATATGCAGTCTCCTTTACAGGTGAAGTACCTCTTCCCAAAATTCTCCCAATAAACCAAAGTCGGCTGTCCGCCTTACTCACAACTGTCCTTACATGCTCGTTCCATTTCATATCGCTCTGCATTGTTACGCCTAGATATTTGAACGACGCGACAGCATCAAGAAGCTCACTACTAATGCTGTATTCGAACATTACGGGATTGTTTTTTTCTACTCATTCGCATCACCTTACATTTTTCCACATTGAGACCTAGCTGCCAATCTTCGCACCAACTAGAAATTTTGTATAAGTCATCCTGTATGCTATTACAGTCAGTTAAAGACTACACCCTCCCATACACCACAGCATCATCAGCAAACAGCGGCATATTACAACTTACTCTGTCCATCAGATAATTTATATAGATAGAAAATAATAGCGGTCCTATCACACTTCCCTGGGGCACGCATGACGATACACTCGTCTCTGACGAACACTCGCCGTCGAGAACAATGTACTGCGTTCTATTACTTAGGAAGTCTTCCAGCCAGTCACAAGTCTGTGAACCTATTCCATACGCTCGTATCTTCGTTAGCAGTCTGCAGTTTGGCACTGCGTCGAACGCCTTTTTGAAGTCGAGAAAAACAAAATCCGTCTGTTGCCCTTCGTCCATTGCTTGCAAGATGTCATGTGAGAAAAGGGCAAGCTGAGTTTCACACGAACAATGTTTCCTAAACCCGTGCTGATTCATGGAAAGGAGCTTTTCCGTTTCAAGGAAATTTATTATATTCGAACTGAGAATATGCTCCAAAATTCTACATGAAACTGATGTCAACGATATTGGCCTGTAATTGTGTGGGTCAGTTTTTCTTTCCTTTCTTATAAACAGGAGTCACCTGTGCTTTTTCCAGAACTTTGCACTGAATTAAAGATTCGTGATAAATGCAAGCTAAGTAGGGGGCCAACGCCGCAGAATAGTCTTTGTCTATGACAAGATCATCTGCGTATCCTTGGCAAAAGTACTGCCTAGAGTTTAATTCTCCAATGAGATCATTCACCACTAGATTCCACAATAAAGGGGAAATAACTCCTCCTTTTGGGCAACCCCTAGTGGTGTTCAAGGGATTAGTTGATACAATACATTCTGGGACATGAAGGCCTTTCCAGTTTAGAAATTATGGGAATTTGTGAGGAGGGATTGTAGAGTGACACCAAGCACGAATATACACTAATAAAAACAATTAAGGGTCAAATGAGATCCCTAGGCAGAACGAACTAAAATGATTCGACGTCTTTCCGTCGGTTCTACGGAGTGGAGACGACGACATTCCAGTAACTGGAATTGTGCTAATAACAGAAAGTAGTGTCAGAGAGGGTCGGTGATAACTGTTGTTTCTCTACCCTCTACTGAGTGGATTACAGAAGCAGCTGGGTCCAGGCGATGTAGAGCAGTGCAGAAACAACACGCCTCACCTGAAGCTGCAGCACGGAGAGCGCAGGAAGGAGGTGGCTGCAGCTGTGGAGTTCCCCAAAGTGTAATTTCCAGTACACGGACGTGCTTTCGGCCAACGGGAACTATTAAAAGAAGGCGAGGATGAGGTCATCTGTGGGTAACGTCAGCAAGAGATGACCGTTAACTCCTTTAATAGCATGTTGAGACAGGAGGCTGAATGTAACTCGGCTTTATTACACTCTCCAGTCTGCAACGGGACATGCAATATCATCTAAAACAGTTCAAAACGCTTTCCGGAATGTAGACTCTCTGCACGGAGGCCTGCGTGTCCCGTTAAAACCGTGACACCATTCGTCCCACAGAAACTGGACAGAGGAATCTGAGGATTGGAGATAAAAAAAAAAAAAAAAAGGCACCTGATTCCGATCGCAGACGAGTTCGAGATTTTGTGTTCGGCTGGAAGATCGTTGTTCTCTCGTCTGGAGAGAACGCCGAAACTCAAAACTGTCCTCCTTGTGTGCAGAAGACGTCACCGTATCATGGTGGTGGATGAATGGTGTGGCAGAGTGTCAGTTCTGGTGGACGTACGGACTTCTTTTGTTAACATTATGGTGCATTTATTACTTTTGCTGTGGTTTTCACATGTAATGAAATGTGAGGTAAAAGAGACAAACCTATGAATGGGGTTCAAAGAATGCAAGCCAGAAAAAAGAGTTGAAAATTAATTAACTGTTTGTGAATGATTCAGATGTGATGATAGGATGAAGGCAGATCACAATGTGTGAAATGTCAACTAGTGAACAATTTTAAGTGGGTTATAGGCAACTGGATAACACTCATCTAGGAACCTACTGGGACCCTCTGAAGCCATAACATACAGTTATGCTGCTGTATTGCTTCCCGAAGGTCGATCAATGTGCTAAAAAGCAGGTGCTCGTAATGTTTTAGCTCATAGTTGTACCCGACTTAATGTATTTTGTAGTGTAAGGAGTTGCTCTACAATGAGAGAAGATCTGATGCCTCGAGTTCTTGTCTGCCTAGGTGGACAGTCGAGGAATACACCTGTGGTTCCTACAAGGAGCAAACATGATAATGGAATACTCTGAAGTCGTAAGTTTGGACTCCTTGGAATTGTGTTAAGGAGACAATGTGATATATTCTTTTGTTTTTGGTGGGATTGTACGAGAGGATTCTATGTTCTGACATGATCGAGATAATGTGTGTCAAGATTGATGTGCCATGTGGTTCATTAATTGCATCTTAAAGATGCAATAAAATGTTAATTGCTAAAACACTTCGTGTCGAAGACATTATTGTGTGTGAATTATACATTTTCTCTTTCTCTGATCTCCATTCTAAGAACAATCTACGGAGATTAAGAAGTTCAGATATTAGTGAGAAGATGTTCAAACTGCAGGAGGAACAGACTAACCAGATCTCCAAGTACATTTGTAACTGAAATGGGGAAGAAGTAACCTCATAACAAGAATTTTCTTTTTTTCAGAAAGAAAGAAGGAACCTAGTAGTGTTTGTGCGTTCATTGAGAAGCAGTGCACGGTCAAAAAACACCGCATATATCTCAGTACACCTTTTTCCTAATATAAAGAGAAGGGAAAAAGTATACATTTCCTCTTCTAAACTATGTGATCGGTGATAAAATCAGTGCTTTACATTAATTTCCATTTTTCTGATTCATTACTTCCAAAGCCAGTCATCAGTGGTGGGGTAAGTTTCATAAACTACACCACTTCCGGATACTTACTGATTGTAATGAAATTAAATGTATGTTATTTCAGTTTCAGTCTTGTAGTGAATATTCCATTTGTTCGTACATGGGTGCTTAAAGTTTTGAAAATAATTTTTTTACGGTGTAAAAGGTATAATACAGTAGGCAGAGAGGTGCAAAGTGGTGCAATTGATAAGCAGATCTCCTAACTTGTACCACTGCTATTATAATTTGTACCACTAAAAATTTTATGAACTACAGGAAGAAATACTGAAATTTCTAGAGAATTTCATTTTTATATGTTACTGTGCCAAACAAAAATTAACCATTAAATAAAATTCATTTTCTTAAATATTACACTTGTTTTGGGCTTAAACTGAACCATTTCAACATTGGCTAATCATTCATATTATGAGCTATTACTGTAAAATACTGCTTTCACTGCACTTACAGATCTCGTATCAAACTATACACTGTATCAGAGGAATTTAATCATTTGCTTCCCCTATAAATCCGATCGGGTCAGACTCGAGACCTGTAGTCGATCAGTCTTGCCAATTATAGTTTTTTCAGGCCCGATTTTACTACTTTCAGGTACTTTTTCAAGGTGTTTATAAGGACTGCCGAAAGCAGACGACGTTGCCACGCTTCTTCTTATTTATAGTTGGAACAGGGGAGGTACATCGCGGGATTTTCTCCTGCGGGAATCGTAAGGTTCACGAGCGCACGGTTCCTGCCAGTCGGTCCGTCTCACCGTGAATTTTTTCCGCAGGTTGCAGCTGTATGACACGCCGGTCCCTCCGCCGCCGCTGCGGCCCTCCAAGCCGGTGGTGCCGTCACTGCAGGCGGACGTGCTGCAGAGCAGGGCGGCCATGCTGTCTGCCCTCAAGCCCTCCTTCCGCGCCATCACCGAGTTTGCGCAGTGAGTACCACAATTACACTTTTATTATGAGCAGGCTGGAAAAAATCCCCCCCCTTCCTTTTTTATGTTAATCTAGCCCAGTGGGATGAATTGAGTTTTATTGGTTTTTTATGGTTTTCAAATTCTTGTGAGGAAGTCTCGGTCACTTTGTTCGGGAAACACCACCCTCGTGACCTAGGTCGTGAATTACCTTTCCCTTCCGTTCCCATCCTTTCTTCTTCCCTTCTCTTCCACCCGATGAAGGAACTGTGTTCCGAAAGGTTGTCCTTTTTCGTCCCCTTTTTTTCTGTTTCTTCATTTGTGTTACAATCAGTGGTACAGCACAAAGGTAAGTACTGACCGGCCAGTCTATCTCGTTTGAACAGTGTTATGTACATTTTTCATCAAATCTGCCACACCTACTGAAAAGCTATAAGAGTTATCTTGTCACGTGCTGAGAAGCAGTTGTTTTGGTCTGGTATATTTAATTTGTTAAGATAATTTATTTGCACCTTTAGAATAAAGATGCAGCCCAGTAAAGTAAGTAAATAAACAGCTCGTCAGTCGCAGCAGACCGTTTTCTATTTGCCGCCCTCCTCCTGCAGGATCTACTCGCTGCGCGTCTCGGAGCACACGGCCCTGGACTGCAGCCTGCTGGAGCTGGTGCCCTCGGTGTACCGCGACGTCGAGATGGAGGTCCTGCTGCACGCCGCCTGTGACACCGGCCCGGACGCCGCCGGGCGCCGCCCCCGCGACCTCGTCTGCGCGGGACCGGCGGACGTCCGCCTCAAGGTGGGCGGCGGGTGGCGGCCGGCCGTCGCGGCCCGTGTCTGGTCGTGTGTCATCCTGAACTGTACCGGATGCGTTCTCTGAACATGGTTTTGAGCAATTAGTCCTTGAACCCACTAAAATAGTAAATGGTTGTGTAAACACTCTTGACCTCCTGGCAATAAATAATTTGAAGAAAATTAAAGAGTAATAAAACACGTACAGGGATTAATTAACACAGAGTTGACTGAATATTAAATTTCAGCTATATATAGCTATCAAAAAATCAAATCAAATTCACTTAAAGCTTTCTCGATCGGGAGGGAAAAATCTGAGCAGTAGTTGTTGCAGACTGTAGTGACAGAAGTCACGATATGTGCCATAATACCCTGTCTGCACCTCCTTTTGCCCAGAAAACTGCAGCCGTGGTGTGTCTGTAGCCATTTGTGGCCAGTGCAGGATTTTGTGCTCAAACTGACCTTGCAAGTATTTACTCACATGTAAGCTGCACTGTTTTACCCATTTTGAGAATCTGACAAAGTGCCTGTGGCTTAGAATCAAGTTCAAAACAAATGGAAGTTCTCAAAAATTGCACTAGGAACTGGCCTAACTAAAATTTGCTGTCAAATATAAGCAGTTCTAGGCATGATTTGCAGACTCAAAGATAAATAGGCCTGCTCGCACCAAAACTTCTGCATTAATAAAAATATAAATAAAAAAAATACAATGGAAGATCAGTCTGCTTTTTTCTCAGTTTCAGCCACTGAATCAGTTCAATGCAACTCGATCAATGAAGCAAAGGAAAGAGAAGTTTAGTATTGCTCATCTTTGAATGTATGTAGCAGTGTTTGAAATTTTCACAGCTACAGAATGAAATAAATAAATTCCTTTCTTCAATGCACAAGGCTTAAGAATTTTTTCACGAGCTGCGAGTAAGTCACACTCTTCAAATATGTGGTTATGTGGAAACCTAGTATCACAGCTTTAAAATCACAGTGTTGCATTTCACCACAGAGACACCTGATGAGCTGCAGAAAGGCACACGTAACACACGTTTTCGGCTCTTAAGCCTTCGTCTGCCATAGAGAACACACACACACACACACACACACACACACACACACACAGGCACTCACACGTCTCTGTGGTGAGTAAAAATCTATCCTTTCCAAAATATTGTTGAATCCTTCAAGGTATTTCAATTTTTTAGTATTGCAATTCAGAAATATTTGCATGTGTTTCTACATATTTTACATTATCAATGAAGGGTGAGAAAAGATGGCTGAATTTATAGCTGAAACTGAAGTTACTATTTTGTTTGGTGTTTTAGAGATTGCCATAATCCCTTGTAATTAGGCAACAATACAAACTGACATGTTGATGGTCCTCGTGACCCCATGATTTACACATCAATCATTTTTTCAGAAATATATTGATGTGCTTCTATAAATGTATCGCGGTTTTAAAGTTTGTGTTTAGGTTGAGAAAATAAAATAGAAACACAGATTTCCTTATATGCAGAAAAACTCAACATCTGTCTGTAATGTCACACAATTGGCCATAGGCTCTTCTGATGATTGGTTGGCCTGTTACCAACTGCTGGCACCTAATAAGTATTTTCACCAAAATGATGTCGCTTAAGCTCGACTGTTAAATTTACGCTTTATCTTCATCCGTCCTAACCAATTTGTATCTCACTTCAGAACGAATAAACTTTTTTTCAATTTTGATGTGTGCCTACAGACTATAGCTATTCTCCCCCTTGAAATTCTAGTCTTACTTTTTGGGCGTGTCTTAGATTTGAGAAAATATGACGTGTCCCATAAATGTTCAATGTGACAGGTGTCTGGCATTCCAGGTGGCCAAATCATTCACTGAAGCTCTGCAGGAAGTACTCCAAATCAGTTGTGAAAAATTTTAGCCCAACGACAAGGCATTCTGTCGTCTGTAAAAATTCCGTGTCCTTGTCTGTGAATGTGAAATCTATCAGTGACTGCAGATTGCCTGAACTGATCGATTGAGTTTGTAGCAGAGGACCCAGATCGTTCCTTGTAAGAAGAGCGTGTGAGGAGTCCGCATAACCAGTATCTTCTTGTAAGCCCCGTGCTCGTCACACAGCCTCGTAACAGATGGAAATTTCACAACTTTATCTAAATTCCATCTAAATATGCATACTGATTAGAAATGCTGATACAAATCTTAAAAACTGTATTTATTATGGGTTATTATACAACCTGTTGAATAATGGAAAGTGCAGTTTGGAATTAACAATATAGTAACAAGGACAGTTTACATCTCACCGCAAAGGCGTGGTGACCAGCTGCAAAGGTACGGAGCATCTGCCTTGACTCGCATTTCTGTCCAACGTCTTTGCATTTCACACGTCTGTCTTGGTGTGAGTGCTTGAGTGAGTGAGTGTGTGTGTGTGTGTGTGTGTGTGTGTGTGTGTGTGTCTTTACCTTCCTATTCCCCCCCTTCCCCCCCTCCAAGGTAAGTCCTTCCGCTCCCGGGATTGCAATGACTCCTTACCCACTCCCTTAAAATCTGCATCCTTTCCTTTTTCCCTTTCCTTCCTTCCTCTTTTTTGAAGGAGCAACCAATGGTTGCGAAAGCTCAGCTGTTGTCTGTGTGTATTTTTATTTATATGTGTATCAACAAACCGGTGCCTTTTCCCCTGCTAAGTTAAACCTTCTTTATTTATATACCAGACGAAAAGGCACTGGTTGTTGACACACATATAAATAAACGTGAGCACACGCGCTCACACCTTTTCCCTCTCCTTCTCTACTCAGCCTGAAGAGGCAACTAGGTTCTGAAAGCTTTCTTTTGTGTGTGTTTGTTTTTGCTTCATTTATTTTTGCTGTCACTACCGGTGCTCCTTCTCCTGGTAAGTAAACTTCATCTAATTTTTATATATATTTTTCCTGCTAGGGACTTTTCCTGTATTATCTTCGTGTGTTTAAAATACACATACACACACAAAACTGAGCTTTCACAATCTTAGGTTGCGTCTTCAGAAAAAGAGCAGGGAAGGAGAGGAAAAGAAAAGGATGCGAGTTTTAAGGGAGTCGGTAAGGAATCATTCCAATCCCGGGAGACTTACCTTGGGAGAAAAAGGATAGGCAAATAAACCGCTCACTGAGCTGCTGACAGGCACGAAAAAGAGACAATCACATTCACGCAACTTAAATTTTCGGCCATGGCCTTCATCGAAAGAAAGCACACAGACATTGACACAGTCACTCAGACAACTGTACACACGTGTTGCCACTCCAGCATCTCGACTGTGAGGAAGATGGGGAGTGGTGCGGGAAGGATGCCGGCTAGTAGTCGGGACGGAGAGTTCCGCGTCGCACGACGTATTGTACGAGGTGTCCTAGACCCGAGTACGAATAATTTTATAATTTTGAAAATATTACAGAGAGACAGCCGTTTTGTCAGCCGTCCGTGCGCTGACGTTCGACCGGTTTTCTTCGGAATAGGCTGATCGTATTTAATGCCAGTTGGATGCGCTGCCGTAATATCTGATGTGCCTGAATTCACATTAATATTTTATAAACTTGTTCTTGTAGGCCCCGTGATTGTCGCACAGCCTCGCAACAGATGGAAATTTAACAACTTTTCCCAAATTCCATCTGAATATGCATACTGATTTTAAATGCCAATTTAAATCTTCAAAACTGTATTTATTATACCTTATTTTACAATCTATATAACAAGTAGATGAAGATTACTTACCAGGCGAAGGAGCACAGGTAGTGATAGTAACAAATAAAACACACACACACACACACACACACACACACACACACACACACACACACACACACTGACACATAACTATATGGATTAAACATGGCGAGTTTTATATTCATTGCATTGCATCATATTTCGTAGAACATAGCAACCAAGAAAACGATTTTCAGAAATATGCTACATGTGAAAAGGCAAGTAGTATTTTCAAAGGGTAATAATCCGTTCGCTGCCCCAAACTTCAAACGAACACCCGCAGCACTATCTGTTACTTCTTTGCTGCATTGTGCCGTTCTTTCCGAGCATGAAATACACCCAAAACTTCAAATTGCAATAGCTTTTGCTTTCCTGATCTGATTTTGATGAAATGAAGCCTATATGTTGCCCCAGGATATTCTCTATTTATCTGTGATACTCCCATGAATGTTCATTTAGTACTTTTGGAGATTACTCTTTACAAATAGATACATGTGATTTCTTTGAGATAAATGTTTAAATTGTGATATCTAATTTTTTCTGATCTGATTTTGTAAAATGAAGCGTTTCTGTAACCGCAATATACCCTCACATTTTCTGCAAAAACCCCCTGAAAATTAGTCTGTTAGTTTTGGAGATGAAAGAGAAAGATAAACATGATGGTTGTTGATGAAAAATGTTAAATTGTGGTGTTCTTTCTGTGATCCAATTTTTATGAAACTAATTCTATATGTTGTTCCAAGGTACACTGCAGTTACCCCATGCAAATTTGTAAAGTACTTTTGGAGAAGTGGTTTCTAATAGATGAAAAGACAGACATGATGGTCTATGAAATCATGCGTAGATCCTTAACCAATCTTCGCTCATGTTACCTGTGAACACCGCATCAAAATTCGTACAGTAGTTTTGAAGATTGAAGCGAACAGCGAGAGGGCTACATTTACAAATTTATTGTTAGTGTAGATATGTTGCACAATAGTAATATTTTGCAAGAATAAATTGATTTGCACAAGTGCTGTATGCTGGTTAAAACTGTTGTGAATATGGTTAGTAGTAAAGAAGTAATAGATTAAAATGTGATGCTTGATGGGGCGGTTTTCCATGAACGTTACTCTTTACGTCCTCATATCTCATGAACCACGTGTCGTACTGTGATACGATTTCAAACGTACATTCAGCTTTAAGTGTGTATTCTGTTTGGAAGATTTCCTGCAAGTACAATTGCCAGTGTAGAAATTATAAATTGTAACGTTACACCAAATGCCATAGTTTGGCTCCATGAGCAGCAGGAAAGTAGTAAGCGAGAAACTTTTTTTCCTTTTATTATTTTGATGTGGTTATCTGTGAGAAAAAGTTTAATAAAGGTTTGAAATTATGTTTAAAGTTTGTTGCAAGTCGCCAAGTACTGTCATTCTCATACAGTGTATTTATAAAGTCTCTGCGGATTATGTAGCAGTTTTTTTGCGGTTTCTACTGTTTATGACATTATATCTCCTGAACCGTGTGTCATACATGGTTCGTACTCCTACAGCAGTTGTTACCTCACGTACGAAATGTGTGTACCAAATTTGGTTGAAATCGGTCCTATAGTTCAGGAGAAAATGTGCAGCATTGTTGTTTGACACGGAAGTTTTTCGTGCATCTCATTGTTTATGACGTCATATCTCCTTACATATGTGATTCTTACCCCAACAGCGATTGTTGCCTGATATTAAAGAATATGTTTACCAAGTTTGGTTGAAATTGGCCTAGTAGTTTAGGAGGTGATGTGGAACATATATACATACATACATATAAACATACATATATTATAGATGTAAAAATTCCTAGCAGGAAAAATATATATTAAAAATAGATGAAGATTACTCACCAAGCGAAGGAGCACAGATGGTGATAGTGCACAAATAAAACACAAACACAAACACACACACACACACACACACACACACAAACGCAAGCTTTCACAACCCAGTTGCTTCTTCAGGCAGAAGGGAAGGAGAGGGAAAAGGAAATGATGAGGGTTTTAAGGAAGGGGGTAAGGAGCCATTGCAATCCCGGGAGAGGAAAGACTTACCTTGGGGGAAGAAAAGGAAGGTAAACAAATACACACACACACACACACACACACACACACACACACACACACACACACACACATTTACACAGACGCACACACACCTAGGCAGTCATATTGTAGAAAGCTTTTACAGCTCGTCGTATGTGACGGCAAAAATTGATTTATTGTACTTTTGCCTAGATATTATGACGAACGGCCATCGAGAGCCTCACTCACTGACTCCCTTCGGCAGGTGTGCGAAGCGCGGGTCAGCGAGGGCACCGAGCAGATGATCCAGCAGAACAGGGCAGAGTACGACGCGCTGGTGGCCCGCGCACTGCAGCCGCCCCCGCAGAAGGTCTGCGTCGGCAGCGTGTTCGTGGAGCACGCCGTCAGGTGAGTGTCGTCGGAGACAAGAAAAGTAGCGGCGCGCGTATCGAGAGCTCGGAGGAAAAACCGGAAAGTAGAAAGACGGGTGGAATATATTGGGGGCCTACACGAGGGAAATGAACGTGAAGGCACTATTGTAGAAATTGTGGAAGTAGATGGAGATAAGAAAGAGAATACGGTACTGCACGAAGAATTTCTCTCTGACCTGACGATATAGTAGGGAGTGAAGTTCTCGATATAACTGTTCTGCGTGGTGTATCGTATTCTCAAACTCGGACGAGTTACCGGTAAATACTCCCGTATGTTCATAAATGTACTACAAGGTTTTGGTGACTATTCCCAGCCACTTGAGAATCTGCTTGCAGGAGGTACACAAGTGAATGCTCTACATTACACGTATTACTTCTATTTGTTTTATGAACTCTGTTTGCGTAAGTGATCAGGTAGCACACAGTATTATGCTACAAGGCAACAATAAATAAAAGTAAACCAAATATAAAAAAATCGCACTGATGTGTTTTACGGCCCACTTTAGATTGGTAGTTTTATAAGGTTTTGCAAACAGTTTTGACCAAAATAATAATCTAAATAATAAGAAATTAATTAATAAGAATGTCTGAAACTCTTTTAAGAAAAAAAATTTAGACAGTGGCGGGTTCCGAATCACTGACCTTCAGCGCCACAGTCCAGCGCATTGCTCAGTATGCTACAGTTGTCTGTTAGAAGTTGTATTCTTTAATTTCACACTATTCCTGGTCGTTGTTAATTGATCCTAATATGGCATTTATAGACACTAGATTATCATATATCGTATGAAGGACGACGTCTTTTGTTAATTCTTCAGTGCGCCATTGCTTTGAGATGATAACGTATAAGTTACAATAAGAAAATCATCAAATACGCAACGCAAGATGGTGTATGCCATAGAGTTCTGGGCGAGGAATGTCACGTGACATCTGCGAACGGCTGGATTTCGTTAATTCAATGGAGGGTGTCAAAACTCTGATATTTTTGCAAATATCTCTCAAACGATACGGGATATGAAAAAAAAAAAAATAACCGTAAGGGAACAGAGTTGTAGAGAATTTTCTCCTCTACAAATTTGTTTATTCAATGTTCACGTCAGATGAATGGCTTATGTGCAATTAAAATTAAATTACAAATGGCTTTTTTTGCTATTACGAAGGTATTTCTTGTCCGAAATATTTCAAAAAGCGAGGTTCCGGTCCCTTGTAGCCAACAATTATGTCTGTAAAATTTGGTGTCGATCAGTTGAACGGTTCGACCTAAATAGTGGGAACACGTTACAGCCAGACAGACATTGTCAGATCGCCATTATTTTTGCAAATATCTCTGAAACGATGCAAGATATGAAAAAACATAATACAGCGAAGTTGTAGAGAATTTTCCCCTCTACCAATTAGGCTGTTGAATTTTCGTGTCAGATGAACAGTTCGTTGGCAATTACAATTATATTACAAATGGCATTTTTTAGTATTACTACCATATATTTTGTACGAAAAATTTGAAAAAAGGATATTCTGGTCTCTGGTGGCCTACAATTATGTGTGCAAAATTTGGTGCTGATCGGTTGAGCGGTTCATCTTAAAAACCGGGAACACGTTACGGACAGACAGACAGACAGACATACATCCCAAAATCGCCGTTATTTTTGCAAATATCTCTGAATCGATATGAGATATGAAAAAACATAAGAGAGCAAAGTTATAGAGAATTTTTTCATCTTTAAATTCGGTTATTCAGTTTTCGTGTCAGATGAATGGTTAAGCCGTTATTTTCATTTAAATTTCGAGCTGTCAAAAGACGATTGCAAAGGCCCACTTTTAGTGTTATTACCGTAACCTAATGTGGGCAGGAGGTGAGATATCAGTAGAATTAAAGCTGTGAGGCATGCCCCTTCAGCTCAGTTGACGTACCACTTGCCCGTGGTCTGGCACAAAGTTGTAATCTTCCAGCAGGTTTTGTATTAATGCGTACTCTGCTGCAGAGTGAAAGTTTCATTCTGGAAAATATGTCAAGTTAAATATACAATATAGTAAGGACAGTTTACAACTGACCCGCAAAGACGGGGCTACGAGCTGCGACAGGCACATACGAAAGACACACACTTACAACACTTTCAGCCATCGGCCATGGCCTTCTTCGGAAAACAGAACACTCACGCAATCACACAGGGACACAACTACACAACACAGTGATACGGGGACGGGGGGAGGGTTGGGGAGAGGGGATAGGAAGGTTAGGTCATGGTGGTAGGGATGGGTTAGATGGGAATAACGAGGTGCAGCTTAGGAAGGGAGTGGGGAGGTGGGTGAGGGGAGAAAAATAAAATAAACAATATAAAATAAATATACAAAAATGAAAAAAAAAAAGGGAGAAAATTGTGCGTCTACACTGCAAGTACACAAGATGCGCGCGTGCACACACACACACACACACACACACACACACACACACACACACACAAGACGTCCTTTAGTGTTCCCCACAGGTAAAAGTCCAAGTCCAGAGGAGTTAAGTCTGGGGAACGTGGTGGATAATCCACGGCACCTCTACAGCCTAACAATCTTCCCGGTAGATTTTCATCAAGATAAGCCCTGACACGATTTTCGTAGTGGACTGGGGCACCATCTTGTCAGAAGTAAAATCTACCTTCTCCATACGAGTCTCTGGTGCCAGGTAAAATGGATGTCTGAAGTTTCTGAAGTTACACCTCACCGGTAATTGCTGTCAAAGGAGAATGGCCCAATCTAGCTCCAGTACAACGACCCACACCACACATTTACACCTGGCAAATTCACGGCTCTGTCAATGTCAATGTGAATGTTCGGATTTTTGGTGGCCCAGTAGATTGAATTGTGGTGATTTACTGTACCGTCGAGTTTGAACTGTGCCTCATCAGACTGCTCATTCGTCTCTGCAAACTCTTCATCATTGCACACCGTGTTAGTAAACCACTCGCAGTACTCCGTTCTGCGATCTGGATCGTGCTCGTTCATTGCGTGTAGGAATCGTCGGGTGTAGCACTTCCACTTTGCTGTCTTCAAAATTCGCCGAACAGTTGAGCAACTCTCTCCAGTTTCACGAGCACACTGTCTCGCAGACTTCTGTGGTGAGCAGGTGAATTGTTGTAACACACGACGGGAGTTGGCTGGACTTGTTACTGTTACAGGTTGTCCAGATCGTTGTTTGTGTACGTCTGTAACACAACCTTCGGCTTCAAATTTGTCTCGAATGCGACAAATCATAAAACGTGTCGGTGGCTCTGTTTGATACTCATTTCGCCATTGCTGTTGAACCACTTTAATGTTTTACTCGATTAATGATGGAAATTCTCTTCAGAGATGATAAATTATTGTTCAATAGAGGTAGATTGGCTGGCCAGTATTTACCTTTGTGCTGTAATGCCGATAGTGACACAAATGAAAGGGGGGGAGGGGAAAGACAAGCTTTCGAAACACAGTTCCTTCTTCAGGTGGGAGAGGAGGGAAGAAAGAAAGGTAATTCACGACCTAGGTCATTAGAGTGGTGTTTGAGGAGTGTGGAAGTCAGAGATACTGCTTATTACTACTGAGCCAAGCCAGAGTGTATATAATGTTTTCTTACTTAAAATACCATTTCAAAACTAATTTCCTTTCATCAAATGTAAGCATTGCACCAGCCGTGTTTACTCGAGTAACGAGGTGCAACTGAGAACTAAACACTGACTATCCAGTGACTGTCATCTGACAAAACGAAACAACACGTGTCTGGCAATTGCCGGAACTACAAACTATTACACCACCAAAGATGAGACAACTCTGTCAATTAATTTGCAAGTTATGGACCTTTAAACAATGGATACATTTTTGGACCCCTCTGCATGTATTATATTATTAAAGTAGATTGTCTGTTGTTTCAACATATAAAATGTTACATACGACTTCGAATCATAATTGTGACTACTTTCCTGTAGTAGTTTGAACAGGAGTCAGTAAACCCTAATAGAAACTAAACTGCAAAAATTGAGTTGACCTTCATTTATTTACCTGGAAGAAGTACAATAACATCACCCTCTGCAAATTAAACAATCTACAGAATTTCGGATTAGGTCCGATATAGATTTGTGTGAAGACTTTCGTCTACTAAGGGTATGGACTAGCTGGACTCTGAATAGAGGAGAACAGCAGCACAATACAACACCAAACCTGAAAATAAACTTTCAACAAATTAGAATTTTGGTGGTGATGAAATCTGCACTGTCACACCACAAACTTCTGGCATTTACAGTGAGGTATTCATTTGCTGTACATGATTTTGACTAAGTTTTAAGGCATGTCAAATACTCTTACAATCCATTATTATTATTATTATTATTATTATTATTATTATTATTATTTTAAGAGTAATTACATTTCAAAACATTAGTTATTTTTCAAAACTTTTTGTATGTTCTGGTTTGCTTCGGAAAGCGTGAAATATCATATATTTAAACGTTTTATTGTCCATTTACATAGGTAATATTCAATTAATGAAGGAAATTCTCCACAGAGATGATAAATTATTCTTCAAAAGAGATAGTTTGGCTGGCCAGTACTTACCTTTGTGGTGTACCACTGATAGTCACACACAGAAAGAGAAAGGACGAACAAATAGGAAAAGCTTTCGGAGCAGTGTTTCTTTGTCATGTAGGAGAGAAGTGAAGAAAAAAGGATTGGGAACAGAAAGGGAAGGTAATTCACTGCCTATGTCACGAGGATGAAGTTTGAGGATTGTGGAAGTCAGAGATACTGTATATTAGTGGTCTCTCTATTGCCCGGATGTTGAACTACAGATTTCTGAGCGAGCCAGCCAAAGATGTTCGGATTCTGTTTCTTGACCAATTACAACGTGGCTCCTGTGAAGTATTACAAGAAAACAAAAAGGAAATACGTTTTGATTCTGTTCTCATATGAGTCTGTTACTTACTAACTGACAGAAATTCGTTTAACTAATTACGACATGGCAGTCAATGTAAAATTGTGTGCAAAATGTACAAATGTGCAGGCACACTACAGTTGTATGCTCGGACACCAGAACTATATGTCCAGGTCATATAGAGATCACTGTTACTGAGCCATGCCAAAGAGGATAGATCAGGCAGTAAAGAGAAGTAAAGATGAGTGAACTAAATGATGCTGGGAGGTGGAGGAGGCGGTTACCTAAAACATTTTTGGTTATCAGGGAAAGATGGAAAGATATAGACACACACACACACACACACACACACACACACACACACACACACACACACACACACACACACACATAAATAGCTGCGGGATGTGAAAGCTGTTATCGGGTTATTGGTGTACTGGTTCAGGGATTCAGGACTGTAGTAGACCCGTTTGCCATGAAAACCCAAGATGTAGGGAAGGGAACGTTTGATGTGGAATGGATGACAACTGTCATAATGGAGGTACTGTTGTTTAATGGTGGGTTTGATGTTGTCGGATGTGTGAAGCTGGCCATTGGATAGATGGAGGTCGATGTTGAGGAAAGTGGCATGGGATCTGGAATAGGACCAGGTGGATCTGATGGAACCAAAGGAGTTGAGGTTGGAGAGGAAGTTCTGGACTACTTCTTCACTATGAGTCCCAATCATGAAGATGTCATCAATGAATCCATACCAAACGTTGGGTTGGCAGGCTTCGGTATCCAGAAGGCTTCCTCTAACTGTCCCATAAATACAGTAACTTGGTGTATGAGTGGGCCATCCTGGTTCCCATGGCTGTTCCCTTTAGTTGTTGGCATGTCTGGCCCTCAAAGGTGAAGAAGGTGTGGACTAGGATGAAGCTGTCTAGGGTAATAAGGAAAGAGGTTTTAGGTAGGGTCGCAGGTGGTCGGCGTGAAAGATAATGCTCCATCGCAGTGGGGCCCTGTCCGTGCCGGATGTTTGTGTCCGAGGAATTGGCATCGATGGATACAAGTATGGAGGTAACAGATTGCATAAGGATTTCAGGAGATCGAGAAAGTTGTTGGGGTCTTTGATTAAGGATGTGAGATAGCACATAATGGATTGAAGGTGTTGGTCTACACAGGCAGAGCTTCATTCTGTAGGGCTCGGTAACCAGTGACAGGGGGGCAGCTTGGATGATCGGGTTTGGTAATTTTATGAAGTAAGTAGAAGGTAGTGGTGTGGGGTGTCGGTGGGTTCATGAGGTTGATGCATTCTGGTGAAAGGTAATGTAGGGTGCCTAATGCTCTGAAGCTATGCATGTACGTCAGGAACGGGATTGTCTTGACAAATTTTGTATGTTGTGTTGTCTGAAAGCTCACGCACTCCCTCAGCTACATACTCCTGACAATCGAGTACCACAGTTGTGGATCCCTTGTCGGCTAGGAGAATGGTGATGGAATGGTCAACCTTCAGATCGTGGATAGCCTGGGTTCCAGCTGCAGTGATGTTGAGAGGTGAATCAAGGTTTTTCAGGAAAGACTGAGAGGAGAGGTTGGAAGTGAGAAATTCCCGGAAGGTTTGAGGCTGGTGATTTTGAGGAGGGTGGGTCTCACTGTGACGGAGAATGGAACTGTTCCAGGCAGGGTTCAATTTGAATTATGTCTTCGGTAGCTGGATCATTAGGAGTAGAATTATTTTTCTTTGTGGCTAATGATAGGCCTATCTCCAGCAAATACTATGAATTTAGGACAGTAGGTCTTTGACAAGGGCTGTTTGGTCGAATTTGGGAGTAGTCCTAAAGCTGAGGCTTTTGGGTAGGACAGAGGTTTCAGACTGGGGAAGAGGTTTTGAAGAGAGGTTGACTACTGAATTGGGATGTTGTGGTTCCAGATTGTGTGGATTGGGATTTGGAGTTCTGGAAGTGGGGGATTGAGTAGATGGGAGAGACTGGGTTTCTGTGCAATAAGAGGAGGTTGAGGTTTGTTGGAGAAGTTGTTGAGGGATAGTGTATTGCCTTCCAGAGGTGGGTAATCAGGAGATTGGATAGTTTTTTGAGGTGGAGGGTGGTATGCTGTTCTAATTTGCAGTTAGTCTGTAGGAGGATGTTCTGAACTGTACGTGTGAGTGTGGGAGTGGGAAGGTTGTGGATTTTGATTAGGGATAGGAGTCGACAGGTGTGTTCATTGGTGGAGTGGATGTGTAGGTTTCCCCTCCTTCCTTCCTCCTTTTCTGATGAAGCAACTAACGGTTGTGAAATCTTGAATTTTTGTGTTTGTGTGTTTTTTTTATTTGTGTGTCTGTCAACGAGCCTCTACTTTTGGTGAGTTAAACCATCTCTATATCTTATATGTATGTTTCCTACCAGGAATGTCACCCCTATATGTTTTGTGTGTGTGTGTGTGTGTGTGTGTGTGTGTGTGTGTTTCTCTCTATCTTTTCTTTGGCATGGCTCAATACTAATATTCAGTTTCTCTGACTTCCACAATCCTCGAACTTCAACCTCATGACCTAGGTCATGAATTACCTTCCCATTATTTATTTACTTATTTATTATTTTTCAATTAATGATGGTAATTCTCTTCAGAGATGATAAATTATTTTTCAAAAAAGACATATTGGCTGGCCAGTACTTACGTTTGTGCTGTACTGCCGATAGTTAAACAAATGGAAAAAAAAGAAATAAAGGAGACGAAAAAGTTTTCGGGATAGAGTTCCTTCCTCATCCTGTCCTTTTTTCTTCCCTTCTTTTCCACCTGAGGAAGGAACTGTGCTCCAAAAGCTTGTCCTTTTTCGTCCCCTTTTTCTCCTTTTCTTCACTTGTGTAATTATCGGTGGTACAGCACAAAAGTAAGTACTGGCCAGTCAATCTGTCTCTTTTGAAAAATAATTTATTTATTATTTTCCTTTTTTCCCTCTCTCCTACCTCGTGAAGGAACCCTGTTGCAAAAGCTCGTTCTGATTTTTTTCGTTCTTTTTCATTCTTCGTGTGACCATCGGTAGTAAAGCACAGAGGTAAAAACCGGCCGGTCAATCTATTCTTTTGAAGAATCATTTACATAGGTAGCAATTCATAAAAATTTCAGTTTTCCTCAAGTCACGGAAAGTTTTAATTACTGTGCTTTATTTTCAAGAAATGAATAGTCCCCCTTCTCAATCTTCATGCGGTTTTGAACATTCAGACAGAAACTGTGTCGGTTCCTGAGAAGCCCGGTCTCTGTTCCTCCGCAGCCTGCTGGAGAGGGAGTACGGCCAGTACCGGGCGCGCGGCTGCGCGGAGGGCGCGGCGCGGGTGCAGGACGTGGGCGCGGCGCTCTTCCACCACGTGGTGGCGCTGTACGGCGAGGACGTGGCGCTCTACCCGCCCAGCAAGCAGCTGCTCACCGGCTGCCTCGAGACGCTGGGGCAGGTACTGTGTCTGCAATCGAGGGAACACGATTATTATAATGATACACCGACAACACTGCTTTATACTTTCTGTTATTTACAAATCACAATGAGCCCATTTCGGCCTTTAGCCATCATCAGGTGCTCTGTGAATACATTTGTAATGGTCTGAATATACATATATGTATTGTAACTGTAGATGGAAGTGGTTTACAATTTCTTAGTTCTTACCTTACGTGGAATATCGTATGTGTCACTGCTGTCTTTATTTTTCACCTAGATGTGGAACAGCGGAGGACCGATAACACTACCCTGTTGAACACCGGATATCACTACTGTTTTAGTCGATGCCTTACTGTCGATTACTACGAACTGTGTCCTCTCTGATAGGAAATCACCTATCGGGTCACAAATTTGGGGCGATATACTGTAACCGCGCAGTTGAATGAAGGCCTTTTGTGAGGTACGGTGTCAAAAGCCTTTCGCTAATCGAGAAGTACAGAATCGATTTGAGATCCCTTGTCAATAGCACACGTCACTTTGTGTGAGTAAAAAGCTAGTTGTGTTTTGCGTGAACGATATTTTCTAAATCTGTGTTGACTTTGGGTCAATAGATCATTCTGTTTGAGGTAATTCATAATATTTAAATATGGGATATGTTCCAAAACCCCGATGCAAATTTACATCAATGAAATAGGCGTGTAGTTTAGTGGGTTACTCCTAATGCCTTTCTTGAATATAGGTGTGACGTGTGCAACTTTCCAGTCTGTTGGTACATATCCTTGTTTGAGCAATCAGTTGTATATGGCTGTGAATTAAGCAGCATAATCAAATAGGAATCTAATGTTAATACAGTCCTGACCAGAAGTCTTGTTCTTGTTAAGTGATTTCAGTTGCTTCAGTACTGTGACGATATCTACTTCTACGTTACTCATTCTGGCCTCTCTTGGTGTAATTCAAAATCTAGCGGGAGGATCGCCATTACTATCACATAGTGAGGGTATTATTTGTGTTTTTCCCCTAGTATATTTAACATATGACCAAAATCTCTTTGGGTTTTCAGTCAAATTTTGAGAAAGAGATTCGTTGTGAAAAGTATTGTAGGCATCTCGCATTGAAGTCCTCGCTAAATTTCGAGATACTGTGTAGGACTGCCAATCCTGGGGATTTTGTATTTGTTTAAATTTAGCATGCCTTTTCCATTGTTTCTGCAAGTGTCCTGACCTGTATACCAAGGGGGATCACAACCTCCTTTTATTATTTTATTTGATATAAAACTGTCAATTGCAGTCGCTAGCACTTCTTTGAATTGGACACACACCTAGTCTGCACTTATATTTAGTGTTTGGAATGAGTGGAAACTGTCTTCAAAGAAACAATGTATTGTATTTCTATCTACTTTCCTGGACAAATATACATTTTGTCCATTTTTGGTAACTTCGGGACATTCGACATTGAATCTCGCTACAACAGGTATGTGTTCACTAATACCTGTATCCGTTTTGATGCTCGTTGTGAGCTCAGGATTATTTGTTACTAAGAGATGAAGTGTGTTTTGGCATCATTTACATTTCTATTTGGCTCATGAAAAATTGTTCGAAATAATTATCAGAGAATGCGTCGAGTACAATTTCACACGATGTCTTATGCGTACCTCCTGATTTGAACATATAATTTTTGCAACAGATTGACAACTCAGAGACCGGAGATACGAAGTAGATTGTAACTGAAGACACCTCAAAATTCGGAATGTAAAACCTTTGTAAACATATAGCATCACAAGAGCTGTGAAACAGAAAAGTCATTTAATAAATAATTATATCTGTCTTTCTGACAAATGTATTTGAATAATATCAGATAGAGGTGTATCTGTAACAACAAGAGAGAAAATGTAAGTAATACATATACAACTACGGTAATGTAGTATATTTTCTTTCAAAAAATATTTTTGCAGACCACCTGACAATGCCGTAAAGGTGAAACGGCTGTAGTGGATAGATAAAAATACTTAGCAACATTCAAAAATAAAAGAATTCACAAATATTTTGTATTACAAAGTATTAAATGGTGTTGGCCCTATAATAAATAAATAAAATGGAATTTCTGTCAAAACAGTCTGTGGGCAGTACAATCGGACTCTTTACACACATAGAAACACTCGTAGTGGCACAGAATAAATTGTTCTTGCCACTGTCGCGCACTGTCACACTCGCGAAGATCGTTTCACGGGCGGAACGGTACCGACACACCAGCTTTCCGGGCGCACTGTGTGGCACTAGCGGGGAGACGCGGGATCGGCTCCGGTGGCCGACTGTACGTGCGCTCGCCAGGCGCGTCTGACGCCCTTTAATTCCGTGGCGGCGACTGAGAGCTTGCACCTGGCAAGGATTTGAACCAAGATGATCTGCTTTAGCTACTTGAGCGTGCATCCTGACCTTCCCAAATTCCCATTAGTTTCACACTAATTTTAGTTTTTGCTGACAGAGCTAGTATATTTTTGACTTTTGGGGAAAAAATACATTATGTATATACACACTGAGATTAAGTTCTAGTTGTTGTTGTTATGGTCTTCAGTCCGGAGACTGGTTTGATGCAGCTCTCCACCCTATTCTATCCTGAGCAAGCCTTTTCATCTCCTCATAAGAACGGCAACCCGCATCCACTTGAATCTTACTATACATGTCTCTTGGTCTCCCTCTGCGATTTTTACCCCACGCACTTCCCTCCAATGCTAAATTTATGATTCCTCAATATCTAAGAATGTGTCCTACCAAGGGATCTCTTCTTCTAGTCAGAGTATGCCAAAAATTTCTTATCTTACCAATTCTGTTCAGTACCTCTTCATTAGTTATGCAATCTACCCAACTAATCTTCAGCATTCTTCTGTAGCACCACATTTCAAAAGCCTCTATCCTCTTCCTGTCCGCACCACTTATCGTGCATGTTTCACTCGCGTACAAGGCAACACTCCACACAAATGCCATCAGAAAAGACTTCCTTACAATTAAATTAATATTCGATGATAGCAAATTTCTCTTTTTCAAAAATGCTTTTCTTCCCATTGCCATTCTGCATTTTATATCCTCTGTACTGCAACCATCGCATGTTATTTTACTACCCAAGTAACAAAACTCATCTACCACCTTCATTGTTTCGTTACCTAATCTAATTCCTTCAGCATCACCTGATTTTCTAAGACCGCATTCCATTATTTTTGTTTTGCTCTTGTTAATGTTCATTTTATACGCTCTCTTCAACACACTGTCCATTCCATTCAACTGCTCTTCCAAGTCCTTTGCTGTCACTGACAGAATTACTATGTCATCAGCAAAACACAATGTTTTTATTTCTTGCCCCTGAACTGTAATCCGTATTCCAAATTTTTCCTTGCTTTCCTTCACCGCCTGCTCGATGTACAAAATGAATAGCATCGGAGAAAGGCTACAACCCTGTCTTACTCCCTTCCCAACTGATGCTTACCTTTCATGCCCTTAGAGTCTAATAACTGCGGTCTGGCTTTTGTACAAGTTGTAAATAACTCTCCTTTCCCTATATTTTACCCCTGCTGACCTCAGAATTTGAAAGAGTGTATTCCAGTCAACATCGTCAAAAGCTTTCTCCAAATCTACAAAAACTAAAAATGTAGCTTTGCCTTTCCTTAATCTATCTTCTAAGATAAGACGTAAAGTGAGTATTGCCTCCCGGATTCCTATGTTCCTCCTCAATCCAAACTGATCTTCCCCGAGGTCAGCTTGTACCAGCTTTTCCATTCTCCTGTAGATAATTCGTGTCAACCATGACATATCAAACTGATTATTTTGTACTTTTCACACCTGCCTGCGCCTGATTTCTTTGGAATGGGGATTATTACATTTTTCCTAAAGTCTGATGGCATTTCGCCTGTCTCATACATCCTACACACCAATTCAAATAGTCTTGTCATGGCTGGCTCTCCCAGAGACTTTAGTAGCTCTGAGGGTATGTCATCTACTCCTTGGGCCCTCTTCCTACCTAGGTCTTTCAGGACTCTGTCAAATTCATCTCTCAGTATAGTATCTCCTATTTCATCTTGATCTACTTCCTCTTCCCTTCCAACAACATCGTCTCTTAACTTCTGAAACAGTGGATTCCAGAATGGAGTGACACCCACCACCTATCACGTACCTACTGTCAGAGCAGTTTACATTAATTGCACTTCATTTGTCAGACACAGAGCCAAGGTGTCACCCACCTGTAGTGACAGTAGGTATCATGTGATCCAATGTCAGTGAACGCTTATAAAATATCTTTGAGTTCATAGGAGAAAGTGGGAGAATTTCACAACTAGATCTCTCCACAGCAAATAATGCCTTTCTTTCAATGATTTCCGTCCCGTCGTGTGCGTCATTTCTGTAACACTCTTCCCCCCTGAATTGCGATAATACGAAACGAGCTGCCCTTCTCTGGACTCTCTCTACGCCCTCCGTCGGTGCCGACTGACGAGGCTCCCGCACAGAGCGGCAGTATTCTGAAATAGGATGATAACGAGTGTAGTGTAGCAGGGTGACCACCAAACCTTGAAACCGGGAAAAAGCCTTGAATTTGAAAAAACCGGGGAAAACCGGGGAAAAAACCTTGAATTTCAGCCAGAAACCGGGATTTTTGAGCCATGAGATCTCACGACTTTAAGAGTTAAACGATCGTTCGTGTGTATAACCTATTGATCAGATTACACGACCAGTTCGAAATGTACTTAATAAGTGTAAATAAGTAATCTGTGGAGTTTTAGTAAGAACAAAAACCTCAAAGTTTAATATTAAAAGTAACAAAATGCCAGTCGTTTTAAAATTGCTGTGAGCTAAATGCTCAGATCGTTAGTGCCCACGGGTTAAATAATATTCATCGCTTCATTTTTGTGTACAAAAACTTTTTTAGATATATTTCTGGGCAGTTTAAAAAGTTTTATAATTATAGGTAACATATTGCGTTATCTGTTTCTGTATTTATCTCGAAGTGTTGTTCAACCACGCGACTCGATTCCTTGCGATGTACGTCTAGAGACGCGATGTTATCGTAAGGCGCGACTACAAAATCACAGATAGAATGAAAGGCGATATTTATTTTGTACTAAATTTTAGGAATTTTCATAATTGACGTCCACCCCTGCCAGTGATATCTCATCAACACAGATCTCGTTTGTCTGATTCTGTGCTGAAAAATCTCTTCACGGAAGCATTTTGTTGATTTTAACTATAAACTCCGTGAAAGTTGGTATTGTGATGCTTTGTTAGCATAGGCGCCGACAGCGGTATTCTTGGTCGTTCAAGCATACCCCAAAATTTGCCCCTCAGGGGCTCGGCATTAGTTTGCTGAGTACGGGCTTGGCGAACCCGGGGTCCTGAGCTGTGGGCTGTGTCGCGCCAACAGTCCGCTACACCGTAAGCTCTGTGCGTGCTTCAACGACCATCGTTCGGCGCGACGGTGGAACGTTGTACGTTTCAGAGCCCGGGGATCTTGGCTTAATCGCCCGGGTCGCGAGGACGGAATAAACCTCTATAAAAAAACCCCTCAATCTCAAGGTGTGCTACGTGCCGAGGAGATGCATGGCTGTTGAGGTTGAACAGCCGCTAGCGAGCAACCTCTGAGGAACCTGCCGCACCTCAGTTGTACAAGGCTTACCCAGGCAAGCGGGGCTCTGCCTGGGTGGACCTTTATTTCCCTAGCTGCTCGTGGGAACACGATGAAAAGGACCCAAAGCAACACTGGTGGGCGTTTAACCACCGTCTCTAAGCGAGGAAAAGTAGACTTCAATGCTGAGACTTATGACCCCCAGTCGTTCCCTTCCTTGGCCACGCCATGGGAGGAACGCAGATCTCGTAGCCGAGGACAACAATATGCTCCAAGGTATTTAGTTTGTTCCAGGACTGATGGTGAATCTTTCATGAACACGAAACCTCTCTTTTTCGTCGAGAACTTGGAAGATAAGTTTGGAGAAGTAGACGGCATGTCGAAGATGCGATCGGGATCGGTTTTAATAACGACGTCATCCCCAGCACAGTCACGGGCTTTGCTCGCCTGTGACAAGCTGGGTGATGTTCCCGTTACTATCACCCCACACAAAAGCCTGAACATGGTACAGGGTTTGATTTTCCATAGGGATCTCCTTTTGCAGTCGGATGACGAACTCCGCAAGAACTTGGAACGGCGAGGTGTCCACTTTATACGGCGAGTCCATTGGGGTCCGAAGGACAACAGGGTCGCCACTGGTGCATTCATCTTGGCCTTTGAGGGCGACTCATTGCCTGAGAAGGTCAAGGTGATGATTTACCAGTGTGACGTAAAGCCCTACGTTCCTCCCCCTATGCGTTGTTTTAAATGCTGGAGGTTCGGGCACATGTCCTCCAGGTGTACCGCCAACTCCACCTGTCGGGACTGTGGTCGTCCATCGCACCCAGACCTCCCTTGTACACCACCTCCCATTTGTGTTAACTGTGGACAGCAGCACCCACCTTGCTCGCCTACCTGCTCTGTACTGCACAAAGAACGGAAGATCATGCAATACAAAACCATGGATCGGCTGTCTTATTCCGAGGCCAAGAGGAAATATGAGAAACTCCACCCGGTCAGCATCAAAACATCCTATGCACTAGCTACAAAACCATCTCCGCAGACTACTTTACCGCCAGTTCCGTCTATCACAGTGGGCCCTCGAGCCCAACCGTCACCATCGGCCCCCTTGGTGGTAGGGGGCACATCTGACACTGTTGCTTCCAAAGCCCCTGCCTTGGAAGCAAAAACCCCCCAACAAATGGGGACATCGGTCCCCACACGTGAGCCAGAGCTACCACAGCCTGCTCTGACTCCTCTCGCGAGGAAGGGATCGCTTGAATCCCTTTCTCCCTCGGTTTCTCCCACTGGCTCAGTGGATGCCAGTGAGTGGCAGCAAGTGCCACCCAAAGCTGGTCGTAGGGCCTCAAGGACAACCTCCGTCCCTGAGACTGAGTTTGCCAAGCCCTCCCAGCGTGAGAGGCCGAAGGATCAGCGCGAGAAACAAAAGAAAACCAAAACAAAAGATTCTCAAGTGGCTACCATGCCACCACAAAAACCATCTGCTTCCGAGGACGTGGTGGAAATCCTCGCGTCCCCTGACGATTTGGCAATTGCCAAGACTCTGGAAGCTATGGACGCTGAGGCTCTGCCTCCTGGGTCTGTGACTGCAGAGAAACCTGTGGGCCCTACTCTACCACCTACATAAATATGCCCAGTACGTCGGGACATAGTGTGGTGCTGCAGTGGAACTGTGGCGGTTTCTTCCGCCACTTGGCCGAGTTACAGCAGTTGCTCTGTCACTGCCCTTCCCTCTGTGTTGCTCTACAGGAAACTTGGTTTCCTGCTGAACGGACTCCTGCCCTTCGTGGGTATAGGGGTTATTATAAAAACCGTACAACACACAACAGGGTATCCGGAGGAGTCTGTATTTACGTTCTTGCCACTGTCCCTAGTTCACCAGTGCCACTTACCACAGTGCTCGAGGCGGTGGCCGTGAGAATTCGGGCACGACAGGACATTACCATCTGCTCACTCTACCTTCCTCCGGATGAGGCAGTGTCTCCTGCAGACCTTGCGAATTTGATTGCACAACTTCCCCCACCATTCCTTCTACTGGGGGATTTCAATGCCCACAACCCCTTGTGGGGTGGCTCTCAGGTCTCAGGTCGCGGTAGGGACATTGAAGTTCTACTAGCACAGCTGGACTGCTGCCTTCTTAACACCGGTGCCCCCACACATTTCAGTGTGGCGCATGGCACATACTCGGCTATAGACCTTTCTCTCTGCAGCCCGAGTCTTCTACCACAGCTTCATTGGGGGGTCCACGATGACCTATGTGGTAGCGACCACTTCCCCATCCATATCTCTCTCCTCCAATTTCAACCTCCAACTCGCTCGCCCCGTTGGTCCCTGAGTAAGGCTGACTGGCCTGCCTACACCTCAGCTACTAGGGCGATTCCTCCAATCCCGGATGACGTTGATCAGGCTGTTCATCACTTTACTAGCGCCATCATTTCCGCTGCTGAAGCCAGTGTTCCAACGACCACTGGCTCAGTTCGGCGCAAGTCGGTTCCATGGTGGTCTGCAGAGATTGCTGCGGCCATCAGGGAACGTCGTAGGGCACTCCAGCGCCACCCTTGTATAGAGCACCTGATCGCTTTTAAACGTCTTCGGGCTCAAGCTCGGAGGCTGATACGCCAGAGTAAGCAGGACTGTTGGGAAAGATATGTCGCTGCCATTGGCTCGCGTGCCGCCCCATCTCGGGTGTGGTCACAGGTTCGGCGCCTTTTTGGGTACCGACCACAGGCGGGAATCCCCAGCTTGAACATTCGGGGTACTATATGCATGGATCCAGCTGCTATCTCTGAACACATGGCGGACCATTATGCCAGTAACTCTGCGACTTCTGCGTATATTGCGGGCTTCCGCACTCGCAAAGAACAGTTCGAGCGGAGGCAGCTATCTTTCCATACACGTCGGCGAGAGCTATATAATGCCCCATTCACTAAGTGGGAGTTCCAGAGTGCCCTCACTGCTTGCCCTGATACCACCCCAGGGCCAGATAGAATCCACAAACAGTTCCTGCGCCACCTGTCACAGGAGTTTAAAGACCACCTTCTCGCCCTGTTCAACCACCTCTGGGCCGAGGGTACTTTCCCATCTCAATGGCGGGACAGCATCGTCGTTCCAGTAATAAAACCTGGCGCTGATCCACATGTGGCAGACAGTTACCGCCCGATTAGCCTCACCAACGTTCCTTGCAAGCTCCTGGAACGTATGGTGAGTCGGCGGCTCATGTGGGTTCTTGAAGACCGTGGACTCCTTGCCCCACAACAAGGGGGATTCCGCCAGGGACGTTCTGCATTGGACAATCTAGTTCCGCTGGAGTCGGCCATCCGCACTGCATTTGCCAGGCGCGAGCACCTAATTGCAGTCTTTTTCGATCTCCGAAAGGCTTATGATACCACCTGGCGCTACCATATTCTAGCTACACTGCATGGCTGGGGCTTGAGAGGACCGCTTCCACTGTTCATACAGAACTTCCTCTCACTCCGCACTTTTCGGGTTAGGGTTGGTACCCACCTCAGCTCCCCACGCACCCAGGAGAATGGAGTCCCACAGGGCTCCGTCCTTAGTGTTCCGCTGTTTCTAATTGCAATCAACGGACTTGCTGCGGCAGTAGGGTCATCGGTGTCCTCCTCACTGTATGCCGATGACTTTTGTATGTATTACAGTTCGGCTAGTATTGGTGTCGCTGAAAGGCGGTTGCAGGGAGCCATTCAAAGGGCGCATTCCTGGGCTTTAGCGCATGGGTTCCGGTTCTCTGCCTCCAAAACTCGAGTTATGCACTTTTGCCGCCAACGGGCAGTGCACCCAGACCCAGAACTGTACTTAGGTGACGACCTTCTGCGTGTTGAAGATACGCACCGCTTCTTGGGCATGTTGTTCGATGCCCGGCTCACGTGGGTTCCCCATCTACAACAGCTTCGACAAAAGTGCTGGCGCCACTTAAACATCCTGCGCTGCCTCAGCCACACTGCTTGGGGGGCCGCCCGTCCAACTCTCTTACGACTTTATAAGGCTCTCATCCAGTCCCGCCTGGACTATGGGAGCCAGGTGTATGACTCGGCAGCCCCTTCTGCGCTTCGGGTCCTAGACCCCATCTTAAATGCTGGTGTTCGCTTGGCAACGGGAGCCTTTCGCACAAGCCCGGTAATGAGCCTCCTCGTTGAGGCTGGGGTTCCTCCACTGCGTTACCGTCGGCAACACTTGTTATCTTCATACGTCGCTCGTGTCCACACCTCAGACCATCATCCGCATCGCAGGCTTCTCTTCCCAACTGCTGCACTCCCATCTCCTCAAAGACGGCCTCGGTCGGGTCTCCCGATTGCAGTCCGTGTCCATTCCCTTCTCTCCTCCCTGGAATCCCTTCCCTTCCCTCCTACTTTCCACTACTCTTCCCAAACACCTCCTTGGTGTATTCCTCGTCCGCAGCTACGGTTGGACTTGTCCTGGGACTCAAAAGCCTCCATTTCACCATCGGTTCTTCGTTGCCAGTTCCAGAAACTCCTTGACTCATTCCACGGTGCGGAGGTCATTTATACCGATGGTTCCCTGGTAGATGGCCATTCTGGGTACGCCTATCTCCATGGTGACCTTTTTGAACAGCGGTCTTTGCCAAGCGGAAGTGGTGTGTTCACTGCAGAGCTGGTCGCTATCTCTAGAGCTCTGGAACATATCCGAGCCTGCCCTGGGGAGTCGTTTGTCATATGTAGCGACTCCCTGAGTGCTTTGCGAGCACTCGACCAGTGCTTCAGCAAACACTCTCTGGTGCAGAGTATCCAAGACACTGTTGCAGCTCTCCATAGGTCAGGTCACTCAGTGGTCTTCGTATGGACCCCAGGGCACGTCGGCATACCTGGTAATGAGCGTGTGGACCAGTTGGCCAAGCAGGCCACTTCCTCACGCCGTCTTGACATTGGGCTCATGGAAACGGACCTTAGGTTGATGCTGCACCAGAAGGTGCGAGGCGCTTGGGGCTTGGAATGGTCTGCACTGAGTGTGCCAAACAAGCTTCGCACAATCAAACCATCCACAGCCACATGGAAAACCTCACTGAGGCCCTGTCGTCGAGACTCCATCGCGCTGTGCCGCCTCCGTATCGGGCACACGTGGTTGACACATGGCTATTTACTTCGCCATGAGCCACCGCCCGTGTGTCGCTGTGGTGGCGCCTTGACGGTGGTTCACCTCCTGGTGGACTGTACTGTTTTGGCCCCATTGCGGCGGTCTTTTAACCTTCCAACTACCCTATCCTTAGTGCTAGGGGACGATGCCTCCATGGCTGACTCTGTGCTCCGTTTTATCCGTGCAGCCGGTTTTTACAATTCTATTTAATGTAGGGTGGATTCTCCTGACCTTTTAACCGTATTTTACTGTTTTATATCTTCTGATTAACAGACATTCGTGTTGCTGTGACATTCGTGACTGGCCCGTCCATTTTTATCTCAGTGACCAGCCAGCCACGGATTCTCATTTCAAATTTTAGCATGATTGACTAACTTGGTTTTATTGTTTTATTTTTGTATCTGTGCTGTTGGTTTCTCTATGTTTGTTGTTTGTAAATTTCATCGGTGACATGTACTCTTGAGTATTCATATGGTTGTTTACAATTAAATGGACATTCTTTGTTGGGAACAGGGGACTGATGACCCAGTAGTTTGGTCCCCTTTAAATAACAACAACAACAACCCAAAATTTGAGTGGGTATGCTAGGTAAACCTTTTTTCTTTATGTTATATTTCTTGACTGTAATTAAAATCTACTCTCTCATTCCATTGATGGCTGGCTGGCTTTTGTAAGACACCACTTTAAAAAGATTATTTTATACAGGTTATTAAATTTGTAGGCATTAAAATCCACATTCACATGTCAGTGAAGTTAATGGAATTCCGCTTGTTAAGTCAATATTGTAAACTGAAGGCGGCAACCTTTAATTTAATTAAATAAGTTAACTAGAAATGAAGTGGGCTTGGTATGATACATCGAAAATGTTTACACTACGAATTTAATTTCCGTTATCTTTTGAGATAACCTTTTGACAACCACATACGTTTGCAGTGAGCCGACATACTTGCTGCGAAGACTGCCCTATCCCGTCTAGCTAAAACATTCTGTAAACAGACAGTCCTCATAACAACTTGTGAAGGTCTTTGTGTTTTAATTGGCAGCTCTACAAAATTCTCGAAACGCAACAGCTAGTCATAGATTTTTTTCTGAATTTGAATATTCAGACTTCAACAATTTGTCAACAATTGAAGGTAGCAGTCGGACCTTAGTTTCTGCTCTTTTTGACCTGTGTCACCTGTGCATGGAATTACGTCTTAACCCTTTCCCTCTTATCATCTTTATCTGTCCGTCTAGCCACAGCCATTTGTTCAAAGATTGTAAATCACATTGCAGGGCTTCCAATAATTCATTGCGACTAGATTGTCTACCATTAACTCGAGGAAACAAAGAGCATTAGGCTACAATGCATTGTCAAAAATATATATATCGTTGCTTGATGTCTAACAAAGGAATGGTCAGACTTGTCATGCCGAACCATGTATTGATTATTTTAGCACTGTTAGTTAACATTGAAGGAAGTCTGTATGCAGAACGTTAGCTGCTGACATGACCTAGAAGTCACCTAAAAAAAATCACGAAAATAGCTGTTTTTCCTGCTTAGCGCTTGCAGTGACGGCTGGCCACCCCTGGAAATTGCGACTTGCGAACTGTTGTTATGGTGAGCATTGTGTGCATGGTCTGGAAGTGCGGCCATCTTATCGCAGCGTTCACTAAAGAGGAATATCGTTGCACGGTTTTGGTGGAAAGGGGAAACGAATATTCGTTTCTGTGGCATGCACTTCCTTTCCATTTCTGGTACATATTTCGAAACATACGGTCCTGAAACTGGTTAGAGATGATGAAAGATATTCTGTACATCTACATCTATATTTCGCAAGCCACTTTACAGTGAACAAGTGATGGCAAACCCTGTAATGGTTTTGTTACTTGCCTCAGATGCCAAATGAAGCAATCAACAGAAAACACGCGTGAAGACTGTGATGTGTGACATGGTAGTTAAACTTCTAGACGAGCATGTAAATAGCATAGACAAGTGGCTAGAAATGACTGAAACACTCGATATTGCAGACTGTGAATCTACAGACGGCGAAGAAACGGAAGAAAGTTCCACACATGAAGACTCTTCGAGTGATAGTGCCACGTACCACCATCAATTATCTCCAAAAGCAGCACCAGCAACTACAATTACATTATCAGACAAAGAACAAGCGGTGAAGTATTGGTTGAACGAAAGTGGTAAGAAATGCATACATGTCAGTACTGTTCAAAATAGTTATCGCTTTGTTCGTTATGAACGGGAATTGTATAGACGGAAAAAAGAAGTCGCTGGACGACGTAAGAGTTGACTGGAAATTGTGACGGAGATAAATGCGCGACTTTTTGAGCAATTTACCGATTGCTGTGTCAGTGTTGAATCTGGGGTGGGGGAAGGGGGGTCTATGGGGCTACAGATCCCCCAAAACCATGAGGAAAACCTCATAATATGAGCTGGTTCTTTTTAGATCAGTTTGAGGTGCACTGCTACAATTTTTATGAGCTCTGCCCACCCACCCTCTCCCAACACAAATCCTGGATTCGCCACTGCTTAGTGTACATTACAACGTGACATGGTTCAACTTGGATGACATGTGTTTTAAAAATATGTAACTAGTTTTTTTTTATTTATTTTTTTTCTCCAGTGTAGTTGTTTGCTAACTCATTTGAGCAAAATTAAGTTTCATGAAAACATGGAAAATAATTATTTTTAACCTGGAAAACCTGGAAAAAAACTTGAATTTGAAAATGAAGATTTGGTGGCCACCCTGTGTAGGTTGTTTTCCCGTAGAAATGTGGCATCTCCAAGTGTGCTGCCAATGAAATGCAGCCTTTGGCATGCCTTTCCTGTAATATTTATGTGTGTTCTTCCCCATTTAGATTCTTAGTTATTGAAACCATTAGATATTTAGTTAGATTTATGGTCATTAGATTTGATGCATTTATTGTGTAATTGGCTTTAACAGATTTCTTTTATTTTTCATATGGGCGACTTCACACTTTTCATTATTTAGCTCAGTTGCCAATTTTCACACCGTGCCGATATTGTATGTAAATTGTTTTGCAGTTGCTTTCGATCTTCTGGTGAATTTACTAATCGATAAACTGTAGCGTCGTGTGTGAACAGTTTAAGAGAGCTGATCTGAGTGTTTAAAAAAAGTTTATCAAAACAAGGAACAGTAGCAGTCCTATAACACTTCCTTGTGGAACAGCAGATATCACTTCTCGTTCACTTGATGACTTCCCATCGGTCACTACAACTCGTGTCCTTTCTGAGAGCAAATCTCGGATGCTATTCCACAACTGGGACGGTGTTTCATAAGCGTGCAATTTGATTAGAAGGCACTTGTGAGGTACAGTGTCAAAAGCCTTCTGGAAATTTAAAAATTTGGAATCGATTTGAGTTACTGTGTCAGGAGCAGTCAGAATAGATGACAACTCACCATAAAGACATTCACTGAGCTACTGACGGACACGTAAAATAGACAATCGCAATCCACAACTTAAATTTTTGGACGTGGCCTTCATTGGAAAAAGAAACAGACATTCACAAAATCCCTCAGACAACTGTTGAAATTTTTGAAGTAATAAAAATAATGAAAAAAAGTAGAAAATATAAAAATCCTCACCTCCACCACCACTCGTTCCGAAATGCGCGCAAGAGAGTTGTCCCTTCAACACGTTCTGTGGTCTCACAACCGTCCTGGCCTCAACCTAAGATAACTTGCCATCCGCACACCCTACGGCTTTCATTTTCCCCTGCCCCTCCTTCTCCACTCATTATACTGAACCTATCCAATTTGTGTCTCCTTCCAACTGTGTGTCACCCCTTAGTTAATTACTTTTTTATTTTTAGGGTTTTTCATTATTCGTATCATTTCATAAACCTCTCTCCCTCCGTACACATCTCTACATGTCACTTTTATCCTCTCCTGTCTCTTCCCTTCAATGTATTTTATGCCACATCTCACATCCCCACCTACTAGAACCTTTACAATCTAACATTCCATTCCCAGCCTGTAATGTAACGATGGAATGGTTGTTACATAACTTATAGATTCCCGACAGAAGATAGTTGCTATCTAACATTTATTAATGAAACAGAAAACTGTGCGCCTGTAGTATTGTTTTGAGGGTGCAAGAAAATGTTAAAAGAAGAATCCAAGTGATGACTTCGGAAACGGAAGCGACACACAGTGAATAACAGTGTGCCGCCTAAGAATGATTAAGGCGCTGCACATACATTGCAAGAAAAATGATGTAATCTCTCTTACGTGTTTTGTTTTATCAGTATTAAGGGACATACCGTGATAGTCAGACGGAAACCAGTTCCGAACTTTAATGACTGATTATGTATTTACGCATTCTACGTTGTAAGAAAGAATTAATGTTATAATGCACGTCTTAAGATGAAAAAAGTCTTGAATTAATTGTAGTGAGAGTTCGAAGTGTTTTTTCCAAGGTTATTTCGTCCCTGCAAGAAGAAGTGAAGCCCTATGCATTTGAGTGGATAAAGGAAATCAACTAGTGGGTTACTCAAATCATCCATTCAGTTATGCAAAGGCAACCATGTCATATGGAAGACTATATGAGTGGTATTTTGAATGACAAACAGAGGAGTAAGAGCCAGGTTGGCTATCGATAGATGTTATATCGACTGATTATAAATGCTTCGTACTCCACTCAAAAAAGTATTTTGTCACACTACGAGAAGTATGTCACAGTGCAACCCTTGCCTGGCATCCTTCCCCCTCCACTCCCCTCCCCATTCACTACGGAGACGCCCGTAGTGCCGGAGCGGCCGGAAACGGCGGTCGCGTTTTTATACTCGGACGAGTGATCGCGTGAATGTGTGCGTTCCTCTTTCTGACGAAGGCCGTAGCCAAAAATTTAAGTCGGGCGAATGCGATTGTCTATACCCGGGCCGCTGAAACTTTACACTTGACGTTTACAAATAACAAGTGAAGAGCAAGAAGCACGAGGTGCTAGTCGCTAGGAATGAGCCAATCACAGCGCACTAAATGCTTCCAGTGGTCACGTGCTGTGATGTCAACATTCCCGCGTTGCCGGCTTTGTTCACTTCTAATGTAAGTTAAACAAAGTTGTGTATCGTGTTTATGTTGTGTGTGCTTTTTTTTTTTTGCTGCGATTTGTTTTACTGTGAGTGGTTTAACTTGACTTTCTGAGTTCTAGTAATTGGATAATGTCACTGAAAAGACATTTCTCTAGTGACGTTTTCTGAGTAAGTTCTCAATTTCGTATGAATAAAAACTTAAGAGCTTATTCTCTGAGCAGGAAGTTCATTCTCGCTTCAAACGTTTGGAAAGAAGTTATGGTGCAGTGGTTACAAGAAAGAAATATTGCTGCAGATATGTCAATGTCAAAACTTCTTTTATAATCGCTTGTGAAACAAAATAAGCATATTACATCCACATATGCAGTAGATTAAATCGCAAAGGAGCAGCGTCACAATGTAATAAATGTACCCTCATTTCACTGCCGTTTTAACCCTATAAAATTGGTATGGAGTGACGTGAAGAATAACTTAAGGAACAATAAGTCTTTCACAGTAACAGAGGTGGAATAGCTGATGCATGAAGCTGTTGCCAATGTGGATGCAGCATCTTGGGGGAAAAAAAAGGTCAAGCACGTTCAAAAGCTGATTAGTGAAATGCAAATAATGGAAGGGATCATCAGTAATCATGAACGGTTAATGATTTGTCTTGGTGATGACGACGATTTTGGCAGTGACGACATCAGTGAAGATGGGGAGCTGCATGTAATTGTACCATTGTCACCGTAATTTTGTGAGTGAAAAGCATTCTGAATATAAAACGTAGAGAGAGAAGTTACTATCTTGATTATTGTTTATTTTGTACCTGTCATGATTCAATGCTTATTTTCTACATTGCTTTGCTCCGTTATTGAAAGCGTGTGCATTGTTGTGCTCTGGTCTTCATTAATATGCCATTAATTAATTGCTGCTCAAGAACGCATTATTATATGCAGTTTTATTGCTCAATAGCTTACATTATCGAGATGCAACTGAATGCTTCGTCTGCTGTGCGTATAGAGGCTAGTGTTGCAACATCGCTAAAGCAGTGTAGCCAACTTAACTCGCCGTAACGCGAAACGTCAAGTGCAATGTTTCAGTGGCCCGTGTATATTTTACTTGCCCATCTGCAGTTCACGTTGAGTAAGTTTCACTAGACAATACTTGTGGAATGTAGGTTACCGCAGTCCGACGACTCGCTACCTTTGAGGCGGTTCACAGTGTGCGAACGAAACGTGCCTCCCGCGACTGCATCGCGAATCGCCGACACCGGTTGGGGCGTCCGATTCTGCGACGCCGAGTCGAGCGGAGCGCTGAGGTGACCTGTTCCGCAGGTGTTCGTGAGTGGCGACGAGAGCCAGGGCTGCCGCCTTCTGGCGACGCTGCTGGAGCAGCCACGCCTCGCCGGCGTCCTTGGGCCGCACTTCGCGCCGGCCGCCGCCTCCACCGCCACCTTCCTGCAGATGTACCAGACCGTCGCGGAGACGGCCGCGCAGGCCCGCCGGCCCGTCGACCTGTGCTTCGTGCTGCTGTCGAAGGTAACGCCACCTCGCGGGACTGCTAGTTGTAGTGCCTCACCGCAGGAGGTAATTCGTAACCTCGGAGGAGAGTGACGTAGCCTCTGTGCGGGTCGGACGCTACGCAGTAACTACGGGCGGTATAGCGCCCGTGTCGGCTGATTTTCTGTTTTGTTTGTAACTTCTGGTGTGTGACTTAAATCATTTTTCGGTATAAATACTACTCTCTCATTATTGCAGCACCGAGAAGAAGCTATGGAAAGTGTAGCTGTCACTGTTAGAGGCGGGAATAAAATAAATTGGGAGCTACTTGTTTTCCCCCACTCGTGCTCACCCATTTCACGTGTAGCGATACTGCACGGTAGTGGTTCAGAACTTTGTGAAGTAGTCTCTAATGTTGACTGTAGTGTTTAATTTTTCGATATGAAAATGACACGTTTCCATTATAATATGAAATTTTTCTCTGTGGAGTAAATTTTTTTTTCTACAGTATTCTGCACGGAAAAGTCCATAAATAAATAGCGAAACCGTAAAAAATAGCAACTTATTTCCTGTGCTATAATCTACTGTACAAAATTTAGAGAGACGCCAAATTAGAAAAGCAGGTATCTCGACGGGATGAGGATTGAGGAGAAGGGTTGGGGCTTACGAGGGAGCTAACTCGAAATTTATTTCAAAAATTGACATTAAAAGTCTGCAGTTGATGCTTAATTGTATAAAAGTAATTGTTAAGATATGAGAAGGTGTCTACTAAATAGTAAATATACCTCTGGCAGAGTGTATGTGCTTTAGAAGAAACAAGTACATTTTTTACATTCGTTTACCTATGTTCAAAACAGACTAGAAGAGTGTGAGAGATCATTTGAGGGTTACTCGATAACTGATTTACAGTTGCGCTGCCATTAATATGCCAGATCCCGACCTAACTAAAAGTTCGTGCACCTGCAGTACTGAATTTATCGAGGCTACACCTCAGTTTTTGTGTATATCGTACTGTTTGTACAAAACTGTTGATACAAGGATACGATACTGCATTATTTCTGAAACTGTAGTGGTACATAAAATGACTGAACAAAAAATTGTGTTCCAAACCACTAAAAATAAATAAAATAAACGAATTCCATAATTTTATCACAGGCTCCTGATACAATGCAAATTTTGCTTAGAAATTGTGATAATTGTGGACGAATCGTAATACTTGTCACGTCTGCATTCAGAATAACTGTGAAAATGCTCAGTACCGGCCAGCTGAATGACACCCATTGCGCCGAGACCTCAAAGTGTTAGAGAAAGGAGAACCTGCGTGTAGCATTTCTAAGTTTGGAGGAAAATTTTGACAATGTCGATGGCAATACACACTCTGAGAAATCGTAACGGAAATGAGGGTAATGTACAAAGGGGAGAAGGTAACATTTGTCAAAATAAGCTTGATAATATAAGATAGAAACACAACCAACCAATAAATAAATACGTAAATAATAACAGTAACTGCCACACATTTTTTTCCAAGGGTTGTAAATACAACTGACATCCAGTTAAATGGCACTGAAGTGCCATTGCTGAGTAAGGGATTGAAATATAACCTAAAACCAAATAACAGCCAAAACAACATAAAAGACACAATCTGCTCACTAAAGATAGCTGCTGCTTTTGCAAAACTGAACTACACTGAACAAACAGTGCTGGGTCACAAGCCAATAAAATTATACAAAAACACACATCCACTAAAACAACAAAAACAAATAAAGCTGTAATAAATGTACTCAAATCCATCAACAACAAACTACAAAACCATGATGCCTTTGCAGTCAAATCTGACAAAGGCTGTACCACTGTCACCATGCTTAAAGATGATTCTTGAATTGAATTCTTGGCAAAAAACGAGATACATGAAATTCAGATTGACCCCACACCAAACTTCCAAGAGAAAATAAGGAAATGCCTCAACAACAGTAACTTCCTCTTTACCAAAAATGAAGTACAAGTCTTATTGTATGAAATCCCTCAGCCCCAAGACTCAGATCACAGCCAAAGGTCCATAAGACTAACACACCAATCGAACCGATCGTGAACTCAATCGATAGCCCAGCCTACAAATTAATGAGAGAATTACGTGACTTATTGGTTGAAAAACAAACATTTGGAAGAAACCTATAACATAAAGAACAACTACAAACTGCCCAACAGTATGAAAGACTTGACAGTGCCACCACAAGCCAGGTTTATATCATTAGACATTGTAAACCTGAACACTAGCATCCCTGTAGATGAAACAATTGAAATAATAAGAATCAAACTCTTCAAGAACTATACAATGAGCACAAGACAAATAATAGAAACTTATTGATGCACTCAATTTAGTACTCTCTCTTTCAGCAACAAAATTTACAAACAAGACCTAGGACTGGCAACGGAATCCCTCTAAGTAGCCTATTAGGAGAAATTTTCACCAGCCATATAAAAAACAAAATATTGACCCTACAAGATAACATTACTAGTAAAATTAAATTCTATAAGAGGTATGTGGATGGCACCCTCATTCTGTTTGATGGCACTGATGCTGAAATAACAAATCTTTTCAGTAAATTAAATAACTTACACAAGAACATAAAATTCACTCTTGAACAAGAAGAGCACAATACTATACCTTTCCTTGACATGAAAATAGCCAAACAAAACCAAAAAGTAACAGAAAAGATACAGAAAACCCACTTACACAGACACAACTATACCACACTCCTCCACACATCCGAGCATCCACAAGAAAGCGGCATATAGATCAATGCTATACAGAGCCCATAAATTTCCACTTCAACACAGTGAACACCAACGAGAAATAGAAACCATTAACCACATTGCAATAAACAATGGATTTGATTCCACACTCATTAACACAATGTCACAACAGATAAAAAATAAACTGAATAAACAACACAACGTAACATTTTCAACAGACAGCACCCCAGCAGTAAAATATGTAAAAATGTCATATCTTGGAGTAATGTCCGATAAAATTGCGAGGCTATTCAAAAATCAGTTGCAGCAGAAATGACAATCTAAGTAGAAAGCTCATTCACAATATAAAACCACCAGATACAAAATTTGATTTTCTGGAATATACAAAATTGTTGTGTTATGGTCTTCAGTCCGGAGACTGGTTCGATGCAGCTCTCCACCCTACTCTATCCTGAGCAAGCCTTTTTATCTCCTCATAAGAACGACAACCCACATCCACTTGAATCTGCTTACTATATGCGTCTCTTGGTCTCCCTCTGTGATTTTTAACCCACACACTTCCCTCCAATGCTAAATTTACGATTTCTCAATGTCTAAGAATGTATCCTACCAAGGGATCTCTTCTTTTAGTCAAGGTATGCCAAAAGTTCCTTTTCTCCCCAATTCTATTCAGTACCTCTTCATTAATTATGCGATCTACCCACCTAATCTTCAGCATTCTTCTGTAACACCACATTTCAAAAGCCTCTATCCTCTTCCTGTCCGCACTGCTTATTGTCCATGTTTCACTCCCGTACAAGGCAACACTCCACACAAATGCCTTCAGAAAAGACTTCCTTACACTTAAATTAATATTTGATGTTAGCAAATTTCTCTTTTTCAAAAATGCTTTTCTACCCATTGCCATTCTGCATTTTATATCCTCTGTACTGCGACCATCACATGTTATTTTACTACCCAAGTAACAAAACTCATCTACCACCTTCATTGTTTCGTTACCTAATCTAATTCCTTCAGCATCACCCAATTTTCTAAGACCGTATTCCATTATTTTTGATTTGCTCTTGTTAATGTTCATTTTATACGCTTTCTTCAACACACTGTCCATTCCATTCAACTGCTCTTCCAGATCCTTTGCTGTCTCTGACAGAATTACAATGTCATCAGCAAAACGCAATGTTTTTATTTCTTGCCCCTGTACTTTAATCCCTATTCCAAATTTTTCCTTGCTTTCCTTCACCGCCTGCTCGATGTACAAATTGAATAACATCGGAGAAAGGCTACAACCCTGTCTTACTCCCTTCCCAACTGATGCTTCCCTTTCATGCCCTTAGAGTCTAATAACTGCCGTCTGGCTTTTGTACAAGTTATAAATAACTCTCCTTTCCCTATATTTTACCCCTGCTGACTTCAGAATTTGAAAGAGTGTATTCCAGTCAACATTGTCAAATGCTTTCTCCAAATCTACAAAAGCTAAAAATGTAGGTTTGCCTTTCCTTAATCTATCTTCTAGGATAAGACGTAAAGTGAGTATTGCCTCCCGGGTTCCTATGTTCCTCCTGAATCCAAACTGATCTTCCCCGAGGTCAGCATCTACCAGCTTTTCCATTCTCCTGTAGATAATTCGTGTTAAAATTTTGCAACCATGACTTATCAAACTGATGGTTCTGTAATTTTCACACCTGTCTGCGCCTGATTTCTTTGGAATGGGGATTATTACATTTTTCTTAAAGTCTGAGGGTATTTCGCCTGTCTCATACATCCTACACACCAGTTCAAATAGTCTTGTCATGGCTGGCTCTCCCAGAGACTTTAGTAGCTCTGAGGATATGTCATCTACTCCTGGGGCCTTGTTCCGACCTAGATCGTTCAAGGCTCTGTCAAATTCATCTCTCAGTATAGCATCTCCTATTTCATCTTGATCTACTTTCTCTTCCCTTCCTACAACATTGCCTCTAACTTCATTTCCTTTGTAGAGCTGTTCTATGTATTCTTTCCACCTTTCAGCTTTCCCTTCTTTGCTGAGAACTGGTTTCCCATCTGAGTTCTTGATATTTGTAGAGTTGCTTTTCTTGTCCCCAAATGTCTCTTTTATTTTCCTGTAGGCGGTATCTACTTTTCCCCTTCTTATAAATTCTTCTACAGATTTGCATTTGGCTTCTAACCACTCCTGCTTAGCCATTTTGCACTTCCTGTCAATCTCATTTTTTAGTCGTCTGTACTCCATTTTGCCTGTTTCATTTACTGCATTTTTATATTTTCTCCTTTCATCAATTAAATTTAGTATTTCCTGTGATATCCAAGGATTTTTTGTAGGTCTTGCCTTCCTACCTATTTTGTCCTCTGCTGCCTTCACTATTTCATCTCTCAATGCTACCCATTCCTCTTCTACTGTCTTATTTCCCCCTGTTTCTGTCAATTGTTGCATAAATCTCCCTCTGAAATTCTCCAGAACTTCACTTTCCTTCAATTTATCTAAGTCCCATCTCCTTATTTTCCTACCTTTCCGCAGTTTTTTCAGTTTCAGCCTACAGTTCATGACTAACAAGTTATGGTCAGAGTCTATATCTGCCCCTGGGTATGTCTTGCAGTTTATAACCTGGTTCCGGAATCTATGTCTTACCATTATAAAATCTGTTTGATACCTTCCGGTGTCTCCTGGTCTCTTCCATGTATACAACCTTCTTTTGTGATTCTTAAACCAAGTGTTTGTTACGATTAAATCATGTTCCGTGCAAAATTCTACCAGGCGACTTTCTCTTTCATTCCTCCTGCCCAGTCCATATTCACCTACTATTGTTCCTTCTCTTCCTTTTCCTACTACGGAATTCCAGTCTCCCATCACAATTAAGTTTTCCTCTCCCTTAACTGTCTGAAATATTTCCTTTAGCTCCTCATATATTTCTTCGATCTCCTCATCATCGGCAGAGCTAGTTGGCATATAAACCTGTACTACTGTTGTCGGTGTTGGCTTCGTATCTATCTTTACAATGATAATGCGATCACTGTGCTGCTCATAGTAGTTTACCCGCATTCCTATTTTCTTATTCATTATTAGTCCTACTCCTGTGATACCCCCAACTGATTTTGTATTTATAATCCTGTAGTCACCAGACCAGAAATCCTGTTCATCCTGCCACCGAACTTCACTAATCCCCACTATATCTAACTTCAACCTATCCATTTCCCTTTTTAAATTTTCTAATTTTCCTACCCGATTAAGGGATCTAACATTCCACAAAATTACCGCAGCCAATTTGATAAATATTATATAGGCCAAACAGGCAGAAATTTCAAAACCAGGTTCCAAGAACATATGGACTGCTACAGACTTACCAAATAAAGTAAATCAGCAATAGCAACATACATCAAAGAATCAGTAAAAGTTAAAAAATGAGTATTGTGGAAGAAATGGAGATCTTCATCCATAACACAAAATCTGGTGACAACATACTTAATGAAATAACACAGTTCAAAAATTCCAAATTCTTCAATCGTCTAAAATCAGTTCTGTTACAATAGTCTTAAAATGCGACACGGCAATCCAAAAATTACCAGACAACTGACATCGAAAATACCCCTACAAATACAAATACAGAAATTGTTCAAAACTCGTCTGCTATCTTAAGTTAATTGACTTTCCACTATGAAAACAAACGTAACAATTGATAATACAGAATATTCTTAAAGAACACACAGCTTGAACGATACATATTTTGTTTTTGCTGCCACAGAGCTTCTGGGTGCAAGTTCTTGTGTGGATCCTAGAGCTTCTCGGTTGTAACAGCTCAAATACTTTGTGTTTGCCTGAAACCTGCAAAAATGGAGTTGTATGGTCAGTTTCTATCATTAAAGAAGTTAATACTCCATAAATAAATGATTAGATTAACTTGATTTGAGCTTGAGACATGTGGTGAACCTTGTTACACTACAATGGACAGATTAGAGAGGGATGTAGTGGGTACGAATTTGACACATTTAAGTGAATGTAGTTTATAGTGTTTATCTACACAACGGACTAGCGTGGCTAGCTGCATCGAACAACAATAGCAGCAGCAGCAGGAACAATAACACCGACACCAAGTATGTCCCTCTGTATCTCATTTGGAAAGAAAATATAACAGTGCTCAACGTAGGTATTACCAAGCTATTGGCAAAAACTGCTGCAACATAGCTGTTTCGTTTGTGCCCTCCTTTAATAAGTTACTGGAATCTGAGTGCTTCTCACTTGCACGTCCTCACTCAAGAGCAGAACACTGTCTGCTGGTCGGAGGGGGGGGGGGGGGGGGACAGAACTGTGAATAAATGTTTCCCACCACACCTCCAATGAAAGAAAGACTGTTGTGTTTCATAATTTTACATAGGAAACAAGTTTAGGTAAAACATATTAAAATTCATGAAGAATTGGCTAATTATATTCATATATATCGTATATTTCGGCGATGGCTAAATCATAAAAAAGGCCCCAAAATCCGAGGTTACAAAAACATTAGATTGATATTTAGTCTGAAATTGGTAATTTTGCAGATGTGCTGCATAGCTTGGCTTCGACCTCCTAACAATATATATTGAAGTGGTTAAGTATCGAAACGATATGTATCAAACAGGGGAAAGTTATAATTTTTATGAATATGCTGTGATTTTAAAGGATGTGGTCAGGCAGGAACCTAAGAGTACAGCTTTCTGGGTAATTTACAAGAAAGCTTACACTCGAAGTAGCTTGGCCTGAAATGATATGTATTGAATGTACAACTGTAAATCGATTTAGTGTTTCTGAACTGTAGATTCATCCGTTACGTGCCCTCACGTCCTAGAAAAACTTCTTTTTTAACCTACACCTAACCTCCTTCAGGGCACATTACAGATAACGTTTTTAAAAGTGAAAGTTAGGTTAGGTATCGGCCGAACAACAATTTTTTTTGTTTTTTTAGTGTGTGAGGGCGCGTCGTGCATGAATCTCTGTTTCAGAAATATTCGCTTATTCCATCCATATTGTTTCAAAACGTATCAATTCGATATATATATTTTTGGAGGTCGAAGCCTCGCTATAGCTGTGCTATGCAGCACATTTGCGATATTAACCGGAACAAATTTATATTGTGGATGAAAGATTTACAAAAACAAAGTTTTGCACATTTAAAAAGCAGACCGCAAACACTGCAACAAAGGGTGAAATCCAGGTGTACCAATCACGAAAACTACTTATGGCAACTTCTAATGGCATTTTTCTGAACTTCCTGAAGCTTTGCCTCCAAATATAAGTTGAAGGTGTAATTTTAGATCTCAAACACTGGAAATAAGTGTGGCACGTGTTCGGGTAAATGCAGTAACTTGGGGTCATCTTATAGGCCATATATATGCTTAAACTATAAAATTTTGATGTAAATTTGTACCTCGGCTTATCTGAATGTCATCTTATCTGTGGAAATATACGGTATTTCTGAATTTTGAAAGTTTTCAACTGGTGAAGAGCCAGTGACATGACACTGTACTCATTGTAATTCAACTCTTATCTGATTGCTATATTGAAATGCTTACCAGTGATTTCTATTCTAGAGCAGTTGCTGACAGTATTGGTCTATGGTTAAATGGCAAATGAGGAACAGATTCAAGAAATAATTAAAAACCTATCTCAAGTTGTGTCATCCAGGAGAAATGCCTGTGAACATTGTTTATACATTTTTTACAAGCAAGTTATGCGACACAGACTGAAAATGTTTTTCACGAAATGAGCTATATTTTCGTAAATAAAAGGTTGTTCTTTACGTGTTGATAAATAACTTATATTTGGAAATAGTCAAAATAATACCGTGAATAGCCAAAGTAACTGGTATAGGGATGTATACGAAAACAGAGAGACACGTAAACACTCAGAGTAGACACTGTGTTTGGCAGTGTTTAGGTGTCCGGTGCAGTCGTTAGACCGGTCGCTGCTGCTGCTGTGGCAGGTTATTACACGTTAGAACCTCGTGTCTGTACTCTGTACACGAGAGACGAGACACGGCATCTCCGAGTTAGCGACGAGTTGAGGATCTTCCGGTAGGACCATTTCATGAGCTCACTGTAAATATCGGGAATCTCGTAAAACGTCGAGTCCCCGATGTCACTGCGACTCGGAAAAGATCCCGCGAGAATGGGTCCGACGGTGATCGGAGAGAATCATTTGATGAGACGGAAGTGCGGCACTGCTGCAGATTTCAATGCCGGGCCTTTGACGGGTGTTGGCACGTGAACCGGTCAGTGAAACGTCCTCGATACGGGGTTTTGGAACTGGAGATCCACTCGCGTACCCTGGCTGATTGCACTACACGGAGCTTTACGCTTCACCCGGGCCCGTCTATCGACGACTGGAAATGTGTTGCTCGGTTTGACATTACACTGTCTTATCTCGAAGCATAAATTCTGAGCGACGATTAGAGTTTCAGCTGACACGTAAAGTTGTACTTATCTTTTGTACTTGGGGTTTATCTCCGTGCTGCATTTAATGTCCTGGTGTGTGGTGTTCAAATAAAGAAAGAACTCCAGCAATTTATTATCTAATCTTTAATCTCTGATAAGACTCTCATTTTAATTTTTGGTATAATACGAAATCTCTTGAAAACCAAATGCCTTACTTCAGAAGCACCAACGTTACAAACTGAGCTTACTCCAGAATTTACTGAATTCCCGAGCGCCCTCTGGTACCACTATATATAAATCTTTTAACAATTGCCTTTACAAACTTATTTTGTACAATAATGACATTAATCAAATTACAATTAACAAGTACAACATGAAATGATTTTATATACACCAAATATTAGAATACACAAAGCTGAGATAATGTATTATAGATAAAATTTAAGTTTCTTTGCATTAAATCTCACAAATACGAATACATACATCAATTAACAATGTGAAATGGTTATTAATGGTTATTTAATTACATTGGTGGATTACACTGTTCCTAACATTTCCATAGCACCTATATGCAGGGAATAATTAGTACAAAGTGTCAAAATGGACCATACTTTTGTTATTCATGAAATATTACATAGTTTCATATACTTCAAATTGTGTCATATATTGTTTTATTTATGTACTTTTAGTTGTTTGACGGATTTTCGGGTTGGTTATTCTTTAAAGGACATTCACAGACATAAATCAGTTATTTCAGGTCTCAGCTTCTTTCCTATATTCATTAATTCAGTGTAGATATATTTAGAATGTTCTGGAAAGCAAGATGTAATTTAACACATTACTTTACTCGCTATCCGTCAAAGTTCTTCCAAATTACTCAGTCTGATCCCTGTACACACTTTATTAATCTGTACACACACAGACTTTTTTTCACAGTTTAAACAGTTCACTACAAATAATACTCATTTCACTAATTGACATGATAAAGATTAAGCAATTTGTTCTTTTATACCGAATACGATAGTTCCACTAGTATCGGTCTGTTTCACGAATTCTGGTAGCGACTATTTCGTAATGGTGAGGGAACTGGTATCACTTCACCTGTTTGACGAGTCTCGTATCCAATTGTATCGATCTGACAGAGAAAACCTCTGGAATCTACGGACCCTGCGGTGCAGACTGTTCGCACCGGCGGAGACTCCGTAATGGCACGGTGCTCGTGCTGTCGGAGTTACACGAGAGCCCCGGTACTTCGAGGTACGACTCTGACTGGTGACACGTACGTACGCATTCTGGCCGATCGTCTGCGTCTGTTCTTGTCCGATGTCTGCCCTGACGGACGTGGGCAATTTCAGCAGGACAGTAGGATGCCCCACACATTCAGAATTGCTGCGGACTGCTCCGGGAAGTCTCTCCCGAGTTTAAAAGCCGATCCTGCCAGATGTACTTTATAGAGTGTATCTCGGATGTCTCGCAAAGTGCTATTCGGAAGACGTCGCGGTTTGGCACTTCTGTGTGCTCTACGCAATATTAGGCGTACCAGTTTCTTTGGCTCTTCAGAGTATTTTGTAAATTCTCCACAGAGATGATAAATTATACTTCAAAAGAGAGATTGCTTGGCCAGTATTTATCTTTGTGCTGTACCGCCGATATTCACAGAAAGAAAGGAAACAGAATGACAAAAAAGAGAAGAAAGACATAGGAACCCTGTTCTGAAAGCTCGTTTTTCTCTTTTTTCATCATTTTTTTCTTTCTTTGTGTGACTATCAGCAGTGCAGCCGAAGGTAAGTACTGGACAGCCAATCTATCTCTTTAGAAGTATCACCGTGGTGTTTATTTCAGACCATAGGCGACACTTAATAACAAAACTTCAACAGAACTCTGTTACAACAGCACTTCAACGGAACAGAACTGAGACTAAAACCCAACTTGGCACAAAATAGCACCCTTATATACTATTTAAACAATTACTATCTTTGTGATACTTAATTAGATTCTCATTAAACAATTGAATTAGTTTTTGAGCAGATTACGATATATGATAAAAATACACTTCACCAGAATTCATTTCAGATAGTAATTTAGCTTTTATGTGATTTTAATGTTGCAAATATCAGTTGGATATGAGGTACAATTTAATTCGTCTAATTAGTCTCGAAGTTACATTCTCAATCTAGACCTTGGTAATTACAAAGTCTGTTGCATAGTTATATGGTCTGTAATTTGCAGTTGTTTAATATTTGAAGTTGTTACACAGTAATTAGTCCATTTGTATGAATACTGACAATGAGAAACAGTAGAGACTTCTAGAAAAGTCCACGTTGTATAATGTGTTTACTATTCAAAATTTATGATTCTGTTCTTTGATAATGGTTTTGTTTAGTATAAAATGACTTCTTGAGGTTAATTAGTTACATATAAATTCAAGTCATGCCACAAATACCACATAATAATAGTGGAAATGGAGTAGTCGGAATAAAAGGAATGGAAGTAGTATCGGTCTGTAAGGTAGGAATATGGTATCCTTGTCTTCAGTAAAGCATGGTATCCTGTACTACACTTATGCACTGCTCCTACCATTACATTACAGTATCAAACATTTGATTTTGCCAAAGCGGCCTAAATCTGTTTTCGGCAGTTCGACGTGACGCGTTGGCTGATGACTCGTAAGCCGCGCCTCAGTGAGCGGTCGCAGTTCATCGAGCTGGTGGGGAAGGCGCTGACGGCGGCCGGCGTCTGCCCCGAGGATGACAAGCTGATCCTCCACGAGGTAATGGCGGGCAGATCCAGAGAGGCGTATACTGCAAATTGTTTCCTGAACGTGACTAGCTGTATGATTAGTTTGAAGAAAGGAATTGTGTCTTAAATATACAGTATATTGTTTGCTTTGGCTGTCACATATTCCTAAGTAATGAGCACATCCTGCCATTGAAAATACTATGTGCAGTGTTTGTGTTTATTGATAGGACTGATGTGTGTGCAGGTGACTGTGAGCAGCTTCGCATGAACTCCTAAACACTGAGTTTTTTGAAATGTGTGTCCATGTGATATAGTTTTTTTCTTCCCTAATGTAGCTGCAAATGTAATTGGAGACGCAGCTAGTCTGTCCCTCCTGCAAACTGAACATCTTCTCTTAAATACTCAGACTTCTTACATTCCGAAGATTGTTCTCAGGATGAAGAGCATAAAAAGAGAAATTGGGCAGTTCATACCCATTAAATCCTTGGACACGAAATATATTAATAATTGATTAACTTTTATTACACTTTCGAATACAATCCATAAGCCACAATGCTTATCGAGCTCCGTACGTGTTAACTCGTTCGTGTCTTAAAACAGAATCCTGCAATACGATACTCAAAACAAAAGAATATACCACATTGTTTTATTCACACAGTCTATCCCGTGGAGTCCCACTTTCCACTTTCCACCTTGACCACATCTTCTGCTTGTAGGAACAACAAGTGTTTTCTTCGACTGCCACCTAGACAGACCAAAACTCGAGGTATTACTTCTTCTGTCATCTTAATCCTCAAAATAAATGTATTTGGCCATCTTCTGTCGAGGTAGAGGAATGTAGTACAACTTGTTACACTATGAACCCCTCCCGTTAGACATAAGATACCAAATGTTTTATAAATCCCATTTTCCAAACTTAATACAAAATAACAATACTTTTTACAATTATATAGAATAATCCTTACATTACTATTACTTTTTCTTTAGAGGACGAAATAATCAATTTTTCTATTGTTCATTCTCCTTAAACTTTTCAGTACCATTATGGGTACATTAATCTTAAGTTCACTATGTTTTAATCAGAAGTTTTTATTTTATTTTTCTTGATATGTACAGTACTGCACATGCTCCTTATTTGCTCCGAAAATTGTCATCAATTTTTGAAATTCCGTACTGATGTCATGACTATGTATCATTTGGTTAGTGTAACTTTTGAGTATAATCACTTAATATCAATAATTACATTATGTCGAAATAGACATGTGTCATAATCGGGATAAGAGTTAGAAAAACGATAGACCTTTGTCTCAAGTATTAGTTCACATCAGCAAATAAGAAGAATTTAAATTATCTTCAATTCTACACTACTAATTACGGTTGACGGCATGTGACGTTTATCGCTACATAATGAATTTCTAGAGATGCCATCTCTTAATGAGAGTCACATTTCTAGTGTTCAACTGTTCCATTTGTGTAGAATTTTACTTACATGTCTGTCAACAACAGTTGGCAGTTCAAGTAATTTTTTACTCGCAGATTTCTTACTCTTATATCATAGGATAATTAAACAACAAAGAGATACTAGATAAACAATTTTAGATGTTGTAAAACATAGATAATAACTATGTAACTCTAGTCATCTATTTTTACTTATAGGATTGTGTGAGACAGTTGGCAATACCAAATGCCCATCTCGTTTGCTATTTAAGCGGGCATTATGCGCTCCACAATTTATAGCCAGTAATGGCTACCTACTAATGTAAACTTCATCTAAAATCCAAAATGTAGTCGAAGAGATACTTAATAGATGAATAGAATAGAAAAAAGGGTAGACTTTGTTTTTCGGAAAATGAAAAATGAAATAGGAGAGCAAATGACTAGCTACCTGGGGTCACCAGTCTCTTAATTAGCATAGGATGTTACAGCCTGAGGGGTTATATAAGGTTTCAACACATTTAGATTATATAACCCTTTTTGTACCTGAGTGTTTGGATCTATTAAGGAAGCTGCCTTTGGATGTTAATAATATAGTAAGGACAGTTTACAACTTGCAGCAAAGATGTGGTGACTAGCTGCGACAGGCACATGCAAAAGACACACATGTAAAACACTTTCAGCTATCGGCCATGGCCTTCTTCAGAAAATAGAACACTCGCGCAATCACACAGGCACACAACACAGTCATACAACCATCACCTCTGACTGCCTTTGGATGCGGTAGATTTGCAATAACATATGGGCCATGCCATTTCTGAAAAAAACTTGCTTGTTTGTTTCTTAATACTTGAACTTAATTGACAGTTACGAGCTAATGCCAGGTCTCCTATTTTGAAATTTTGTTTTACCACTTGCTTGTTTAACTGCTGGAGCCTATCTTGAGCAGATTCCTTTAGAGCTGTCTTCACATTTTCTTGTATTACTGTTAGATTTTTCTTATCACTGAGAGGCCAAGCAAAATATTTTAGCAGTGGTTCACCTACAAAGTTTCTACCTAATATTTTCATAGGTGTTAAACCTGTTTATAAATGTGGTAACTCATTTAATACCGCTTGAAATTCTGAAATGAACGATGCCCAAATTGTATACTTATGTGAACCTTAGGTCCTACGTAAATGGGAAATCTCCTTCGTGACTCTTTCAGATGGATTCGACTTAGATATAGCTGTGTGTTTTACCTCGTTCCAAGCTAGAAATTCGGTGAGCTGAGTATGGCTGAATTGAGGCCCATTATCTGTTAAAATTCTCCTTGGCACTCCAATGTCATGAAAACATTATTTTAAACTTGTTATTATAGTGTTTTCCTGTAGCTTCCTTACCGGGTACAACTTAACATACTTAGACCGGCACTCTATAGTGATCTACTCCCCCCTACCTGTTGGTGGTGGTCCATACAGATCACACGCCGTAATTTCTTGTACATATTTAGTTACGATAGGATACCTGTAATCTAAAGTGTTGGTTTTTGTCATTTACTTTTTGACACAAGTCACATGATCGTAAGATTCTTATTACTTTTGTACTAAGATTTTTAAAATAGTAAAATTTCATTAAGTGTTTAATGCACTTCCTAATTCCAAAATGTCCACAACCCTCTTGTATGTATGGTATTATATCATACTGAACCTCTTCTGGAACACACAACCTCCAGTGACTGTTATTGGGATTTTACACCAAAACAGTGCTCCAGCAATGATTTTGAAATGTTCATCATTACCTCCAGCACTTTCTGCGAACTTATCCTTAAAAAAACTGTCTACCTTAATCTTTGTACGTATGTCACTTGCTAGTTCCTTAACCTGCCACTCCCATAACTTACCTTCATGAAATTGATGCTAAACAAAATACCTTTTGCCTCTGTTGTGGGTATGATGTTCAACCCTACAGGAAGCCTAGATAACACGTGTGATACAATATTTTTAGAACCTTTAATATACTTTATCTGTATATTAAAATTCTGCAAAATCGTCATACACCTCGTGAAACGACTACGAAGTAGACGTCACTCTAATAGGAAAGTTAGGGACTGGTGGTCAGTATAAACAATTATTTGAGAGCCGCAGATCAAATTTTTGAACTTGTCAAAACTCCAAACTGTTGTCAATAGTTCCTTCTCGGTTGTGGTGGAATTCATTTCATGGCTGTTTAAAATCCTACTGGCAAAAGCTATTGTCCACCGTCCCCTATCTTCAGGATCTCACGATCCCTGAAATGACTCGGCTGCTATTCTGTAAGGGGTCGAATCTGTTGCTAACTTAAATGGTAAATTCATTTTTGGATATTGTAATGTTAAAGAATTAACTAATTCTTTATTTCTTGAAAAGCTTCCTTGGTTGAATCATCCCACTCCCACTTAGTGCTCATTCTCAGTAACTTTAGTAACTAAGCTCAAGATTATAGTGGAGCGGCACAAGAGAGAGGCGCAGAGCTGTGTGTCGGGCATCTGTCACAGCGTCGCATTGCGACAGTATAGTGGGGCGAGGTAGCAGCGCGGAGCACGCGTCCCAACAGTTCCGAAGTCGCCCGACGGGAGTGCAAATAATCGCCCTGCACAGTTCTGTAACGTTGAGTGATGAAAGATGTCACTATCGAAGGCTCGTAAGCTGACGTACTTGGGAAACGGTGTCCTTAGGCATTATCACATTCGACAGTGTCTATCGAGCAGGCGATCGAGAAGATGGGCCGTCCATCTGATGAACGTTAACGGGTAGAAAGATGCAGAGTTCCATTTGTTGTACTCTCAGCTGCACTTGCATCCAGATAAGTTTCAGCAATATCTCCAAATGTCAGTTTTTATGTTTGACTATATTCTACAACATGGGAGAAAAAAATACAACCTATTTGGTCTAACTTCATTTGTAATCCAATCAGCCCTGAAGAATGTTTAGGAGTTACATTAAGGTAAGGAACCTTGTCATACTTATCTATTAAAGTCTTTTTATTATTACTTTGATGCTTTTCATTCTTATCACATCATCCTTATTTACTTTTTTTTTAATTTTTAATTTATTTATTTATTTTTTTTTTAATTTATTTTTTTATTTTGAAGCTTATCATTCTTATCTATTCATTTTTTTTAATTTGAAGCTTATCATTCTTATCTATTATAATCTTATTCATATTTTTTCCTCCAATTTTTTGTTGTTTCTGGGAATTTGTGTTCAAAGGAAATTACAGGAAACTACCTTTCGCTATAAAATAGTTATTTTTTATTTTTGTTACACAGTTAACAATAGAATATACTGTATACACATTATAAACACATGTAGGTTTTTTAGTCATAGCTGCTTCTTTCGCCCATCCAGTGAGTTGTTTCATTGCTGGGAAATAGATTACGAACAGGAACATTCGATACCAGATCAGAGTTCTATCAGAGAGTGATGATTTCGGTTCGTAGATGTATTTGTAAACGAGCTGCTGAATATCCATCATCAACAGCATTTGGTTCTCATCTGACAGTTTTTATATGTGTGGCTGGAGACTGTCAAAGAAACCTCAAAATTTTTCTGACCTTTCTTCATCTTCAGCCAGAAGTTTTTTTCTATTCGATATCAATCAATTTATTTTGAACATCAGTTCTTTCGTGATATTCTGTAGCTTCTACTGTCAAGGGACGTGTTAATTGCAGTTGAAGAAGGCGATGTCGAAACTGTTTGGGATGACATCTTATCGAAAATATCTTAATCTGGATCCATTGTTGCTGGATTGGGGTAACCGATCATAAATTACTTAACGTGTTCGCGTGATGTGAACTGATCTGTCAAAAATTTAAGGCTGTCGAAGTACGGCCACTTAGAGCTCGATACGGCTGCTGTGGCTGTTTCAGATACACTACGCTCTCCTCGTTCGTTGTCAAAGAGGCTATCGAAAAGGGTTCGGCACCACACATTGCTCGAACTGCCATTAATTCTCCATACTGTCAGAGAAAGAAAATAAGCGAAGAAGACTACTTATCGTGTCGAATTATAACTTATGTCGGATACTATTATAATGGTAAATAATGCATCATTTCGTTTTTGAACAAGATTCTTCTGAATGTGTGCTACAAGTGACATCTTACTATCTATCTTAATGCTCAGAAATATGAAATGTTCAGTCTCAGTTATCGTGTGCCCATTGTGTAATCAAAATGCCAGTTTATGTCGAATTAAGTGTTCTGAGTCTACTGTGATTTAGCGTCAATTTATTACGTAGAAGCTACGAACTTAAATCCCCATGTGCATTATTTGTTACTTTATCAATATTGAAAACGACATCCTTTACTACAAAGGTGGTGTCATTAGCCAAGAGAAATATTTTACACTTACCCGCAATACTAGCGAACTGTCGGTGTCGCCAGATCACTTGAAAGTCGTCGTCACGAAAGAACTGCAGTTTTCTGCATTTTCAGGCCCTCGTGCGAGATCGTGTGCGCAGATTCCACGGAAATGCAAACTTCGGAGGGGACGTATTCCACAATCCTAGGTAATCTTCCAAAATAATTTCCTCCACTCGCTAGATCCTGTCCCGAGGCCGAGATCGTCTCGGCGTGTCGTCACTCAATTTTCTAAATCGCAATTTGCGATGTTATGGCTTCACTGTATTAGGTTTAGATGAAATACCAAACTGTGGCGAATGAAAATTTGTTCCCGGCCAGGATTCGAACCCAGTATGTCCTGGTTACTAGGCAGACGCGTTGACCACTCCGCCACCGAGGACACAGTGATCAGCCCGACAGCAGAGGACTCTTCCCTGCATGTCTCCCGCCACACACAAATCTCCATTCGCCATGCTGTCTCTTTCCGATACCACAGCCTATTCATTCTATAATGCTTGCAGCCACAATACTGTATTCCCGCATCAGGGAAAACGGGGGTATTTCATCTAAACCTAATACAGTGAAGGCATAAGGCATAACATCACAAATTGCAATTTATTTCATTCATTTGAATGCTGTAATTCGTCAAAAATATATATAACTCAATTTTCTACCTGCTACGAACCGGCACACCCACATATGCACATCGGATATATCAGCGATACCACTACCAATTGTCTCACTCGATCGGAAACGAATTTCGATCGGTGGCACGACACAAAAATGGAGAAAATGAATGATTACGTGCTTTTCTTGAACTGTGAAGTCACAGTTTTTAGCGACAATAACACAACTAGCTCCCTCCATTACCACTGTAGTTTTATATGCCTTACAGCAGTGTCATCTCATCACACATTCAAAATAAGTGTGCACATATCTTAAAACTAACCACACGTTTTTTCGAGAAGCCAGTTCCGAGAGGAAAAGGGGAGAGGGAGGATACCATTTCTATCGCACCCACCTCGTTTCGTACAGCCGGAGTGGCATTCTCCATCAAAACGTTCGAATACGGCCGCAGACGACGGTGCCTCGGGCTAACTCGCAGACGACCGCTGTGGCAGGTGTTCCGCAAGCACCTGCGCCTGATGCTGCTGTTCGACTTCCCCGAGCACTACGGCGAGGTGCTGAGCCTGCTGCTGCGCGCCTCGGAGTCGCAGCAGCTGGCGCCCTGCGTGTGGTTCGACCTGCTGAACGCGCTGCTGCAGCCGGCGGCCGCCTCCGCCGCCACCGCCGCCGACCGCCTGCGGCCGGGCTTGGGCGCCGGCGCCGTCCGCGAGGAGGCGCGCCGCTTCGCCACGGAGCAGCGGGCGCTCTCGCACACCGAGGTGGGTAGAGCTGGTGCAGGAAGTGTGTGTGTGTGACACAAAGTCTTGTGGCAACGTACTCGATCTGGTGCCGTTTATTGACTTTGTTTGTTCCGGCTGATTTTCTGTGTGTAACTGTGTCTTACTCTTCCAAGTTATATGCTTTAAGTTCCTTCAGAATAGTAACCTCGATTTGATAGTAACTAATTTTTTATTATAAAAAGTAGACGAAGATTACGAAGGAGCACAGGTGTGACAGCAGCACAAATAAACAGAACACACACACACAAACGCAAGCTTTCGCAACCCGGTTGCTTCTTCAGGCAGAAGGGAAGGAGAAGGAAAAGGAAATGATGAGGGTTTTAAGGAAGGGGGTAAGGAGCCATTCCAATCTCAGGAGAGGGAAGACTTAACCTTGGGGGAAGAAAAGCAAAGTAAACAGATATACACACACACACACCCATACATTTACACAGACACACACACCTAGGCAGACATACTATAGAAACCAAAGAATTTAAGAAGTTAGACAGAGATGACACTAGAGGCAGAGGCTCTGTCCAGAGAACCGAGGCAAAGATGTTAAGATGTTAAATATAGCAGCGGGAATTCAAATTTAGTGGGCAACGGGAAGAGAGAGTATGCTGAAGGGCTAGTTACCATCTCCGGAGTTCTGAAGGATTGGTGTCGGTGGGAAGTAGCCAGATAACCCGGACGGTGTAGCACTGTGCCAAGTTGTGCTGGCTGTGCACCAAGGCGTGTTTAGCCACAGGTTGATCCTCATTACCAACAAACACTGTCTGCCTGTGACCATTCATACGAATGGACAGTTTGTTGCTGGTCATTCCCACATAGAACGCCTCACAGTGCAGGCATGTCAGTTGGTAAATCACGTGGGTGCTATCGCAAGTGGCTCTGCCTTTGATCGTGTACACCTTCCGGGTTACAGGACTGGAGTAAGTGGTGGTGGAAGGGTGCATAGGGGAGGTTTTACAATGGGGGCGGTTGCATAGGTAGGAGCCAAAGGGTAGGGAAGGTGGTTTGGGGATTTCATAGGGATGGACTAGGAGGTTACGAAGGTTAGGTGGGCGGTGGAAAGACACTCTCGGTGGAGTGGGAAGGATGTCATCAAGAACGGATCTCATTTCGAGGCAGGATTTAAGGAAGTCGTATCCTTGCTGGAGAGCCACATTCAGAGTCCGCTCCAGTCCCGGAAAGTATCCGGTGACGAGGGGCACTTCTGGGATTCTGTTGAAGGTTCTGAATTTGGGGGGATGAGGAAGTAGCTCTGGCAATTTGCTTCCCTACCAGATTAGGAGGATAGCTGCGGGATGTGAAAGCTGTTATTAGGTTATTGGTGTATTGGTTCAGGAATTCAGGACTGGAGCAGACTCGTTTGCCACGAAGACCTAAGCTGTAGAGTAGGGAATAATATAATTTTTCCTGCTAGGAATTTTTCGTCTATAATTTTCGTAACTAATTTTTTAACATTAATTAAATTGAGAGAGTAATCGGTGCATGGATTCGGCAGTTGTGAGTCTGTGAATTGTGCCTGTGCAATTATGTGAAAGCTCTCTTTTGTGAAGCAGGCTAATGGCTGACAGTTAAGTGTTCTGTGTGTGTGTGTGTGTGTGTGTGTGTGTGTGTGTGTGTGTGTGTGTGTTAGAGAGAGAGAGAGAGAGAAAGAGAGAGAGAGAGAGAGAGAGAGAGAGATAATACATAGGGAACTTTCCTGGTGGGATAAATAAATCTCATTTTTATGTTCTTGGTTTTTACATTTTCCTGCCATTTACACAATTCTTTGTCGGTCCCATCAAATTTCCTATATTTACAATGTTAATTCGCCCTCGTTTTTGCGTTAACATGTTTACACTTATCCTGTGTTTTAAGCTTTTCGAAAGCATGTTCGTGAAGAAAAATGACATAATGCGCATAAACTGACACTAGCATGGCTTTCCCCTTAAAGTATAGCGCTTAAAAATTATTTGCAGGCGAGTTGCTTGACATTTTGCATTTATTCAAACATATATTTCGCGTTTCGTTGTTGACTTACGACGTGCCGATTTGTGGCGATGTAGTTTCTCAGACAAACAAAATGGTTTGTTGACGTGAGAATAAGGCTGATTTGTGGCGGTAGTTCCTCTTTCTGCTTGCTTCTTTTCCAGAGCGGTTGGTGTGTACTCAATCAGAACCAGTTTCTTTGTTGATGAGAGAATAAAGAGTTGCATTTTTTTTTTTTTTTTTTTTTTTTTTTTTTTTTTTTTTTTGTGATACATATTTCTGATTAATAAAGAACGTTTTCTGTCAAAGTTGGGTGTCTTTAATATCCACAATTTCAAAAAAGCGATAATAGTGAGATATGCCGATCCTATGCAAACGTCACAAATGTACTTATGCATATTTTTGCACTCGGGAACGCGAATAAATTCTCGAATATCGTCGTGTGAAACATCTAAAAATACAAAAAGAACGAAACTTTGAGTTTTCCTATGTAAATAATTAATTCCGGTAAAAGGCAGTAATTTTAAAGATGTGTTAGATAGCCCAGCAGTGGCGCCCTCAATTATAATGAATAAAATTATGTCAAAAATTTCTACTTCTCATAAAATTACAAGTTCTGTCTGGCACATAAAATGGCAAAAATTTGGATAACCTTTATTATATAATAAACTTCCTGGCGAGTATTTAGATGCCTATTATGTACATATATCACAAATAAACTATGAAAATGCAAGGCTGATCCAGTGAGCATATTTTACCCTTTAAAACATTATTTCCTACATTGTACACCATTTCACTGAAGTCTTTTAAAAAGCATAAAAACGAGGTTCTACTGTATGTATAAAATATAGAAATTGAATAACTTACCCAAAGCACTGACTCGTAGGTAGTCACAAAAAAACACACACAAACACAACATTCAAGCTTTTGCAAATGTTGGCAGCTTCTTCAGGAAAAGAGGAAGGAAGAAGGGGGGAAAAGGAAAGAATGCATGCACACCCAAACACACCAAGGTAGGCATTTGTAGAAAGCTTTCTACACACACATAGACAGGCAAACACACCAACATAGCCATTTGTAGAAAGCTTTCTACAAATGTCTGCCTTGGTGTGTGTATGTGTGTGGGTGTGGATGCACTTGTTAACCTTTCCTTTTTTTCCCCTAAGGTAAGTCCTTCCACTCTTGGGATTGGAACGACTCCTTTTCCACTTCCTTAAAACCCATGTCCTTTCCTTTCTCCTCCCCCATTTTCCTCTTTTCCTGACGAAGCGACCAACGGTTGCGAAAACTTGTATGTGTGTTTATGTGTGATTTTATTTGTGTCTGTCGACGAGCCTGTCCTTTGGGTAAGTCACCAGTTTTATATTTTTTATATTTGTTTATCCCACCAGGAAAGTTTCCTTCTGTATATATATAAAGATTTTTGACTTACCTAAAGTACAGGCTTGTCGATAGAAACATAAAACACACATAAAAACACACAAACATTCAAGCTTTCGCCACCACTGGCAGCTTCTTCAGGAAAAAGAGAAAGGAAGGAGAGGAGAAAGGGAAGGATACGGGTTTTAAGGAAGTGGAAAAGGAGCCATTCCAATCCCAGGAGTGGAAGGACTTACCTTAGGGGACAAAAAGGAAGGTAAACAAATCCACACACACTCACACGTCCACATGCAAACACACCTAGGCAGATAGGAAAGTATCCTTATATATATATAAAAAGACGAAGATTCAATGCAAGCTTTTGCAACCCAGTTGCTTCTTCAGGCAGAAGGGAAGGAGAGGGAAAAGGAAATGATGAGGGTTTTAAGGAAGGGGGTAAGGAGCCATTCGAATCCTGGGAGAGGAAAGACTTACATTGGGGGAAGAAAAGGAAGTTAAGTATAAATGTATGGGTGTGTGTGTATTTGTTGCTGCGCACTTCGCACATATACATAACTGTTTTAAGACATTGTCTTGCCATTTGTTGTTGTAGTTGTTGTTGTTGTGGTTGTGATCTTCAGTCCACAGAGTGATTGATGCAGCTCTCTACACTACACTGTCCTGAGAAAGCCTCTGCATGTGAGAATAAGAATTGCAACCGACATCCTTTTGAATATGCTTCCCGTATTCATCCCTCAGTCTCCCTCTACAATTTTTACCCCCATGAACTTCCTTTTAATATAAGTTGGCGATTTCTCCGTGTCTTGGAATGTGTCCCACCGACCTGTCCCTTACCTCCGGGGGACCCGCAGTTATTTTGAGGGTACTCGTGTGATCCGAACGCGACCCCGAACCCCGAGCCAGAGCAGTTTTCCTTCCCTCCGCGGGCCACTTCGGTTCCCCCCAGTTTGTGTCTCTGCCCAGAAATGGGCATCCTGTGTGAGTTTAGGTGGTCTCCTGTACCAGCTTCTTCCTTTTCTCAATTTCTCCTCTCCTAATCTTTGCTTCCGCCTTTCCCTCCTTACTGAACTCTTCTATCCTTCCTCTCCTCCTTTAGTCTCTGCCTCGGCATTTGTGACTCGACCTCGTCCACTTCCTTCTTCTTTCCTTTCTTCCTCCCTGTGCGTTCCTGAAGGCCGCCCACGCACTGCCTGGGTAACGGATGACTGGGTAATGTGTAAGTCTTGGCCCCGGGCCACCACGTAGGGCCCGCACGTACCCCTGGTAAAGACCGGGCCGAGGGAGGGTTCATTACCTGAGCTATTATATTCTGACCGTGCCGATTGGTTCCTCTGTCCGTTTCTTGGGAGGTTTGACCTGAGGTGTGAACAATAACCTCTTGCGGGTGAGCCCTCAGTGAGGGTTACACATTAGGAAGGAGCCCGCCGTCGGAGACGCCGGTAATTGGGGGGGACGACTTCGCGATGACTACTTCTTCTCTTCCTATTCTTCTACTTTGACCTTTATACAGAAAAGGAAACTAGATGAACCTGAGGCTGAGAAGGTTTTGCCTAACTTGCCAGAGTTTCTTATCATTTCATGAACTGATGCCCATGACTTCACGTCAGCGAATCCTTTTATAATACAAAGGGGTGTCGATGCAATTGCTGGTCCCGTCAAAACTTGTTCCCGTCAACGTAATGAGACACTGGTGCTGGCTATTGAAAGTGCCTTCCGAGCTCAAAAGTTCCTTCACACCGCGCCTTTGCACACTATATCAGTTGAGGTCGAACCTCATTGTACCCTAACTCGTTGTGGCGGTAGTGTTCTCACGATCCCTCGATGGACTGTCAGATGAGAAAATTTGGGTCTACCTTTCCGACCGGGGCCTAACAGCTGTCTGTCGTGTTAGGAAAAAGGGTTAACAATAGCCTGACACTGACCCACACTGTGTTTCTGACTTTGACAAAGTTGACCTTCCTTCCGAGGTAAAAGCAGGCTTCAAAATCATCTCTGTTTGACCGTATGTTCCTAACCCTACCCGGTGTTACCAGTGTCAGAGGTTCAACCGAATTCGTCAGTTGTGCCCCTATGCAGCCAAATGCCTCGCCTGTGGTAGAGACGCCTGTGAGGGTTACTGCCTACCTCCGTCCCCTCGCTGCACGACTGCGTGGGTGACCGTGCTGCTAATTCTAGGGAATGCCCTGTGTATAAAGATGAGTGGGTCATTCACCAAGAAATCAGAGTTAAGGAAAAGTTTCCACCTCTGCTGCCCAGAAATTACTAGCAAGCAGAAAGCTTGCTGTGCTCCTAGCAGGTACCTACAGCAATGTCCTCTCCTCTCCTCGACCAACAGAGGAGACGGGTCAGCAGGCGTGTGGCTTTACCTTAAGTGACACAGTTGTCAGATCAGCCGGCACAAAAAGGATGCCCGCTCGACATCCCCGATGCTTTCTGCTCACTCTAAATCCTTTTCACAGAAATCGTGGGCCGCTAAGTCGGAAGCCCGGACTTCGAAAAAAGATCGTGTTCGCAAAGATTTTCTGAAAACTTCATCTTCGCAACCGTCAGCCACTCATTCTTCAAACTGAACTGCCTCCAAAAAGGCACACAAAAAGAAAAGTTTCTCTCCTTACCCGCCACAATGTGACTCTTTGGTCACGCCATCCGGCAGTAGATGGCCTCGGCCGTCCTCTGTCTCGCCAGGACGCCCTACTGCTTGCCGATCTGCCGTCATTTCACCGGCGGAGGAAGCTGTCCCTCCCAATCGATCGAGGAAGGAGGTAGAACAGACATATGAACCTACGGAACGCGACTATCCATCTGTCGATTGCAGTAGCAGCCGGGCCCTCGGCGAACGTCGAAGTGATCCACTCTTGTCTTCGTCCTTTTTCTTCTTTCTTTCTTGCTTTCTTCGTGGCACTCCTTCAGTGGAACATCAGAGGCATTCGTTACAACCACAATGAATTGAGACTACTCCTTCGACTGGAGTGCCCACTTATAGTCGGTCTACAAGAAACAAAGCTCTGCCCAAACAATCATATCGATTTCCCACAATATATATCGCAGAGCGTTCTGATTTACCTCCTGTGGAAGGTATTCCTGCCCATGGAGAGGCTGTGCTGCCCATTCGGTAAGACGTCTATTACCGTTCCATCCCACTGCAAAGACTCCTACAGGCGGTTGCCGTCCTTGTCACCGTCCTCACACTCACCTTCTCTGTAATATCTACACCCTGTCGTCTGCCATTCTTAGGGCAGACTTACTGCACCTTGCTGCTCAGCTTCTTACGACATTTTTTTCGATTGGCGACTTCGACAATCGCAACCCTCTGTGGGGCTCTACAGTTTCTTGCCAGAGGGGGTTTTCTTTTGGCTGACCTCTTTGACCCCCTTAACCTCGTCTGCCTAAATACCGGCGAACCGACTTTCCTATTCGACACGACGCGTACCTATTTCCATTTGGACCTCGCAATATGCACTACTCCACTTGCACATCATTTCGAATCGTGTTGTGTCTGATAGGTACTCGAGCGACCATTTCCCCTGTATAATTTCTCTACTACACCGTACCACTTCTCCGTGTTCCACCAACTGGAACATCTCCAAAGCCGTCTGGGTGCTCTATTCTTCCGTGGCGGTTTTCATGATCAGAACTTCCGAACTGCCGAACATTCCGTACCCCCAACGCATAGGGTCCCAGTTCCCTGGTGGAATGCAGCATGTAGCGATGCTATTAGAGCCCGACGAAGTGCTCTACATACGTTTCGATGCCGGCCCACTTTGGAGAATCTGCTGTAGCACTCGGAGATCGTGTCTCCTCGAGTGTCATCTTCGGCATTGCCTTCACAGTCTGTTCCTGGAGTGTCGCAAACGGCTTCCATTTCTCCCATGAGAAAATGATCTGCATCAACTTCTGGAGGTACAGAGTGTTTCTTCCACCATCTCTCTATCTCGGCTCCGTCACTCTCCCCTTTGTGGAGACAACGACAGTTTTACAGCTAATGGCGGATAGGAAACTTAGCTGGTCTCCACATGTCTTCACTGGCTGCCCGCTGTACACGTTCCCTTAACGTTCTCGATGTTCTTAGTGGTACATCGTGGAGCACAGATTGTACCGTCCTGCTTCACCTCTATCGGTCTACTTTCAGATCCGAGCCAGATTACGGGAGTTTCGTGTACTCTTCTGCACGGCCGTCCATTTTACGCTGCCTAAAGTCGATCCACCGTGGGTGGTTACGTCTGGCAATAGGAGCCTTTTACACTAGCCGTGTCGACAGCCTCTACGGCGAAGCTGCCGAATTAACTTTAACCTATCGATGCGACTTAGGCTATCCACAGCTGTCCCGCTCTCTCCCGGAGTCTATTTTTGTCGCTCACTTCAGTGGCTCGATGTTACCCTGCGTTTCTCTTTTCAAATAGGTGAGACCCCAGAACCACCTCGGCTTCGGGCTAGAGTTCGCGTTCACCTCGAACTCACCTCCCTCCTGAAGGAGAGCACTTCGGATGTAGTTTACCATTTGAGGTTTCTCGAACTCGATAAACCCCTATTCGTCTATACAGGTGGCTCCGAGACCAGTGAAGGAGTCGGACGTGTATTTGTTGTCGGGGATGACGGTTTTCGGCACAGGCTTCCCGACCGTTGCTCAAATATCACACCTGAGCTTTTTGCCCTCCATCAGGCCATACTATATATCCGCCGCCAACTTTGTCCTTCCTACGTCATCTGCCCCGACTCCCTCGGCACCATCCAGAGTCTCGGAGACCCTTATTCGGCCTATCGTGTTGTGCACCAAATTGACCGCTCCCTTCAATTGTTAGCTGCCGACGGCCCCCGTGTTCACCTTTGCGGGTTCCCGGCCACGCAGGCGTTCCTGGTAACGAGGCTGGCGATGCTGCGGCCGAGGCTGCAACACTACTAACCCGACAGCTACGTACTGTGTCCCATCGAGGGGCTCTTTTCTGTCGCATTGTATCGTCGTGGCATACTGTGTGGTCCTCACTTACAAATAATAGTCTTCAAACCATTAAACTGCTCCCGGTGGCTCTGAAGACCCTCTCACACCGCTCGCGAGGAGAGTAGGTCGTGTCGGCCCATTTGCAGATCGGACATTGCCGGTTCAGCCACCGCTACTTCTTAACTGGTGACCTCGCACTGTTATGTTCCTGTGGTCACCCGCTGATGGTGTGCCACGTTTTATTGACTTGTCCAAATTTTACTCCTGTCCGTATTGCACTGAATCTACCGAATAACTTGGAAAAAATTTCACTGATGACGCACGAGCTGCTGCTCGAGTCTTGAATTTTATCGACTTGGCCAATTTATCAAAGGACATTTAGTTCTTTCTTTTGTTGTATTTTACCCTATGTTTTTAGTTGTTTTCATATGGGCTTATTATCCTTCGGTATATCTCAGTTTTGATTCGGGCGCTAATGACCTCGGCAGTTGTGCGCCGTAAAAAAAAAAAAAACCACCACCACTCTATCCCTTCGTTTAGACAGGATATGCCAGAAATACCTTTTCTCCCCAGTTCTGTTTAGCACCACCTCATTATTAACATTATTTACCCATCTTATCTTCATTATTTGTATGTAGCACAACATTTCAAAAGCTTCTATCATCTTTTTGTCTGAACTCCTTGTCGTCCACGTTCCACTCCTGTATAGTGCTGCTTCTTTCATAATTTTCTAATATTTAGATTAATATTGGATGTCAAAAAATTTTGTGTCTTCAGAAACTCTTTTCTTCCCATAACCATTCTGCATTTTTACTTCGACCATCAGAAGTTATGTTCCTACAAAAATACCGTGCCTTTTACAGGATAGGAAAAGCGTATGACGGGACTGGATTGTTTGATCCTCTTTATATTGTTAGATTCAGGTAAATACGGTATTAATGATGGTGGACTTTGAAGTGGATTATTTAGCACAGGCTGAGATGCACTATTCTAAGGTAAAGACAAAATTCAAATAGTAAATACAACCTTTATTGTCACACTAAATTAGAAGTTACACTCTACACTGTGCGTGGCAGTTTACTGCGTCTATATTGTAACGACTCTATGAACGGGTTGCAGCTTCTTTTAAATCTGACGAGCTGCACAGGTGACTGGTAACGGTTTGCAGCTGCGGGAGACGGCGGCACTGCTGGGGTCGCACTTCACCAAGGAGCGGCTGCAGTACGGCCTCTACGGGCTGTACCCCAAGTACCGCGCCTACGTCGAGCCGCTGACGGCGCTCCTCGCCATGCTGGGGCACGCCATCGTCGTCAGCTCCGTGCAGCTGGAGAGGGGCGCACTGTCTGACCAGCGTGAGTCTGCAAAGCGAGGAACTGTGATGTCGTGCAATTAACAGTGCCAGAACTTGCAATATGACAAATTATTTTACAGAATTACTGCATTATGGTAACAGTCATGCTATAACTTAAAAGATTTGTGAAACTCAAAACAAAGCACATAGCCGGTAGTATTGCTTTTCATAACCTTTATATTGCTTTTCATGAGAGAGAGAGAGAGAGAGAGAGAGAGAGAGAGAGAGAGAGAGAGAGTGAGTTAGTGTAGTTTACCCAAAGCCCAGGCCGTTGACAGATACAAAAATGCAAATAAAACCACACATACACAAAGATTCAAGCTTTTGCAATCGTTGGCTGCTTCATCAGGAAAATGGGAAGGAAGGAGGGGAAAAAGGAAAGGATGTGGGTTTTAAGGGAATGGACCCGGAGTCATTCAAATCCTGGGAGTGGAAGTACTTACCTTAGGGGAAAAGAGTAAAGGTGTGTGTGTGTGTGTGTGTGTGTGTGTGTGTGTGTGTACCTTTCCTTTATTCCCTTAAGGTATGTCCTTCCACTCCCGGGATTGGAATAATTCCTCATCCACTCATTTAAAACACACTTCCTTCTCTTCTTTCCACTCCTTTCTTCCTCTTTTCCTGATGAAGCGGCCAACTGTTGCGAAAGCTTGAATCTTTGTGTTTGTGTGTGTTTTTGTATCTGTCAATGAGCCTGTGCTTTGGGTAAGTTAAATGATCTCAATTTTTATACATGTTTTTCCTACCAGGAAAGTTTCCCTATATATTTTCCACAATGTGTGTTCATTTTTGTTGTTTTGAGGACACCTCATAATCCTCGACTTCGTATGTGACATCTGACGGGTGGCGTGTGACACGATACAGACCAAAATATCGCTTCAGTAACTTTTCCAATAGCCCAACTGTCTGTACAGGGGTAAAAATCCATACCAGCTCTCCTGTGCTGTACACGACAGGTCGGTGCTTGTCATTTTACTGCTGACAGTCCTTCTCTTGGGCATCCAGTGACCGTATGCGAGCCAGCTGTCTTGCTTCTTCGACCCTGGTGATGAGCTCTTTCACATAGTTGTCCTAAGTGTCATCACGTTGAAACGGAAACTGCTTATCCATTTTCGTCTCTGCTTGACGACCGTGGATCAGGAAAAACGGCATGAAGCCTGTGGTGTCTTGTCTTGCCATATTACAAGCAAATGTCATGACTGGCAGTATTGTATCCCAATCCTTCTTCTCAACATCGACGTACATGGACAGCATATCCATATCTGCTAACGTCTTGTTAAAATGTTCTCTAAGAACCATTTGTCGGAGGATTGCAGGCAGTTGTTATTCTGTGGACAACCACCCAGGGGGCCCACAGTTCTTTTGTGAGTACGTGCGTGGCGCGCACGGGGCCCCGAGCCGGAGCAGCCTTTCTTCTGCCCCAGGCTGCTTCACTTTCCCTCCCGGTTCATGCCTTCGCCCGGAGACAGGTGTCATTTGTGAGTTCAGGTGGTCTCTTGTCGTAGTTTCTATTATTCCTTGGTTTCTTCCTTTCCTCACCTTTGCTTCTGTCTCTCTCTCCTTGCTGTACTCTCCTAGCCTTCCTCTCCTCCTCATTAGTCTCCGCTTCGGCGTTTGAGACACTTCTTTCTCTTCACTTCCTCTCTTCTTCTTCTTTCCTTCCTGTGTGTGTCTGAAGGCCGTCCCACACATTATCATGCGTAGCAGGTGACGGGGTAACGCGTAATTCCCCGCCCCGGGTAGACAAGTAGGGCACGTACGTACCCCCTGGTAAAGGCCAGGCCCAGGGAGGGGTGATTACCCGAGCTGGTACCTTCTGAACATGCCGATTGGTCCCTCCATCAGTTCTCGTGAGGTGTGACCTGAGGTGTGAATCACCTAATGCCGGTAAGCCCTCAGAGGGCTCCCACTAGGAAGGAGCACGCCATCAGAGACGCCGGTAATCACAGGGGACACCTCCGCGATGACTTCCTTCTCTTCTTTTGTGACTCTGACCCAGAAACGAAAGATAGATTCACCTCAGCAAAAGAAAACTCTGCCTAATCTTTCAAAATTACTTGTTGTCTCTCGAACCAACGGTAAAGATTTCACTTCTGTAAATCCTTTCGTCATTCAGAAAGGTGTTGATGCAATTGCTGGCCCTGTTAAAACCTGTTCGCGTCAGCACAATGGGACATTGTTGCTGGAAGCGGACAGTGCCTTCCAGGCCCAAAAGCTAATATGGACTACGTTGTTACACACGTTTCCAGTCAAAGCACACTCAACTCGTCACGGGGGGTAGTCTTCACGAGATCCCTTGACGGGTTGTCTGACAAAGACATACAAACCTATATGTCCAATCAGGGTGTAACAGCCGCGCATAGGGTGTTGAAAAAGGTAGATAACCAGCTGACACCAACTGGTACTGTGTTCTTGACGTTCGATAGAGTTGAACTCCCGTCAAAGGTCAAAGCAGGGTACGAAGTTATCTCCGTCCGCCCTTATATACCAATCCCAACGCGCTGTTCCCAATGCCACAGATACAACCATACCCATCAATCTTGCCCTAATGCAGCAAAATGTGTCACTTGTGGTAGGGACGACCATGATGGGGATTGCCCACCTCTGTCCCCTCACTGCCTTAATTGCAACGGTGACCATGCGGCTTCCTCTCTGGACTGCCCTGTATATAAGGATGAAAAGGTCATTCAGCAAATTCGGGTTACAGAAAAGGTATCGACATCTGCCGCTCGTAAGTTGTTGGCGAGTCGAAAGCCCACTGTCCTCCCAGCGGGCACATACAGTAAGGTCCTTACCTCAACTCGACTTACTAAGATTCCAGTACCCAGACTTGTGATTTCACTTTTGCTGACACAGTTGTGTGATCCGCCAGCCCGAAGATTGCCCGTTCCACGTCCCCGCTTCCTCCTGCTGCTTCTAAAGTTCAGTCTTCGTCAACCTCTAATAAACCGCGGGCACCTAAACAAGATGCCGGATTTTGAAAAAGGAATCCGTCCGTGAAGATATTCTGCGTACTCAGGCTTCTAAACTGTCAACTGCCTCTTCTCACCGTCACTCTTCCAGAAGAGCCAACAAGAAAAAGAGTTCCTCTCCTTCCCCACCGATGCGTGACCCATCCGTCACGCCGTCCAACAGTAGTCGGCCCCGATCACCTTCTGTCTCGCCGGGACGCACTACTGTTAGCCGGGCAACCGGCATGTTCCCGGCGGCGGAAGCTGCCCCTCCTGATAAACTCGGGAAGGTGGCAGATGTATCAGTTGAACCTATGACTCTCTGCCTCTAGATGGCGACATTAGTGCTTCTTCTAAGTCCGGTCCTCAGCGGCCGTCGAGGTGACCCCACCTGTTTGTTCCTATTTATCTTCCTCATTTCTCTTAATTTTTATCATGGTGCTCCTTCAATGGAATATTCACGGCTTTCCTTCCAATCTGGAGGAATTAAAACTTCTCCCTTGATTGCACTGCCCACATCTAGTTTGTCTCCAAGAAACTAAGTTACTTCCAAGTGATCGTGCAGACTTCCCCCACTTCACCTCTGTGCTTTTCGACCTGCCACCTGTGCAAGGTACTCCAGCCCATGGAGGGGTTCTGATGCTCATTTGGGATGTCGTCTATCACCATCCCATTTCATTGCATACTCACCTACAGGCAGTTGCCATCTGCATCACTCTCTCCACCTTTCCCTTTTCCCTCTGTAATATCTATTCGCCATCGTCATCTGCCCTTACTAGGGCAGATGTGCTACACCTTGTTGATCAGCTCCCTTCACCTTTCGTGTTGGTAGGCGACTTCAATGCCCACCACCCCTAAGGTGCCGGAGAGCCCCATGTCCGAGAGGCTGCCTTTTGGTGGACCTTTTCGAACACCTCCATCTTGTCTGCCTCAACACCAGTGCACCGACCTTCCTTTCAGACACAACAGATACTTATTCCCATATAGACCTCGCGATATGCAATACCTCACAGAGGTTATTCTCACAACTGCTGAACATTCCATACCTCGTACATCCTGTTCTCCACGTCGCATCCCTGGTGGACTGCAGCCTGCCGTGATGCTCTTAGAGCCTGGCGCTGTGCTTTACGCACATTCCGCCGCCACCCAACGTTGGAGAATAGTATCAACTATAATCGACTGCGAGCACAATGTCGTTGTCTTATAAACGACAGCAAAAAAGCTTGCTGGATTGCTTTTACCAGTTCTTTTAACCGCTTTACTCCCTCCTCGGTCGTCTGGGGTGGCCTACACTTTTTATCCGGCATAAAGGTCTACTCCCCGATTTCTGGCCTGACCGTCGAGAACGCAGTCCTTGTGGACCACGCTGATGTTTCCAACGCATTGGGCCGTTTCTTTGCGGAGGCTTCGAACTCTGCCTGTTACCACCCTGCCTTCCTCGTTCGCAAACAGGTAGAGGAGGCACGGCCAACTTCTTTCCACTCTTTTAATCATGAAAGTTATAATGTCTCCTTTACTATGCAGGAGCTAGACCATGCTCTCGCCCTGTCCCGATCTTCTGCACCCGGGCCCGATTCCATCCATATTGAGATGCAGAAAAATCTTCCTTCTGCGGGCAAGTGTTTCCTACTTAGCACCTATAATCGCATATGGAATGAAGGTCAGGTTCCCAGAAGTTGGCATGAAGCCATTGTTCTCTCCATCCCCAAACCAGGGAAGGACAAACATCTTCCTTCCAGTTATCACCCTATTTCTCTTACTAGCTGCGTCTGTAAGGTGATGGAATGCGTGGTTAACGCTCGGTTGGTCTGGCTCCTCGAATCTCGACGCCTCCTGACTAATGTCCACTGTGGTTTTCGTAGACACCGCTCTGCTGCTGATCACCTCGTCACCTTGTCGACCTTTATTATGAATAACTTCTTAAGGAAGCGTCAAACAGTAGCAGTGTTCTTCGACTTGGAGAAGGCTTACGATACCTGTTGGAGGCCGGGCATTCTTCGGACATTGCACACATGGGGCCTTCGTGGCCGCCTCTCTCTCTTTATACAAGCGTTTTTGGCGGATCGCAAGTTCCGGGTACGGGTGGGCTCTGTTTTGTCAGATATCTTTAGCCAGGAGAATGGGGTGCCACAGGGCTCTGTCTTGAGCGTGGCTCTTTTTGCCATTGCAATCAATCCGATCATGGATTGCCTTTCAGCCGACATTTACGGATCTCTTTTTGTAGATGATTTTGCAATTTATTGCAGCGCCCAGCGGACGTGTCTCTTGGAGCGTTGTCTTCAACGCTGTCTTGACCACCTACATTCCTGGAGCATTGCGAATGGCTTCCGATTCTCCACTGAGAAAACGGTGTGTATAAACTTCTGGAGCTACAAGGAATTTCTTCCACCATCTCTACGTCTCGGGCCCGTAGCTCTCCCTTTCGTGGAGACAACGAAATTCTTGGGACTCGTGCTGGATCGTAAACTTTGCTGGTCCACACGTGTCTTACCTGGCTGCCCGTTGTGCCCCATCCCTAAATGTTCTCAGTGTCCTAAGTGGCACATCATGGGGAGCGGATCATACCGTCCTGCTTCACCTTTACCAGGCCTTTGTTCAGTCGAAGCTCGACTACGGAAGCCTCGTATACTCTTCTGCACGGCCGTCGATTCTCCGCCGTCTCAACTCTATCCACCATCGGGGTTTACGTCTTGCGGCCGGTGCATTTTATACCAGCCCTGTGGAAAGTCTGTATGCTGAGGCTGCTGTATTACCCTTGACCATTCGCCATGACATACTCTTGTGTCGGTACGCATGTCGCTTGGGGTCAATGCCCAACCATGCATCTTACAGATTATTTTTTGACGACTCACTCGATCGCCAATATCAGTTGTCTGCGATAGCCTTGCTTCCACCTGGAGTTTGGTTTCGCCGCCTGCTTCAGCGGCTCGATTTTACCCTTCCTTCCACCTTTCGGTTGAGCGACAGCCCATTGCCACCATGGCATCAGGCCCAGGTTCACACTCACCTTGAACTTAGTTCGCTGCCAAGGAGAGCACCCCGGATTTGGTATACCGCTCGAGGCTTGTTGAACTGCGTTCACGGTTTGAAAATGCCATATTTATCTACACTGATGGTTCCAAGAGCACTGACGGTGTCGGATCTGCCTTCGTCGTCGGGGACAACCGTTTCCAATAGAAGCTCCCTCACCGATTCTCGAATTTCACGGCTGAGCTTTTTGCCCTCTACTAGGCTGTTTTATATACCTGCCGCCGCCGCCATACTTTTTATGCCATCTGTTCGGACTCCCTTAGTGCCCTGCAGAGTCTTAAGAACCTTTTCTCGAACCATCCTCTCGTGTATCGGATCCAACGCTCCCTCCAGTTGGTAGCAGATGACAGCTGTCACGTTTCTTTTATGTGGGTCCCTGGCCACGTGGGTGTGCCCGGGAATGAGACCGCTGACATAGCAGCCAAGGCAGCAGCTCTTTTGCCTCGCATGGCTACTTTTTGCGTCCCATCGGACGATGTCCAACGGGCTCTTCGCCGGAGTATCATGTCGTTCTGGCACGGTGTGTGGTTCTCACTGTATAACAATAAATTGAGAACTGTAAAACCTATCCCAACTGCTTGGAGGACCTCCTCACGCCCCTCTCGGCGAGAGGAGGTCATCCTGGCCCGGTTGCGGATCGGTCACTGCCATTTCAGCCACCGTCATTTGCTAACCGACCGCCGACCCTGCACCGTTATGCTCCTGCAGTGAATTGCTGACGGTGCGACATGTTTTACTGTCTTGTCCCAATTTTAATCACCTCCGTGTAGCCCTTCACTTTTCGTCTACTCTGGAGGAACTTTTAGCTGATGACACACGAGCAGCTGCTAGAGTTTTGCGTTTTATCAACATGGCCAATCTATCAAAAGATATTTAACCCTTTTAATTGTTTTTAGTCTTCTTTTGATACTCTATCTGGTAGTTGCTACTTTTTTTCGAGATCTAGCGAATCTCTGTTTTTATCTGGGCGCTAATGACCTTAGCAGTTGTGCGCCCTAAAACCACAAAAAATGTCGTCCATTTAAAGTGTCGAAGCAAGTTGCCCATCATGCTTTTGAATGTGGCTGGGACATTACATAGTCCAAATGACATGACTTCGAATCCATGGAGGCAGTCAGGTGTAATAGAAGTAGTCTTCACACTGTCAGCTTCATCAACCTCGATTTGCCAGTAACCTGTCTGCATGTCCATGTTTGAGAAGTACCTAGCTCCACTTCCTCCGATTTTTTTTTTTTTTTTTTCTTTCAGCTGGCTACACTCTGCACAGACACTGGCTAATTGGTGGACGATCCGCAGTATTGATACGGTGTTTTATCGTGGGCCGTTTCATCTGGATCTTCTCCTGCCTGGTTTGGAATTCACCTGAAAATTAGTATAGCATGGTTAACACCTGCTGACATTGTTGCTGCGTGAGACCGGGCACTATAGGCAATGCCATAGTAAATTCCTGTAGTGTGTTGTCGGCAGTAACAGCAGAGCATGAGATTTTGTCTATGACATTTAGCTCACCGTCCTGGACTGGTTCAGCTGTTCCAACAACCATTCCTTTAGGAATGAGTTGTGATTGTTCGTGAAAATTAGTGATCCAATGGTCTCCTCGACTACCTATAATGCTCATGATAGCTGCCAGTATGTAGATTTCCTTTCTTATACTGGTTAGCTTTTTGCGATCAACAAGAATTTCACCATCCAACTAGTCATCTCGGCTGCTGACTGCAACTCTTCTCATTGTTAACGGCGGGTTATCAGCATTTTTGACAGCAAACAACCTTCCAGGGAGGTACATGTTAGGTGTACTCCTTGGAACGGCTTCCTCAGTTTGTTGCTCAGATCTTCCACAGACAGTGACAGCCTAAGGTGACTGAAGGAAGTCCATTTTGAGGGTGGTGTTATGGCTACATTCTGTTCAAATGACAAATTTAAAATGATGCATACTGTTGTCGATAGCTATTCTTGCGACACAAGTACCTGCCGGCTGGACGTATTTTCCATTAGCGACATTTGGCATAGTTGATGTCGAATCACGCAACATTATCTTCTTTAGTTTGTGGCGGTAGTCATTCGACAGTACAGAGAAGGAAGCTCCTGAATCGACTTTTGTCAGGACAGGTCGGCCATCGATAATGACGTCGGTGAGATTTCCCGACATCTTAATGACTGTCGTCTATGGAGGATTTTCATCTGTGATAGCCTCACCTCCGTAGATGGCTGCCTCGCCTAGTTTTCCTGAACACGGGGGCTAGGCGAATGGTCGGTATCTCTGTAAGTTGACGGTGAACAGAGATGGCATGTTGGAGTGTGACCACATCCAGGATACGGTGACGAAATTCATCCCATAGGTAGACAGTAATTGTCTGCCATCGACTGCCGTTGAAAGGACTGCTCCGATGATTGGCATCTTGCGGCATAATAATTGTGAAATACTCGTCTTCTCTCCCTACAGTATCGTACGACATGTCCGGGAAGGCCACAGTGAAAACACAATGGTGTGTTGTCTTCTGTTCTCTAGATGTCTGTCCTGCTGTGAGTCTTCAGAGTTGCTGTAGGAGTCAGTTGTGGTCGGGTCAGTTAGTTCCTAGGCTGCCGTTTGGGAGCTGCGGCATAAGTCATAGTAGGGCGAGGACATTCTTCAGGTCGGGTGCGACTAGCGTGACTGACGGGCACTGATGTTTCAAATAACTTTTTCTCAGCAGTGTTGGCTCCATTGTGATGTACAGGACTGACATTTGTGGCCATAATGTGATGTTCGCTTGGTTCAACAGTCCCGGCTGCTTTAACTGTTGTAATTCTTCTCTCAGAATTTGTAGTATGAGAAAAGCAAAGTTATACTGATCTTCCACAACGGCCATAGGGACTGCATTTGGGAGTCTGTTGTACTTCCTTCGGCCGACCTTCCTCTGTTGCACCTCTTCAATTTTCTGGGACCACCGGATCTATTTACACCTGCATCCATACTCCACAAGCCACCCGATGGTGTGTGGCGGAGGGTACCCTGACTACCACTATAGGTTCTCCCTCCTATTCCAGTCACGTATTGTTTGCGGAAAGGAGGATTGTCGGCATGCCTTTGTGTGTGCGCTAATTTCTCTGATTTTATCTTCATGATCTCTTCGTGAGATATACGTAGGAAGGAGTAATATATAGCTAGACTCCTCAGTAAAGGTAAGTTCTCGAAACTTCAACAAAAGCCTGTACCGAGCGACAGAGTGTCTCTCCCACAGAGTCTTCCACTGGAGTTTATCGATTATCTCTGTAACGTTATCTCGATTATCAAATGATCCTGTAACGAAGTGCACTGCTCTCCGTTGGATCTTTTCTACTTCCTCTATCAACCCCACCTGGTACGGATCCCACACCGGTGAGCAGTATTTGAGCAGTGCGTGAACAAGTGTGCTGTAACATACTTTCTTTGTTTACAGACTGCATTTCCTTAGGATTCTTCCAACGAATCTAAGTCTGGCATCTGCTTTACCAACGAATGACTTTATACGGTCGTTCCATTTTGAATTACTCCTAATGTCTGCTCCTAGATAATTTATGGAATTAACTGCTGACCTGCTATAGTGTAGCTAAATGATACAGGATATTTCTTTCTATGTATTCACAGCACATTACACTTGTCTACATTGAGATTCGATTGCCATTACTCGCACCGTGCATCAATTTGATAAACTCTCGTGTTGTCAAAACGTGTTTTAACAGAGAGCTCGAAACAAGTCTTCTGCACTGCCCTTCGTCAGGTGTGGAACTCTTATTGGTCTCCGTCATATGTGGGTTAACTGTGAGACGTAGGGCCAAAACACTCACGTATATATGACTGTCGCTCTTCTGATAAAAGGACTTGCCGCTGTCGGTCTCCAAAGTCTTGTTAAATTCTGTCTGGAATTTTTCTCAGCTATCGAGCTTGTCTTTCTTATTTTCAAACCACTTGTGCGCCACCCCATCCAGGTAGAAATAACGTTTGCCAAGCGCATAAGGTGATCCCACCTATTACACTCGGCGACTCGTTGTCCGGCAGTGTGCGAACGGCACCTGTGGCCAGCCCTGGGCGAGATGTTCTCTCCGTGGCTGGCACCCTACTGGACGCGCAACCTGCGCGAGCCGGCCGCCGCCTGGATCCAGCAGCTGTCCGAAGACCGCTCCGTGCTGCTGCCGTGGATAGTGGCGGACGGCGCGCACGCCCAGCGATTCGTCGCCACCTTCGTCGAGTGCGTGCGCTTCGTGCTCGACACGCTGCCAGGTACGCACTTCGGACGTGTAGCTGTAAGTAGTTATCTGTTTGTTTTCGGTCTGCTTCAGCCTACTGTGTTCTATCACTCAAGGTTTGTGTATACAGCTCCATAAATTTACATTTGAAACTGTTTAACTTCTCATTGCCAGCTACACAAATTGCGGCCACGTGTTCCACAAAATTGCTACTCACTGTTAGCTGGCAATGTTTGTGGGAAGCTGTTTCTGACTCGCAAGTGTTTACACGGGCAGAGTAATGCCGCGAAATGGTCGGAAGTGAGGTACCGGAAGTTGCTGTCGCTCACCTGTGCGGAGAAAAGGTAGCTCGAGATGAGAGATTGGGCTGTGTCGATATTATTTTCGAGTAGACTGCTTCCGGATGTTCAATTTGTGCACAAAAGTTGGTTATATACTGCTACCTGATTTGTGAAACTTGATTTTGGATACTATTATATTGTTTGAAGCAGTTTCTCAAAGAACAGTTAAAATCGATATTAGACTGTCTTATACGAGGTGGAATCCAAAATTGTCAGGACTGGTACTGCCGTCTGGAAAGGAGGAGTAGTAGATCTTTCCGCCACTAGGTGGCGAGAGCTGCATATCTGACGAATTGGTGTGCAGTGTGGCTTTCAGCTGGGAGGACGTGTTGCGTGTCCACAGTAATTTCCGTAATACTCTGTGTTCGGCGTGTGGCGATTTTAGGACGAATCCGCATACGGAACGTCGTGCGTGTATCAAATTCTGTGTGAATCTCGGGAAAAGTACAACCGAGGCCCTCGCAGTGCGCCGACAGTCCTCCCGTCGGTAGAGCCCGGGCTCTGGGAGCCGAAAAAAGTGAAGCAGGTGAAGAGCGTGATAGTCGTGTTCTTTGATACAGAGAGAATTGTGCACAAAGAATTTGTCCTACCTAACCGATCAGTTAATATTGCGTAATAATGTGACATTTTGCGACGGCTCTGTACGACCTTTAATCTTTATCTCCCGGACAATACTAAAATTGTACAACCCGTCCAACTGCTGTACAAATAAGATGGGTCGGAGTCGTCGTTAGGATGGAAGGCGAAGCTGTGAAGGCTTGTGTGTGACCTAGGAAAGGGTGGCCGATTGGCATATAAGAGATAGGCTTCAACTTAACATTGGCTATATTCTCAAATACGGGTTACGTATCACCACTCACCCTGGGGTCGGATGCAATGAATTAGTGCCAGTCTGAGGTACGGATTAGAAAATGGATAAGGTAAAGGTTACGGTTCACATTGTTGGTGGCTGACACCGAACGGCCTCTAGGCGGGAGCGGCCAGCGTGCGACCCTGTTTGAAGTAAAAATACTCTGACGACCCCCCTTCCTCACAAACTGTAACGAGACTGTGATATTTAAAAGTAAATAATTGTAATCTTGTTTCTTTTAGTTCAGCTTTCTTTTAAATTGTTGGCTGATTTTCTTCCAACCCCCCCCCCCCCCACTCCCCCACTCCCCTCAGAATGGAACACATTTAACCGTATTTTTACACAATTTCTGACAGAAACATATAATTTGCTTATGGAAATTTTCACACTTCGGACAACACTCGGAAGCAGATTATGCTTATTAAGGAAGGCCCCACTATATAGACAATTTGTAAAGAAGTAGATCTGTTTCTCGAATTTTTCAGAATTAAAATAATAATGTTTTATCGAGTTTTTTCCTTTCAATTTGTTCCTAAGAAATGTTCCAGTTATAATAGACTGGGTGCACAAATAACTTAAAATTGTACTAAATTAACAAAAGCATGCTTTAATTAACTTTGTTGATATTTTATCGTAACCAGTAGAATGCTTTGTTTTTAAAGATTTTATTATGGAAGTTATTTTTTGTGGTGAAGTGAGTGACATATTCGTGTTCCTGAAGTTATTTGTAAATGCTAGTTTCAAATATTCAAGGGCGTTATTTACTGATCCTGGCAATCCCATACTATCAGTAACAGGTATAAAGTGCTTATTAAATAGATTTTCCACACTATGCCCATCAGTTACTAATGCATCATCTACTTTTAATGCTATCTGCTCCTGTTCCTTTCTGTTTCTACCAGTCTTCCCTTTCACTATGTCCCATATTGCTTTTATTTTGTTGTCTGATTTTGTTATCTTTTTCTCATAATTGCATTTGTTTAGATGTCTGAATTATTTTTTAAAATATTTCACAGTATTCCTTATATTTAACTAACAAGGAAAGTACTTGGGCTCGAACAAACACATATACACCAAAATCGTATGAGAGATAATGTAAAGATCCCTTATTGTATTAGTGATATTCCTGCATCTGCAAAACCCTGCATTCGTCCATTAGAGGCCTCTGCGTGTGCCTTGCCACATTGCACTTTGACCTGTCGGTTCGCCAATAGGGATGGTGCAATGTGCCCCCGAAGTTGCGTTTTGTGACGTTATTTGTGTGATGAAGTGTCAGATGGGGTGGCGATTGCTAATCAATCGTGCTAATGTATTGCGATTGGTTGAGATGAAGTTACGAAGAATCCTTTTTCATGAAGATGGTATTAGTGTAGAAGATGAATCATTCGCATGCCTTCTCATATCTGTTATGGTACAGACATATGAACATAAGTTAGATAATGTTGTAACACTAACACATAATGATGATAATAGGGATGATAATGACAAACAACTCGTAGCTAGCGGTAGTGCTACGGTAAGTGCGGGAAGAGGCGATGGAAGCAATGGCAGTGAATACCAACAGTCTCCTGAGAAGAAGGTTAAAGTTGCAACTATCATCATGGCTTTTGATGACAATACACTGTAAGCAATATACGTAGAGATCCTGTAAGCAAACATTCATACAGATATGTTTGTTCGAGCCCATGTACTTTCCTTGTAAGTTGTCATCATTGGAACTACTCTTAGCTGATAGATACAGTTTCCTTTTGTCTTGCATGAAATCTTTATTCCTTGTGTAATCCATGGTTTATTATAGACTTCTGTTTGGGTTACTTTTAGAGGGAACAGTTTTCAAACAAAATACTGACATTATTAATTGAACATGTTATATTTTTTATTCATGCCATGAGCACTATATACATCTTCCCCGTTCATATTTTTGGTACAGCTGATAGTAAAAGGGCCAGGGGAAGGGGGAGAGGGAAATGGTGATGAAACACACTAGCTTTCAGAAATGAGTATTTGAATTGTCAGGTAGACGAGGAGGGAACAGGAGGAAGAGGCTAGTCACAAACCAGGCCTGCCTCTCTCTGTGTAGTGTGTGCTAACTCCATGGCATGTCCCACAACTTGCTGATGAAAAAAATTAATTTTATTGTTTATCAGAGGAATAATTTCCTGAGGAGTTGAAATATAATAAGGGTGATAAAGACAATACTACAAATTTCATATCAATATCAGTAGTCTCAGCCCTAGCCAAAATAATAGAATGCTCACCATCAGTTCTCTGCTCATTTTTCCAAACTTTGACTATTAACATAGCACAGTTAGATTTAGAAAAAAATTGACAGCTGAAGCAATAAACATAATAATGACAAATTTTATTTAATTGTTTGAGGAGAAAGGCCTTGCTCGGGCCTGTTTCTGTGACCTGAATAAAGAATTTCACTGTGTAGGATACAATTCACTTCTACAGGAACCCCATTTTGCAGTCTATCAAGGTATTATGTCATACGGACTTATTACCTGGGAAAACTTAAGCCACCTTAAAACATATTACTTTTGCTGCAGAAAGCAATTGGAGTGATTACATATTCTCATCTTAAAACAGACTGTAAACATTTGTTCCCCGAGTGTAAAGTAATACCTATTACGAAAATTAATCTACACAGAAAAATTCTACAAGTAGTAAAATGTAGAAATAATATTCTCGGTCACAAAGCGAGGAAAAATCGGTGTATACTTATGTTGTACCGCAGACGATCGAAGTCATCGAAGCTGTGGGCTAGTTGGCTGTAAACTATTTAATAAGCTTTCCTACCAGTGGTACATTTAGGAAAATTAAATGGCTCGTCGAAAACCACTTCTACGAATTTAAAGAGTTTTTTGACTACAACATGAATCGAAAGTGAACGCCACACTTCATCTGTCGCGGCAGTGGCCCGATTGCGGTACAGTTACGTCGGCGACCTCGACGTCGTACGCCCCGACGGTACCACGTCACCTCAGTGTCGAGTCCCTGTCCCGTTCCAGGTTGCAGCAACATGTTGAGCTTCGTGTGGCAGTTCTACGTCAACAACTTCGCCCACGCGGCAGTGAAGGACTACGTCCTGAATGTCCTGCACGGCGGCCTGCTGACGCTGTCCTGGGACCGCTTCTGGCCGGGGCTCGACGACCTCGAGCTGATGCTCAAGGTGAGTCCCACTGCCTCTGCTGGCGCGTTTATCTTTCAATGGCAGGTAGCAGCGAGCTGAGCAGGAACTGAGGAGTAACACCTTTTGGGAAGCTGATTTAGAGGACAGTAGATACATCAGCCTGGGAAATGAATTGAACACAACATAAAAAACCTGCAGTTCCATCAGGTTCTCGGGTGTTTGTTAATTTACAATAGGTTAGGGATGAGGCCATCTTTACTCAATACACAAACCAAAATGATGCTCCTCTGGTGGTGGGAAAAAAACTCTCACTGCAGTCTTCAAGTTTGTGATAAAGGGCATTCCCCAGAAGTAATTGAAGACCAACTGGAGGTTTCATAAATGCTCCTCAGGTGTACAGCTCTTTACCGAGATATCATCCAAAACATTTACATCACACGGAAGATTGCAATTAAACTGGTCAAAATATATTGCTTTTGACCGAGTGTGAGATTCCTGTGTTGAAATGTCCCCTCTACTCAGAACGTCTTACTCTGTGTGCCTTTTTTATCTTCTCAAAAATGATCTTTTTTTTTTTTTTTTTTTTTCCTGAAAGGAATGAGATTCGACCTATTTCAGGCCGTCACAGGGTGTTTCAAACCCGGGACAACTGTGAGATCTATGAGAACTGCAGGAATGTTTTCATCTAAGACAATCTGGGAAGTACCTGGGATTTTTTTAGAATTCCAGGAATTTTTAATTGTTATTGTAATTAGTTAATTTTTTTATTCGATTAATGATGGAAATTCTCCGCAGAGATGATAGATAATTTTTCAAAAGAGATAGGTTGGCTGGTCAGTACTTCCTTTTTTGCTGTACACACACAGAAAGAAAAAAGAATGAAAATAAAATGAGCTTTCGGAACAGGGTTGCTACTTCAGGTAATAGAGAAGGGAAGAGGATTCCTCAAACACCATCCTCATGATCTTGGTCACAAATCACTTTACCCTTCCTTTTCCACTCTTTTACTTCCCTTCTCTGTTACCTGAAGAAGGAACCATGTTACGAAAGCTCATTTTATTTTTGTCCTCATTTGTTTCTGTGTGTGACTATCAGTGGTACACCGAAAAGGTAAGTCCTGGCCGGCTGACCTATCTCTTTTGAAAACAATATAGTTAATTTTTTGTTATTTTGACTGGTAAGATCTTATCTTCAGTCCACTGCTGCAGAATAATACTGCAACAATAAAACATGAATGAGAGAATAACACCAAAATAAAATTATAGTTGTAAAGAAAATGCATGATTTACTCTTACAAAACACATCACAAACACAAGTAAGAACCGACACTTCGCGATTCCTCCGCAGTGCGAAACAAATAGGGCTCGTAGTGAATGAGAGTAAAACAAAATATCTCATCTCACCACATCGAGCTCTTCTTCCTCCCATGAATGTTGAAGGGCATGGTTTCGAATGAGTGAAAGAATTCAAATACCTGGGATCCGTATTGACCATCAAAAGTGAAGTAACAAAATACGTGCAACAACGAATAACAAAAGCTAACCACATCTTCTTCAGACCAAATGATCTTTTCAAATCCAGGCTAAAATCATAGAAAAACAAGATTCAGCTGTACATGACCCTAGTACGACCGTAAGTGTTAAATGGTTGAGAAACCTGGGCAACTTCAGCAACAACTCTAGAAGGAATCTACAGTGCATTTGAGAGGAATAACCTAAATGAGACTGAACACTTACTACCACAATCATGTCCCATTGCGAAACATATAAAATAATAATAATAATAATAATAATAATAATAATTAAATAAATAAATAAAAGGTAGTGAGCTTAGGAAGCAACCACCTAGAACTCCTTTACTGGTACTGATCTGAAGATACCGGTTTCCTCTTACCGAAGGAGGTAAGTGTAGGCCATCTCATTACTGTGTGATGGTGCAACATACTGATGCTGGGTTACAGCCTCATTGGGATTTCTAAGGGTACAGTTAATTTGTCTTTAAAGAAAATGGAACCTTACATTTAAACCACTAAACAAACAAGTAAGAGTCAAATAGGTGTTAGACGGGAGGAAATTTTAATACATCTACATCTACATACATACTCCGCAATTCACCGTAAGGTGCGTGGCGGAGGGCACACTGTACCACTACTAGGAATTTCCTTTCCTATTCCACTCTCAAATGGAACGAGGAAGAAAAGAATGCCTATATGCCTCCATATGAGCCCTAATTTCTCTTATCTTCTCTTTGTGATCTTTACGCGAAATGTAAGTAGGCAGCAGCAAGATCGTACTACACTCAGCTTCAAATTCCGGCCCTCTAAATTTACTTAACAGAAATTCACAAAAAGAACGTCGTCTTTCTTCCAGCGATCCTCAATTGAGTTGCCGGAGCATTTCCGTGACACTCGCGCATTGGTCGAACCTACCGATAACAAATCTAGCTGCTCGTCTCTGAACCGCCTCTGTGTCTTCTTTTAAACTGATCTGCTGCGGGTCCCAAACACTTGAGAAATACTCAAGACGTGGTCGTACAAGCGTTTTATACACGTTCTGCTTCACAGGTGAAGTACATCTTCCCAAAATTCTCCCAATAAAACGAAGTCGGCTTTCCATCTTACTCACAACTGTCCTTACATGATCGTTCCATTTCATATTGCTCTGCATTGTTACACCTAGATATTTGAACAACGCGACAACATCAAGAAGTTCACTACTAATGCTGTATTTGAACATTATAGGATTGTTTTTTCTACTCATGCGCATCACCTTAAATTTTTCTACATAGAGAGCTAGCTGCCATTCTTCGCACCAACTAGAAATTTTGCCCAAGTCATCCTGTATGCTATTACAGTCAGTTACAGACGACACCCTCCCATACACCACAGCATCATCAGCAAACAATCGCAAATTACAACTTAATCTGTCTATCAGATCATTTATATAGATAGAAAATAATAGCGGTCCTATCACACGCCCCTGGGGCACGCCTGACGATACACTCGTCTCTGATGAACACTCGCTGTCTAGAACAACGTACTGTGTTCTATTACTTAGGAAGTCTTCCAGCCAGTCGCAAATCTGTGAACCTATTCCATAAGCACGTATCTTCGTTAGCAGTCTGCTGTGTGGCACTGCGTCGAACGCCTTTTTGAAGTCGAGAAAAAAACAATTCGCCTGTTGCCCTTCATCCATGGCTCGCAAGCTATCATGTGAGAAAAGGGCAAGTTGAGTTTCACATGAACGATGTTTCCCTAACCCCTGCTGATTCATGGAAAGAAGCTTTTCCTTTTCAAGGAAATTTACTATATTCGAACTAAGAATATGCTCTAAAATTCTACATGAAACTGATGTCAACGATATTGGCCTGTAATTGTGTGGGTCAGTTCTTTCCTTTCTTATACACGGGAATCACCTGCGCTTTTTTCCAATCACTAAGAACTTTGCGCTGAATTAAAGATTCGCGATAAATGCAAGCTAAGTAGGGGGCCAATGCCACAGAATAGTCTTTGTAAAACCGAAGTGGTATTCCATCCGGACCAGCAGACTTTTTCGTATTTAGCTCTCTCAGCTGCTTCTCTACACCGAAAATACCTATTGCTATGTCCTCCATTTTGTAATTTGTACGTTGATCAAATGATGGTACATTTCTGCAGTCCTCCTGCGTGAAAGATTTCTTAAAGGTTAAATTTAGAACTTCAGCTTTCCGTTTGCTTTCTTCTATTACTGCCCCGGAATGATCAACGAGTAACTGGATAGTTGGCTTTGACTCGCTTATCTATTTTACATAGGACCAGAATTTTTTCGGGTTCTCGGAAAGATCTTTTGCTAAGGTATGGCTGTGGTAATTATTGTATACTTTGTGCATCGATCTTTTTATAGACGCACGAATCTCTACTAACTTTTGCCTGTCATCATTTGTGTGTTCTTTTTTGAATCAAGTGTGCAACAGCCTTTGCTTTCTCAGCAGCTTTCTAACATTATTATTATACCAAGGTGGATCTTTTCCATCCTTAATCATCTTTACTGGCACATATTTCTCTAATCTTTTATTAACAATGCACTTAAATGTAGTCCACAATTCCTCTACATCCATAGTCCCAGAATTAAACAATGCCCATTCATTTTCTAAGTGCGATCATAACATTGCTTATCGGCTCTTCCCAACAATACACGCTCCTAGCCTTCTTGATCGGTTTACGAACTTTGATCACCATCGACGCTATGACGATACCACGACCACTAATTCCTGTCTCTACACAAACATCGTTAATAAGGTCAGGCCTGTTTGTGGCTATAAGGTCTAGAATATTTCCATTGCGCGTGGGTTGCCGGTTTAACTACTCGAGACAGTTTTCGGAGAATGTGTCCAAAAGTAGCTCGCGAGACTGCTCGTCTGTACCGCCCGAAATGTAACTAGCGAGGTCCCAATCTATACTCTTAAGGTCGAAGTCTCCTCCGACTAATATTACGTGGCCCGGATACCTATGCACTACCTGGTGTTGACTTTCTTTGAATGATTCTAAAACTGCTACAGCAACACTGGGGGCCTGTAAAAACAGCCAACTATTAACTTTACTTCTTTTAGGCCCGTTATACGATCCCAGATAACTTCACAGTTACTTTGAACTTTTGCAGGTGGCGGACCAGTACCTGCCGGACTGCCACCGGTTCCTGGGAGGCGTGTTCGTCGAGGTGGCGTGGTGGTCGTGGGTGGGCCACGTGCTGGCCACGTTCCCGCCCGCCCTGTCGGCCCGCGCGCACGCCTGCCTGCTGCAGCTGCTCGTCCGCCTCTCCTGCGAGCCCTCCGTCAGGCAGGTAGGCGAAAATCTTGAAATACTATTGACGATTCTATGGGGGTATCTGTACCGCTCCGGAGTAGTTTGCAGTACGAGCGCGGTCAAATCGTGTGCGACGCACCGATTGTCGACTCGGCTCTGTTTTCGTAATCGGTAGTTTTTCGTGCATCGCGTGACTAGTTTCGAGAATTTCTTCTTATTGTGAAATGCAGATATTATCTGAGGTTTCTTTTTAGAAATGGTGAGACCGATGTACTTCTCGGCACACTGGAGGGGGGCACAGTATATCGTAACCTCGAAAACGCGATTCTAGTGTGAGATGCCAACCCTGTGCGTGTCACGAAGCTACTAGAGCCTCTATTTGTTCTCTAAAATGCAAATAATTTCTCGACTGTCGTGCGAAATGTCTAAAAATATGGAACTTGTGCAGTTTCACTACACAAATAATGAATGCCAGTTAAAGGCTCGCAGACAGAGTCAATTGTGACGAATGAAATCGTGTCAAAAATGTCTACGTCCTATACAGTTACCAGATACATTTCCTCCTGGCACTTAAAATAGTACGAAATTAGGATAAACTTTATTATGTAATAAACAAACTTCCTTGCGAGTATTCTGATGCCTGTTATGTACGTGTATTGCAAATAAACTACGAAAATTCGAGGGTGATCCAGTAAGTGTATTTTACCATTTAAAATATTATTTCCCACATTTTACACCGTTTTCAGGAAGTCCCTTGTAAAGTGTAAAAATGGGGTTCTTCTGTATTTACAAAGATCTTGAGTAGTGAATGGCAGTAATAGGTGCATCTTGTTTCATTCAATAGTAATTAAAATGGTGAAACGAATTATTAAAGACACGAGGAAAACTTACACTAATACTTACAGTGGTATTTTTTACAGTATGCTATGGGTTTATGATATTAGATTTGTTTGTTGTAGGATAATTACAAGGTGTTTTGATATTACCATTAATTGTGTAATAAGTAATACATAGCAGGATTGTGGCTATCTAAGAATATTGACATTTTGGCAAATATTTTCGCCTATGTTGTTCATGGTACCATCATAATCAACCAAAGCCACTGGGATGGTAGTTAAAATTTTACCCATAGCTGTAATTGTGTTATAAAATACATAATACACAGGTAAAGTTTTGAATTACCACAAATGTGAAGTATTACATCTTTCTCAAAAGTCCAAGTTTTCCATAATTATTCATATTAATTGTTTTTCTCAAGAATTGTTATTGTTATACTTAAATGTTGTTAATTTCTTTTCATTTACTGTTATTTCTTCAATAGTTAGTGGGTCATTCCGTTGTAACGGGTGTTACTCTCGCAAAGATAAAAATGTAAAATTTCCAAAGTAGCTTCACAACAATCAAAATTTAGGAAGCAGAAGTATTTCCTCTTTAGGTTTCTGATCATTTTCATATATTGCAATCTTCAGTTTATTTTAACAAAATTTAGTAACTAGTACAAAACATGGTGTAACGGGTGTTACAGAATTTGGAGATGGACTTCTGCATGGGTAGTAGAAATTGTAAAATTATGTGAGTTTAATGGATAGAAATTAACAAGTTTTTGTGTCGGTGTCTGTCAAACATTGACAAAATTATGTGTGTTCCCAGTTTCCCTTTTTTGCTTAATTTATTTAACGTTTTTAGAGAAAAGGTACTGTAACGGGTGTTACATCATGTGTAACGGGTGTTACATTGTGTGAAAATTTATGTTTTACGCAAATGATTAGTGACTCATTTTCTGTTTACATTAACATAAGGGTGTTAAAATTTAATATTACCAAATTTCTATTTAATGCCAATACATTTTATCTGAAAAATTATTTTTTAAATTATCAGTTAATACACTTTTGCCTGGACAATCCATTTAATAAACAACATAATGGAACAAATGGATTAAATTAGGAACATTTCAATTAATATTCTTTTAGAGATGTTTAATATACAGTAAGGTAAAGCAGTCAACAATCCGAAGATTGGTTTGAACACCACAGTGCTTTACTAGGCATGGTCCTGTCTGGAGGTGGTATGCTGTTGCCTTCCTCTGACTTTTGAACTGACCAGCCAGTTATAGGGGGACCTACAGTTTAACGTGGGTTCCGAACCACGGTGCTACTCGGTATTTTTCACATTAGCAATACTGCCAGAGGTGAAAGAAGTGGAAAGTGACAGATAAAAATCCTAGGACCTGGCGGGGATCGAACCCGCGACCTTTGAATTTGTAGTCTGGCACTACCACTGTGCAACCGAGGTGCACTAATATACAGTATGTGCAATTAATTTTAAACATCTTTTTCGAACACATCTACACTTTCACTGAATTCATAGTACAATCTGTTTCCTTGTGACCTGATATCAGGTGTTGGTAACATGGAGACCAGCTGACTAAATTTCACGAAACAGATGTCATTTTCATCAGCTTTGAAGATTTTTTTGCTATGGCCAGAAACTCTCAGAAGCATAATTTTAACATCCTCTTCATCGTCAACTTGGCTCTGACATATTCCAACATATCGAAACTTTTTTCCGCCATTTGATGGCATGGGCCTCTCGTTTGCACTTGAAATCTGTACCAATACAAACATTCCAGACTTAACTTCTGGTCTGTCAATGCTGTACACTGACACGGGAATCTCTCGTGTTTCATTTTTCATTATCTCTTCTTCAGGATCTGTGGAATCATATACTTCCTCATAGGATAATCGTTGTGTATGGGTGCTCTTGATCACATTTATCTTATTCATTAGAGAAGTGGCAGTTTTGGAAACAAGCAAGTCTTTGTTGTTATAGGATAGAAAATGGTGGCAAGCTTGAATATTAGGTATGCCTTTCACATTGACCCATCTTTTGTCTAAAAACTGCACATTCTCTTCCGCAGTGTCTCTATCTACATAAATACACTTAATTCCCTTCAAGTTACTTTCTACATAACTGTGAAGTTCTTTAGCTGTGGTGGTGTTAATCTTTCTTGACTTAACAGCTGTCCATATGTACCTCTTCACAGTTCCGCCTAAACCATCCACTGCTCCTTTGCCATGGGAACTGGCAAAAAAGTTACATTCTGCTGTTAGACAAAAATCATTTTCCATAAAACAGAGATTGGACAAATTGTACTTGCTTTTAAATTGCCCTGCACAATTATCAGTAAATATAAACATATGGTTTATCCCCAAGTTGATAGCTTTGATGTGCTTTACTATAGTACTAAAGAATGTCCAGACTGCATACTTGTTGTGTGACAAATAGTTACTTATTATGACATAGGCTTTCACTATACCATTCGGAATCCAAATGCAGCATGTAGAAACTGTGACTTGTGGATGGGCCCAATGAGCACTTTGAATCTCATCTTGCGATATCAATGAGTAGTTCTCAGTAGTTCTCAGTTCCATTTGGACTACAGCTTGTCCAATTGATATTTTTTCTTTACATGCGTGAAAATATTCTGATTGAACTCTCTTTACAAAGCAGTGACTTTTAAACTGTGGCAGCTTCTTTGTCAGTTCATTCAAAGCATACTCGCAGGTTCCTGAATATTCCTTAAGACTTTGATGACCACTGATATCTTCCCATTGTTTCCATGTAACCTGTTTCTGTATATCCACATCAGAATGAATTAACTCAGACACATTTACTAGACATTTGGAGCACCTGCCAAACATGCAGTTTTCTTCTGCTACATCACAACACAAATGATCTAACAAATGTTTGTAGTTTTGAGGGAAAATGGGAATCATTTTTGCAACACTTCAGCCAAACTTAAAAAATTATAGTGATACTTGCAGACACAAACATTATGTGGTGTCTCTGATACCAAAAGGACTTGAGGAGGACATAGAGAATAGAAAGTTGATTTTCCCACTTTTATCTCAGGGTGACATTTTTTAAATTCTTCGTACGCTTCACCTATGGTAATAACCATGTACATTTTCTGTAATTTCTTTTTTGTTTCGCCCTTTTTCCTAACTGTTACATCATCTTTAATACCTGGGGCTTGACAGCTAACATCGTGACGGTAGTAAAATTCTTGAATACATTATCTATGTTCCTTAGATAAACCAGTGGATGGTGATTTTCGGTGCATATTTTCATGTAAAACATCTGGACCAATTATGTCAACCACTAATCTTTTTAATACAGCGACTTTTTTGTTTGGACTTTGTGGCAGCAACTTTTTCACCCTGTTCATTGCTTTTCCCAATGACTGAGGGCATTTGTAAGTTCCTATTGGGGAATAAAGATGGTCAGTAGGCTCCACTGGGTTTGAAGTCTTCATTTTTACTTTTTGCCTGTGCAACCTTACTCTCTCTCTAATTTTTTTACGATTTGCTTCTTCTAATTGTGGATTTTTCGCAGTATTGTTTTTTAATATGTGTCTACTTTGTTTATCCCTCTGATGCTGCTTTTCAAGATATGCCTGATATTTCTCTCTGTGTTCCTTCAGCCTCTCCCTGTATCTTTTCATGCGATCATTTACAGGAGCCATTTCTAGAAAGAAGCGCATTGAAACACATTAAATCATGGTATATAGAACTTGTGTTCTTTGTAGCTTGAACTACTGAAGAGTTGAAAACTATTTTTTACTGAAATACCTAAGTATTACATTTTATAACAGGGTTCACATTATTATTGTAACACCCGTTACATAAAGAGTTGTAACACCCGTTACACTATTTCTGGACAAAGAAACAGAAATAGTAATTAAAATATGTTATAGTCTCAATAAGCAACATTATAACCTCACTTTCACAGCAGGATATTGTAACCATATATTTCATACAGTGGTAATTAAAACTTTTGTATGTTTTGTGTAACGGGTGTTACATGCTGCAATAAGTTTTCAAAATACTGTTATTTAGTACTGGATTTCTTCTTACCTTGAATTGTAATATATTGTTGAACTTGGAAAGGTTCACACAGTTTCCCACCAAAAGTACAAGATCAACACGGCAATAATCATTATTGTACGCTATCGTTAGCAAAGTTTATTATGTCTGAGACTCTAATTAAGTACACAAATGAAATCACAGTACCGTTTTAGAAAATTGGTCGACCAACATATCTGAAGTGTTCGATACTGAATCTGCACTACGTGGTAGATGGTACCATCTCCTCGAAACTGAAGCTGACGGATCATAGCGATTCGAGTAGAAGTACAGGGTGCCTCGGGATCGTAGGCACGGTGCTTTTTGTTACGAGGCGATGTGCTACATCCATCTGTGATTCTGCTACTCGTGTGAGGCAGACTGTTTCGGCTGTGCGACAGGCGAGTGCAGGTCCGTTCGCAGAACGCCGCAGAATGTGATGGCGCGAGTCGGTCGCGCCACCCGGTCCGCTGTCCGAGAAGATCGGACACCTCGGGCAAATGCAATTGCGAGACAGATCTGTGTCCTCTTTATCTCCGGTGCGACAAGTAGGACAGAGGAGCACACCATTTGGCCGAGGGTGACAGTCTCCCGCAATTTATCGCGACACAGTCGACATGCGTCGAGTACTTCTCTGTCTACCTACTGATGAACGGAAATGTGCTAGATAGCAGTGGCGTACGGTACAGTGTTACTGCTGATAGGAATGCTATCGAATAGTGTGTTTCTATGAATCTGGGTTCTTATGAGGAGATGAAGAGGCTTGCTCAGGATAGAGTAGGGTGGAGAGCTGCATCAAACCAGTCTCCAAACTAAGAACCACAATAACAACAAATCCTATTTGAAGATTATTTATACGACTTACCGTATTTGCTCGAATATAGGCCATACTTTTTTTCCCCAAATTTTGGCGTGAGAAATCGTGGTGCGGCCTATAATAGAGATTCAATCCTCCTCTCTCCTCCCCCCCCCCCCCCCCAACAACTCCTTTTCTCAAAGTCGTTAGTTTCAAAAATTACGCGCTCACATTTATTTTGGTTTGAGAAACGTAATAAAGTAGATAGTCTTCAAAAATGCTACAGTAACAATTTCACAGAATTGCTTATACATTTCTGTACGCGTTTACAGAAACGGCGCGGGAATTCGTGGAAGTCAATGTTTCGATATAAATCAAATGGTGTCATTTTGTACCACAGCATACAAAAGCTGACCACTGTTTTGTAAAACATATGCATGGCCTAAAACAAAAATAGTATGTGACACACACTACCTAAGCACACAAATTATTTTAATTTGATGTAGTCAATGAAGCTAGTCTTCGCGATAAAAGTTTAGTGTGTTTCGCGAGAGATTTTACCGTGACATTTACGTTGGTACGTTAGCGGTGCGTGAGCGGTAATGGTAGGTTAAGATAGCAGAACAACTGATTTGTGTAGCTAATGCTGATGTTGAGTTCCAATGTTACATTTTAAATTAACATATTATACGCATTATCAACTTTTCACGGCGTAAGGAGTATTCCAATAAATTTCGGGCGTGCAGCCGTGCAAATTCTATGTCTTCTATTAATATTTCGGCCGCGTATTGTCCGGCCATCTTCAGAGTGAGTACCACGACTGGCGACAAATTGCCAGGCGTGGCCTTATATACACCATCGTGGCGTCACTGCGCATGCAGGTCTCAGATGCTGGTCGGCGGCAAAGAGGTACACTTGGCACATGCGGCCCCCATGGCGAAAGGAATCTACATCTACATACACATACATACTCCGCAATTCACCGTAAGGTGCGTGGCGGAAGGTACACTGTACCACTACTAGGCATTTCCTTTCCTATTCCACTCCCAAATTGAACGAGGAAAAAAAGAATGCCTATATGCCTCCGTACGAGCCCTAATTTCTCTTATCTTGTCTTTGTGATCTTTACGCGAAATGTAAGTAGGCGGCAGCAAGATCGTACTACACTCAGCTTCAAATTCCGGCCTTCTAAATTTACTTAACAGAAATTCACGAAAAGAACGTCATCTTTCTTCCAGCGATCCCCAATTGAGTTGCCGGAGCATTTCCGTGACACTCGCACATTGGTCGAACCTACCAGTAACAAATCTAGCTGCTCACCTCTGAACCGCCTCTATGTCTTCCTTCAAACCAATCTGCTGCGGGTTCCAAATACTTGAGCAATACTCAAGACATGGTCGTACAAGCATTTTATACGTGGTCTCCTTTACAGGTGAAGTACATCTTCCCAAAAGTCTCCCAATAAACCGAAGTCGGCTGTCTGCCTTACTCACAACTGTCCTTACATGCTCGTTCCATTTCATATCGCTCTGCAATGTTACGCCTAAATATTTGAACGACGCGACAGCATCAAGAAGCTCACTAATAATGCTGTATTCGAACATTATAGCATTGTTTTTTCTACTAATGCGCATCACCTTACAGTTTTACACATTGAGAGCTAGCTGCCATTCTTTGCACCAACTAGAAATTTTGTCTAAGTCAACCTGTATGCTATTACAGTCAGTTACAGATGACACCCTCCCTTACACCACAGCATCATCAGCAAACAGCTGCAAATTACAACTTACTCTGTCCATCAGATCATTTATATAGATAGAAAATAATAGCGGTCCTATCACACTCGTCTCTGATGAACACTCGCTGTCTAGAACAACGTACTGTGTTCTATTACTTAGGAAGTCTTCCAGCCAGTCACAAATCTGTGAACCTATTGCATAAGCTTGTATCTTCGTTAGCAGTCTGCAGTGTGGCACCGCGTCGAACGCCTTTTTGAAGTCAAGAAACACACAATCCGCCTGTTGCCCTTCGGCCATGGCTCACAAGATGACATGTGAGAAAAGGGAAAGCTGAGTTTTACATGAACGATGTTTCCTAAACCCGTGCTGATTCATGGAAAGAAGCTTTTCCATTTCAAGGAAATTTACTATATTCGAACTGAGAATATGCTCCAAAATTCTGCATGAAACAGATGTCAACGATATTTGCCTGTAATTATTCTCTTTCCTTTCTTATACAGGGCAGTCACCTGCGCTTTTTTCCAATCACTAGGAACTTTGCACTGAATTAAAGATTCGCTATAAATGCGAGCTAAGTAGGGGGCCAATGCCGCAGAATAGTCTTTGTAAAACCGAACTGGTATTCCATCCGGACCAGCAGACTTTTTCGTATTTAGCTCTCTCAGCTGCTTCTCTACACCGGAAATACCTATTGCTATGTCCCCCATTTCGGAATTAGTACGTTTATCAAATGATGGTATATTTGTGCGGTCCTCCTGCGTGAAAGATTTCTTAAAGGTTAAATTTAGAATTTCAGCTTTCCGTTTGCTTTCTTCTATTACTGCCCCGGAATGATCAACGAGTGACTGGACAGTGGGCTTTGACCCGCTTATCGATTTTACACAGGACCAGAATTTTTTCGGGTTATCGGAAAGATCTTTTGCTAAGGTATGGCTGTGATAATTATTGTATGCTTCGCGCATCGATCTTTTTATAGACACACGAATCTCTACTAACTTTTGCCTGTTATCATTTGCGTGTTCTTTTTTGAATCAAGAGTGCAACAGCATTTGCTTTCTCAGCAGCTTTCAAACATTATTATTATACCACGGTAGATCTTTTCCATCCTTAATTGTCTTTACTGGCACATATTTCTCTAACCCCTTAATTAACAATGCACTTAAATTTAGTCCACAATTCCTCTACATCCATAGTCCCGGAATTAAACGATGCCCATTCATTTTCTAAGTGCGATCGTAACATTGCTTATCGGCTCTTCCCAACAATACACGCTCCTAGCCTTCTTGATCGGTTTACGAACTTTGGTCACCATCGACGCTATGACGATACCACGACCACTAATTCCTGTCTCTACACAGACATCGTTAATAAGGTCAGGCCTGTTTGTGGCTAAAAGGTCTAGAATATTTCCATTGCGCGTGGGTTGCCGGTTTAACTGCTGAAGACAGTTTTTAGAGAATGTGTCCAAAAGTAGCTCATAAGACTGCTTGTTTGTACTGCCTGAAATGTAACGAGCGAGGTCCCAATCTATACTCTTAAGGATGAAGTCACCTCTGACTAATATTACATGTCCCGGATACCTATGCACTACCTGGTGTAGACTTTCCTTGAATGATTCTAAAACTGCTACAGCAGCACTGGGGGGCCGGTAAAAACATCCAACTATTGACTTTACTTCTTGTAGACCTGTTATACCTGCCCAGATAACTTCACAGTTACTTTCAACCTCGATCTCAGTAGAAACAATATCTTTATCCACAGCGATGAACACTCCTCCTCCAGTTGTATCAGATCTATCTTGTATCAGATCTATCTTTCTGATACACATTCCATGCTTCGCTAAATATTTCTGAACTTGTCACTCACCAGGCGAAGGAGCACAGGTGTGACAGCATCACAAATAAATAAATGAATACACACACACACACACACACACACACACACCACACACACACACACACACAAACACACAAATGCAAGCTTTTGCAACCCAGTTGCTTCTTCAGGCAGAAGGGAAGGAGAAGAAAAAGGAAATGATGAGAGTGTGTGTGTGTGTGTGTGTGTGTGCATGCATGTGTTTACCCTCCATTTTTCCCCCAAGGTAAGTCTTTCCTCTCCCGGGATTGGAATAACTCCTTACCCCCTTCCTTAAAACACTCATTATTTTCTTTTCTCTCTCCTTCCCTTCTGCCTGACGAAGCAGCTAGGCTGCAAAAGCTTGCGTTTGTGTGTGTGTGTGTGTGTGTGTGTGTGTGTGTTCGTTTTATTTGTTGCTATCACTGCCTGTGCTCCTCCGCCTGGTAAGTGGACTTAATCTATTTTTTACGTATATTTTTCCTGTTAGGAATTTTTCCTACACATCAACTCCGCCAATGAACACACCTGTCAACTCGTATCCCTAATCAAAATCCTCAACCTTTCCTCTCCTACATCTACACCTGCAGTTCAGAATATCCTCCTTCAGGCCAACCACAAATTAGAACAGCATGCCACCCAGCACCTCAAAAAACTATCCAATCTCCTGGTCACCCACCTCTGGAAAGGCAATACTCTCTTCCTCAACAACCTCTCCAGTAAACCTCAACCTCCTCTGATTGCACACAAACCCAGTCTCTCCCATCTACTCAATCTCCCACTCCCAACTCCTCTCCCTCCCAAACCTCAAAATTCCAATCCACACAATCCGGAACCACAACATCCCAATTCAGTGGTCAACCTCTCCTCTAAACCTCTCTCCCAATTTGAAACCTCTGCCCTATCCAAAGGGCTGACCTTTAACCCTACTTCCAAATTCAACCAAACAGCCCTTGTGAAAGATTTAATAATTTTAATAAGATTCCGTTCTCCATCACAGCGAGACCCACCTGCTCTTCCTCAAAATCACCCTCTTCAAACATTCCAGGAATTCCTTACTTCCAACCTTGCCTCCCAGCCCTTCCTGAGAAACCTTAATCCTACTCCCAACATTACCGCAGCTGAATCCCTAGCTATCCGTGATCTGAAGGCTGACCATTCCATCGTCATTCTCCCTGCCGACAAGGGCTCCACGACAGTGGTACTTGATCGGCGGGAGTATGTGGCAGAGGGAGTGCGTCAGCTTTCAGATAATACCACATATAAAGTTTTTCAAGGCGATCCCATTCCTGATATCCAGGCAGAGCTTCAAGGAATCCTCAAAACCTTAGGCCCCCTACAAAACCTTTCACCTGACTCCATTAACCTCATGACGCCACCGACACCCCGCACCCCCACCTTCTACATACTTCCGAAAATTCACAAACCCAATCATCCCGGCCGCCCCATTGTGGCCGGTTACCAAGCCCCAACAGAACGAATCTCTGCCTACATAGACCAACACCTTCAACCCATCATGTGCAGTCTCCCATCCTTCATCAAAGACACCAACCACTTCCTCGATCGCCTGAAATCATTACTCAGCCTGTTACCTCCTGAAACCATCATTGTAACCATCGATGCCACTTCCTTATACACTAATATCCCACATGTCCAGGGCCTCACCACGATGGAATATTTCCTTTCACGCCGACCACCCACTTCCTTACCTAAAACCTCTTTCCTTAATACCCTAGCCAGCTTCATCCTAACCCACAACTTCTTCACTTTTGAGGGCCAGACATACCAACAACTAAAGGTAACAGCCATGGGGACCAGGATGGCCCCCTCGTAAGCGAACTTATTTATGGGACGCTTAGAGGAAGCCTTCCTGGACACCCAAGCCTGTCAACCCAAAGTTTGATATAGATTCATTGACGACATCTTCATGATCTGGACTCACAGTGAAGAATTCCAGAATTTCCTCTCCAATCTCAACTCCTTTGGTCCCATCAAATTCACCTGGTTCTATTTCAAATCCCATGCCACTTTCCTCGATGTCGACCTCCATCTATCCAACGGCCAAGTACACACATCCGTCCACATCAAACCTACCAATAAACAACAGTACCTGCATTATGACAGCTGCCATCCTTTCCACATCAAACGTTCCCTTCCCTACAGCTTAGGTCTTCGTGGCAAACGAGTCTGCTCCAGTCCTGAATCCCTGAACCAATACACCAATAACCTGATAACAGCCTTCCCATCCCGCAGCTATCCTCCTGGTCTGGTACAGAAGCAAATTGCCAGAGCCACTTCCTCATCCCCCCAATTTAAGAACCTTCAACAAATCCCCAGAAGTGCCCCTCTTGTCACCGGATACTTACCGGGGCTGGTGCGGACTCTGAATGTGGCTCTCCAGCAGGGATACGACTTCCTTAAATCCTGTCCCGAAATGAGATCCATCCTTCATGACATCCTCCCCACTCCTCCGAGAGTGTCTTTCCGCCGCCCACCTAACCTCCGTAACCTCCTAGTCCATCCCTATGAAACCCCCAAACCACCTTCCCTACCCTCTGGCTCCTACCCATGCAACCGCCCCCATTGTAAAACCTGCCCTATGCACCCTTCCACCACCACTTACTCCAGTCCCGTAACCCGGAAGGTGTACACGATCAAGGGCAGAGCCACTTGCGACAGCACCCACGTGATTTACCAACTGACATACCTGCACTGTGAAGCGTTCTATGTGGGAATGACCAGCAACAAACTGTCCATTCGCATGAACGGTCACAGGCAGACAGTGTTTGTTGGTAATGAGGTTCACCCTGTGGCTAAACACGCCTTGGGGCACGGCCAGCACATATTGGCGCAGTGTTACACCGTCCGGGTTATCTGGATACTTCCCACTGACAGCAAACTTTCAGAACTCCGGAGATGGGAACTTGCCCTTCAGCTTATTCTCTCCTACCATTGCCCACCTGGTCTCAATCTCCGCTAAATTCAAATTCCCGCCCAACATCTAGCATCTTTGCCTCGGTTCTTTGGACAGATCCTCTGCCTCAAGTGATATCTCTGTCCAACTTCTTTGCTTTTTACAAATGTCTGTCTAGGTGTGTTTGTGTTTGGATATGTGTGAATGTGTGTGTATTTATCTACCTTCCTTTTTGTCCTCTAAGGTAAGTCCTTCCACTCCTGGGATTGGAATGACTCCTTTTCCACTTCCTTAAAACCCAAACCCTTCCTTTCTCCTCCCCTTTTTCCTCTTTTTCCTGAAGAAGCTGCCAGTGGTGGCGAAAGCATGTATGTGTGTTTGAGTGTGATTTTTATTTTTGTGTCTATCGACGAGCCGGTCCTTTTGGGTAAGTCATCCGTTTTCTATTTTTTATATTTGTTTATCCCACCAGGATAGTTTCCTTCCATATATATATATAAAACTAAAAGTAGAAAAGAGATTACTTACCAAAAGGACCGGCTCGTCAAGAGAAACAAATAAAATCACACACAAACACACATACAAGCTTTCGCCACCACTGGCAGCTTCTTCAGGAAAAAGAGGAAAAAAGGGGAGGAAAAGGGAAGGATGTGGGTTTTAAGGAAGTGGAAAAGGAGTCATTCCAATCCCAGGAGTGAAAGGACTTACCTTAGGGGGAAAAAAGGAAGGTAAACAAATACACACACACTCAGACATATCGAAACGCAAACACACCTAGACAGACATTAGAGTGTATATATTTTATTTGTTTTTTATTTGTTTCTCTCGACGAGCCGGTCCTTTTGGTAAGTCATCTCTTTTCTATTATTTATATATATATATATATATATATATATATTAGAGCTTATGAAAACAACAATTTTCTTTAATAAGCAAATAGACTTGACTACAATTAATCAGCGCTTGTTAATAACTTAAAGTTAAAAACACCCACACATCGTGATTCAATAAATTCACACTGAACTGTGATGCATCGTTTGCAGGAACCCATTTTCTGAATTCTCAACTGATGAGTTACCTGGTGTGTAATGAATATCATACTCACCAAAACCATAGTAGGACGTCTGTGGAGCATCACTGCCTACTATCCTAGTTGTGAATGCAGCAATTTTATTGCAGCTGTAACAGTCTGACAAAAATTGTATCTAATATCATTATTGCAACCAAAGTGATGTTTCTACCTAGATGAAAAGGCCCAGCAGTGGTTTGAAAATAATGAGGACAAGCTTGATAGCTGGAAAAAAATCTAGACAGAACTTAAGAAGACATTTGGAGACCACAAGCAACTGAATAACAGGGCCCAATGCAATTGTACATACAAAATGTTTTGTTCCTACGTCTCATATGACGGAGGCCGATAAAGTTTTCCACCCAATGGAGGGCATTGCGGAAGACACGTATTGAGCTATTCTGTTAAGACATTTCGACAACATGAGAGTTTATCCATTGGGCACAGAAAATTGAAGAGCTCCAACAAAGAAGTGTTGGACGAAAGAAGTACAACAGACTCCCGAATGTTGTCCCTATGCCTGTCGTGGAAGAGCACCGTGACTTTGCCTCTGTCAAACGACAATTTGTGAGAGGAGAATTACAACAGTTTATGGCAGCCGGGATTGTTGGAACGAGTGAGCACCAGATTATGACCGGGATGTCAATCCTGTATGTCAAGAGAGAGCCGGTGCTGCCGAGGAAGATTTATTTGAAACGTTAGCACCTGTCAGCCCTGTCAGTCGCACCTGACGTGAAGGTTGGCCTCGCCTTAAGTAACTAACGTCACCTCACTTTGCCCTTCCCTGTACTATTGCGTTTTCGAGGCATTCCTAAACAGAAAGCACTCAAAATGTAATGAGGATACACCAAAATCAGAAAGGAAACTACTGTACATGAATTCCATTTCCCTTCCAAAGAACTCTTATGTAAATTAGAGCATTGATAGACACGAAGGAATGTCGTTACGTTTTAATTCAAATGTCGCCTGTCAAAAGAAGCAAAGAAATGTCGTTAAGCTGTGAATATACAAAGTGTAATCAGCAACTTGCTGTTCAATATTAGTTTGTATTTGCAGATATAAGATTGTGGCTCTTAATTCAAAATACTTCTGTTACTGATGGAATACGCACAACACTACAGTTTTGTTTTGTATTGTACTATACTGTTTCTAGGCATTCCTAAACAGAATGTACTCAAGATATAATAAGTATGCACCAAAATCAGAAAGGAAACTACATAAATTCTTGTTTTCTTGCAAAGAATTCTTAGTAAATGAAAACATCTATAGATGTAAAGGAACGTCATTATGTTTTAAATTCTAATGATACTCGTGGAAAGAAGCACATTTTTTCTTTCCATGGCATTGCAAGGGATGCAGGATACATCTATTAATTTTTTTTTTTTTTTTTCGTACCTGGGTTAAATTCTACTTGCAGTGGCAACAGTTTAGTATGTCAACGTCGGCAATGAAATATTCGCTTTAGGGGGATTAATAATTTACTAAGAATGATTCATTGTATGTGACTGATTTTTGAAACAGGATTCAACGGCCGTTGCCAACATCAATACTCTACACCACTGCCGCAAGGAAAATCATAGGCCTTGTTTCAGTGTATTACACCTTAGTTATGAGAATAAACAACACAGCTTCGCCATCTATTAGTTATTTGGAATACTGTGTCAGTAACAGCGCCTCTATCAGGTCTTTGCTATACTACGCTGCATTTCAAGCATAGTATACACCAGAAACTAAAATTATGATATCTTTTCTATCCCTGATTCGATTTTGATGAAATGAAGATTATATGTTGCCCCAAGATACTTTCAGTTGGCCTGTGAAACCCTATGAAAGTTTGTATGGTACTCGTGGAGATGTGCTGTACTACACCATAATTGGAAGCATATACACATAAAACTTCAAATTACAATATCTTTCTTTCCTCTGATCCAATTTTGATGAAATTAAGCCTGTGTTACTCCCCAAACTATTCTCAGTTTACCTGTGGAAACCCATGAAAGTTTGTATAGTACTTTTGGAGATTATCCTCAACAAATAGACATACATGATGAATTTTAAGCAAATGATTAAATTTTGATATCTTTAGTTTCTCTGACCCTATTTTAATTATTGAAGCCTTTATGTAACTACACAATATTCTGAAGTTACATGTGAAAACCTCATGAAAATTCATCAAGTAGTTTTGGAGATAAATGTATTCAAAAAGACAGACAGACATGATGGTCATAGATAAAAAATATTCAAATTACAATATTCTTTTTTTTTTCTCTGCTCCAATTTTTATGAAATGAAGTCTATATGTTGTCCAGAGTTACGCTCAAGTTACCAGTGAAAACGCCATGCAAATTCGTGAAGTAGTTTTGGAGATAAGAGTTTTTTAATAGTTGAACGAACACACACGACGGTTACTGAAAACACTTAAGATTATGATATCATAATTTTTTTCCATGATCCAATTTTGATAAAATTATGCCTATATGTTGACCGAAACTTTTCTCATGTTTCTTGTGAAAACCGCATGTAGATTCATCCATTAGTTTTGATGATTGAAGTGAACAGCGACATTAATACATTTACAGATTTATTGTTAGTGTAGATGACAAATTTCATTAAGGAATAAATATACTGAGAGGCAGTGGTTAATAAACCCAGTTCTTTGAAGAGGCTTCTACAGGATTTCCATGAATTTACACCATAAATAATACGTATTATACCCTTTTGGACTCTGAAAACTTTTGCTTGACTTGAAGTGTTACTCCACAATATTATACTATATGACATTATGGAATGAAAGTAAGCAAAGTATGCAAGCTTTTTTATTTTTATGTCTCCTATGTCTGATAGCACTCATATTGCAAATACATATTTGTTAAGTCATTTCTGCAGTTCTGTGATGTGCTCCTCCCAATTGGATTTATTATCAAGCTGTAATTCCAGGAATTTTATACTGTCAATCCCTTCTATCTGCTCTTCTTCGTACTTTATGCATATACTGGATGGGAATCTCTTACATGTTCTGAACTGCTTGTAGTAAGTCATTTCAAAATTCAATGTCAATAAGTTGGTTTTAAACCATTTATTAATTTTAATGAAAATATCATTAGCAGACCTTTCTAAAACTCAGCTTGACATGCTAGTTATTGCAATACTTGTATCATCTGCAAACAGAACGAACTCTGCTTCTGGCAGTGTCATTAATGTACACAAGAAAAAATAGTGACCCTAAGATGGATCCTTGTGGAACACCATATGTAATTTCTTCCCAATCTGATGATGACTGTTGGCTTAATTCACTAGTGCCTTGCACTGACACCCTTCGTTTCCTGTTAGCAAGGTACGACTTGTGACAAGTGCCCTTGAACTGTGCTCATTCTATCCTCGTTTCATAGAAGTTTTTTGTAACAAGACATGTCCACTGCAAAAACTTCTGCAGGGAGGCACCAAGTTCTAATGGAATGAGATGAAAGAATGAGCTTTCCAGGAATTAAGAGGCTCTAACCTCTACACCAGTTCTAGCCTTATACGACGAGAATGCGGAAACTGAACTTCGTGCAGATGCTAGTGGTTGTGGGATTGGTGAAGTACTCGTACAAATTCAGGAAGGTGCTGCAAAGGTGATAGCTTATGCATCTCGAGTTCTCTCAAGAGTCCGAGATGAACCATTCCACAACCGAGAAGGAGTGTCTCATCGTCATCTGGGCTGTAAACAAGTTCATTCGGTAAATCATTCTCTGTCATGACAGGCCACCATTCTTTATGTTGGCTGACCAATTTGAAGGTCGACTAGCAAGATAGGCACTAAGACTCCAAGAGTACGATGTCACAGTGCTATTCAAGAACGGGCGCAAACACAATTACAGCTGAACAGAGGGAAGATCCAGCATTATTACAAACCATAGAGGCATTGGAGAAAGGAGAACCAACCAAAAGAGGGTCTCAACTTATAAACGGGACATTGTATAAGAGCAACTATGATCCACTGTGCCCCAAATGGCTACTGGGTGTTCCAGCACATCTCCGTCCAGCTATTCTCAAGTATTTCCACAATTCTTTAATATATGGTCAGCTGGTATTTGGGATTACTGTAGACAGAATCAGACACAGGTATTACTCGAAAAGACCAATCTGTCAGGCACTATGTAAGTCACTATCAGGAGTGCAAGAGATGGAAGCATGTGCCGTAATTACCACCAGTGCATCTGGTACCAATTCCACTTGCAGCAGCTCCATTCCACTGGATTGGAATTGACCTTTTAGGTAGGTTCCCGGAAATCAACAACAGGTAACCGAAGGATAGTAGTCTGCACTGACTATCTGATCTGGTACACTGTCGCCAAAGCTGTGACAACTGCAAAAGCTCCAGAGATCGCAAAATTCCTAGTAGAAGACATTATTTTGAAGCATTGTGCACCATGTGTGATGATATCTGATCAAGGAAAACTATTCCAGTCAAAACTAGTAACCAGTCAGACATGGTCTTACAGTACGTTTTAACAAGATATTAGCAGATATACTGTCGAAGTACGTCGATGTTGAGCATAACGATTGGGATACAATACTGCCAGTCATGACATTTGCTTATAATACTGCAAGGCCAGACACCACGGGCTTCACACTGTTTTTCCTGCTCCACCGCCGTGAGGCTAAGACGACAATGGATATGCTGGTTCCGTTCCAACTGGATGATACTCGGGATGACTATGTGAAACAGCTCCTCAGCAGATTCAAAGAAGCAAGACAGCTGGCTTGCTTACGGACACTGGACACCCAGGAGAAGGACCGTCGGTAGTATAATGACGAGCACCGACCTGTTTTGTACAGCCCAGGAGAGCTGGTAGGGATTTTTACCCCTGTACGGACAGTTGGGCTATCGGAAAAGTTACTGAGCGATATTGCCGTATCGTGTCATACGTCACATACGAAGTCGAGGATTGTGACCTGTTCTCAAAAACCACAAAAGCGAAGATACATTGTGCACGTCCTATGTATGAAGCCTTACAATGATCTCAGAGAACAAATACACAGAAACTGACTCTCGTTCAAGTACTCTGAAGCCCGTTCGATAACACCGAAGCCAGGGCGGGAGGGTCTGGCGGTGGTCGTCGTCACCACGAGCGAGGTGTGCAGGCACGAGGTAAGAATTCTCCGAAACTGTCATACGGAGGACCCGTGACGACATCCGGGACACTGTAGCTGGCTGCAAAGGGAACCTAACAGTGGGTCGCTGTTCTTTCAGGAAGGGAGAAATGCTGCGAGTCTTCCACCAGCACGCGTGGTGCAGTGGTTAGCGTCGCAGATCACTGTGATTGCGGTCCCCAGTTCAAATCCTCCCACGGGTAGAAGAAAATTTATTTCCTTGTATTTACTGTTTCTAGTATGTTCTACATGTTTCTTATGTTTGATGTACTTGTAAGTTCCAGAAAAGTCTTTCTATGTATCAGTAGTGGAGTCCTCCAAGCAAGAGTTAGTCTGTACTGAGTGTACGCTTTGTAATGGTACATACATATTTTTTGAAATTTTGTCTTTGAAAAAAAATGAAACCTTACATTTAAACCTCTAAAGAAAAAAGTATGAGTGAAATAGGTGTTAGGTGGGAGGAAATTTTAATATATTTTGTTTCTTTTAACTTTATTGTAAGGAATTTCATTCTATACTAAACTATAATAAATACAGTTTTGAAAATTTACATTGGCATTCAAAATCAGTATGCCTATTTAGATGGAATTTGGAAAAAGTCATTAAATTTCCATCTGTTGCGAGGCAGTGCGACAAGCGCGGGGGCTACGAGAACAAATTTATTAAATATTGGTCGAGCGGACATCTCGCAGCTTGTATTAGCGAGGAACGTGTTCTAAGTCTAAAGTGTTGTGCTCTATTACTGACCGGCCTTCTGATTCTGGACTACCTGTAATTTTCGACGGGACAATATTTTATACCCAAATGGCCCATTTCTGGACAACAACAGTTCCTCATCAAAATGTAATCTAAATTCCATCTGCAAGTGTGTATTAGGAATGAGAACTGCAAACCACTGCTCCTTCCCCCTATTCTCCTAATGGATATTGTTGTGGTATTTTACAGGTGTGTCAGAAATTTTTGTGGCATGTTTTTCACGTGATTACTAAGAAATACCTGGCTAAATTTTTTTTTTCTTTTTCTTTTTAGTCTACAAAGCTGTTGCCCCTACTTCTGGAGTCTCGCAGGTTTGCGTGGCATTTGCTCGACTCGACTGCCTACGAGTCCGTCACCAATTGGTACGTCATGAGCTGTGACCCTCGCGTCATTCTGGCTCCGGACGACACCGACGACGACGATACGGGCCGCAGCATAGACATAGCGACACTCGGGTGAGTTTTCGTTTGCCACTTTTGTTTCTAGAAATCGCTCGATAATGACTTCTCACTGCTGTTGTCTTCAGTCCGAGAATGATCTGATTCGGGTCTCCACACAGTCTTCATCTCTATATAACTTGCAGATTTTATAGTAACACCTCACTTGTCAGGCGACGACGAGATAGCGATCGGAATTGTAAGTTCATATTCTTAGAATACATGACACCGACTGCGAATGGGCAGAGCTATAAATGTGTAACCAGCCGGGATTCGAACCTGGCTCTCCCACTTTGTAATTAGTCACGCCGACCGCCGGGAATGCAGCAATCGTGGGTAAGGAGTCATTCCAATCCCGGGACAGCAAAGACTTACCTTGGGAGGAAAAAAGGAGGGTAAACAAAGTCACAAGGTAAGTCGAAGATTACTCACCAGGTGAAGGAGCACAGGTGTGACAGCATCACAAATAAATAAATAAATGGATACACACACACACACACACACACACACACACACACACACAAGCTTTCGCAACCCAGTTGCTTCTTCAGGCAGAAAGGAAGGAGAGGGAAAAGGAAATGGTGAGGGTTTTAAGGAAAGGGGTAAGGAGCAATTCCAATCTCGGGAGAGGAAAGATTTACCTTGGGGAGAAGAAAAGGAAGGGGAGCAAATACACACACACCCGAGATTGGAATTGCTCCTTACCCCCTTCCTTAAAACCCTCATCATTTCCTTTTCCCTCTCCTTCCCTTCTGCCTGAAGAAGCAACTGGGTTGCGAAAGCTTGTGTGTGTGTGTGTGTGTGTGTGTGTGTGTGTGTGTGTGTGTGTGTGTGTATTTGTGCTACTATCACCACCTGTGTTCCTTCGCCTGGTGAGTAATCTTTGACTTACCTTGTGAATTTGTTTACCCTCCTTTTTTCCCCAACACGGTAAGTCTTTCCTGTCCCAGGATTGGAATGACTCCTTACCCACTCTTTTAAAACCCTCATTATTTCCTTTTCCCTCTCCTTCCCTTCTGCCTGACGAAGAAACTAGGCTGCGAAAGCTAGCGTTTGTATATGTGTGTGTTACTATCACTGCCTGTGCTTCTTCGCCTGGTAAGTAGACTTCATCTATTACACACACACACACACACACACACACACACACACACACACACACACACACACACTTGACACCTGACACCGTACCCGTGCTCGCAGGCTGTTGCGGGTGGCGGCGGCGCACGTCCCGGAGGCCATCCACTTCCACCCGCAGACGCTCAGCAAGCGGCAGACGTTCGTCCGCGTCTGCGTCAAGCTGTTGACGAACTGTGCCGGCCGCCACAAGGTGCTGCTCCAGCGCAGGGAGAAGGACTTCCGCAGTGCTGTCGGGAACATCCTGGAGGACATCGAGTGTGTCGTCACTGCCAGTGAGTTGCCAATTTCCTTGTGTCACAATCCTAAGGAATTGTGTAAATGTATTTACTATATACATTCTTCGACTCCAACGTCGCTTGGTGTAGCAATAGTATTTTGTAATTTTTGGATACAAATAATCCCTTCTGAGAGTTTTTATTTTAAATTATCTCTAACACAAATATAGAAATAATAAATCGATGTCTAGAAACATTTGTCTTGGTATATACTAGGTGATCAAAAAGTCAGTATAAATTTGAAAACTCAATAAATCACAGAGTAATGTAGATAAAGAGGTAAAAATTGACACATATGCTTGGAATGACATGGAGTTTTATTAAGACAAAAAAGTTGAAAAAATGTCCGACAGATGGTGCTTCATGTGATCAGAAAAGCAATAATTGGCATAACAAATTAAAACAAAGCAACAATGGTGTTCTTTACAGGAAATGCTGAATATGTTCACCATCACTCCTCAACAATAGCTGTAGTTGATGAATAATGTTGTGAACAGCACTGTAAAGCATGTCCGGAGTTATGGTGAGGCATTGGTGTCGGATTTCGTCTTTCAGCATTCCTAGAGATGTCGGTCGATCACAATACACTTGAGATTTCAGGTAAGCCCGAAGCCAATAATCACACGAAATGAGATCTGGAAACGTGGGAGACCAGCATGATGAAAGTGGCATCTGGACACACGATCGTCACCAAACGACGCAAGCAAGAGATCTTTCACGTGTCTAGCAATATGGGGTGGAGCGCCATCCTGCATAAACGTCGTACGTTCCAGCAGGTGTTTATCAGCCAGACTGGGAATGATGCGATTCTGTAACATATCGGCGTACCTCTCACCCGTCACGATAGCAGTTACAATACCAGAATCACGCAGTTCCTCGAAGAAAAATGGCCCAATAATGGTAGATGGGGTTCCTATAAAACCCCGTGTCATTCCGAGCATGTGTGTCAATTTTTACCTCTCTATCTACATTATTCCGTGATTTGAGTATTATAGACGAAAAATTCCTAGCAGGATTACTCACCAGGCGAAGGAGCACAGGTGTAATAGTAGCACAAATAAATAAAATGCACACATACACACAAACTTAAGCTTTCACAACCCAGTTGCTTCTTCAGGCAGAAGGGAAGGAGAGGGAAAGGAAAGGATGAGGGTTTTAAGGGACGGGGTAAGGAGCCATTCCAATCCTGGGAGAGGAAAGCTGTGATTTATTAGGTTTTCAAATTTATACTGACTTGGATCACCCAGTATAAAAGACATGGAATTGAAGGAGAAGCAATTTAATTTTAAAATTGTAGCTTGATTTTGTTGGTTTTTGCACATGCATGTTCAAGCTATAATTTTAAAATTAAAACAGTTGGTTTCTTATGGTTGAAGCACAGGCAAAAAGTTTGAAAATTGATGAAATATACTGGAACTAGTCACAACTACCAAATAAATGTACAACTAGGATGGTGAGGAATATAAATAAAATATTACTCAAATACACAGTTGGTGATCCTAATCCACCTTGTGATGACTATTGTTTGTATATAGATATGCCCCTTGACAGATCACAGCTCGAACTGTGTACCACCACACTAGAGACATTTCAGTTAGACAAACAATTACAATTATTTGTTTGAGAGGCATTAGTTAAGTGGCATTTAGTCATGACGAATGTGGCCTTTGCAGTACAAGAAAATTTGAAGATGCCGAAAAGTGAAAATGCATAATTGATCATTAAAAACACTCACAACAGACACTTATTTTTATTATTCTGAAATTTTCACTTACTACATTTTCACTGTTTCGAAAGTAAACCATTTTTATTTTTATTTATTTATTTTTTTTTTACAAGCTGATAAAATAATAATAATAATAATAATAATAATAATGCAAAGCCTCCCAAAAACCTCATTCCTTGTCACACTTGCTAATTTCAGGTGGGAAAGTCATGCCCTGAGATGAGATGATCACTAGAAACAGTTCTTCCCACACAACCCAGAGTAGCCTTCCGCCACCCTCCCAACCTCCACAACATCCTTGTCTAGCCTTACAACAACCCAAAACCACCCTCCCTACCTAATGGTTCCTACCCCTGCAACCGATCCCGCTGCAAAACTTGTCCAATGCATCCTCCCACTACCACATACTCCAGCCCCACCACAGGAAAAACCTACCCGATTCAAGGCAGGGCCACATGCGATACAACACACATCATATACCAGCTGACATGTGTCCACTGTTCAACCTTTTATGTTGGTATGACTACTAACAAATTGTGTGTCCATCCATCTTTTCCTGTTAATGAAAAATGTTTTAGACAACCCCCCCCCCCCCCTCCTACACCCCTCAGCATCTACATCTACATACATACTCCGCAATTCACAGTAAGGTGCGTGGCGAAGGGTACATTGTACCACTAGTAGGCATTTCCTTTCCTATTCCACTCCCAAATTGAACGAGGACAAAAGAATGACAATATGCCTCTGTACAGGCCCTAATTTCTCTTATCTTGTCTTTGTGATCTTTACGCGAAATGTAAGTAGGCGGCAGCAAGATCGTACTACACTCAGCTTCAAATTCCGGCCCTCTAAATTTACTCAACAGAAATTCAAAAAATGAACGTCGTCTTTCTTCCAGTTATCCCCAATTGAGTTGCCGGAGCATTTCCGTGGCACTCGCGCATTGGTCGAACCTACCGGTAACAAATCTAGCTGCTCGTCTCTGAACCGCCTCTGTGTCTTCTTTTAAACTGATCTGCTGCGGGTCCCAAACACTTCAGCAATACTCAAGACGTGTTCGTACAAGTGCTTTATATGCAGTCTTCTTTACAGGTGAAGTACATCTTCCCAAAATTCTCCCAATAAACCGAAGTCAGCTGTCAGCCCTACTCACAACTGTCCTTACATGCTCATTCCATTTCATATAGCTCTGCAATGTTACGCATAGATATTTGAACGATACGACAGTATCAAGAAGCTTACTACTAATGCTGTATTCGAACATTATGGGATTGTTTTTTTCTACTCATGCGCATCACCTTACATTTTTCCACATTGAGAGCTAGCTGCCAATCTTCGCACCAACTAGAAATTTTGTCTAAGTCATCCTGTATGCTATTACAGTCAGTTACAGACGACACCCTTCCATACGCCACAGCATCATCAGCAAACAGCCGCATATTATAACTTACTCTGTCCATCAGATCATTTATATAGATAGAAAATAATAGCGGTCCTATCACACTCCCCTGGTGCACGCCTGACGATACACTAGTCTCTGATGAATACTCGCCGTCGAGAACAACGTACTGCATTCTATTACTGAGGAAGTCTTCCAGCCAGTCACAAATCTGTGGACCTGTTCCATAAGCTCGTATTTTCGTTAGCAGTCTGCAGTGTGGCACCGCGTCGAACACCTTTTTGAAGTCGAGAAAAACACAATCCGTCTGTTGCCCTTCGTGCATGGGTCGCAAGATGTCATGTGAGAAAAGGGCAGCTGAGTTTCACATGAACAGTGTTTCCTAAACCCCTGCTGATTCATGGAAAGAAGCTTTCCCATTTCAAGGAAATTTACTATATTCGAACTGAGAATATGCTCCAAAATTCTGCATGAAACCGATGTCAACGATATTGGCCTGTAATTGTATGGGTCAGTTCGCTTTCCTTTCTTATACAGGGGAGTCACCTGCGCTTTTTTACAATCACTAGGAACTTTGCACTGAATTAAAGATTCGCTATAAATGCAAGCTAAGTAGGGGGCCAACGCCGCAGAATAGTCTTTGTAAAACCGAACTGGTATTCCATCCAGACCAGCAGACTTTTTCGTATTTAGCTCTCTCAGCTGCTTCTCTACACCGGAAATACCTATTGCTATGTCCCCCATTTCAGAAGTAGTATGTTGGTCAAATGATGGTACATTTGTGCAGTCCTCCTGCGTAAAAGATTTCTTAAAGGTTAAATTTAGAACTTCAACTTTCCGTTTGCTTCTATTACTGCCCCGGAATGATCAACTAGCGACTGGACAGTGGGGTTTAACCCGCTTATCGATTTTACATAGGACCAGAATTTTTTCGGGTTCTCGGAAAGATCATTTGGTAAGGTATGGCTGTGATAATTATTGTATGCTTCGCGCATCGATATTTTTATAGACACACAAATCTCTACTAGCTTTTGCTTGTCATCATTTGCGTGTTCTTTTTTGAATCGAGAGTGCAACAGCCTTTGCTTTCTCAGCACCTTAAAACATTACCAAGGTGGATCTTTTCCATCCTTAATCGTCTTTACTGGCACATATTTCTCTAACCCTTTATTAACAATGCACTTAAATGTAGTCCACAATTCCTCTACATCCATAGTCCCGGAATTAAACAATGTCCATTCATTTTCTAAGTGCGATCGTAACATTTGCTTATCGGCTCTTCCCAACAAAAACACGCTCCTAGCCTTCTTGACTGGTTTATGAACTTTGGTCATCATCGACGCTATGACGATATCATGACCACTAATTCCTGTCTCTACACCGACATCGTTAATAAGGTCAGGCCTGTTTGTGGCTATAAGGTCTAGAATATTTCCATTGCGCGTGGGTTGCCGGTTTAACTGCTCAAGACAGTTTCCGGAGAATGTGTCCAAAAGTAGCTCGCAAGACTGCTTGTCTGTACCGCCCGAAATGTAACTAGCGAGGTCCCAATCTATACTCTTAAGGTTGAAGTCTCCTCCGACTAATATTACTTGGCCCGGATACCTATGCACTACCTGGTGTAGACTTTCTTTGAATGATTCTAAAACTGCAACAGCAGCACTGGGGTGCCGGTAAAAACATCCAACTATTGACTTTACTTCTTGTAGACCTGTTATAAGTGCCCAGAAAACTTCACAGTTACTTTCAACATCGATCTCAGTAGAAACAATATCTTTATCCACAGCGATGAACACTCCTCCTGCAGTTGTTTCCGATCTATCTTTCCGATATACATTCCACGCTTCGCTAAATATTTCTGAACTTTCCACATTATGATTTAGCCAGCTTTCGGTGCCTAAAACTATCTGAGCGCAATAACTTCCATGCAGTGCGGCGAATTCGGGAACTTTGTTTCTGATACTCTGAAAGTTCGCGGCTAATATTTTGATGTTCGAATTTTTGTTCTGAACGTATCCTGAATTTGCTGTTTGAATGCTGACAGGCGAGTGCTCATCAGAGTTAGCGCCTAGCCTAAAAAAAACCATGTGTACTCCACAAGTACTCTGCTACCCGAGTAGCCGCTTCCTTAGTGTAGTGCCCCCCTGATCTATCTAGGGGCACCCTACAATTACTCACCCGATAACGCAGAGTCGGGGAAGCCTCTGGTTCAGACCCTCCACTCGGCTCCAAACCAAGGGACCCCAATCAACCCTGGGAACAATGCTGCAAATCGACAGCTCTGCTTGCACCCCGCGTGCGAAGGCAGCAGCCTTCACCAATTCTGCCAGCCGCTCGTAGGACCTGAGGATGTCCTCAGAACCCAAGTGACAAGCGTCATTGGTGCCGACGTGAGCCACGACTTGCAGTCGACTGCATCCCGCACCCTCGATAGCCGCCGGCAAGACCGCCTCCACATCTCGGATGAGGCCCCCAGCAGACACACCGAGTGCACGTTGGAATTCCTTCCGGATCTGGACGATATCTCGCTAAGGGGCTCCATCACGCGCCTAACATTGGAGCTCCCAATAACTAATAATGCCCTCCCTCCGTGCACCTGCTCGGACCCTGCTGAAGGAGTAGCCACACGCATAATTCATTTCACTCATCTTCTATTCTCTTTACTACTTGATCTTTCCTCTTTGGTTATATTTATCCTCTCTGACTTGGCTCAGTACATACATGCAGTATCTCTGACGTCCACACTCCCAAAACACCACCTTCATGACCTAGGTCGTCAACTACCTTTCTCTTCCATTCCCACCCTTTCTTCTTCCCTCCTCTCCCACCTGATGAAGGAACTGTGTTCCAAAAGCTAGTCCTTTTTGTCCCCTTTTTTTCTGTTTCTTCATCTGTGTTACTATCGGCGGTACGGCACAAAGGTAAGTACTGGTCAGCCATTCTATCTCATTTCAATAATATTTAAACTCAGTAAATCGTACGACGACACCTCCCTGTCGGTCTACAACTCTTTTCGTAGGTAAGTTACGACGAATGACGAGTAACGTAGGTCTCGCCGAAATAAATCCCTCGTTTTTGTCGGTGTCGTATACTGGAGGGTGAACGGCTGCCCACAGGTGTGCCGGCGGCGCAGCGGGTGTCGGAGTGCGGCTTCCTGCTGTCGGAGGTGGTGCCGCTGGCCGCGCAGCCGCCGGCACTGGCGCCGCTGGCGCTTGGCGAGCTGTGCGCGTGGGCGGCGGGCCGCGACGGCCGGAGCTGCGTGCTGCGCTCGCTGCTCAAGGTGGCCGCGCCCGCGCTGCAGGCCACACCCCGCGCGCTCGCCGCCACGCTCGAGGCCGCGCTCGACGCCTTCTTCCGCACACCGGAGCCGGAGGACTGCCCGGGTGGGCCAGGTAAGGGACTGGGCTCCGTCGGCCCTGCGACGAACTCGAATCGCCGTCGACAGTTTATTTTCGTTTGAAGATATGCGTCCGGCTGCCTGTTGTAGCATTTACATGCTATATAAGTAATTACATTTCATTCTACCACATTTTAACAGAATACTCAACTTTTCAACATTTCGATATATAGGGGTTCTGCTCGCTGCAACATTATTCTCCTGGGTTGTCGTGGTAGAAATAAATACTCGGTAGGTACAATTTTTCCGTTCTTTAATTTGAAACCAAACTGCTTCTCTACCAAAACATTACAAATTGTAAACTTGCGTACAACAACAACAACACAGACTGACATAGATTCCGAAGCACTTTGTAAAAGCCAGAACTCAATGTTAAGGATTTAGACCAACTCCTTAACTTCTTTACTTTCTACAGTATGTCTGCCTAGGTGTGTTTGCGTCTGTGTAAATGTGTGGGTGTGTGTGCATTTGTTTACCTTCCTTTTCTTCCCCCAAGGTAAGTCTTTCCTGTCCTGGGATTGGAATGGCTCCTTACCCCCTCCCTTAAATTCCTCATCATTTCCTTTTCCCCTCTCCTTCCCTCCTGCCTGAAGAAGCAACTGGGTTGCGAAAGCTTGCGTCTGTGTGTGTGTGTGTGTGTGTGTGTGTGTGTGTGTGTGTGTGTGTGTGTGTTGTGTTTAAATAATCAATTACACAAGAGGCGTTTGAAAAGTCCGTACAAAAATAAAAACTACTGACGTGTTTGGGGGAAACCATTTTTATTTTTCAACGTAATCTCCTTTTAGACTTACACACTTCATCCATTGCTATTCTAATTTGTTGATCCCTTCCGCCATCCATTTCTTCAAATTTGGGAACAAGTAGTAGTCCAAGGGAGCCAAGTCTGGAGATTAGGGGGGAGGGGGATGTGAAACGAGTTGGAATTCTATTTGCAATAATTTTGCAACCACAACTACTGAGGTGTGTGCTGGTGCATTGTTGTGATGGAAAATGACTTGTTTGTGGGCCAATTGCCGGCGTTTTTCTTGCAGCTGTGTTTTCAAACAGACCAATAACGATGAATAATATGCACCTGTAATAGGTTTACCTAGTTCCATGTAGTTGATGAGGATTATTCCTTGCAAATCCCAAAAGACCATCGCCATAACTTTTCCGGCTAAAGGACCGATGTTCACCTGTTTTGGTGCAGATTCTCCCTCGGTAACGCATTATTTAGATTGTTGTTTGGTCTCTGGAGTATATTATTGTATCCGTAGTGATAAAACAATGCTTGAAGTCCTGTGGATTCTTCCTGAACATCTGCAAACCTTCCTCGCAACACTCCACATGATTCTGTTTTTGGTCAAACACGAGCGATTGTGGTACCCCCTTGAGGATAGCTTTCTCGTGTCCAAATGTTTATGCTAAATATTATGTACCCATTAATTCAAAATGCCCACAGCACTAGCAGTTTCCTGCACCTTAACTCTCTGTCATCCATCACCATATCATGGCTTTCATCAACGATTTCTGGAGTCGTAACCACCACAGGGCATCCAGAACGTTCAGCATCACTTGTGCCCATGTGGTCACTCTGAAAAGTTTGAAACCACTTATAAACTGTTCAAATTGAAGGTGCGGAGTCACCATAATGTTTATCAAGCTTCGCTTTAGTCTCCTTAGGCGTTTTGCCTTTTATAAAGTAATGTTTAATTGCAACACGAAATGCCAAACACAAAAAAATAGAAAGATACGGCCGAAACTCGGTGTGCGTCCTTTCCGAAGTCGGTACTAACTGAACACGACCTCAATAGGCGCCAGTGGTGCCATCTCTCAGACTTTCCGAATGCCCCTCATACGTTCACAATATCGCAAATTCTGCCGACATTAGCCGCATTTCTAAAAAGGGCCAGGGAGTGGCCGAGAGGTCGAGGCGGCCGCTCGCGAAAAGTTCGACACAAATTTTCATTTCTCTCCGAATAATAGATTACTAATAAAACTGCAGCTAATGTCAGCACAATATGCAAAATTGTGAACTGTAACCGATTATTTAATCGGATAAATACTGCCTCGGTCTGTTACTTTTAGGTAGTCGTACGAGAGGAGCAGAAGTAGGGGTCCGCACGAGCGATATCTTCAGATCGTGTACCGGTCGGTGCAGAGGAGGTAATTTCGTCTGACGTACGCGACCGTGACGAACCGACACGCATTCTAGGGTCTAGGATTCTGGAGCGTACGGACCCGGATGAGATCGGACGGTCACCGGTGCCCCTCTCACGAGACGGTCCGTTCGCAGGCACTGAGACGGAGCCGCGCCCGACGTGGCAGTGCGCCGTGTCGCTGCTGTCGCCGCCGGCGCTGACGCCGGCGCTGGAGGAGGCGCTGACGGCGGGCGGGCACGTACTGGCGCTGCACGCGCTGCTGCTGAAGCGGTTGCCGGCCTGCCGCGACATCCGCGAGGAGGCTGCCCTGCTCGCCAAGCTCACCGACTGGATCGGCGCCATCAGACCCGGGTACGGCACTGGAGCTCTTATTTTTTGTCCGTATTCCGACCTCTCTATTCTTTTATCTTCCACATCTCGCTCTGAGGTCCGAGTAGCATTACACGATTCTTTAAACGCAGATTTTGGAGCTCCGAGTGGAGCACCCGTTTGCTTACCTGAACCGTCGTCGGCGCGAAACCGCCGTGACGGCTGGTCGGTTCACTTCTAATTCCTCGCTTGACTCTTTATTAAATTTCGTCCTCGTTCGTATAGCTCCCGTTTTTATTTCACAAAAAATTAACGTAGCAATGTTGCAAATGAAATATAATACACAGCACTAATAGTACACTGCTGGATTTCTCCTCACAAGCTGTGATTGAGCACCACATATAGAGGTGTTGTAATCACAAAGACTGGTCTACCATAGATGTGCTTCACGTTATTTACTACAGTTAATTCTAGTGACTTAGTTTTTGTGGCCATTAAGGTAGCTGAAATGGAGAAATCCCTAGTCTAATGTGTTACATAATGCTCTACCGTACAGAAGATTGGGAGTTCAAACCTTGGCAAGTGTGCTGCTTTTTTCTGAATCTAATAAAAACTCTTATGCATGTTATTTTTATTAAAGTCAATGGTTAATTGTATTAATTAAAGAAAATTCTTTGCTACACTACCCTATCATACCCTACACTAATATACCTTACCCTAATGTATCATATCCTAATACACTCCACACTCTACTAAAATACCCTACCCTAACATACCATAATCTATCCTACCCTTACATACTCTACCCTACCATGAGATACCATAACATACCCTACCTTAAGATACCCTCTTTCCATTTTACTTCAGATACTCCCATTATACAAACACTGTTCCTTTGTATTTCAGTTAATACATTTTTAGTTACACTGTCACATTTCCCTTTATTGTACTTATTATCTGTACTAAGGCCAAGCTAGTTTCCATTTCATTATGTATTTTATGTGTGTATTCACTCTGTGCTACCCAGTCAGTAGATTTTTTTTTTTATCTATCTGTTCTCAATTTATGCAATTATGTATTACATAAGGACTATCCTTTTTGACAATTTAAAAATTGCCCTGGATCATAATTTGAACCTGGATCTCCTGCTTTCTTCAAATCGTTTCCTTAATAACATAGGGACTACTTTTGAAAAGTGTAAGATACAGTGTCAGAAAATCTTATTTAGTACAACTGCAGTTGCAATATTTCACAAATTGTGAATTAAAGTCTGAATATTGAACATATCTAATAGAAAAAATTATTATAATAATTATATTGTGTTTTTGTAGAAAGTTGTTAAGATTCAGTACTGCAACTTTTGGTATGACAATATTGCAAAATAAATTACAAAATGCACTTATTTGTATAATAATATTGTGTTGGTGACCCAGAGTTATGAAAACATAAAAATGTAAATTGAAGTAAAATTCACATAATAGTTTACTAGCACGTCCTGGGCCTTTCGATAGGCTAAAATCACTTCTGGTGCACAAATTTTGGGACGCTGTCTCCGGTGCACTTTTCGGTGTCCGTCTCTTGTGGGTCTTTAGAATGTGGAACTCGTGTAACAAGTTAGGGCTCTGAAGACAAGCCATTTATGCCGTAAATAAAAATTTTACTGTCACATTTATGATTTAATAATACATTTATAGACAGGGCAAGAAAAGCTAAATAATCAGCTTCAAGGTTAGTTTATTGTATTTATTGTAGTTTTTATTAGATAGATTACAAATTATGCAATAACAATGCCAAAAATTATTATTAACTTTTAAAAAATGGGAAATGAAGGATTCTACCAATCAGGAGTTCATAAATAATTACGCATTGTAGTCGTACTTTTCTCGTTTTATTAGGTTCACGCATAAAAACGGATTTGGAAATCCTGACCCTGGCAAAATATATTTGACGAGCAATTAAACTGCCGTGTCGGGTGCTGCCTAACAACTTACACGAAAATTGTAACTCGAGCAGTGTGCATAAAAAACTGCAAGTACTTTACAAACAAAGTAAATTGCAAGTGGCCATGTCATAAATTACATCTCTGTTGTCACGAAAAAACTGAAATATATACTAATTTCATTTACAGAAATGAAAAAAAAGTCTTACTGGCTGTTTGCACCTGACCCACGATCGACATTTCTTACTTCCTATCAGCTGTCGTTCAGTGACCGACATCTGTGTGTCACAGAGGGGGGAGGGGCAATAAATAATAACAATAATAAATTTACACCGACATTATAATAACGGAAATTCGTATGCCGGTGTATAACACGTGAACCTTTGGTAGGTTTTACTGCTCCGAACCAAGTATTACAGGAAAAATGGTATTCCACTCCAAAATAAGTACATTTTCACCCGAAACAGAAAGTTCGAGACTTTTTTCTTCCCGTACTCGTACACACCCCGGTACGGCGTCCTCTGCCGCAGGGAGAGCACGGAGCCGAAGCTGGCGCTGCTGTGGGGGCGCTGCCTGGCGCTGGCGCAGCGGCAGTGCGAGTTCTCGGAGGATGCGGAGGGCGCCATGGCCTGCCTGCGCGCGCTCGCCGCGCGCCTCCTCGCGCTCGCCGAGGACCGCGGCTGGGGCTCCGCCCTGCTGGGCGCCATCGGCCTGCGCCGCCCCGCCCCCGTCTCCGACAGGTGCGCGCCTCTCCTCTCCTCTGTGTGTGTCCGCATTCTTTCACGTTCGTGCCTGTTATAAGAACATTGTCGTTATACAAAAAATTTTTCTTTTGTCATGTTGCCAATTATTGTATTTATTTTTTGAGATCGAGAATGTCCTACAAAAAATATGTAAATCTGTTTTTCAGTCATCTTAAGGGAACCACACTGTGGTTCATAAACAAAAATAAAGTTTTTTTAAATTCGATTTTCAGCTTTCATCATATTTCAATAGATTAAGGTTTTATTTAAGTACTCTGAAAAGGATGTTGCTCAAAAAAATTTTTTGGGGTATTTAAAGAGCATTTTCCTACCATGTGTTTTTGTGCCACGCCCACTTTTCTGCATATATTTTAGATCTTTATATCTGCTACATTGCATATTACGGATTATATAACTGTGAGTGACGAATTTCTAAAGGTTTTTTCTTTAAAGTCAATTTCCTGCAAACTAAAATTTTCAGTAGATATGCTCCATTATATTGGAAACTGTCATAGAAAATGAATGAAATTTTCAGAGACTCTGTATAACATAAAATGCCACATTTGTTACTATGTTCATTAATATTCCTCCATTAGGAAGTTCACAAAAAATATTTTCTGCAGAAAAAACTTAATATTTTTTGTTGATAAATTTAAAAAAGTATTTCTTAAAAACTACGAAATGGATAAAGTAGATTTTAGTACAGTTGACTGTAACATTCGGTAAAAATGTTAAAGTCCTGCATGAAATAGTATTTTTCAGAAATGGGTCAAATACTTGCCTAAATTAACAAGGGTTAGATAGGCAGTTGTGGCCTCCGTAACACATTGAAGCTGAGGGACATAATTGATATGTTCACTATATTTTAACCATAAAATTATTTATTTGTGATTTAAACACGTGTTTTACTTTTGTAAGTGGCAAGACTAGTTGTTTTGCTTCTTACAAGACCACTGTCGATGACTACGTTGGCATCAGAACTTTTGTAATATTTGATTTTGTTCTCTGCGCACGCCAGTCTCTTGTGAATGGTACTAGTTTTATTTTCTGCGCTCTCAGATTATTGTTGAAGGTTGTTTTTTTTTCTAGGTCAGCTGTCCTGTTGTGCTAGTGTGTGCATCCTTCCTGTGTGTAAAAAAAAAAAAATTCGTGAATATGGCTAATAGGTATTAGTTATCAAACTTAGAGATTGATAAACTCTCGAACAATGGCCGAGGACTTTACGGTCTTTTGGACACCGTTGGCAATTTTTTAGAAGACAACAGTGAGTTATATGAGCTGGAGAGTGAAACCTGTGCTGTAATAGAAACGGTGGTAGTGAGTATGATGAGACAGGTTTGTATTCAGTTCAACAGTCTGCCCTTCGTTATGAATGGTGTCATTTGGCTACACTCCGTGAATTACCTCTGTTTAACTAGAAATGAGTGGAATTCAGGTTTTTATTTGGTATATCCTGCTGACAAATGATTTTAAATCAATAAGCTACTATTCCCTAGGACTTATGAAAATTTTGTCCATTTCAGGGAAAAACAAAAATGCTGAAAAACAGTATCTTTAGAGTGATATCTACTAATCCCTATATAATTTATTAGTGCTATACATATACATATCCTTAAATTAGGAAGGGTCTGGCTATTAAGTGGATTGCCGACCCATTAGGCTCCGATGTGTTAAAAGACCGAATTGGCTCCTGGCTACATAAATGAGGAGTAGATTTTGTTTCGGAATTTTCGAGCCTGTGATTTTTTTTTTTTTTTTTTTTTTTTTTTTTTTTTTTTTTTTTTATGCGTTGCACAAATGTATGTATACTCTCTGCCTTTATCTCTATATACCTACTGATTAATAAGTTGGCAAATTATTGAGAGAGACTACAGCCACATCCATACTCTACGAGCCGCCGCACCGTGTGTGACAGAAGGTACTTGGCACACCGTTGCCCTTCCTCCTATTCCAGTTGTGTGTGGTTTGCTGGAAAAAATTTTGCCGGTACGGCATCTACTCTAAAGCTATTGCGCTTTCTAAATGAGTCCGTATCAGAGCACGCTGTTCTTCGAATCTTCTCTGTCTTCTATCAACCCTAACCAGTACGGATCCCAAATTGATAAGCAATACTCGAGCGCTGACAGAATGGGAGTTTCGTAAACTACTTCCTTTGTTAACAGGCTACACTTCTGATGATTTTTTCCAAAAAATTAATTCTATTTAGTAGTATGAAATATAAAATCACATACTCATGTATAGTAAACATATATGAGGCACGTCCAGAAAGTAAGTTCCGTTTGGTAATAAAGTGAAATTGTACACAGATACAGAAGAAATTTTCATTGCACAAAATTCTACAACTCTTAAACTACTTTTCCACATAACTGCCGAAATTTTGCAGGCATTTGTCACAGCGTGGCACCAGGTTTTGTATACCTTCTTCATAGAAATCTGCCACCTGTGTCTTCAACCAGTTGGGAACAGTTTCTTTCAGCTCGTCGTCAATGGTGAAGTGATGACCACCAAGGAAATACTCGAGATGTAAGAACAGATGAAAGTCACTAGGAGCGAGGTCAGGGCTGTACGGAAGATGGTCAAACACGTCCCAGCCAAATCCCTGTAGGAGGTTTATCGTCACATTTACAGTGTGTGGTCGTGTGTTGCCATGAAGCAAAAAACACCTTTTGACAGCAGTCCCCAGCGCTTATTCTGAATTTCACAGCGCAATTTCTGAAGTGTCTCGCAATAAGCATCTGCTTTGATTGTTTGACCACACGGTAAGAAGTCAATTAGTAGGATGCCTTTTCAGTCCCAGAACACTGTGCACATCATTTTCCGAGGTGTCACGATTTGCTTCGGCTTTACCTTTGGTGGGGATGAAGTGTGCCTCCATTCCATTCATTGCTGCTTACTCTCAGGGGTGACATAAGAAACCCACGATTCGTCTCCTGTGACTATCCGTCTCAGAAATTCTTCATTGCTTTCAGCATAATGGGTCAAAAACCCAAGTGCACTACCCATCCGTTGTGTTTTGTGTTGCTCAGTGAGAATCTTTGGTACCCAATGTGAGCAAAGTTTACGGAATTTCAATTGTTTTGTAACAATTTCATGCATCAGTGATCGTTAAATTTGGGGGAAGTCCATAGCGAGAGCACTAATTGTAAACCTACGGTTTTCTAGGATCTTGTCATCAATCACGTGAACCAGTTCTTCTGTAACTAAAGGTGGACGCCCACTTCGTTCTTCATCGTGCACATCACTACGTCCGCCATTGAACTATCGGACCCATCTTCTAACCATCTAATCACTCATCGCATCTGGTCCGTAAACGTCGCAAATTTTCCGATAAATTGCACTCGGTTTCACTTTCCTCGCATTCAGAAATCGAATCACTGGCATGATTTCACAGGCGGCGGGATTTTCGATCAACAACAACATTTGAAACGAGCACAACAAAATGTACGTAACTGACAGCGATCTCCAAATGGCGCACGTTCTTCTCCTTGATACACATCGTCTGCAGCGCATGTGTTTGACTGCAATCGCAGCGCTGCAGCGGAGATAAACTGAAATGGAACTTACTTTCTGGACGCACCTGGTATTTGGTGGTTTGCGCCAAATCATGCAGTGCTACACTACGCTACTGAGATATATTTATGAAGTAGAGAATTATTTTGCAGATATAATTTTATGCTAACTGAATGATTATTTGCACAGCTTGATGCAAGTGATAATTTGTTACTAAAAAAAATATTAATGAAGGAACAACAGACACTTATGTTCTCTTGACTTTCTACAATTGAATTAAATGGTAATTGTTAACATGTTTCGTGTTAAAAATGACACTACGTTGCCTGTGACAATTATTTTCGGAAAAGTTTTGTCATGTAGGTCACTACGGGTTTACACCGAAGTGGATGTGGTTATTGTAAAGAATCAAGTACCAGTGAGAGTAACTAGGTTTTTAGTTTGATCATTAAGCTCTCATTAAGGAGTACTTTCGTTGGTGGATTCACTATGGAAAGTAAATCGTAGAACTGGATTTTAACTGTATGACTGGTTAACACATGTGGCTGCATTTAAAATTTTACATTCTTTCTATTTATTTATTATTTTTTAAAATGTAATATCACTGTAAGCTAGACTGCTGCATATGAATGCTTTATTCTGCATACCAAAACTGTTGGGCTCCTAAACAAGTTGTGTTCTGGGATGAAATTCTTTAAGAGTTGATATTTAAGAAGAAATTTTATACCTTATGTCAGATACTATCTGATTTCCTTTAATTTTGACTCTCCCATGGTTTAGCATTAGTCGTTTTGTTTCATTGTTATTAAGTTATCAAAATGTTTTATCAGTTACTACTGTTGTTGTATCTTTTCTTCACCAACATCTAACATAGTTTGATTTTATATAAAGTAATACCTTTTAATGACTTGCAAATTTAAGTACATCATCAATATGCAGTTTACTATTAGGGATTCACGATTAAGATTGAGTTTAACTTTCCACATATCTCCTGCAAAGTAATGCTTTACTTTTAACAAAATTAACATTTTGATAACAAAATTAACGATTAGCAGAGTTAACTTTTTAACACTGTCTAGCTATGGTTATTTTTTGTCATGTGAAAAAGAAATCAAGTTAATCCAAAATAGTTGATATCTTTTTCAATCCAAAAATAGCAGTCTGGTAGATAAACATAAAACAAACTTTATGGATGATAAAAAAAAAAAATAGTTGTTGAAGATACATTCACTTTCTCTCTAAAACTGAACATAACTCATTTAATAATTTTCAGAGTGGTGATTTCTTTGTGACTTTCACAAAACAAATGGAACATTTCTGTTTGCCTTCCACCTTTCAGTAGACAAACATTGTGCATTTAAAAGAATGTGTTCCATTGCAGCGATTACATGGAACATTGCCTGGAAGTGTTTTAATGTGAGGGGAAAGCAAATTACTGCAAGTATATTAGACAACAAAGCCTCGATATTACTCAATACGATCACCATACACGTGTGTATACGTGCTTCCAGGTGCCGCCTGCTGAGCCGTGCGGTGGCGGTGTTCGTATTGGCGCAGCTCCCGGACGGCGAGCAGCCGTTTGTGAGGACGACACCGAGTGCGCCAGGGGCTCTGTCGATGCCGGTCGTCATGTGAGTGTCATGCGGCTGTCGAGAGCCACGCACTGCTTCTTTTGCCTCGGCTAGAGATTTATTTTTGCTTGTTTTGTTGAAATTCTTAAATGTTTTATTGTTATGTTTACAATCAGTTACGACTGAACTCAATAACAAATTAGAATTAAATCAGCACACAGATAAAGTAATCAGGCAGCCACATTTTTCTGTTACAAGCATCTCACATTCTTTTGGTTTATCATATTTGCGTGGATACAAGCCACACTTTCTTCTCTCCCCCCGCCCCCCCTCTCGCATGAACCACAGACATTGCCGAGGTGGGGTGGCTTGCGTGCCTCAACGATACAGATAGCCGTACCGTAGGTGCAACCACAGCGGAGAGGTATCTGTGGAGAGGCCAGACAAACGTGTGGTTCCTGAAGAGGGGCAGCAGCCTTTTCAGTAGTTACAGGGGCAACAGCCTGGATGATTGACTGAGCTGGCCTTGTAACATCAGCTAACATGGCTTTGCCATGCAGTTACTGCGAACGGCTGAAAGCAAGGGGAAACTACAGCCATTACTTTTGCCGAGGACATGCAGCTCTACTGTATGGATGATGGCATCCTCTCGGGTAAAGTATTCTGGAGGTAAAATAGTCACCCATTCAGATCTCCGGGCGGGGACTACTCGGAAGGATGTCGACATCAAGAAAAACGAAACAGACATTCTAGGAATCGGAGTGTGGAATGTTCTATCCCTCAATCAGGTAGGTAAATTAGAAAATTTGAAAAGGGAAATGGATAGGTTGAAGTTAGATATAGTGGGGATTAGTGAAGCTCAGTGGCAGGATGAACAGGATTTCTGGTCAGGTGAGTACAAGATTATAAATACAAAATCAGTTGGTGGTAACGCAGGAGTAGGTCTGATAATGAACAAGAAAATAGGAATGCGGGTAAGTTACTATGAACAGCATAGTGAACACATTATTGTAGTAAAGATAGACACGAGGCCAACACCGACCACAGTAGTACAAGTTTATATGCCAACTACCTCTGCCGATAATGAGGAGATCAAAGAAATATATGAGGTGGTAAAAGAAATTATTCAGACCTTTAAAGGAGAAGAAAACTTAATTGTGATGGGGAATTGGAACTCAGTAGTAGAAAAGAGAAGAGAAGGAAATGTAGTAGGTGAATATGGACTGGGGGAAAGGAATGAAAGAGGAGATCACCCGGTAGAATTTTGTGCAGATCCCAACTTAATCATCACAAACACAATCAATATGAAAGGAGGTCATATACGTGGTAGAGACCAGCAGACACGGGGAGATGCCAGATTGATTGTATAATGGTAAGTCAAAGTTTTAGAAACCAGGTTTAAAACTGTAAGGCATACCCAGGGTCAGATATAGATTCTGACCATAACTTATTGGTTTTGAACTGTAGATTAAAACGTAAGAGACTGCAAAAAGGTATTAAATTAAGGAGATGGAACCTTACAAATTGAAGCAACCAGAGGTGGTTGAGAGTTTCAGAGTGGGCATTAGGCAAGGATTCTCGGAAGGGGTGAAAGTAATACAGAACAAGAAGAATGGGTACCTGTGAGAGATACAGTAGTGAAGGCTGCAGAGGATCATATTCGAAGAAGTCCAAATAGAAATCAATGGATAACATAGGAGATACTGAATTTAACTGATGAAAGGAGAAAATATAAAAATGCATTAAGTGAAGCAGGCAAAAGGGAGTACAGACCTCTGAGAAATGAGTTGACAGGAAGTGCAGACTGGCAGAGCAGCAGTGGCTAGAGCAGAAATGCAAGACCGGAGAAGAATGTTTAACTAGGGGAAAGATAGATACTGCCTACAGGAACACAAGAGAGACATTTGGAGACAAGAAAAGCAGCAGTATGAATATCAAGAACTCAGATGGAAAACCAGTACTAAGCAAAGAAGGGAAAGCTGAAAGGTGGAAGGAATATACAGAGAGCCTGTGCAGAGGAAATAAACTTGAAGGCAGTATTCTAGAAATGGAAGACGAAGTAGAGGAAGATGAGATAGGAGATACTATACTGTGAGAAGAATTTTACAGTGCACTAAAAGATTTGAGTAAAAACAAGGCCCCTGGAGTAGATGTGTTCCATCTGAACTCCTATCATCGTTCGAAGAGTCAGTCACGAAGAAATTGTTTCACCCAGTATACGAGATGTATGAGACAGGATATAAACACTCAGACTTCAATACCTAAGAAAGCAAGTGCAGACAAATGTGAAAATTACAGAACTGTCAGTTTAATAAATAATGGTTGAAAAATACTAATGTAAATTATTTACAGACGAATAGAAAAACTGGCGGAATCATTTTGGATTTAGGGGAAATGTAGGAACACGCTTGGCAATACTCGTTTTAAGAGCTCTCTTAGAAGATAGGTTAAGGAAAGACAAACTACATTTTTTAACATTTGTAGATCTGGAGAAAGCTTTTGAAGATATACTATACTATATACTACTATTACATTATTATTTTCAGTAGAATCACTCTTTCTTCTACTGCCTCTCCAATACTTAAAAGTGCCTACTCCATCCCAGTGCTTTAGCGCTCTCTGGCGCCTCCCTGCGACTGCAGCCTGCAGTGCTTGTGCCGGCAGGTGTGGCTGCCCTCGACCCTCCCTCCCTCCCCCTTCGTCGGCCACCCTGGCCGCTGCCGCTTTCTCCTCCCCGTCCCCCTCCTCCTCCTCCTCCCACTCCCTCCCGCATTCCGACGGGCGCGCCACCGCGCCTCCCTCCGGGACAGCTGTGCCTTCCACGTCCGGCCTGTTAGCGAAAACCGCAGGCGACAGCTCGACACTACAGATTGCTCGTACAAATGTCCGGTTCCTATCGGCGCACCTGACTGGATTCTGCTGCATATTCCGAGACCTCGGTTTTCACGTTATACTTCTATCGGAGACGTGGCTAAAACCGAGCATACCTTCTAGCTCTGTAGCTCTTCGTGACAATTATTTTTTTTTTCCTCACACTTTTGTGTCCCATCTTCATCGCCACTTTTGTGTCCCATCCTCGTCGCCACTTTTGTGGCTCGTTTCCGCTGGTTGTCGTAGGTGTCGGAGGCCGAGTAGAAAGAGACCGACACAGGAATAAAGGATGCACGCGAGTGCAGGTACGAAGGTGACCAGCCAGTGGGACAGCAGAGACTAGAAACACTAGAGTAAATTAGAACGAGATATATATTTCATAGAGACTTAGTAATACTTAACTTTTACATAGTTCTTGACTGCAGAATGCTGATACATAGATTAGATAGAGGCCTGCCTACTGATGATTCCTAGTGCCTATCCGATAGCCAAGTCCTAACTGGTGCCTATCTGATACACAAGTGGCTGATGCAGCAGTCGTGGCCACGAGCGGAGTTGTAGCAGAGGGCGCTCGTGGCCGATGTCGTAAGAACGCCGCGCCGTGTGTGCATGGCGGCGCGCGGCGAAAGTACGTGGCGCTCACTTTAGGCTTGTGCGACACCACACCCCTCCCCCTCAAACCTCCCCACTTTTGTATCCCATCCTCATCGCCACTTCTGTGTCTCATTTCTGCCGGTTGTCATAGGTGTCGGTGGCCGAGTAGAAAGAGACCAACACAGGAATAAAGGATGCACGCGAGAGCAGGTACAGAGGTGACGAGCCAGTAGGACAGCAGAAACTAGAAACACTAGACACACGCTTTCTTCTAATGCTAAGTTGACAATTCCTTAATGTCTCAGAATGTGTCCAACCTTCTCTTAGTCAGGATATGCCAGAAACTCCTTTTCTCCCCAATTCTGTTGAGCACCTCCTCATTAGTTACGTGATCTATCCATCTAAACTTCATCATTCATCTGTAGCACCACATTTTGAAAGCTTCTATCATCTTTTTGTCTGAACTCCTTATTGTCCACGTTTCACTCCCATACAATGCTACAATCCAGATAAATGCTTTCAGAAAGGACTTACTAACATTTAAACTAATATTGGATGTCAACAAATTTCACTTCTTCAGAAATGCTTTTCTTCCCATAGCCATTCTGCATTTTATATCTTCTTTACTTTTAGATAGTATGAGGAACAGATTGCACTTGCACAGTAATGAATTAATACTGTGATCAAATAATCTATGTTGTTGTTGTTATGGTCTTCTGTCCTGAGACTGGTTTGATGCAGCTCTCCACCCTACTCTATCCTGAGCAAGCCTTTTCATCTCCTCATAAGAACGACAACCCACATCCATTTGAATTGGCTTACTATACGCGTCTCTTGGTCTCCCTCTGCGATTTTTACCCCATACACTTCCCTCCAATGCTAAATTTACGATTCCCCGATGTCTAAGAATGTGTCCTACCAAGCGATCCCTTCTTTTAGTCAGGGTATGCCAAAAATTACTTTTCTCCCCAATTCTGTTCAGTACCTCTTCATTAGTTATGCGATATACCCACCTAATCTTCAGCATTCTTCTGTAGCACCACATTTCAAAAGCCTCTATTCTCTTCCTGTCCGCACTGCTTATCGTCCATGTTTCACTCCCATACAAGGCAACACTCCACACAATTGCCTTCAGAAAGGACTTCCTTACACTTAAATTAATATTCGATGTTAGCAAATTTCTCTTTTTTCAAAAATGCTTTTCTTTCCATTGCCATTCTGCATTTTAATCCTCTGTACTACGACCATCGCATGTTATTTTACTACCCAAGTAACAAACCTCATCTGCCACCTTCATTGTTTCGTTACCTAATCTAATTCCTTCAGCATCGCCTGATTTTCTAAGACCGCATTCCATTATTTTTGTTTTGCTCTTGTTAATGTTCATTTTATATTAATACTAATAATAAATCTGTTAATGTAGGCCTGTCGATGTTCTCTTCAATCTTCAAAACTGCTGGAAGCATCTTCATGCGTTTTTCACAGGAAACATGGGAAACGTTTGCGTCAACATATAGGCATAATTTTATCAAAATCAGATCACGGGAAAAAAAGATATCATAAATTTAAGTGTTTTAAGTAACCGCCATGTCTGTTTGTTCAACTATTAAAAACCTCTTATCTCGAAAACTACTTCACCAATTTGCATGGGGTTTTCAGAGGTAACTTGAGCGTGACTCGGGACAATATATAGAATTCGTTCCATAAAAATCGGATCACGGAAAAAGAAAATCGTAATTTGAAATTTTTTATCTACAATTGTCATGTCTGTCTGTCTCTTTGAACACGTTTATCTCCATAACTACTTGACGAATTTTCGTGGGGTTTTCACACTTAACTTGAGCATATCGTGCGGTTATATAAAGACTTCAATACTTAAAATCGGATCAGAGAAAATGAAGATATCATAAGTTAACCATTTGTTTAAAAGCCTCCGTGTATGTCTATTTGTTTAAGGTAATCTCCAAAAGTACTACACGAACTTTCATGGGTTTCCACAGGTAAACTGGGAATAGTTTGGGGAGTAACATAGGCTTAGTTTCATCAGAATCGTATCAGAGGAAGGAAATATATCGTAATTTGAAGTTTTATGTGTATACTCTGCTTATAAGTATACTGTAGTATACCAAATCTCCAAGAGTACTCTACATACTTTCATGGGGTTTGATAGGTCAACTGAGAGTACCTTGGGGCAACATAAAAGCTTCATTGCATTAAAATTGAATCAGGGGAAGAAGATATATCGTAATTTGTAGTTTCTGGTGTATGCTGTGCTAGGAATTGCAGCGTAGTATAGCAAAGATCTGATAGAGGCGCTGTTGGTAACATAGTATACCAAATAACTAATAGATGGCGATGTTGCATTTTTTATTCACATAACTTAGGTGTAATACACTCACAAAAGGACTACCGATTTTCCTTACGGTGTATTGTATTGATGTTGGCAACGACCGTTGAATCCTTTTTGAAAAATCATCACGTACAATGAGGGGAATAATTCTTTGTGTTGATGATGAAATAAATAATGTAGTTCCGATCAGTAAATCAATGATCCCCTAAAGTGAATATTTAGTTACCAATGTTAACATACTAAACCGCTGCCACTGCAAGTGAAATTTAACCCAGGTACGACACAAAAAAATCATTTTTGTACTATCTGTATCCTGCATGCCTTCCAATGCCATGGAAAGAAAAAGTGCTTTTTCCACATATATTATTTTCATTTAAAGCATAATGACGTTCCTTCGCGTCTATCGATGTTTTCATTTACTAAGAATTCTTTGCGAGGAAACATGAATTTATGTAGTTTCCTTTCTGATTTCAGTGCGTACGTATTACATCTTGAGTCCATTGTGTTTAGTAATGTCTAGAAAACTGCATAGTACAGTACAGAACAAACAGAGGCCCTGTTAGTTATGTAGAGCACCAAAGAACTAATAGTTGGCGCCGCTGAATTTTTCATTTTTTTAAAAAATCTAATTGTTCGATGATTATGCCATAGAACAGCAACGAACCACTAAAGGTGCTGTTACTTTTGTAGTGCTGCAGAGAAACAATACGTGATCATGTAGTGCGTATTCCCTCAGAGACAGAAGTATTTTGAATTAAGAGCCGCAATCTTATCTTTGCAAGTACAAACTATCATTGAACAGCGAGTTGCTGTTACACTTTGTATATCCACAGCTTAACGACGTTTCTTTGCTTGTTTGAAGAGGGAACATTTGAATTAAAAACGTAACGATATTCCTTCGTGTCTATCGATACTCTAATTTACATAAGAATTCTTTACAAGAAAAATCGAATTTATATAGTCCTCATTTTGTTTTTGGTGTATCCTCATTACATTTTGAGTGTGTTCTCTAGGAATGCCTCAAAACACCATAGTACAGAAAAGGACAACATATGGCGACATTAATTACATAGTACACCAAAGTACTAATTATGGTGTTGCTGCGTTTTTCTTTTTCATTCTCATAACTATAGTGTAACACAACAAGAAGGGGTACAATTTTACTTATGGCGACGGCGTTGTGTGCTGATGTTGGCAAGAGCCGTTGAATGCTTTTTAAAAACTCAGTCACGTAGAATGAGGGGAATAATTCTTTATGTTCCCAATGAAATAAATAATTTCTGCTGCCCTGGTCAGTAAATTAATCATCCTCCTAAAGCGAATAGTTAGTTGCCAACGATAGCAAACTAAATCGCTGCCACTGCAAGTAAAATTTAACCCAGGTAGGGCACTTTTTTTTTTCATTCCTAACTGTATCCCATATGCTTTGCAATGTCATGGAAAGAAAAGAAATGCATCTTTCAACGGGTATAACTACTAAATTATGCATGTAACAAATATCTATGGAATGAGCATTGCGTTCTGTGCATCTCCTGAACATTAAGTTGGAATTACCACGTGATATTGTGACAAAGTCACTCCTTCCACAAATTTATTTGCTCTTATGATTGGTTTGTACTGCATTGACTGCAAAGAAGGCCCCCTCCCCCCTCATTTTCGCAGAGCAACCACATAACACAAATTATATATAAATAAATGTGTCACAGAAGCATCAAGAAAGTTGAGGAAGTGTCGCAAAAAGAGCCATTTACACACAGTCATCTGTCTTAACCGAACAAAAAAGGACCAAGATAAGGTCAGCGATTAATATATTTTTCCAAATATTACGTGACATTTCCACCTTAATGTTCAGGACACGAAAACTGTTCTGTGCATTTGAAAGCTCACTCCAGAGATATTTCTGCACTGTACCTGCCACTGGAGATAATATACACACACGAGCAACAAACTCTCAGAAACCTCTCTGCTTTCATAATTGTTCTGTACAATATTGAGATTAAAATTTGAAGTTTCTTACTTTTCGTGCAGACTACATTGACATACAGACGTCTTCTTTGGCAGAAAAAATTGTACTTAGTGTTCTGAATATATAGTTCTATTACAGAAGGTCGATTTCAATTTTGTGCTTTACGAAGGATGTGGGCACATGTATTAGGTGAAAGAGTGGCCGTTGCTGCCAACACGTCAAGACAATTTAATGGAAATACTATATTTCATGGAATATTCTATACAGACGATCAGCTGACGGCATTCTTTCAACGATTACCCAGACTTATTTTATCCCACGTTGACACCACCATGACATCTTATTTATACAGACATGAACTGCTCTGTTGATTTAATTACCAGACTTTCAGCATTCGTCGAGTTTTCGATAATAGGGAGCAATACATACAGAATAACGATATTGTCCCCAGTGCAACACTGCAACATAATAATACTTCAGCATACACTTACAGTTTAGTACTACACCATAGAAACAATACGTGGCACTGTTATTATTATTGCAATTACTATTTTTCGCCTCAACGATAGAAGTGTTTTCAGAAGTTTACGCCAAACAGACAATTTCACACCACAGACTTAACTTTATGAACAGAAACTCACATTAAATTTACATCATTACGGAGTATGGGCTTAAATTAATTTCACTTTTTGTATGAAAAACTTTATGAACATTCAGCATTTTCGACAATGACTTAAACTTGACATCTTGGCTAGAAAAACAGTATATTGACAGAGCGATCCAACAAGGATTCAGATTTTGATGACCTAGGTCCGGAACCCTAAAAACCATGATATACACAGGTTCCTCTTAAATAACCGTTGCGAAACACAGGCATATAAGCTAGTACTCTAATAAAAATAATACTCCGGTTAAAGAAACACAGTTACAGTATAACTAGGTTATGACTATTGCTAATCAATAAGATAATACAACATTAAAATGTGTGAGTGAAAAAGCTGTAAGGCAAAGCGAAAAGATGATTGATTGGCATGATATTGGTGTTTAAAGTGTGAGAACTGAGCAGAAAATTTTGTAACTAATACTGAGGTGAAACAGGTAGATAAGTGATGATTGTATAGAAATAGTTTTCACTACAAATAGAGCAAGGTTTTTTTTTTTTTTTTTTTCAGAAGTAATTGGTACTAATAGTAAATCTAATCAAATGAAATTAATATTAGTAAATTGTTTTCAAAAAAAATTCACAGTAGGTTATAAGGTTTCTTTACAAGAAAGTTATTTTTGGCTCGCACAGCTTAAGCTTCTTAGTTCCTTGTCGTTGCACACTGAGTTTTTTTCCTGTGGTTGTCTTTATCATTATCCGACCATCCCTGGTCCACACATTATGCAGTCCGAAATCAGAAACCGCACTGTTTAACACCTTCATTCTTTCCGCTGTAAGATCCTCCCGTACGGTTATTCCCGATTTTGCTAGTTTATTCTTTGCTCCGAAGATTTCAGAGCATTTGCGATATGACATTAATTTTATCAGGATTGGTCTCGGCTTTTTGGCATCTGGCAATTTTGTCCTACTCTGTGGCTACTGTCTGTCAGATTCTGTAACATTAACGCATAACTTTTCACGGGCAATTTTGAGGAACACTTCAGTTGTACTTTCTGCAGGCTCTTCTGGGACGCCAAAGACTCTGAGATTGTTAGGTCTTTGAACTTGTTCAATTTCATCCGATCTATCAATTGATTTTCTAGGGAAAGTATCTTCTCGTTAGCTGCAACAAGGGACTTCTCGAGCCCACTAACCTTGTTCGCATTGTGTTGTATGGTGCTGCTCAGGATTTTCACGAGCACCGCGGCTGACACAGTCCGTGATGGCTCGCACGACCAGGTCAACCGTGTCGGCTCAGTGCAGCGCAGCCGTCACCTGGCTGCGGATGGTGTCAACATAGCTGCCAGCTATTACAGATTGTATGTAATTGTTACATACAATTTATTTACAGAGTTACAAGAACTTTGTAAAAGATTACAGGAATAGGACTTCATACTATCATATTTTTTTCTTTTAAAGAAAACTGGAATAAGTACTGTTTACATGTTTCTTATCATAATACTATTAAAGTTTTATAGAAATAATGATTTCATTTATTGCTACGTAGCATAGCTGTAGGACAACGTTAAAGATAGCATTTTCAATAGAACGAATCCTGTATATCATTCCCTTCCACAGGTACTAACTGCACACTCACCCACCAATATCTATGTAAATTCAATGGTGTGCAACAAGTACACAGTCTTTAGTTCAAACTTAACAGTGTACATATTTTACTAGGTGGCAGAAGCTAGCCAATTTGTTTCCAAAGAGAGACTTTTCACTGCAAATTTATCTATTTATTTTTGTGTTTATTTGTTTTTGTAGTGATGTTGTGGAACTAATTACGAGTGATAACATTTTGGCAATTTGTGACATCTGTGTTTGGTTCCCTTGGCAACTGTTAACTTTCCATAAAGACAAGTATTTGAAAATTACCAAGGGTGGGTAAGAAACATACCTGTATTTACAGAAATAATTTTGTAGGTTTTTCCACCTAACCCGATTCTTTACATTTAAAAGAGTTTTTATATGTCTTGTGGAAATATTTCTGAACAGAAAGTGTCAGAAATATAGCATCTATCGGTCTAAATCGGGCTTACAAATGTTAAAATATTCTCGGGAGGGAGCGCACCCGTCCCCCCTCCCCCTCCAATTATCCCCCCTTCTTCCCTTCCTCTTCGGTCTGACAAACGGTGCTGTCGCGTTATCACACTGCCGTACAGGGCCCACTAAAATACGTTCGCTGTTCCTCCCGAAACACCCTCCGTCACTTTCTCCCGATCCCGAGAATGAGTGAGTGGCACCGTACCGCATTCCTCCGTGCTGCCGCCAGGAGCAAGTCGACGGGCGCCGTGGACCGGACGGTGCCCAACCCGAGCGCGCAGGCACTGTCGGCGCTGTCCCAGCTGGAGGCGCTCGCCACCCACAAGGCGTACCAGGAGCTGAAGCCCACCGTCGAGCTGGCCGTGCGCCTCGCCGTCGACCCGGACGCGTCGCTGCACTCGGGCTGCGGCGCGGTGGCGACGCTGGCGCATGCACTCTACGGCAAGGCCTACCTGGCCGCCATGAAGGTGAGTCGGGGGGTGTTCCTCGTGGTGCGACACTGTAGCTACTTGTCGAATGATTAGTGGTGTGTATACACACCTGGAGATTGGTGGGCGGGGGGGGGGGGATATTTTCATCCGGAATATACCCAGGAATTACAGTAGAACCTCGTTTTTACGCTTTTCGAGGGACTTCAGTAAAATGGTGTAAAATGCAGGAAAATGTAAAATGGAGGAAATAATGCTTTAAATGGTGAAATATGCATACCAGATCAGCTTTGCATTTTGATAGTTTATTTGTGAGGTATATGCATAATAGGCACCTAAATACTCACTGGGAAGTTTATTATAAAATAAAGGTAATCCAAAATTTTACTATTTTAAGCGCCAGGCAGAACTGGTAATTTTATGGGAAGTAGAAATATTTGACATAATTTCATTCATTATAATCGAGGACGCCACTGCTGGGCTATGTAACCCATCTTCAAAATTACCTGAACCTCTTCGATAGATATCGTTTGGATGCCGTTGCCAGTCTATGTAACACATCTTCATAATTACTGCCTTTTACCGGCATAAATTATTTATGTAATAAAACTCCTAAAGTTCCGTTCCTTTTGTATTTTTCGATGTTTCACATGACGATATTAGAGAATTTATTCCTGTTCTCGAGTGCAAACATATGCATAAGTATTTTTGTGACGTTTGCATAGGATCAGCATCTCACACTATTATCGCTTTTTTGAGGTTGTTGGTATTGTGATACCCAACTTCGACAGATAACATTCTTTATTAATCAGAAATATGTATCACAAAAACAATGAAACTCTTTATTCTCACATCAACAAAGCAACTTGTTCTGATTGTTTGAGTACACGCCAGCTGCTCTGGCAAAGAAACTAGCGGAAAGAGGAACTACACCGTCCCAAATCAGCGTTATTCATACGTCAACAAACCGTTCTGTTTGTCTGAGTACACGCCAGGTGCTCTGGCAAAGAAGCTGGTGGAAAGAGGAACTACATCGCCACAAATCGGAGTGTCGTAAGTCAACTAGCCGCATACAGCCAACAACGAAACGTGAAATATATGTTTGAATAAATGCAAAGTGTCAAGAAACATGATTTCGAATAATTTTCAAGTGCTATACTTTAAGGGAAAGCCATGCTAGCGTCAATTTATGTAGATTACATCATTTTTTCTTCACGAACATGCTTTCGAAAAGCGCAAAACGTGGGAAAATTGTAAATTTGTTAACGCAAAAATGAGGGCGAGTTAACATTGTGAACATAGGAAATTTGACAGGACAGGCAAAGAATCGTGGAAATGGCGGGAAAACGTAAAATCCGGGAATGTAAAAATGAGGTTTTACTGTATTTACCACTCCGGGAATTTTTCTTTGTTTATAAGTTAACTATTTTTTTTTTTTTTTTTATTTTTTTTTTTTTTTTTTTTTGTAATTTTGGTACGAATCTCACTTCAGCCCACTACTGCACAATAATACTGCAGTAATAAAACATAAATGAGAGACTAATATGAAAATAAGCTTTTGTCAAAACAAAAATGCATGATTTCCGATAACAAAACAGCTTGTAAGTGTCTGCCTATAGCAGAATGTGTCAAAGGCATTAGATCGAAGAATATGCATTGCACGGCACCTAATCTTTATCTCACGGACGATACTAAAATCGTACAACTCGTCCCACTGCCGTACAAATAAGAGGGGTCGGAGGTGTCGTCGGGACGGAAGGCAAAGCAGTGAAGGCTTGTGTGTGCGCTAGGAAAGGGTGGCTAATTGATAAATAAAACATAGGAGTCAAGTTAATATTGTGTATATTCTAAAGTACGGAATACGTGGTGGGACTCGTCCTGGGGTCGGATGCGATGAATGAGTGCCAGCCCAAGTTGGTGGATTAGAAAATGGAAAAGGTAAAGGTTACGGTTCACATTGTCGGTGACCGATGCCGAATGGCCGCTAGGCGGGAGCAGACGGCACGCGGTCGTTCACCCGCACCGAGGCTGGACCTCTGGAGTGCGTCTGCTCTGTACGAGAACTAAAACGGAAGAGAGCGAAGGAACCGATTCTCACACCTCCGAGTCCTACAGCAGTAGCACATGTGATCGAACGCAGGTGTCTGCTATTGGCTCCAGGGTAGCACGGATACGTCAGTAGTTTCAGCACGGACGCCAGAAGGGTGGCGTGATTTTATAATCGGCAGTCGATACTGGTTCTGTCCTGCGAGGTGCAGAGGCTCGGTCATGTTGTTGAGGCGTATTTTGCACTGGAAGAACACTTGTAAAGCTTACACAAAGATTTGAAATAAATTTCTTTAATTATTTCCCTAAAATATTTAAGGCTGGCTGTTCATCCTGTGCAGCACTACTTCCCAATAAATTGCTTTTGAGGAGTCTTATGTCTCATTTCCTTACGTTTCTAGCAGGTTGTGAGTAAAAATTGCAAATAGAGGTTTGAGAAACGTTACTTTAAATGTAAATGGTCTTTTACGCAATACGAAATACGCTAATAGTGGGAATGTGGTATGGATTTCTTAAATCGTGAATCGTTTGACTCCCGTTCAGAACTTAACATTTTGGAGACCAGCTTTTAGGGAAATGTACATTTCTGGAGATGAGCCATTTATGCCATTATTGAAAAAATTAACAACACATGTAGGTTCTATATGTCGTAAAGAGTAACATGTGCTATAAAAGATTCAAGGTTAGTTTCGTCTTCTTTCTTTTTTTCCCCACTTATAAAGTGTGTTTCAACTTGTTAACTCGGGTTGTCGGTTTTCCCTTCTTTTTCTTCTCCTCCTGAGATCTCTTTGTGAACTAGCTATGCAGGTTTTTGGGTTCTTCTGTCCATTGTTCACCTGTGGTCTTCTTGGCTGTCTCTGTTAAAGTGTGATTTGCTTCAAGAGTTGTAAATATCTTGCAATTCCTGATAGTATCTTCTTTGATGTTTTGTTCCTTTCTTTAAGTCTTGCTTGATTTCTTCTAACCATCTAATTTTTATCTCATTTGAATTTTTTATAAAAGCAGTTTTTGCGTACCTAGAGTTGTGGGTCGCACGTCGGAGGAGAAGCAAGATTTTGAAGAGGAATTGCAGGAGGAGACGGGAAGGAAGAATGTGATAGTAATGGGGGATTTGAACACACATGTTGGAAGAGGAACACAAAGCTCCTCAAGTTTGCTGGTTGGAAACCCTTAGTTCAAGGAAAGAGAGAGCCACAAGATTACCTCGTACAGTAAAGATCTAAAGAGGAAAATCGATAGTAGACTACTCGTACGAAAGTCATCGAGGTAATACCACCGGAGGCCTCAGGTACCGATCGCCGTCTGCCGGTAACGAACCTGAGAGGGACTGAGGGTAACGAAGGGACAAAAAAACGAGAAAGACGACATAAAAGGGTGTGGAAGTTGGAGGAGGAATAAATTGGGCTGCATTACTACAAGTAGTAAAGCATCCCAAAGGAAGAACAAAAACTGTAGAAGAGGAACGTGGTAGATTCGAGGGAACATTAAGTGTGGCAGAAGCACTACGTGGGAGGACGAGCGACAAAAAGAGACGGAAAGAAACACACTGGTGGAATAATAAAACAAAGGATATAGTACAGAAGAACCCTTTAAGGTATGGTTCCAGAAGAGAACACTAGAGACGAGAGAAGAGTATCGAGCAAGAAAGAAAGAAGCAAACAGAGTGGTGGCAGAGGAAACAAGGAAGTGGCTGGAGCAGTGGACCAGGACAGTGAAGGTTCAAAAAAGGATGATTAAAAGTAAGAGGGAGAATGCCCAAATGGTGAACAAATGTGGCCAAGTAGTAGAGAATAAGGAGGAACTCCAGAGTATGTGGAAGGAGTATTTTGAAGAACTCCCGAACTCAAACGGAGACACAGACGACGAGGAAAATGCCGAGGAGAAAGAGGACGAACAGCAAATAGAAAAAGACGTCACGTGGGGAGGCGTGGAAGAGGCGTCGGGCAAGATAAAGGGAGGGAAGTCACCGGGTCAGGACGAGCTAAGCATCGAGATGGTGAGAGCAGCGAGAGAGTAATGAAAACTTTGTGGAGGCAAAGGTTTTTGAGAAAATTTTGGAAGCACAAATTCGGGCAAAATTTTGAGGAGGGATGAGAGAAGAGCAACACGGCTTCAGAACAGGAAGGTGCACAGTGGATCTAACTTTTGCTGTAAGGCAACTGCAGGAACAGTACTATTAATACAGAATAGATCTGGACATCGAAAAAGCGTATGATAGCCCTGAAAAATAAAGGGTAGCAAAACAGACTATTTGGAGGATAAGGGCAATGAACCGTGGATGTGTGAGCTGTGTGATAGTGGGAGGAGGGAGATCAGCCTGGATTGTACAGAAGAATGGTTTGAGGCCGGGAAGTGCACTTTCACCATTACTCTTTATTGTAGTGAGGGATGATATAATGAGTGCAGTTGCTCGAAGAGTGATGAAAGCTGTGGTCTTTGCAGATGACCTGATGATTTTAGGGAAAAAGGAGTAGTAAGTGCAAGAGCAGTTGGATGTATGGGGATAAAATTTAGTATAAGTAGGAGTGAGATGGTTATCACAACAAGAACAAATCGGTGGGGAACAATTGAAGAGAGTGGAGAGTTTCAAGTACCTAGGAAGCCTAATACAGGAAAATGGAAAAAATTACAGAGGAACAAAAGAGCGGGGGAGAAAAGCAGAAGCATTTCGGAAGAGTGTTAAAAGCCTAATATGGAGCAGGGAGGCACCCCAAAGCAGTAAGCAGTTATATACTGGTCATACTATGTCCCGATCCTGACATATGCATCCGAAACCTGGGTTCTGAAAGGAAGAGAAAAGTACATTACAAGCTAGTGAGAGAAAATTTTTGAGGAACTGTGTTGGAGTGACAAAGATAGATTAAGAAATGAGAGGACATAGAGGAGATAGAGAAATTGAGGCTGAAATGGTACAGGCACGTTAAGCAAATGGAGGAGAAGAGGATACCGAGGAGGATGCACGAGATAAAACTCGAGGGAGAAAGACCGAGAGACTGGTGGCTGAAAGGAGTGGAGGAATGTGTCAGGAAAAAAGGAGAAGATTGGCCCGAGGTGAAGACAGAGAGATGGTGTCGAGACAGAGGACGATGGAGAGGCTTGTGTTCGAAGCAGACCTGGCAGGAGGCTGGAAACTGTCCGGGATGATGACGGTGAGAATTGTCCACAAAATTTCAATCATCTCGGCATCGGTAAAAGTATTGGTTTCTGTGTACAGATCTATAGTTTTTCTCTTAATCCATATTCCATTTAGTTTAGTTTAGTTTATCATATTTATTTTACTTCTTTAATAGATAGATTACAAATGGTGCAGCAGCAATGGGAAAATGTATAATTGATCTTAAAAATTATGGGAAGTGAAGACAGCGAATCAGGAGGTTCTAAACAATTGGGTGTACTTTTTGCTGTTTTCTTAGGTTTATGCACAACTTCATTAAAAATTGCTATATATTGGAAGAAAAGAGTGAAATATTTTTCTCAAGGAATTGAAGCTGTTCTATTGTGTTCCAGGCTAACGACATACACGAAAATTGAAACCTATTCGTAAAAAACTGCAGAGTATTTTACAAATTTGCATCATCTTCTACATCGTGAAAAAACTGAACTATACACGAGCTTCATTTACAAAACAGAAGTAAAAAAAATCACTCTCACTGACTGTTTCTAACTGACGCATCAATTGTTGTGCTTTTACTGAGTTCTGCGTGTTACGTAAAACACGCCAACATTGTAAAGGCATTTGAACACTGGGAATACTGCACTGGTATATAAAACATTAACTTTCAAAAGAATGTATAAGTTTTACTGCTCCAAGTCAAGTATAGTGGTACTGATAACAGAAAAAGAGCAATTCACCCAGGAAAAAGTGTATTTCAATCCGGAAAAGTGTATTTTATTTTTTGCCTGGGAAACCTGGGGGAAAACTGGCAATTTTTCTTCTTGTCTGCATATACGTCCTGGGTTATGCATAAGTTACCAACTGTGGAATGTGCAATGACAAGCACAGAGAGTTGTACAGCCCGAGTTTAGGAGTGTCAGTGTCAAGAATTGTAGCAGTCTGCCGAGTTTAAGCAGGGTGTTTACATAGTCAAATAAAAGTGATTTAATACTTAGGATATATTACATGTCAAGATTCATTGCAACTTTAAACACATGCTAATGGTTGAAATGTAATAACTTATAACTTCACATTGGTAGAATTATTACAATGGCGAGTGTTTCCCACCCGCTGAATGGGTAGGCTGAAGGTTCACCAATAATCTCATGTAATGAGTTACACTACATGCCCCAGTTTCATCACAAGATAATCGTATTGTCTAAATTTGGGGAATTTAATGTGATTAGGTCAGATACTGTGCGCGAAATCCTGCTTTTGCAGGTGTACAAAATCCCCACAAAGACGTGCAAGTGCAGCAAGGAGAAAGAGACTGATATCGCCCCAGAAGAATCGGTGCAAAGTGTACACTCTCCGAATACATCGTTGTGGTAACAGCAATTTTTCGTCATGTTGAAATATTGTAATTTGAGTTCTGTGAAGCAGATATGTACTCAGGAGAAGCAAATAAAGCCAAGCTTGTATTACATTACAGTACTTTACACCTGTCTTTGAGTACATCATTTATTAGAATGATAGCTTTGCAGCAACCTCAAGATGTCCCAGAGCAATTCGTTGCTCTATGTATACACAAACAAAGTCCTATGCCACGTTTTAAAGGTATTTGCTAATTTCCGATAACAGACTTGCGGGGTCCGGGCTTCCGAAGAACCGTAATCTATTCCAGAAGGTTTCAGTTCAGGTTAACGTTGTATGCTGAAGAATTTTGAGTGGTAGTGTAATCTACACCCTCCTCTTTAAAATATTGGGGTGGGGTTGCAGAAAGTACCTCGTGCCTCTAGCCACCGGTACCTTCACCAAATATAAGTTTTTGCGGAGTGACAGTTTTTCGTCCGTTTCTTCCACCTCGTCTCGCACATTGTGCCGCAGTTTACCGCATTTGATGCGGCTCTCACCAGTACTGGCCTCCGTTCCGTTTCAGGACTGACTGCAGTGCAGCCCCCTCGACTTCCACTCGCCGACCGTTTCGGCGCGTGTGTCCGTCGGTGACGTCCGCTGCTGACCCGTCGCAAGTGAAGCGGCCTCGGTCCAGGTGGAGGGAGCGGCGAAGGCTTCGCCGGTGCCGACTGCTGCGTGGAGAGGGGGCCACGCAGCATTTTATACACAGCTGCCTATTTTAAAATAGCTTTCAGTAATTCTTTTAAATGAAAAACCTGTGCCCTACTTAGGCCCTTGCACGAAACTGCTCCCTATGATGTTTCTGCATTTGGTTGGATGTGCTCAGTCTCAGCTCCCACACCATTAGGTTAATAAGGAAGTTATACCATATTCTTCTCTATTTTTTGAAGCACTCAACACATTTTTATATACTGGAGAAGAGACGACTCCTCATTTGAAACGAGTTCCAGCTTCATTTTGCCACAAAGTGAGTATTGTCAATGAGATTTAATGTTATTAGCGACTGAACACGATGATGGGTGTTCACACAGCTTCCAGATGGGGAGGTGAGGATGAATGGAGGCAAAAATAGTAATTCCTACGATTTGGCTCTTTAGTTTTCTGTTTTAAAACCAATGTCATTATTTAGTGCAGAAAAGGCTGTGTCGGAACTTCCAGTTTAATCTCATGAGTAATTAAGAGCACTATTGACATACAATGTGCATGCGAAAAGTTCGTCGAACGGTCTCTGGAAAAGAGAGTTACAAACAAACTACCTTCACTGTTCTTCAAAGTAATTGCCATGGGCTACAATACACATCTGACATCGGTCGTGCAGTTATTCGAAACTGTCAACAAACGCTTCTCGTAGAAATGCTCCGAGCACTGAGGTCGCACACAGTCGGGTCTCTGCGACCGTCGAAAGCGTGAGCGTTTCGGGGCTAATTTGAGGCTGGTAAACAGAAAGAAGTTGGCTGGCTCCAAATCTGGAGAGTGGGGAGGGTCTGGAAGCACAGTGATCTAGTGAGGAAGTTAGGCAGTGTGTGGACGGACACTGTCGTGCAGGAAGTTCACCGTTCACCGATCTTCAACACGTTCACTACCGTTCTCAAAGGTAGCCGCCGACCGTCTGCGAGCGTCCGTATCACTCGTGCTATGTCGTCTGGGACTGCAATTCTGGACTGTCGACCCGAAGCGGCTCGTCCTCGACGCCTTCCTTTCCGTCACTAAACCCACTCGATCGCACACTTTTTATTCACTGTTTCGACACCGTACACTCGGTCTGACATCCCGCAGGTCTCCGTTGCCGTTTTGTCTAAATTCAAACAAAACTCGATGTTAACGTGTCGCTCCATTTTGCGCTCCGTGTTGCAGTGACGAGAGTTCTCACACTGACCCTGTCTGCTGGGTCACGGCGTGTACCACTGCTTCACTGTACAGTAGGGGTGCTTGCTGACGTGTCGCACAGTGTGTGTGCACGGGCACCTCTCCTTTCCACTGTGGTTTGTAAAATATGGGACCATTCACCGAACTTTTCACATGCACCTTGTACAAAAATAATCTTAGGACTGCTTAAAATAAGGGCAACCACACTTCTGTAGTGAAGTGATGTCTGGAGTAGAATGACTTGTAATGAATAAGTACTCCATATGTCAGTCCCCTTTATGTCAGTGGTTAGCTTTCCATTATTTTATGAAATGCTTCAGCCAACACACTGTTTTACAATATTTTTTTGCAATAGCGAATTTCTCAGATCTTCGCCGTGTAAGAAACAGATTGCCTACCGAATGGTGACATACGAAAATTTGGGCCGGGCCCAGGCTCGGAATTTCCTCTTCGAATGGTCACGGTACCATTAAGCTACCCGGACTGTTTTACGTGTGGATTCGTTGAATGTGGGCGAGAAAGGCAAAAATAAAGTGACTGCAGCATTTTGGCTTGTAATCCTTGTTTAGGAAATGTCATATGGCAACTATTTTCAACCCTTGAATTTTTTATTTTACTCTATTGCTCTTTAGTACATTTGTAAGATACTGAGTTGTTCTGCTATAATGCAGACAAACCCAAGCTAATTTATGAAATTAGCTGCCAGTTTGGTATATCAAACTTCGAAGTCAATGGTAATGTCTTCTGACCGTGAGCTGACTCACATCCAGTGAACTGCTAAGAAAACAAGCTTTTCCCCTCTCAGTGAAGGTGCAGTGAGGTCCCTTCCCTCTAGTTTTATTGATTGTTGTCTGGACATGAATTCTCTAGTCAAACAAAAGACTGTCTGATAATGCTTGCAAATCTAATGTTCTTTATTTTCTTTGAAGGAAATTGTTCAGCTTACATCGCAAAGGTTTAGTTGAACAATTAATTTTTTCACCGATATGTACATAATTAGGATATTGAATTTTCCATGCCAAAGTAATTGCACATAATTAATCTGATCAAACCTAAAATGCTATCTTTTATAGTGCAATTTGAAGATTTGTAACTCACCACATTGACTGAGATGACTCGGTACATCATGACAAATTTAACACCAATTATAATAAATACAATATTTGTGTCTATGTATCAGTAGAATATTTGCTTCATTTTTGTTATATTTTGAAGGGCTTTATATGTGTATTTATACTGGGTTGTGAAATAAAAAAAAATGATGTAATATTATTCCTGTAGTATATGGGAAAAATGTATAGACCTGTGATATATTTGAACTCATTTCTTGTGATACATTTATGATAAATTCTATAATGCACGCAGAGCACATATGTAATTAATTTAACACTTGTGTGGTGATCTTTTGTAATATGATTCTGTGCCATCTCTCTATCAAATGTACATTGAATTAAAGTTCCATGTAATTGATTGAGATACAATAAAGGTTTTGTTTTATATTGCCATTAATGTGTTACTGCTTTCATATTGAACATTTCTCCCATAAGCTTTACAGATCTCTCTTTATACATTGGTGGCATCAATAACTATGGAAATATAAACCATGGAAGAATTTGGCATAAAAGGTATTAAGTTGAGCCCGTAATTGGTAACAAATTTCGATTTATTTTTATATTCTTCACCATTGCAGTCATACATTTATTTGAAGTAATCACTAGTTTCAGTACATTTGGTCCATAAGAAACCTTATAGTTGAAGTACAAACAAAAAGTTTGAAAATGGACAAAATGTACCAAAACTAGTCACAACCTCAAATAAATGTGAAACTGTGATGATGAAGAATATAAAAATACAATCATTTTAACAGCTGCTAATCCTGTTCCATCTTAGGATAAATTTTCACAATCTTTTCTCACGTTATAGGTAATATGGGTCTCTCAGACCTTGTAATTTTTATTAGCTTTTATTTGCACATTTTCACTACACTATTGAGTTTACTTTTTATATTTATATATAGTTCATGTTTTTAATGTAGTAAAACCATTTTGAAACAAGAAATATATTAAAGTAATAACAAACACTTGTAAATATTGAGCTTCTATGAAATTTATTTTCATGTACTACCCCATTTTGGCACTTATGGTTATTGTTATGTGAAATAAATTATATAATAATACATTGTGTTCAGTAGTGTCTGTATTCATAAATTTTGATTCTCACAAAGGAAAATTTACAATATGAAAACACATTGTTTGCACAACTTTGAACTCTCCAAGAAATTTGGTGTCCCACATGATAGTTGCAGAGCTAATAACCATCTCCTGGTTTGTTGAATAATTTGTTTTTGGCCACAGTTTGGCAGTGGCTTTTCATCCTAATGGACAGCTGATCAGTGGTATGTCAATGTGGAAAGCTGTGCAGTGATTGCAGCAGAGTTGGAAAATTACGTGGCTACATCCACAGGTGGCCCGGCCTCTATGGTGTAGGATAAGCCTGTGACGGGACTGGAATAGGGAGGATATGACCGGCCTTGCAATGGGGTCTTCCACAGGAATATAATCCCTGTGGTAGTGGGCTGGTTTAAGGATGGCATAGGAACGGACTAGGATGTTACGGAGGTTGAGAGGAAGAGAGAACACCGCTTTAGGAATGGTGGAAAGGAACTCTGGCAGGATATCTCTGGGCACGAGGACAGGAAATCGAAACCTTGAAGAAGGATGTAATTTAGTTGTTAGAGTCCAGGTTAGTACTGAGTGGCAAGGGGAGCGCTGTTTTGTGGATGGTTGCTGGTGGTAGAGGGACGATTTGGGGACTAGGTCTGTGGGTCAGTTTCTGTCTGTGGAGGCCTAATGGGAGATCTGTTTACAGACTAGGTTGGTGGGGGTAGTTTCTGTCTCTGAAGACCTTTGTGAGAAAGGGAGTTGTTGCCATTGCACGTATGCCATCTGTTGGTGGCTAGTGTGTAAGGGAGGAATTTTTTTACGTTAATAGGATGGCAACTGTCAAAGTGTAGGTACTGTTACTGGTTGGTAGGTTTAATATAGACAGAAGTGTGGATGGAGCCATCAGTGAGGTGGAGGCTGATATCCAGGAATGTGGCACGGTGGGTCGAGGAAGACCAGACGAAGTGGACGGGAGAGGAATTAAGATTTTGAAGGAAGGAGTTGCATATTTGTGTGAAATTTTTGCTTTACATTGCTCGTGTGCACGATTTCTCATGCGTGTGAGTAATTTTGTGTTCACGGGCATTATTTGGTGTGCTCTGGCACGTTTCTGTGCGCTCGTGTGTGTGAATTTGTGCACTTCTGATTATTTTGCATATTGAGGCCCCTCCTCCCAGTCCTTAGGTTCCTCGTAAACTGCTAACACCGTCTCTCTCATTATTTTCTGTTTTCCTTACACCATCTCTGTATCTCCAACAGTTCAGAAAAGTATCCCTTTCCCTGGCCAAAACCCAATCCCACATCATATTCCTAAAATGTTGTGTAAATCATGGAATCCCTCCCGATGGTCTGACCGTAAAAATTACACTGTCTTGGTCCCACACCTCCTTCCACAGTCCCCTCAGGGGCTCAGCATTAAATTGCCGAGTATGGGCTTGGCGAATCTGGGGTCCTGAGGTGGGGATTGGTAGGCGCCGCCGGTCCTTTAGACCCCGGACCACTGTGTGGTGCGGCGGTGGTACGTTGTGTGTACCGGGGGATGAGGATCTTTGCTTCACTGCTCGGATTGCGAGTATGGAACAAACCTCAAAAAACCTTCAATCCCAAAGTGTGCTACATGCTGATGAGATGCATGGCTGTTGAAGTGGAACAGTTGCTAGTGAGCAACCTCTGGGGATACTGCCGCACCTCAGTTGTATTAGGCTTGCCTAGGCATGCAGCTCTCTTTCTAGGTGGACATTTAGCTTTACTGAACTGAACTTACCTTACTGAACCGATCTAATCCGATCTGAACTGAAATGAACTTACCGGAATAGAACTGATGTGAACTGAACCCAACTGATCTCATCTCAACTCAACTGAACCGGACTGTACTGGACCGAATGACGGGCGCTGATGACCTCGCTGTTGAGCGCCCTAAAACGCCAATCATCATCATCATGGACTGGACTGGACTGAACGAGGGGAAACGGACAAGGCAGAACTATTCTGCATCATCACAAGTAGTTTATAACAACAAAAGTAACAAACACAAGATTAGCCTATAAAAGACAGTGTAACGAAACATGAACTAAGACCTTCACACACACAATGCACTGTGGCTGTGCTCTTTTTACAAAAGCAATTAAGTAAAATAACCCATCCAAAATGACATAAAAATACACTGAAACACACAAGTGCTGAAAACATAAAATGAAATAGATTAATGCGCGCTGCTAATATCACACATTCACCCACTGGGAGGGAAAAAAAATTTAAAAATATTCCCGCACGCATTTAAAGCAAAAAACTATTTCATCGAGCAGATGATCCGCTAGAAATGCAAATCCTGGCAGTGGTAAGCCAGATAAAAGTGGGCCACTGTACGAAATAAAAGCTTAATTCTGGTAGGAGGTACCCAGATAAGAGTTTACTGTTACATATAAACCTAAATTTTAGCAGTAAAACTAGCACAAGGTCCGTGTGAACTACCGGTTCACTACTGGTGAAAAAACAATGATAAATAAAAGGGGAAGGTGCTCGAAAACTACAATTTATAGGCAACTCAAAATTATACTGAACTTGTTTATTCAGGTTGAACGCAAGCAAAATGGTAAACCAATTTTGTTAATACAATAAAAATGCATTCCATTTAAATAATTTAATACTGATGATGCCCAGCAGTGAATTTAACATGAATTACACAGAACTTAACACCACTGGGGGGGGGGGGGGATTTACAAACAACACTCATTCGCTCACACGCAATGCAACAGCGAAACTCACCAAAATCAGCGTGCTGAAACAAGGCCGCTATCGTAGGCGAAGTTCAGAAAAACCCAGAAGTACCACACAACACAATATACAATAAAACTGCAAAGATGGCTCTGGTCTGTCATGCCTGATTTTAAATGGTGCGTGAGTATAGCAAAGTTAAGTTGCATTTAGGTTAGACCGCAAGCAAACACGCTAACAGCGACACATGAATATGTTATATGTTCGCACTCCACAGAAGGTTAAGTGGTTAAAATCAGATTCGTTACACAAAATCACGGTGGACTCTTTAAGTTGCAATCTGAGAGTAAACTATGTAGGCACTGGTTTTATGAGAAGTGGTGTGAATTCAGGTGACTAGCTGCAAACCCCTGAAGTCAGAGTTCAGACCCACATGGTTCCGAAAACCGATAAAATGTATATATTCAATTTCCAAAAAAATAAAGAAAATTAACTATGGCATGTAACCCCTAGAACTGCGTAGAATTTCATAAGGAAGCAAATGAAATGCAGCAACATGCGATTGGGTGTGTTCACAGAGATGGAAGAAGTCCAGTCTCAAAAACCGGTAAAGTGAAATAATTACAAAGTCGGAAAAGTAAGAATAAAAACTACGGCATACATAGAATAGGAATACATACAATTTCATAAGCAAGCTATTGAAGTAGGTTGTACAAGGCTCGGAGAGAATTACTGACAAAGACTGAGTGCGTACTACAAGTTCTGAGAAGAAACAGCAAAATTAAAATAGGCAGAGAGAGAAGATCACGAAATGTTTGTGGCAATCAGAAGGATGCTTGCATAGTAACTTGCCTGATGGGCATGGAACAAACAAGAGTGGAAGCTGAAGGCTTTGTTCTAAGAACCAACCACATGGAACACATATCACTCACAGAAGGAAACGATAAGATAGATTTTACATGCGCTGTACAAAAATGAACGTATCGTCTGTTAGAAATCGGGCTCCACAAAGCTAGAAGGAATTTACACAGAGTTCGTACACCTCCACATAATCACAAAAGGTTTGAATATACCAGGTCGTTATCAAACTGCAACTAGTAACACATACACCACGTTTATCTGTTGGAAATCAATGGATTGAAAAACTAGAACACATCTCCATGCACGATTGGAAAAAGTGAATCTAAGTTTGAGAGTCTAAGTTAAACATGCTAGACAACGAATCACTACCATCTCCGCGGATGTAAGAGCAGAACCAACCTAACCTCACCACAATCCGAGCACAAAGTGAAGACCGAGCGGCCAGGAGGCGGAAAGCTACCGCTAACTGGCAAAACCCAAGACAACAGTGGTGGTGGGGAGAGAAGATTGCGAAACTCGCCCTGGGGAGGTGTCGACTCTGAGCCAGACAGAATGCAAAGCGAGCTATTACTACCCACAGTCAGTCAGCCATTAGATTCTCGCACATCCACTTACAAGTAAAACGAGTACACATTCTCAAAGGGACAATAATAAATTATTAAAATAACAAAATCCTAGCAATATTAACTAACATTTCAGAAACTAATTTTTTAAAACTTGAAATAAAAATGCTATTCCTCATGCCTTGAAAAGAATTCTAGGGTTCTAGTTTTAACAAAATGCTAATCTAGCAACTTTAAATAAATTACAGTTTAATAAAAAATATATGGAAGACGACAGACGGTCATCTTTCATCACCCTTTGTTAATTGAAAATTTTGATGTAGGCTGCGGTAATTATATTACATCAGAGACAGCAAAATTTCCTAAGCTAACGTGTGGTTGCCTTATGGGCAACATAGACAGCTGGGGTACATAACTTAAACACAGCAAATACAAACAACAACAAAGAACATATTGTAAAATACTAATTCCTATAAAAACTAAATCAATAGAGATGTAAATGTGGCTGGTGAGACCACGGGATTAGGATAATATGTATAACGATCCAAAATTTACAAAGAAACATAGATAGACAAATCATAAATATAAACATACATGACATTAAAAATTAAAAAAAAAAAAAAACCACACATGGTTGAACGTGTCCTGCTGTGTTGTATTACATGATTAGTAAGAAGTCTTGTCAAAATACAAAATGGTACATAAACAAGCAAAAACACATGGATGAAATGTCTCCATAAGTTCATTACAGTCATATTTTAAAACTGCTGATGGCGACATCGGTTGCTACAGGGAAACGGCCTCTTAGCAAGTGAATCGTATTTCGCACCCTCAGAGCGTTCACTGTTTTGACTGCTCACACCACTTTCCACACCTTATGCTGTTCTTCCCATTGTCGTCCACTCGACACCGGTTTTTAAGTCTCATCGATTCGAACTGTAGACTAGGGCCTTCGAAGGGGGAGGGAGACAGTCTTCTAGATGATACTGGGAGGAAACTAAACCCGCACACAAAAGAAGATACTTTAAACTTTTTGTGGCTCGTGCTCAGCTATTCGACTGCATCCGACGTGAGTAGTAGGGTGTGGTTAGCGCACCTGTCTGCAGGCTCGGCGGCCCTGGTTTCCGTGGCAGGTGGCGCGAGTGCCAAGTGGCTGAGAAGGCTGGCCACCGGAAGAGCTTAGCGGCCGCACGCTATTTAAGTAATTACGTTTCATTCTACCACTTCCAAACATAATACTCAGCTTTTCAACATTTTGATGTATGGGGGCTCTGCGCGCTGCAACATTATTCTCCTGGGGCGTCGTGGTACAAATAAATACTAGTAGGTACAATTTTTCACTACTTCTTTAATTTGCACTCAGAGTGCTTCTCCACCAAAACATTACAAATTCAAAACATCCACAATACAACAGAACTTAGTTGATAGTACTTCCATTTTCAAAACACAGAGTGACATAGCTTCCAAAGCACATTACAAAAGCCACAACTGGAACTTCCCCACGAAAGGCGGTGAGGCAAATGTATAACATCGGCAATAATGACCTTACATTACGCATTGTTCATAACAATTGAATATACTAATTTACAATTACCAAACACACAAGTAAAACATTTCATGTACACAAAAATAATCACAATATAAAATGAAAACAATACATACAATAATTTTAGATAGCACCATTTTTTTTTTTTTTAACTTTTAATCACACTACTCTTTGTTTGACAACAAACCAATATGTTAAATGTCAATTCATTTGTTAAAGAGTACATCATACATGCTCCTAACATATATTGAACTATACAATATATTGTCAATTCTCAAAATAAGTTCAAAATCTCACATCAGTCAATATATAGAAAGAATTATGATATTCAAATTTTGACTATTACGTTAATTAACACAATTAGCTGGTCAACACAACTTGTTTATGAGTCTGACATATATACAATGCTATTTATTTTCATTTCTTTTTGTTTTTCACAAAAGTTTTTACAATTCATCTGTTTAAGTCTTTAAATAACATACAATGACGAAACTGTCTGGAAAGTATCTAAACGAATCTCTTAATTAATGAAATCTATCACTTTTTTTAATCACAGAATCACCGAGACACTGTCCTACACTGACTCCTAGGCTGGCTATATCGTTTTTAACTAACGTCACACGCAACTTTTATCACTATTGAACCACACGATTCCGGATCCAACGCAGACGGTATCGTACGATAACATTGAGATGAGAGGGCCAGCAGTATCGTCACAGCCGACAGCCGGTAGCTTGGTACTGGCACAGACAAATATATACAGACGGGAAACCTCCTTAAGGGCCCGGTCCTACGCTCAGGGGTGCGGGGAGGGAGGTTTTCCAGCAGTTCCGTAAGATGTCCCATGATGGCACTGCGGTCAGAAGCAGCCCTTTAAACTGGTCAGAGCAGGCGGCAGGTAGCGACTGCCCCCACCACCACTTCCCCTCACAGCCGTGGCCTCGTGGCAGGCGGCACGAGCTCTCCCCTCAGCCTCCCCTCCAAGCTACCCTATGACGTGCGAGAGGCACCCTAAGCCAGCGATCCGCCTGACACCTGCTAGCATCTTATGGAACTAAGAGGAGAGCGTAGGACAGTGGTTTAGGGGAGGTTTCGTCTCTGTATGTGGTACTCTGTGGTACTGGGCACTGTGCAGCCCGCCGGCGTTGTAGTTTTTGTGTTGCTGCTAATCGTCCAAACTAGCCTGCCGCGACCGCTCGACTAGGTACCTGTTACGGAGGTATGGCAGGTCGGCCGCTCGTCTTCCGGCTGAACCCCTGGCAACTCCGATATCGGTTTCGGACCGCTTCTGCACGCAAGACTATCGTCAAATCCGACCCGTGCCTCTGTCTCGGCTACACTTTCACATATCTGTCAACACTTCGGTACACTTTGTTACCACAAGACACCCTAAACTTACATGGAACTCCATCATATCACAATCGGGGAGAGCCCTCGAATTCTTTTCCAAAAAAAAAAAAAAAAAAAAAAAAAAAAAAAAAAAAAAATACAATTGACATCAACAGATGTTTAGCCATAACATTTTAAAATTAAAACACTTATTAAGATATACAAAAATTAACACTTAAATCAGCCAAATGGCGAATAGAACTCCTAGGTTCTTAGTTGTTGAAGTCACACAGAGTTACATATCAATAATAAAATAGGTTATTATAGAGGAAAAATTCCTAAAAGGAAAAATATACGTAAAAAATAGATGAAGTACACTTACCAGGTGAAAGGGCACAGGCAGTAATAGCAACAAATAAACACACAGACACACACACACACACACACACACACACACACACACACACACAAATGCTAGCTTTCGCAGCCTAGCTGCTTCATCAGGCAGAAGGGAAGGAGAGGGAAAAGGAAATGATGCGGGTTTTAAGGAAGGGGGTAAGGAGCCATTCCAATCCCGGGACAGGAAAGACTTACCTTGGGGGGGAAAATGGAAGGTAAATAAATGCACATACACCCACACATTTACACAGACACAAGTACACTTAGGCAGACATACTGTAGAACTGTAGAAAGCAAAGAAGTTAAGAAGTTTAGAAAGCAAAGAAGTTAGAACTGACTTCTAACTTCTTTGCTTTCTACAGTTCTACAGTATGTCTGCCTAAGTGTACTTGTGTCTGTGTAAATGTGTGGGTGTATGTGCATTTATTTACCTTCCATTTTTCCCCCCAAGGTAAGTCTTTCCTGTCCCGGGATTGGAATGGCTCCTTACCCCCTTCCTTAAAACCCGCATCATTTCCTTTTCCCTCTCCTTCCCTTCTGCCTGATGAAGCAGCTAGGCTGCGAAAGCAGCATTTTTGTGTGTGTGTGTGTGTCTGTGTGTTTATTTGTTGCTATTACTGCCTGTGCCCTTTCGCCTGGTAAGTGTACATCATCTATTTTTTACGTATAATAAAATAGGTTATCGTATAATTTAATATAACATCGAGAATAATATTTTTAATAAGTTAAACATGGTCCAGTACAAGCAACTGTACCTTAGCTACTATGATTCAGCCCACAGGTCAATTGTCACGTCAAATCATAGTCTGTGTTAGTTTTAGAGAGGCAAAGCTACCTTCATCCACGCAGCATGCAGCGCTATGCAAAAACTAACTACCAAACTACTATGCAGCGCTACACAAGCTCTAACTACTAAATAACTACCTACAGCCCGGGCGCAAATTCTTCTAACTACCGCGCGAGGCGGGGATGGAGGTTTCTCGAACCCGCCGGTCTGGTTCCACACGCGCCAAATTCGAGGTTAGTGCCTGTAAACAGAGTTACGCCAATCGCTCACGCAGAGGTGAGAAAACACAGTTACACATATTAACTAAAAAACGAGATAATACATCTTGGAAGTAAACACTACAAATCCACACATGTTCAACAATCCTAAGTTAATAAAGTGAGATATAAAGTATCAGTGACATACAATGTAACCTAATCTTACCACAATCATGAAGCAAAATTAAGAATGAGAATTAGTGGTTGCAGGAAAATCAGGGTTTACTGTCCTATCAATGTTAGACAGTCATGTGTCCTCGTAGAAGTTAAGCGGACAGTTCCTTGACATTGAGCTTGCCCTTCTTCAACTCCTTTATTATTATTATTATTTTATTTATTTATTTCCTCACATATTTTTCTGCTTCTGAACGTGATTCTGGCCTCTTCCACAGATCACGTTCGGTCCTTTAATTTACAAAATTGCCCTGCAAAACGTATCCGAAAAAATGCTTGTTGGTTTTATTAATAAGCCAGGGTGTATATTGTCAATGAAATTTAGATGAACCCATTCGTTTGTGCTCTGCCGCAGTCCTTAGGCAAAATTATCTAGACCCCTAAGCATCAACACCACAGTGCATCAACGTGCAACTAAAAGTCCTATGAATTATGGCATTGGTGCCTACCACGGCGTCTTATTAACATGCTACCTAACGGGGAGATTGCCGATACAAAATCTACAGTAAAGGTGACAACAAACACACTCCCCCAGGCGACCCACCACTCTGTGCTGAGAACGTGCGTGCCCAGCCTTTGTGGCACTCTTTCTTTACCGTGCCGCACGACGCTTCTCCTACTGACCTTTTCCCCTCTGTTAGGGACCGAGATGTGTGCAGCCTTCGGGAACTGAAGTTATAATTTTTTGGTTTGAGCTCTCCTCTCACCTCTTTATTTGCCTCCACATTATCATTTGAGGCTACTCCTCCTCCTATTTCTCTCTTCCTCCGCCCTGTACATACTTGAAGGCCACCCATATGGGTGACTGTGTAATGCGTAAGTCCCAGCCCGGCTGGCATGTAGGGTGCGTGCGTACCCCCTGGTGAAGGCCAGGCCCTGGAAGGGGCAGTTGCCTGTGCTGATACCTTCCCGATTCGCCGATTGGTCCCTCCGTCTGTAGATCAGGAAGTGCGACCTGGTGTGGGAACAATCACCCGAGGAGGGTCTGCTTCCGTTGGGGGCCCCCAGCAGGAAGGAGCGTGCCATTGGAGACACTGGCAATCACGGGGAATACATCTGCTATGGTTTTTATCAAAAAAAGAAAATGTAGAGTCTTTGGAATCTGACATACTGGATAATACTGTATCTGAACACAAGCATTTACGATCGACATTTAAGTTCCTTGTGGTTACCTGTACTGAGGAAGGACAATCCTTCTCGTCGATAAGCCCATTTATAATTCAGAAAGGGTTTGATGCCATTGACGGACCAGTTAAAACCGGCAACCGCCTGTGTAATGGAACACTACTGTTGGAAACAGAAAGTGGCTCCCAGGCGCAACGGTCGCTCAGGGCTAATTTGCTCCACAGTTACCCGGTTCATGTTGAGCTTCATCTGACACTCAATTATTCCTGAGGAGTAGTCTACTCGGCCTCTTTGGATGGACTGACAGAGGATGAATTAAAGGACTAACTGGCAGTGCAAGGCGTCATCACAGTGCACCGAGTGACGAAAAAGGAGAACGTTTCAGTCCCCACTCGTACAGTTTTCTTCACCTTCGACCGAGTGTCTCTGCCGCCGAAGATTGAGGCAGGATATGACGCAGTCACAGTATGACCTTATCCCTAAACCTACTCGGTGTTAGCAGTGCCATCGCTTTAGTCATACAAGTCAGTCGTGCAAGAACCTGGTAACATGTGTCACCTGTGGTAAAGATGCACATGAGTGGTATTGTCCACCACCATCCCCTCATTGCATAAATTGTAACGGGAATCGTGCTGCCTCTTCCCGGGAATGTCCCATATTTGCCGATGAACGGGCCATACAGGAAATAAGAGCCAAGGAAAATGTTCCTATACAAGTTGCATGAAAGATGTACGCCAGTCGTAAGCCTAATACCCCACCGCGTGGTAACTACAGTACTGTAGTTGCAGCGCCTCCACCGACGCGGGACATGGCCACACAGACGTGTGACCTACAGCTTACTACTCTAGTCGTCAAACAGTCTCCATCGACAAAGGCGTCAAGTTCGACGAAAAGTTTGAATACCTCTTTCAAATCTTCATCTTCAGCTGTGAAACCACTGCCAAAACATCTGAGTCTACAAAGGAACTTCACCAGGGCTCCAAGAAGTCAAATAAGGGGGAAACTTCCCCCCTTCTACCTCACAGTGCGACGATGGCATCCCCTGGAAGCCTATAGTCTCTCCAGGTGCATCAGCCAAAGATGGGGCTGCCGACCACCCTCACGCGGCTGCCGTGGTCACCTCTGAGAACATGGAGCAAGACACTCCTGTCTCAGACACCGCCAGTTGCGAACATTCGCACTGTGGCCCGCCGCCTTCGTCGGGCTGATGTCCACCTCCACCTCTTTTTATCCTACTATGGATATTCTTCAATGGAACATTCGTGGTATCCGGTCAAATTGGACAGAACTGCAGCTTCTTACGTGATCATATCACCCAATTATCTTCTCCCTACAGGAGACCAAATTGCTCGCTGGTACTCCAATTACTTTCTCACACTACACTGCCGTTAGCTTTGACCTTCCTCCTGTGGCAGGAATTCCAGCCCACGGGGGCGTAATGTTGCTCATTCGGGATGATGTACACAGTACACTCGTCCGTTTGTTTACACTACTACAAGCTGTTACTGTCCAGATAAACCTTCCTGGATTTATCTTCACACTGTGCAATATTTACGCTCCTTCCTCCTTTCCAGTCACTAGACCTGATATTCTAGATCTCATTGACCAGCTCCTGCGTCCGTTTTTGTTGGTGGGCGATTTCAACGCCCACCACCTCCTTTGGGGCTCCCCACGACCATGTCCACAGGGCTCCGTCCTGGCAGATATACTGAACCACCTTCAGCTCATCTGCCTTAACACTGGTGACCCAACTTATATTTCGGACTCCACAAACACTTTCAGCCACATACATCTAGCTATCTGCACTGCTCAGCTGGCATGGCGTCTTGAATAGCCTGTTCTCTCAGACACACACATTTGAGCGATAATTTTCCATGTGTAATTCACCTAATGACGCCTGGCACCCTTGAGCATCCATATCACTGGCAGATAAGCAAAGCGGATTGGGAGCTCTATTCATCACTGACGGATTTTGGTATTCATCAATTTCTCAGTATAGACGACCAAGTGGAACACCTTACCACAGTTATTCTCACAGCAGTGGAATGTTCCATTCCCTGTAAGACTACCGAAGCACGTCGTCCCGTGGTGGACTGCGGAATGCCGTGACGCTCTCCAAGCACGGCGACGTGCCCTCACAACCTTTAAACAACGACCAACGCTCTACAACTGCATCCGATACAAATGGCTGTGGGTCTATTGTCGTCGCCTCTTTCGCGACTGAAACGCGCCAGTTGTTTCTCATTTACGTGCTCTTTTAATAGGTCTACCCCTTCCTCCATAATTTGGGGTAATCTCAGAAAAATATCAAGTACCATGGCTGATTCCTCGATTCCCAGTCTCTGTATCGCAACTGACACCGTCGTCGATCCTCCACAAATATCCAACGCACTGGGTCGACATTTTGCAGAGGTCTCTAGCTCTTCACACTGCACAGACGCTTTCCTCGCTAGGAACCGGTGGAGGCGACTCCATTGCTCTTTTACCTCTCAGAACCGTGAATGCTACAATGCCACGTTTACTGTGCAAGAGCTCCACCACGCACTCTCGTCTTCACGGTCCTCCACTCCAGGACCAGATGGCATTAACGTAGCGATATTGCAACACCTTTCACATACGGGTTTGCACTTCCTACTGGCCACCTACAACCGCATATGGCTAGAAGGCACCTTTCTGTGACGCTGGCGTGAAGCTGTAGTCATTCTCATACCAAAGCCTGGGAAGAACAAATGTCTCCCTTCCAGCTACCGCCCCATTTCCCTCACCAGTAGCGTAAGCAAGGTGATGGAACGCACGATTCACGGGCGCCTGGTATGGTGGCTCGAAACGCGACATATCCTTTCCAATGTCCAATATGGGTTTCGCAAGCACCTGCGGTGGATCATCTCGTCGCCCTCTAACTTTTTACCGAAGCGCCAGACAGTAGCGGCATTCTTGGGGAAAGGCATACGACACCTGCTGGAGGATGGGCATCCTCCGCACTCTGCATTCATGGGGTTTTCGGGGTCGTCTGCCAATTTTTATCTGGGAATTTTTATCAGATCGTGTTTTTAAAGTGCGTGTTGGTTCGATTTTATCGAGTAATTTTATTCAGGAGAACGGGGTCCCCCAGGGTCCAGTCCTGAGTGTCGTTTTATTTGCAGTGGGAATCAATTCTATAGCCGATCATCTACCACCGGGAGTGTCAGCATTCCTCTTTGTCGACTACTTCGCGATCTACAGCAGCTCTTAGCAAACAGGTCTCCTGGAACATTGCCTTCAGTGGTGCCTAGACACTCTCCACACATAGAGTATGGTCACTGGCTTTCGATTCTCGGCTGACAAGACAGTCTGCATGAACTTCTGGCGGCAGAAGGAGTTCCTTCCCCCGTCCCTTCGTCTGGTCCCCATAGTACTTCCATTTGTGGAGACCACCACGTTCTTGGGACTTGGTTTCGACAGGAAGCTATGTTGGTCTCCCCGCATATCTCGATTGGCAGCTCGCTGTACCCGCTCTCTCGATGTGCTGCGGGTGTTTAGTGGCATCTCGTGGGGAGCTGATCAGTCTACTCTCCTCCATGTGTATCACACCATAGTTCGGTCCAAACTGGACTATGGAAACATCGTCTATTCTTCGGCTCAATCGTCCCTACTGCGCCGCCTTAACACAATCCACCATCAAGGGATCCGTCTGGCGACGAAGGCGTTTTCCACTCGCTCCATTGAGAGCCTCTATGCCGAGACCTTTCTTACCATCGGGAACTCCTGCTTAGCCGTTTATCATCCATGTGAGGACACCCAACATACGCACTTTTCTTTATGACTCACTTGACGGTCTCTTTGCTGTGTGCCTGTCTGCTCTGCTACCACCGGGAGTTCGCTTGCATTCGTTACTTGGCCAGCTCAGTGTTACAATGCCTACTACTTTCTCGACTGGAGAGAGCACCTCTCCACCATGGCTAAGCCCCGAACACCGTGTTAACTTGGACCTTCATTCTCTTCCAAAGGACTCCACACCTAGTTTCGTTTACCGGAGAGAATTTCTCGCACTCCGGTTCAAATTTGATGACAATTTGTTCATCTACACTGATGTCTCAAAAACAGACCAGGGTGTTGGGTGTGCCTTTGTGCTTGGCAACGCCTTGTTTAAATATTGTCTTCCTGAGTGGAGTTCCAATTTTACAGCTGAGCTGTATGCATTATATCGAGCCACACAATACGTCTGGTGAAACTCGCTCAATAAGAGTGTCATTTGCTCGGACACTCTGAGTGCTCTTTTGAGCCTCCGCACGCTGTATCCTGTCCATCCCCTGGTACAAAGCATTCGCAATTGTCTTACCTCTCTTTCAGCGAGCGGAACTACTGTGACGTTTCTGTGGGTCCCTGGCCACGTGGGAGTGTTGGGGAATGAGCCTGCGGATACGGCTGCCAAGGAGGCAGTTCTCCTCCCTCGGCTATCTACCTTTTCTACTAGCTCTGATGACCTTCGTGCTGGCGTCAAATAATGTCAGATTATTGGGACTGTATGTAGGTCCAAAACTCACATGGGATAGACATACAGATAACTTCTGCTACATGAGCTAAAATATGTAGTCAGTAAAACTTTACTGATCTCATATACTTTGCTTTTTCCACTCACAATTCCCATATGGAATTCTATTATGGGGTAACTCTGTCGGCTCTAAAACCATCTTCAAATGACCGAAAAAGGCAATTAGATGTATTTTAGACCTAGCACCTAGACAAAGCTATAGAAATCATTTCAAAGACCTGAAAATAATGACACTTCCCAGTATGTACATCTACAGCTGTCTGGTATATCCCAAAGAAAATACAAAAAAATTCATTTTAGAGCTGAAGTGCATTCCCATGCATAAGAGCAACATAGACCATCCGTACTCAAGGGTCACTTTGAAACATAAGTCATCAGTTGCTTAGTATGAAATTTTACAATAGACTCCCCAAGACAGTAATAGATCTGCCACTGAATAATTTTAAGCATACCATAGAAGAGGGGTCAAATGTATGCCTTATTACTCAACTGATGAGTTCCTAGACAATGAGATACATATTATGTCTATGCAATAAACTATCATTACGAGAATCATGAAGTATGACTGTATGTGTGTGACAGCACTGTCCACACGAAAATATAAAAATAAATGAATGAATAAATTAAATAAGCATGTATTGCACTATTATGAAAATTGTATTATTAATACTTGTATCATTGTATTAACATTGTACGATTATATTAAGATGTACTTTTTTAAAATTATATCTTCTGTTATGCAATAAGCACACTGACAAAGCCAATTGTATGGAGAACATATTGAAAGGCTAATAAAGATTCTATTCTATTCCTAGAAAACAGAAAATTAAACAAACTGCTATGACACAACTAGGTGCCTGGCTACTCGCGGTAGAACCTCAGGCTGGAGACATGGTGGAGTCCTCTGGATTTCCTAGTGCAGAGAGTTTCTAGCTCCTCGGCTTTCTAGTGGGCTATCCGGTAGGGTCCGACAAAAAGGGGGGAAAAACTTCCTGGTAAGTGAATGACGCTTGCTCGAGAGTCGTCGCGAGCGTACTAGGACCTTCTGGCCCACTTGGAACACTCTCACCATGCGACTGACTTTGTCTTGCCGTCGTCTCCTCTCTGCAGCATTTCTAATATTCGCCAGGGCGCGTTCGATAACTTGATGGTGTTTCAGACGAACCGGCCGATCGAGAGACACAGTTTCACGCACCTTGTCCTCCGGGTGCTGGTTTTTAAGTACTAGTGCCGGGGGCATAGAGTCGGAGCTGTTTGGGAGGTCGTTCAGGACGAGCTGAAACCCCTGTATACACCGATCCCAGGCCCTATGACGACGGTAGCAGTACAGGCGGCACAGCTTCCCCAGTTCCTTCATCACCCGCGTCACAACGATTCGGAAGTTGACAGTGTACTAAACAGAGTTAATTCAGTAAAAATAAATCAAGCAAAAGTACTAAAGGAACATATTCAGAAGTGCAAGGATGTCAAGATATTGATAAACATTGACTTTACAGACTGCTTGTGGAAGGTTCATTTAGTAGAAAATTGTCATGAATATTTTTCATTCGTCTGTGAGAGACGAAAGTATCAATTCAGGTTCTTCTAAAAGGGAACAGTCAAAGAAAGGCACAACACAGCAAATATCATAATTATGTACGAAAGAAAATACCTCGGGGGCGATCACATTCTGTACATCGCTAGGTAGGAACCCGAGTTAACTAACAGCTTACTTCCTTTCTTTTCATGCTGTTAGTTCTTCCATTTTCATCATTCTGAACTCTTATCTCGTCTTTCAATTTCTTCTCTATCACACACATTCCTCAGGGGGCGATAACGTTCTTTATATCGCTAGGTATTGACGCCTACCAGGAACCCGAATTAACTAACAGCTTACTTCGTTTCTTTTCATGCTGTTAGTTCTTCCATCTTCGTCATTCAGAACTATTACCTATCGTCGTTAAATTTCTTCCCTATCACACGAACTGGAAAATAAAACAAAAGCATCCGATAGTGACATAAGATTAAAAGATAATAATCGGCCAAAATTAATACCACATTGAAAGTTAAACACATGCTGAAGCTTAAAACAAAGTATACATGTATAACACCTATACATGGGCTCCCAAACCGGATTTCGTACACCAATTTCCCAATTCCGCTTTTGGTTGGTCATCATGTAAACAGCCCAAAATCGATTCTGGAAATCCGCTTCTCTAAAGCTGTTTTCCAGTTCCACAATCGATTTTTGTGCCCATGTAAACGCAACCGTTTTCGAAGCGTTCTTGGTTTATCAGATTGTGTTTTCTTGTTAAGAATTTTCTGCACATATGGAAAGAGTGATATTTTCTAATATGAAATAAAATCTGTGTATTTAAATAAAGAAATATAGCGATTGTGCGGACTAAATCAGGATATGAATCAGCTGTTTTTCAGCCGCCATATTAAATGGGCTATGAAATCTAATTCAGACCTTAGCCTCCAAATAATACAAAGCCTACTCACTAGGAGAAAACTCTTGTCGCCGCTCTCGTTGAAACAGCAGCCGCTAGAAGGCGCCACATAACAACCACACACGCGCGAAACTTGACTGAAGTGCGTTCTGCTACAGTGCGTTCTAATGCACAATGTGCATCCCAGAAAGAGTGTAACTTACTGTTTTTACGTGAAAATCTACAACTGTTTAAGTGTTTGTGGAAAATGGTATATTGTTGCGTGCCATTTTGCAATCAGGGCTCCCGAAATAAAGCTCCTGGAGTTAGTTTTCACGAATTTCCGAGTAATGAAGCCACGAGACAACTATGGATAAAAACAATAAGTAGACAAGGTATGTGCATTTCTAAGTGATCAGTGGTGGTATAATTTATTTATTGTTGTCTAAATATTTCATTTTTATCTCTTCCGTAGGTGATGCAAAGGATAAGTTATGGCTGCCCAGTGAGCATTCTGTGGTATGCAGTAACCATTTTCTTACCTCAGAGTATAAATCCTGCTGAAGATAAAGAAATTGAATCCTGATGCAGTTCCCAGTGTTTTCGAAATGTATCCGCCAAGCAAACGAATTAAGATTCAGATAAAAGAACCGAGAAGAGAAATTGAAAGATGTGGGACAAAATCTTTGAAACAGAAGATCGACAAAATCGCTACAGACAACTGAAATGTAAGCGAAGAAGTCTGCCAAGAAAGCCATATTTCACAACCTCATAATAAAGATGTCATAGTACAAAGTTAAATAGAAATAGAAGACTGAAAACTGCAAAGATTTCGTCAGCGTGCTAAACAACAGGTACGAGATTTAAGAAAAGAACAGAAAAAACTGAAAAAAATAGGGAATTGAAATGTTGCTAATTACAATCTTAATAAATTTCAAAGCGCAATTGTAGATGGAAACATCAAAGCAGCGTTCTTATTGGAGCAATTACGGGTTTCCTCCCAGAAAAAACCTCGGTGGATTGATTCGACAATTAGATATTGTGTTCTGTGGTAAAGCAAGTCGCCGTCAGGCTATGAATTTGTGAGAAATGCCCATATATTAAGCTTGCCACCAAAATCTACTTTAAAGAGAGATGTTGGCAGTGATAATAACAAGAAACAATCGATGTTATCATTATTAAATAAAGACAGTTACATGAACTTCAATATTTATTCTCGCCATCAGTGACCAAAATGAACCGTTGTGATATATGGACATATTTTTTAAGCCTTATTTCCAATTCGGTTCCATAAGAATCTACACGGAATGAGGTTGGCTTGTGGCGCCAACAGCGGAATAAGTGTGAACTACAGCGGCGACACTGCTCATCAGAGGTAAGCTCCTAGTGAGTAGGCTTTGTATTATTTGGAGGCTAAGTTCAGACTATGTCGTGTAAACACGACAGCGAAAAACGGTTTACGAAAATCGGTTTTCGTCTTCCAGAAGATATGTTGCATGTAAACGTAGTGATAGATTAAAAGCCAGTACAGAACAACAATAACAATGAACAGACACCAGGTAAAAGAAAGCAAAGCAACAAACGATATTTGAAACTTTATATATAATTTATGATACATTAATAATAATAATTATTATTATTATTATTATAAGTGTAGCTGAAGAAGAGGAAGTTTCCGAACAAGATAAGGGGATAAGCATATGAAGTATGTTTTTAGTAGTTGTGGAGATACATGGTCTGAGATGTTAAGGTGCAACAAAATATGAGAAAATATAAAAGTCGGTAAATTTGCGTAAGAAAGGTAGTCGTAACGGTAGTATAAGGAGGTATTTAAGGCGACGAACTATGTGAGGCAGGTAGCTGTAGAATTTAAAAGGCGACTAGAAGTCGACCAATTTATATTGATGAAGTGGGAGTAGTAGTAGTGAAGGAGGTGCTGAGACGATAAGTCGTCCACTGTTGCAAGAAATAAAGTTGTTGTCTTGTGGCGACTTAAGTGTTGACCTTAAAAAAATGTTATAAAGTGGATCCCCCTCTTTATCATTGAACACTTTGCAGTACAGATGTTACCTCTATCATTAAGAAAGGCAAAGTATAGAAATTTTCACAGGTTCAGCATAACAGAAACGAGGTTAAGTGAAGAGTAGTAAATAATGTTTCAGTTACGTAAGATACAGAGACAACAGATAAAACTGTGTATTACACATAATTTGTTTTGGTATTGTATTAAGAAACAAGAAACCTGGATGTCGAATAGAGCAACTAGCTATCCATTCTGTATATGTTCTGGGTAACATTGAGTTTTGGTATTTAAAACATTCGCATGATATGGAATGAAACGTATTTGTTTGCCTGTATGAAAATGAGGTCATAGAACCACAACATAGTCAAGTAAACGTGATAAGAATTACTACTGTGTACAGTAAACAAAACGGCAGGACGCTAATATTTCAGTAGGCTGGGCCACAGCTGTAAACATGGTAGGTGGAAGGGGAAGAGCAGGTGGCTTTAGGCGAGTAGGTTAATGGCTGGAGGTCACTGACTCAGACCACAACACAAACAAACGTAAATGCCTAGGGGGCACTGACCCTTACAACGACACAAACAAAGATACGCCAACTAACTTACCTGTAAACAAGTCAATATCTGTATCCTATTATATACATACATTGTATTACATTCATGTGACAATATTTATGGCACACTATATATTTCTAGTATTTTATTTATGTGCCAACACTTAAGCTTATACAACATATGATGACTGATTATATACTCTTGTATTTTATGTATGTATTACTATTTTAAATGATTTTACATTCTTTTTGAATTATTGTGTGTTTTTTTATTTCACATGGTATTTTCGAATTTATTTATTTTGATAAAATTCTGTAATATTTAACTTGATGTAACGTCTGTATATTGTTATATGTAACGCAACAATTGTTGTACTGTCAAATAGTAGACAGATTGGAACTGTCCAAACCACATGATTAGTGCAACATCAGTATTGTGCAGCGGGTGTTTGTTAAACGAGTGGCAATAAAACGAAGTGATAGTGAAAACTCTATTATTTGAAAGAAGTGATGTAGGGCATTATCTAAAATTTGAACGGCCTAATGCTGAGTGTAGTGGTTTAAAGTCTCAATATATTGTTGACGGCAAAGTGCCGAGTTTTAGTGGTGTTTACCAGAATAAAATTGTCGCAGACGGCAATGTGCCGAAATAAGTGTAATTATAGAGAGTATATGGGTAGTTTTATGAGGACGACACATCGTTGAGCAAATATATTTGCGTCATGTGACTCTGGTGATAATTATCTAAATAATAAGAAAATGTTAATGTGGCCATGGCACCCACAAGGGTGGGTCTGTGTGGACCCATGGGTCCGGCGCCTGGTGCTCAAGGGGCCCGAGCCCAGCCCTAAACGATACGATTTTTGGTCACTGAAATTAAAAACAAACTAGAAAAAACATGTTCAATAGTTTTCATTCAAAGAAATGTTAGAAGATTCTACTGGCAATTGTAGTAGATCTGTATGATAAACTGCTTATCTTAAACGATTACTTCGATTGATGCTCTTAGTTATTGCCATTGGTTGGTAATGTACGTGTGTATTAACAACCGTACCGATTTTTTTGGGACACACGTTTTTTGTGTGTCTGTTCCTAGTTTTTTCAAAGGTAGTTCGATACACCTATTTGTCCCAGATTTAATAATTATGTTCCGATTTAAATATTTATCTCACCTGTATCAGTCTATTTTATTATTAGTTTTAATTATGATGGGAAACTGTTTGCCAAAAGGTTTGTTACACTTAAGGTACTTATCACAAACTGTTGAAATCGTTTCAAACTGTTTCCACTGAGCATATGCGCACAAACTATGCCAGTGAGAAAATCAGTTAATGGACTGCTAATACCATTTTTCTAGGTCAAAGATGGATTGATATTATTTCTCATTTCAGACAGAATCATGTGCCATTCTCAAATGTGCTTAAACTAGTGCAGTTTCTCTTATGCCTTTCCGGAAATAATGCTGTTACTGCAAGGGTATTTTCCACACATGAATAACATATGGACAAGTGAGAAAAAACAGCTCGCCGTAGAAACTGTGAAATCAATATCAGTAATTAGTCAATTATTATGAAACTAGTGTAGAATTTTTTCACATGTTGTTGAAAAATAGACTTGTTGAAGAAAATTCACTGCACTGTTAAATACAGTTGTTCTGATCGAATTCCTTCATCATATAAAGTACTAAAAGGTAAAGCAGTCTACAATCCGAAGATTGGTTTGAACACCACAGTGCTTTGCTAGGCACAGTCTTGTTTGGAGGTGGTATGCCGTTGCCTTCCTCCGACCTTCGAACTGACTTACCCAGCCAGTTATAGGGGGACCTACAGTTTAATGTGGGTTCCGAACCACGGCGCTACTCGGTAATTTTCACATGAGCAATACTGCTAGAGGTGAAAGAAGTGGAAAGTGACAGATAAAAATCCCAGGACCTGGTGGGGATCGAACCCGGGACCTTTGGATTTGTTGTAGTCTGGCACTCTACCACTCTGCAACCGAGGTGAACTATCATAAAAAGTGTAAATTAATGTACTTTTTGTGTAACTTAAAATGATATTTTGTAATTATTATTTTCGCTAAAATCTTCTTCTAATATAATGAAAATACATATACAAATTACAAAATTTTAATGTGTTCCAAATTTGGATCTAGAAAATGTGGTTATATCCCAAATTTCCCAAATTTGAATCTAGAAAATATGGTCACCTTAGTATTAACACAGTATGCAATGAATTCTCCTTGTGGAGTACTCTCACTGAATAAAGACGGTGCTTATGCAGCTGAAATAAATTGTGATTCTTTTTTTGGGAAACAAAGAGAGTTTCTATTGTTTCTTCTCTATTAGAGATAGTCATTGGGAATTGTTGAAACATTTTGTAACTTTGTCTAAGTCTAGTTGCAATCCAAGGCTACAAATACTCCGCCAAATTTTCAAGCAATATTCTTCAATGTTCAAAGATTTACACATATTCCTGCTGCATTAACTCCATCAGCAAAAAGTATTGATTTCGATCTCATGAAGTACTTGACAGCTTTCAAAGGCCTCTTGATATCATTTTGGCGCAGTATCTAGACTTCTATTGATCACAAAAATGTCGTCGTATAGAACGTAGCGATGAGGGTGATTAGCTTAGACATTATGACATCACTTTGAATGAAGTAAAAATAGTTGCTGAGACAGTTAAGGGCCAATATAATAAGCGCCAACATTCAAAGCGCCAACATTGAAAGCGCCATCATACTAATAGCCAACATACTAAGTGCCAAAATACTAAGCGTCAACATACCAAGTGCCAACTTACTAAGCTCTAACATACTAAGTGACAACATACTAAGTGCCAACATACTAAGCACAAACATACTAAGCGCCAACATACTAAGTGTTAACATACTAAGTGCCAACATACTTAGCGCCAAAATACTAAGTGCCACATACTAAGCGCCAACATACTATGCGCCAGCAAACTATTCCCCAACATACTAAGTTCCAACATACCAAGTGACAACATACTAAGCGCCAACATACTAAGCGACAACATATTAAACACCAACATACTAAGTGCCAGCATACTAAGCGGCATCATACTAAGTGCCAACATACTAAGTGCCAATATACTAAGCGCCAACATACTAAGTGCAAACGTACTAAGCGCCAACATACTAAGGGCCAACATACTAAGGGCCAACATACTATGTGCAAACATACTAAGGGCCAACAAACTAAGTGCCAACATACTAAGCAGTGACATTTTCCTCCAAATCCAACTTAGATCAATCTACGCGCTTTTTTTACACTAAATTCAATGCCGCAAACCGCATAATTCTAAGTCTGTCTTATTGTTAGAAGCGAAAGAATGCAAAATTATTCGTCCCGGTAGGAGCAATAATGCCTTCATGTTAACGTGCTCTTTGACGTCGATTATATGCGTACCAGATGGAGATGTTATACATTGTGGAATTACTCATTTCTTCCCCTACAACATGGTGCAAAGCACATTGGTTTAGAGCTTAGTATTGAAAAAAAGTTTTATTGCAACTATGCGCTGTGTATCGCATGCGCAATTAGTGTGTATTGCGTTCGAGCTTCTCCGACGTCAGGTTTCTGAACAGAAATTACACTTATTATACCTCTTTGGAATTGTCATTCTATGCTCTATCGAATGCCGCAACGCCGGTATTCGTATCTCGAACGGTTGGTTCATTATAGGTGCGAAAGCACAACTATGTGTTGCGCAGGAACTCGCAATTAGCGTGTATTGTTTTCGAGGTTTTCTGAAGTCATGATTCTGGGCGAAAATAACTTTTTATCACTTCACTTTAATCAGTATTCCTTTCTTTCATCGTGGGACATAGCACATATGTGTACAATTCACTATGTACCAGAAATGTACTGATTATTAGAACATGCGGTGCTTAAATATTGTACGATTAGCGTCCCATTGCTGGGAAGCTCAGTTTCTGTACAAAAGTTAGATATATATTATTTTTAGTTTATTCGGTATTCTTTTCTGTTCATCGTGTGACACAGCAAATACGTATAGGACCCATAGTTTTTCCCATAAATACTATGGAATTGAAAAATGTGTAAACAGATGGGTTTTTGTTATTTTTCAGTAATTGAAAATAGTTAAAAAGTAGTAAAATTGAAGCAATGAATCCTTTTTGACCATGGTTCATAACTACACGATGGAACACATAAAATCCATGACCAAATACGCACTTTTGAGAGATTCCAATTTTTGGAAATTTCTGCATATCGGGCGGGACCTTCAGCGAAAATACGCCATTTTTGAAGAAAAATACTTTTTTCCTGCAAATCCAACTTGACTTAGCTCAATCTACGCGCCTCTTTACACTAAATTCAATGCCGCAAACAGCATAATTCTAAGTGTATCTGTTTTTACGTTAAGGCGAAAGAACGCAAAATTATTCGTCCCGGTAAGAGCAATAATGCCTTCATGTTTACGTGCTCTTTGACGCCGACTTTATGCGTTCCGGATGGAGGTGTAATACATTGTGGAATTAATCATTTCTTCCCCTACAACATGGCGCAAAGCACATTGGTTTAGAGCTAACCCTTTGATTGAAAAAAGGTTTTATTGCAACTATGCTGTATGTTACGTATGTGCAATTAGTGTGTATTGCGTTCGAGCTTCTCCGACATCAGGTTTCTGGACAGAAATTACACTTATTACATAGTAATTCTGTCAGATACAGCAAAGGACCTGGAAGAGCAATTGAACGGAATGGACAGTGTGCTGAAAGGTGCATATAAGATGAACATTAATAAGAGCAAAACTAGGGTAATGGAGTGCAGTGTAAGAAAATCAGGTGACGCTGAAGAAATTAGATTGGGAAACGAAGCAATAAAGGAGGTAGAGGAGTTTTGTTACTTGGGCAGTAAAATAACAAATGATGGTCGCAGTACACAGGATATAGAGTGCAGATTGGCAATGGGTAGAAAAGCGTTCTTGAAAAAGAGAAATTTGTTAACAGCGAATATTGATTTAAGCCTAAGGAAGTCCTTTCTGAAGGCATTTGTATGGAGTGTTGCCTTGTATGGGAGTGAGACATGGACGATAAACAGTGCGGACTGGAAGAGGATAGAGGCTTTTGAAATATGGTGCTACAGAAGAATGCTGAAGATTAGATGGGTGGATCGCATAACTAATGAGGAGGTACTGAACAGGACTGGGGAAAAAAGAAATTTCTGGCATACCTTGACTAAAAGAAGGGATAGATTGGTAGGACACATTCTTAGACATAAAGGAATCGCGAATTTAGTATTAGAGGGAAGTGTGTGGGGTAAAAATCGCAGAGGAAGACCAAGAGATGGATGCAGTAAGCAGATTCAGACAGATGTAGGTTGCCGTTCTTATGTGGATATGAAGAGGCTTGCTCAGGATAGGGTATTGTGGAGAGCTGCATCAAACCAGTCTCCGGACTGAAGACCACAACAATAACGCTCTCTTTTACACTAAATTCAATGCTGCAAACCGCATAATTCGAAGTCTAACTGTCTAAAGCGAAAGAAGGCAAAATTATTCGTCCCCGTAGGTGCAATAATGCCTTCATGTTTACGTGCTCTTTGACGCCGACTATATGCGTTCTGGATGGAGATGTTATACATTGTGGAATTGCCCATTTCTTCCCCTACAACATGGTGAAAAGCACATTGGTTTAGAGCTCACCCTTTGATTGAAAAAAAGTTTTATTGCAACTATTCGGTATGTTACGTATGTGCAATTAATGAGTATTGCTCAAAAATGTTCAAATGTTTGTAAAGTCTATGGGACTTAACTACGGGGTCATCAGTCCCTAAACTTACAAACTACTTATGAACTACTTACGAACTAGGACGGCACAAATATCCATGCCCGAAGGGGGATTCGAACCCCCGACCGTAGTGGCCGTGCAGACCGTGACTGGAGCGCCTCAGTCCCCTCGGCCACCGCGGCCGGCAATGAGTATTGCGTTCGAGCTTCTCCAACGTCTGGTTTCTGGACAGAAATTACACTTGTTATACCTCTTTGGAATTTTCATTCTATGCCCTATCGAATGCCGCAATGCCGGTATTGGTATCTCGAACGGTTCGTTCGTTATAGGCGCGAATGCACAACTATGTGCAGAAACTCGCAATTAGCGTGTCTTGTTTTCGAGGTTTTCTGAGTCATGTTTCTGGGCGAAAATAACTTTTTATTACTTCACTTTAATCAGTATTCTTTTCTTTCATCGTGGGACATAGCACATATGTGTACAATTCACTATCTACCAGAAATGTACTGATTATTGGAACATACATTGTGTAAACATTGTACGATTAGCGCCCCATTGCTGGGAAGGTCAGGTTATGTATAGAAGTGCGGCATATATAATTTTTAGTTTATTCGGTATTCTTTTCTGTTCATCGTGTGACACAGCAAATACGTATAGGACTCATAGTTTTTCCCATAAATACAATTGAATTGAAAAATGTGTAAACAGATGGTTTTTTGGATAGGCATCTATTATTTTATGTTTATTCGGTATTCTTTTCTGTTCATCGTGGGACACAGCACATAAGTATAGGACCAATAGTTTTTCCCATAAATACGATTGAATTGAAAAATGTGTAAACAGATGGTTTTTTGTTAATTTTCAGTATTTGAAAATCGTTTAAAAGTAGTAAAATTGAAGCAATGAATCCTGATTGACAACAGTTCATAACTACTCGAAAATGTGTAAGCAGATGGTTTTTTGTTAATTTTCAGCATTTGAAAATCGTTAAAAAGTAGTAAAATTGAATCAATGATTCCTTTTTTACCATTGTTCTTAACTACACGATGTAACACATAAAATTCATTCCCAAATACGCAGTTATGAGAGATCCCAATTTTTAAACATTTCTTCAAAAATATTTTTTTCCTGCAAATCCAACTTAACGTAACTCAATCTACGCGCTTTTTACACTAAAGTCAATGCCGCAAACCACATAACTGTAAGTCCAATTATCTTTTTGTTAGAAGTGAATGAAGGCAAAATGATTCGTCTCGGTAGGAGCAAAAATGCCTCCATGTTTACGTGCTCTTTGACGCCGACTATATGCTTTCCGGATGGAGATGTTATACATTGTGGAATTGCCCATTTCTTCCCCTACAACATGGTGCAAAGCACATTGGTTTAGAGCTCACCCTTTGACTGAAAAAAAGTCTTATTGCAACTATGCGGTATGTTATGTATGTGCAGTTAGTGTGTACTGTGTTAGAGCTTCTCTGACGTCATGTTTCTGGACAGAAAGTACACTTATTATACCTCATTGGAATCGCCATTCTATGCCCTATCGAATGCCGCAACGCCGGAATTCGTATCTCGAACGGTTCGTTCGTTATAGGCGCGAAAGCATGTGTTGCGCGGAAACCTGCGATTACCGTGTACTGTTTTCGAGGTTTTCTGAAGTCATGTTTCTGGGCGAAAATAACTTTTTATTACTTCAATTTAGTCAGTATTCCTTTGTCTCATCGTGGGATATGGCGCATATGTGTAAAATTCACTATCTACCAGAAATGTACTGATTATTGGAACATGCGGTGTGTAAACATTGTAGCATTAGCGTCCCATTGCTGGGAAGGTCAGTTACTGAAAAAAAGTTAGGAATATATTATTTTTTGTTTATTCGGTATTCTTTTCTGATCATCGTGTGACACAGCAAATACCTATAGGACCCGTAGTTTGTCCCATAAATACGATTCAATTGAAAAATATGTAAACAGATGGTTTTTTGTTAATTTTCAGTATTTTAAAATCTTTTAAAAGTAGTAAAATTGAAGCAATGATTCCTTTTTTACCATGGTTCATAACTACACGATGGAACACATAAAATCCATGCCCAAATACGCACTTTTGAGAGATTCCATTTTTGGAAATTTTTGCGAAAATTGGCCATTTTTGACGAAAAATATTTTTTACTGCAAACCGTTCAAGATACGAATTCCGGCTACAATCGTACAATGCTTACACAATGTAGATAGAGCATAGAATGGCAATTTCAAAGAGGTATAATAAGTGCAATTTCTGTCCATAAACCTAACGTCGGAGATGCTCGAACGCAACACACACTAATTGCACATACGTAACATACCGCATAGTGGCAATAAAACTTTTTTTCAATCAAAAGGTGAGCTCTAAACCAATGTGCTTTGCACCATGTTGTAGGGGAAGAAATGAGCAGTTCCACAATGTATAACATCTCCATGCGGTACGCATATAGTCGGCGTCAAAGAGCAGGTAAACATGAAGGCATTATTCCTCCTACTGGGACGAATAATTTTGCCTTCCTTCGCTTCTAACAAAAAGACAGTTAGACTTAGAATTATGCGGTTTGCAACATTGAATTTAGTGCAAAAGAGAGCGTAGATTGAGCTAAGTTAAGTTGGATTTGCAGGAAAAACATATTTTTCGTCAAAAATTGCCAATTTCGCTTGAAGGTCCCGATATGCAGAAATTTCCAAAAATTGGAATATCTGAAAAGTGCATATTTGGGCTTGTATTTTATGTGTTCCATCGTGTAGTTATGAACCATGGTCAAAAAGGATTCATTGCTTCAATTTTACTACTTTTTAACTATTTTCAATTACTGAAAAATAACAAAAACCCATCTGTTTACACATTTTTCAATTCCATAGTATTTATGGGAAAAACTATCCGTCCTATACGTATTTGCTGTGTCACACGATGAACAGAAAAGAATACCGAACAAACAAAAAATAATATATGCCTAACTTTTGTACAGAAACTAACCTTCCCAGAAATGGGACGCTAATCGTACAATGTTTACACATCGCATGTTCCAATAATCAGTACATTTCTGGTAGATAGTGAATTGTACACTTTTGTGCTATGTCCCACGATGAAAGATAGGAATATTGATTAAAGTGGAGTAATAAAAAGTTATTTTTGCCCAGAAACATGACTTCAGAAAACATCAAAAACAATTCACGCTAATTGCGAATTTCCGCGCAACACATAGTTGTGCTGTCACGCCTATAACGAACGAATCGTTTGAGATACAAATACCGGCATTCGATAGAGCATAGAATGAAGATTCCAGAGAGGAATACTAAGTGTAATTTCTGTCCAGAAATCTGACGTCGGAGAAGCTCGAACGCAATACACATTAATTGCACATACGTAACATACCGCATAGTTTCAATAAGACTTTTTATCAATCAAAGGGTGAGCTCTAAACCAATGTTCTTTGCACCATGTTGTAAAGAAAGAAATGTGCAATCCCACAATGTATAACATCACCCTCCAGAACGCATATAGTCGGCGTCAAAGAGCACGTAATCATGAAGGCATTATTGCTCCTACCGATTCGAATAATTTTGCCTTCTTTCGCTTCTAACGAAAAGACAGTTAGACGTAGAAGTATGCGGTTTGCGGTATTGAATTTAGTGTAAAAAAGCGCGTAGGTTCAGCTAAATTAAGTTGGATTTGCAGGAAAAAAATATTTTTCGTCAAAAATGGCCAATTTTCGCTGAATGTCCCCGACATAGAGAAATTTCCAAAAATTGGAATCTCTCAAAAGTGCGTATTTGGGCATGGATTTTATGTGTTCCATCGTGTAGTTATGAACCATTGTCAAAAAGGATTCATTGTGTCAATTTTGCTACTTTTTAACGATCTTCAAATACTGATAATTAACCCTCGAGCGGTCGCGTTGGCGCATTGAATGCGTCATAGTTAAATAAACATGGTTTTCGTTATGTTGGTAACAATTGAGACGTTTGAAACTCTAGCTATTATTCCACTGCTATCCTGACTATTGTTGTGTGCAGTCTGGTAATTGTCGGTGCTCAAGAAAATTCTTAACAGGACAATTTGTGAAGCATTGTCACATGACTGGCGCACTCAGTGCACCGTGCGACTGGTCATGTAAGGAGGTTTTTTTTTTTTTTTTTTTTTTTTTTTTTTTTTTTTTTTTTTTTTTTTTTAACGTTGTGTTTTATTTTAGTTACGTTCTTCCTATGGTCCGTGTTCATGAGAATACTTTATTTTAGGGCAAGGAAGCGTTTAACCAACAATGAACTCGAGTGGTTCTTGAATGAAGATCCCGATTTTTTGAAAGATGTAGGCAGTATGTCGGATGATGACACTGAAGATGTAGAAGAGGTAACTGCTCAAAGTGACCATAACACTTAAAGTGAACAAGAGTACGAGTTTGATGAAAATGAAGACAGTAACTGTCAGTCAGGTTGTACTGGTGATTGGTTCGTGGGAAAGGACAAAACAACTATGTGGATGAAAGTAGTGAGCATAGCCAAAAGCAAAGCCAGAAGTAAAAATATTGTAAAATCGTTTCCAGGACCATAGGCTATTGCTAGGGATGTAACAACCGAGATTTCTGGATTCAGTAAGACAATTAGCATGGAAATGATTGATATAATTGTACATTACACAAACAAATACATTCACCTCATACCTGATTATCAAAGAGAAAGAGATAAAAAAGAAACGATGAGAACTGAAATACTGGCACTACTTGGTTTACTTTATCTTTTCGGAATAAATAAAGCTAGTCATACGAATGTAATGGAGATGTGGAATACCGATGGATCAGGAGTCGAAATTGCAAGAGCTGTGATGAGCTACAGGCGATTCCTGTTCTTGCTACGTTGTATTCGTTTTGATGATAAAACAACTAGAGCAGAGAGAAGAAAATTCGATAAGTTGGCTGCAGTACGCTTCATTTTGGAAGAGTTTGTCACCAATTGCAAAAGTACGTACAATCTTAGTGAGTTTGTAACCATTGATGAAAAACTTCAAGCTTTTCGGGGACGTTGTGGATTTATACAATATATTCCCAATACAAACCTGCCATATATGGCATCAAGATATTCGCACTTTGTGACGCGAAAACATTTTTCACAAGCAACCTCGAGGTATACTGTGGAAAGCAACCTGAAGGACCTTACGCAGTCTCCAATTCTGCTTCAGAAATTGTTCACAGGCTAGTGACTCATATAGAAGGATCCAACAGAAATATAACAATGGACAATTGGTACACAAGCTGTACCTTGGCCATATCACTATTACAAAAAACGCTTACATGTATTGGGACTCTGAGAAGAAATAAAAGAGAAATTCCCTTGGAATTTTTGCCTAGGAAAGATCGAGCACCAGCTTCATCCCTTTTCGGGTATAATAAAAATATGACATTGGTTTCGTATGTGCCAAAGAAGAACAAGGCGGTTTTGTTGCTGTCAACTATGCATGATTCAGGTACTATTAATGAAGATTCATATAACCCAGATATTGCGTTAGATTATAATGCCACGAAGGGTGGCGTTGATACAGTCGACCAGATGTGCAGCATATATTCTGTGGCTCGTATTACGAGAAGATGGCCCTCGGTAATCTTTCTCGCTCTAATGGACATTGCGGGCATCAACGCCCAGATCCTATTTTATTCAAGTGGACAAAACCATAAGGTGTCAAGAAGGATTTTTCTAAAGAACTTGGCTTATGATCTCATGAAAGCACATCTAGTAGAAAGGGCCAAAATTCCAACATGTGCAGCCTTCTTCTAACAAACGCGGACGGTGTATTATTTGTGGAAGAGCCAAGAATGTTAACACAACAATAAAGTGTGATTCATGTAAGAGTTTTGTTTGCAAGAAGCATGTGATTATTAGTTACTCGTGTGAAAAGTGTCATGTTGCAATTACAGACTCAGAAGACTAGAGATATGATCCTTGACCGTTATAAAAGTACTGAGTTGGGCTGCCTGTAAGCTAATACAACAACATTTCAGTAGACATTCAGTACGAACATACTTGTTTTCAAAGCTGATAGTAAAAGATAATCTTTTGTCAGTTAAATTGTATAATTTAAATTCTTGGATTTTCATCTAAGTTAATAATAAAAAGTGCCATTAACTGTCACATTGAATAATTAACCTTTTTTTGCAATGAAAGTGATAAATATTATATACATATTTCTTGATTAGACGTGTAGTATTTGGAATTGTGGTATCGAAATAAGATCGTATTAATTAGCCAAAAAAGTGTAATATTTCGATACTATTAATACCTGAGTGAGTGATAGTACATCTACCTTTTAGAAAATTAACTATAAACATTAGTACTGACATGAGTTAATGTGAAAAGTGTAATAGAACTGAGTCAACGTACGTGGCGCACTCAGTGCGGAAAAAAGGAATACATATTGGTGGAAAGATAATGGAATGCATACAATTTGTTGCTGACATGGTATTAGTGGCAGAAGGTGAGCGGAAAGCGAAAAACGTGCTGAAAGATCTTATTGATGCTTGCCTGGAATATGAGATAAAAATAAACATAGCAAAAACAAAGAGTATGAGCATTAGTACAAGAGGCGGAGTGGCTAATGTTAAAATATGACAAACTACCATCAGCCAAGTAAGTGCTTTTAAATGTCTTGGTAGGACAATAAGTGAAGACTTGAGATGCCATAGGAGGTGAAAATTCGAATTGCCGTAGGGAAGGAGGCATTAAACAGAAATAAGAGACTTATGTGGCTAATTAGATGGGGGTCTAAGGAAAAGACTTGGCAAATGTTTAGTCTGTAGTGTGGCACTATACGGTGCAGACACAAGGACGCTGAAACGAGAGGATGGAAAAAGGTTAGAAGCATTTGAGATGTGGATGTGGAGGTAGAATACAATTGGGCATTCTGGCCCATAAAACTGATATCAAATTGATTATGCATATTTTGATTAATTATGCATTTTTTAATTATGCCATTTTTTAAATGTACAAGTTTTTATTTATTACAATTACTGTAATTGCAGTAATACTTTATTTTTTGTAATTATTTTCAGTTACACTTGTAATTGTAATTACAATTGAATGTGTTCACTCTCCACATCCAGACTGCCACTCAGCCATCTACATGTCCCCCACCACGTGACCAATCAGAGATCCCCTTCCCCCACCCCACCCGTAAGCCCCAGCAGGTGTAGACTTGTCTGTCCCCCCACCCTCGGACAGTGAAATACACCCCCCCCCACCCACTCCGGCATCGACCAACGAGAGCACAGCAGCATTCAGAACGTGCAGGGACTCTGCACCTTCACTTATAGCTCTACCACTGGTGCGGAAGGACCTCCACGTCCACAGGAGCTGTTAAAGTAAGTCCCCCTGGTACATTATACAGAACCCGTCCTCCAGAACCAACACGGTTTATTATAAACAAGAGAAAAATAGGGAAGGGATTATTTATTTGGTGCTGCACAAATAAATTTATTTCACATTAATGAGAGCACATCAACAAACCAGTTGCAGTTAACGTAAGCAGAGTATCACTACTACTAGTTGAAAAAAAAAAACTGATGTTACCTCACAAGTCGTAAACACTATCTACGATAGTAAATGCAATAGAGAGTATGAAGCAATACGTTATGAACTGAAAAAAATTACGATCACTTACTTAACATTTCTCGAACTCACTCTTCCACATCCCAACTGGAAGTGAACAATCTACATGTCACCCACTACAACACGATCACATGACCACCGACCAATGGGAGCTCAGAATCTGCCTCCTGAACATGTCTACACTCGTTCTCAAGACGAACGTCACATCAGGTAAGCTCAGATAATGGAGCTCTTAAGGATGATTGACAGCTTACACCTAATTGCACTTAACACAGGCGCACTTGCAGGGTACGTAAACACCCATATGGCTGCAACCCCCACCCCTGCACAGGAAAATCTTGTAAACAATAACAGGTCCAGACTCGTCCTCAAGGCTCCTTTCTGACTGACGACACCTTCGGCTTCAGCCCCCAGACAATCATGTACTTGGGTACAAATGCAAAAATACTACCATAGTGCACTAACGGAGTCCACAGTGTGTACACAATTTACTGGCGGCCATATCACATTGTATCCATCTCTTGGTCTTCCTTTGCGATTTTTACCCCAAATTTATGTGGCAAAAAGCTGTCGTACAAAACTGAAGAAGCATATTGAGAGTCGCATATTACGGCGAGCTTTGCGACAACTTCTTCGAGACCCGTCGAACCTGTGTTGCAAGTCACAGAGCGAGGTATGTTACAATGACAGTGTTTCGTGGCATGTATTATTAACTTTAGTCCGAAATGTATTCTGTTTTAACATTACGCGAGTGTGACAAAGTACCACAAGACACCTAAGGCATTGTGCAGTATTTTTCTAGCAGTAAAGACTGCAGTTGACTAAAGTGTAGCACTTAGAACGAGAGTGAGTTACGCATAATACAGCTCGCATATTTCTCTTTTAGAACAATTACGTACATTGTTGAAGGACTCCCTTAGAGCGTTTTACATTTACTATTGGGACGATGATTGTATGTTTTCTTCCTGCTACGTATGCGTATGAAAGTGTAGCAGCTCGAATCTGGATTAATTGAAATTTCCCCCTACCTGTAACATTATGTTGGCTATACCGCATTGCAACCAATGAGCGTCCGATATAAATGCTCACAGCTGCAGGTACCAACGAAAGAGCAACATATGAAATAAAATATTCTCCCATGCGAATTGCTCACTTATAGCTAGAAAACTGAAATACTTATGACACATTCATTGTTTCAATTATAGCAGCAAATATCTTCCCTTCTAATTTCATCTGCAAGCATAGAATTTGAATTAGAGGTATATAGCAGTCGATTTAATTACTGGAATAACAACTATTTATTTATTTAATCTGCCGAACTGTCAGGTTATTGGTACAGTATAGGGGAGAGCAGGGCAAGACGGGGTATTTAAGCACTTAACAATTTTTTGTAGGCTTACAAAATGCTCTAGTAAAATACCAGATATCCCACCTTAAACCTCAGTATTTCTAGAGTTTATAGAAAAATATAGGACCAAACTTGTTTGTATTTACTATTTAAAAAAATATATTTCGCAGGGTTTACCATGTACCCCATCTTGCACTACAGTGCGGGCAAGATGGGGTATGCAGATGGAGCAAGATGGTTTACCTCAATACTGTATCAGGCAAAGGTAATTAAATGATTCAATGAACACAGATTTACAGATTTATAAAAGAATTATTCTAATATCTAATGGACATGCATTAAGTAAACATTGTGTGATGTTAAAGTTCAGGTTATTATTCAGTTATTATCGTCGTTTTGTAAGCAAAATTCACACACGCGATGTATATCGACATCCACGTTCTCTTCTCCCTCACATGAACAGTGAGCCCATTTTTCGCAAGAGATGCATGACAGCCATTCTTTTGTTGACTGCGAGTAGAAACAGCCGCAATACAGGACGCAGTGTCATCTTCTTCTAAAGTGCTTTCTTCTTCAATTTTCTTTTATCTGCTTTGCCAAGTTCGTCACTGCTTTTTTATGCTTCCCACTTTTACCTTTAGAAACAAAGAAGAATTTTTTAACAGTCTTCTCAGGTGAATCTTTCCTTCTTTTTTTCCAAGCTTAACTTTACTTGCACTCTCCAGGAATTCTCTTCTGTAAGGGGAGCTAGTAATGACAACCGTTTTGCCTTTTTTTGAGGACTGTTTTTCAGGTGTGTTTCTTTCCGACATGAGGGATCGGGACAAGCTGTTCGGGTGAAACAGCAAATGACCTTAACTGATTGGTGTTGTTCTCAGAAGCCTGCTTGTTTGTAGTGTGGTAATTGGGGTTATTATCATTCCAACCAAAGTGAGCACCCTGGGCTTAGGCTACGGCAAGCGCATCTTGCTCTTTAGTACCGGCTTGGTTGACAGGACCATCGCTTGTGTCTTATGTGAAGCAACTGATTGCCTCTCCTTGGTCATTATTATTGACAGAAACGTTAGCGGCCTCAAATTGTAGTTAAAGGGGTGTCTGTAGTAACAGAGGCTTCAAACACTGAATCTGGAAAGATATTTGGTTCGAAAGGGTAAATTCCTGCTTTTTTGAAACCGTTTATGGCAGTCAACACGGTTGCGAGTTCATGTTATGTCATGTGGGGAAAGACGGAGTACCTAGTGGGAGGGCAAGATTAGTAATTGCATGCATTAATTTATTGCTAAAGAAGCTGGTTTTTCATTTATAATACTCAAGAGTATGAGAAACAATTACTTGTCTTACCTTTTCACGTCTGAAAATGACGAATAATTATATCAGCACAGACAAAAACACGTTTGGATGTATTCACTGCGAATGGTTCGCTCAAAATGGCTGCCAGCACTGTCAGGCATTCGCATAGCAAGTGCCTACTACTTCAACTATTCGCCACTAGTTTGCGATATCTCTCGCGGTAGAAATTACAAAAACCCGTCTTGGCCTCCGTTCTCCACCACGGCTTCTTTTGTACATAATTTATCAGTTTTTAAATAATGTGGCACATTGTAGTACGGCAAAATCTGATACATTCCCTCAATTCATTCATCCATGTAAAACAAAACGAGAAATCATTATAGGCTTGTGTATTTAAATGATGATAAAAAAAGGAAAAGCAGTCAACAATCCGAAGATGGTTTGAACAGCACAGTGCTTTACTAGGCACGGTCCTGTTTGGAGGTGGTATGCCGTTGCCTTCCTCCGACCTTCGAACTGACTTACCCAGCCAGTTATAGGGGGACCTACAGTTTAACGTGGGTTCCGAACCACTGTGATAGTCGATATTTTTGACATGAGCAATACTGGTGAAGGAAGAGGTGAAAGAAGTGGAAAGTGACAGATAAGAATCCTAGGACCTGGTGGGTATCGAATCCGCGACCTTTGGATTTGTAGTCTGGCACTCTACCACTGTGCAACCGAGGTGCTTATATACTCTCATATACCATTAATATATAACACTAGCCCTTGCAGTTACATAAAAGAAACGGGCTGTTAAATTTTTGAGGGCAGGTAGTGTAATAACATGATCCTTGCAAATGATGTTTTCCAGGCACTAAGAAATTTTGTTCTTCTTTCATTATGTTTATGTAGTGAGTAAGTTTGTTGTTAACATGTGTTGACTGATTTGTAGAGACTGAGGCTCATTTGTTGTCTACCTCAAGAAATGGTACTGTTAGTGTATGCAGTGCTTTAGAATGCGGTTTGCCCACTTTTCTGTTGGTGTACACCTACCAAGTATTTCAAAGCCATAGCATATCATACTTGGCTTCTTCTTGTGTATCCTGTTTGTGTCAGAAACACGGCGCTGGTAATATTAGCAGCACTTTAGGAAAAGGGTTTGCAACTGTTTACTTTTGCTGTACACCTATCAAGTACTTCAGTGCCATAGCATATAATTATCTTCTTATGTATTCTGAGTGTTTTTTCCTTTTCATGTTGCTGATTCCCAATGTCTAGAAATTTTGTTGAATTCGCTGTTAAAATAGAGCTGGTAGACTTATACCATAGTCTAATTATCTGCAGTGTGGATGTTCATTTGACTGGTTTTTGTGATGTACATTAAGGTATCAGTAACGTATTTTCCAATGTTGCTGCTTGGTGATATAATTCTAGGTTGCAATTTGATTTCGTTGGCACCAGATTCATATTGAGTGAAACTTGATGTAATGTAACATCTGAATAGCTATTTAATGGCAAGGCAAACATTGCACCTGTAATTTACAGTACTAAAAACTAAAATGTAGTCTAAACATATATTATCTGCATTTCTGACAAACTTTTTGTTGGTGTTAAACTTATTGCTTTGTAGGTGAAGCTCATTGTGCAGAGATGGCAATAAACAGTGTCACACCTTCATGTGAAGTGGAAATAGCTGTGCCCTCCACATCACAGATGTTCCACAGTGACATTACGGAATATGTTCCTAAGAAGATGGGATTACGCCAAAAGAAAAAGTTTGACAGAAAACTAATTGGCCTATTTACGACAGATTTCCAACCTTTTTCGATTGTCAATGACTTGGGCTTTCGTAATTTTCTAAATGAATTAAATCCTGCTTATGAAATCCCAAGCAGAAAGACAGTGAGAAATGTAATGTTGCCAGCAGCCTATGTTAAAACAAAACAAGAACTACAGGATGTCAGATCAGTTTCCTGACCACAGAATGTTGGACTTCTGCTGCCAATGAAAGTTCCATGGCTGTTACAGGACACTCCATTACTAAAGAGTACAAACTGCAGTCAGTATTGCTAGAATGTGCCCATTTTAGTGGCCCACATACCAGTGCAAATTTGTCCACTGCCCTAATTAAAATCAGGGACAAATTTTCTTTGAATAATAAAATATTGATTGTTGTTACAGACCATGCACCCAATATAAAAAAATGCAGTCTAATGAAACAAAAACAATGTGTCTTGAGGTTTATTCTGCACTTTTATTTGGATACACCAAGCATATAAGGGAATAGTTGCAGTGATATATTTTGCACTAGTGCATCAACAAGATGGCTTTTTTGGCAACAATGCAGTCACTTACACAGATTAGTATGTAGTGCGTTTTCCACAAATGAAAATTTACACTTAACAACTCTTGGTGGAGTTTCCATCTGGAAGATATGTATTCCCACTTTTTTCACAACATAAGCCTGAAAAGTCAATTTTCAATTGATTGATCTGTATTCACACTTTCGTTCCACTTTCACACGTGAAGCCTTAAAAGTAAACCCATGGCTTTCTAACCTAGACCTGTCTCAACACTGCAGGTGAATCTCCCAACATGTTCAAGATACCAGGGATTGGGGAGGAGACAAATTCATACTTTTCTTGTGTTAATGACCAATTACATGGCACAAATTTTATGCGTAGTGGACAGGGAGAGAGAGAGGAATTTTCATTATTCACTCAGTGTTTCAACAATCTTTTTCAATCTGGCACTGTTCACTCAATCATTTTCTGCACACATATATTATCAGTTGCTCTTTTAAGCTGAGAGCTCTACATTACTTATATTAGAGCTTCATGTTCGTTTCTCAGACTTTACAGATGAATGTGAAGTGAAGCAATTAGGCAGGGCATATCTGGCAAATCACGATTATCAGGCTTATTAATATTCTTTAAAATTGTTAATTATTAGCAACAGATCTACAGTTAGCATTAGGCCTATATGACTGCTACTATTTACTTTTACAGTAATGAAGACAAATTAGTACGGAAATTTCACATTTGCAGCATATCATCTCATTTAATATAGGCTATACTTACTACTGACTTATACGTTCAAATTTAGTTTCCTCTGTTCAAGCATATTTTTCGTAACACCGGATAAAAACATTACTACCACTTGAAAGTTGCGATTTGGACAGCCGACAGTGGTAAATCGCATAAGTATCGGTAAAAGTAGCAGGAATAGCATCAGTCGCAGAAGTAGCAAAATCGCGTAAGTCGCAGTTGGCGGAGGGATACAAGTTGTGATCTCGTAAGTTGCGATTCTGAACGAGGACACGTCGCAACTAATTACTGCACAACCCAACAACTTAACAGGCCAATGAGTTTGGCATTGCAATATCGGCTCGGTCAGAGATCCGAGCCCTCCAAAAATCCAGAAAAAAACCTGATACCTGATCTTCTGACAAGATTAGAAATAAAATTTGTCAATGGAGAACATAAAAACACAACGGAGATAAAATTTTGGAGATAATACAGACATAAAACGGAGATTTAAATTGGAGATAAAACAAAGTACAGAAAATGGAGGAAACAGTGATGACATAAAACACTTGGAACGGCGAAAGTGGTGAATAAAAACAGTTGCTCGAATGTCAGTGGCGCACACACACAATTAAAATGAGCATAGGGCAGCGGCCATGGTGAGACCGTCCGCTATTTGGAGTTAAAAAAAAAAAAAGAAACACAACTCACACTTCGAGAGATACACAAATAAAAGCTGATGGTGTCAGCTGCGGGTTGGCCGTCCACTGTTGTAAGATAAAACAATTTAACTAAAACACAACACACTTTTCGAAGCACAAAGGAGGTTCCGTAGATGGTGGGGCACTGACAGCATTTGAAGATGTGGTGTGGGGGGAAAAGGGGTGAAAGGAGATGGAGAGGGTGGGGAGGAGCCGCAGAGCCGGTAGGGAAGGGACGGGGCGCATGATGTCCCAGGAAGCCACGGGGAAGAAGGATAGGGGAGGGCGGTAAGAGGAGGAACCGGAGGGACGGAGGAGGGGAGAAGGGACAGGAAGGGAGGGATAGTCGGGGCCCTCAGGGAGAGAAAGGGGAGAGGGAGCAAGAAGAAGGATCAAAGCTGGTATGAAGGGTAGATGTCAGGTCGGAGGGCATCATCCGGGAGGGGGAGGGTACGGAAGTTGCCACGGGAAAGGATCCGGAGGGTGGACAAGTGGAGAGCAGGGGGAATACAGTGGTGGAGGCGCGGCAATGTACCAGGTGCAGAGAGGAGGGGATGGACTAGAGGATTAGGCGGATCTGATTTGCGGGATATGTAACGGAGGCGGAGATTTTCAATAAAGAGAACGAGTCTGGGGAAAGTAATGAGATCATAGAGGATCCGCGTGGGGGAAGGGGGATAAAGTGGGATACGGAAGGCGAGGCGGAGGGCATGGCGTTCCAGTATCTCCAGAGATTTGTAGAAGGATGGGGGAGCGGAAATCCAGGCGGGATGGGCGACACAGAGGACTGGGCGGATGAGGGATTTGTAGGTATAGAGGATGGTAGAAGGGTTGAGGCCCCATGTTCGGCCAACAAGGAGTTTGAGGAGGCGGAGGCGGGAGCGGGCTTTTTCTTGGACAGCGCGTAGATGGGGAGTCCAGGAGAGGGTGCGATCAATAGTGAGGTCCAGGTACTTTAGGGTAGGGGTGAGACGAATGGGACGGTTATGAAGGGTCAGATAAAAATCTCGGGGACGGAAGGAACGGGTTGTACGACCTACGATGATCGCCTGGGTTTTGGTAGGATTTATAGACAGGAGCCACTGGTTGCACCAAGCGGCAAAGAGGTCAAGGTGTTCTTGGAGCAGGCGGTTGGAACGGGCAAGGGTGGGAGCTAAGGCAAGGAACGCGGTGTCGTCAGCATATTGGAAAAGGTGTACGGGAGGGGCAGGCTTAGGCATATCCGAGGTATACAGGAGGTACAGGAGGGGAGAAAGGACAGAGGGATAAAAAAGACGGGAGTCGGTGTTGTGGATGGTAACATAGGTGGGGCGGTCGGAGAGGAAGGAGGCAATGACCCGGACGAGGTTGATGGGAAGAGCATAGGTTTGGAGTTTGAAGAGCAGGCCAGAGTGCCAGACCCGATCGTAGGCCCGTTCAAGGTCTAAGGACACAAAGATGGCGGCATGACGGGAATTTAGCTGGAGGGAAAGGAGTTGCGTAAGTCGAAGGAGTTGGTCGTCAGTGGAGAAAGAAGGACGAAAGCCACACTGGGTGTCGGGGAGAAGGCGGTGGAGGTGGAGGTGGTGATGGATGCGACGGGACAGAATGGATTCGAAGACCTTGCTGAACACTGGGGTGAGGCAAATCGGGCGGTAGGAGGAGGCATCAGAGGGGGGTTTGTTGGGTTTTAGGAACATGAGGACTCGGGAGATTTTCCACAGGCGGGGGTAGCAGCCAGTGTAGAGGATGGTGGTATAGAGGGAAGCAAGAGTGGTGAGGAAAGGGAGGGGACATTCTTTGAGGTGGCGGTATGTGATGCGATCGTGGCCGGGAGCTGTGTTGCGTTTGGTGCGCAGTATTAATTGTATGTCGTGTACAGTGATGGGGGTGTTAATGTCCGATGGGGGGATGTGGTCCAGGTAATGGAAGCCAGGAGCCAGGGGTGGGATGGAGACATCGGTTTTTTCATGGACATCTGGGAACAAGGAATAATCAAAGTTAGGATTTTCAGGGATGGAGAATACATCAGAGAGGAAAGAGGCAAAATGGTTGGCCTTACTGGCATTATCAGGAAGGGGCTGGTCAAGGTGGAGGAGAGGGTATGTGGGCATAGGTTTCGATCCAGTGAGGCGGTGGAAGGCGTTCCAATACCGAGACGAGTTGATTGGGAGGTGGGCACTAAGCCGTGTCACTGTCTGATGCCAGTCCCGGCGTTTTTTGGCAGTCAGGAGGCTGCGCACGTGTCGCTGGAGTTGCCGATGGCGGAGGAGTGTATCCCGGTCACGGGTTCGCAGGAAGGAGCGGTACAGGCGGCGGGATTCCCGCAGAAGAAGGACAGCCTGTGGAGGAAGTGTGGGACGGTGCGGTTGGACAGCTTTGGTAGGGATGTGCGAATGGATAGCATCAGACAAGGTCTGCTGAAGGAAGGAGGCAGCTTGGTCGATATCATCGGGAGCGTGTAGGGGGAGATGGTGGCTTTCGACCTGATGGGTGATGGAGAGGCGAAAGGCATCCCAGTCTGCTCGGGAGTAGTCATGGACGAGTTTAGGAGGTGGAGGTGGGCGAGGATTCTGTGGGCGATGGACATTGTGTGTGAGGGTAAGGAGAACAGGGTCGTGATCACTGCCTATGGGGTCAAGAACGTCAGCGGTGATGCGCCCAAGGAGATTGGGAGAGACAATGACGACATCAGGGGTGGTGTTGCTACAGGGTCGGGAGTGGCGTGGGAGTGGGACAATGTCGCCATTGATGGTAGGAATGAACTGATGCCACCGACGGAGTTCGGCAGGAGAGCGGGAGTGGATATTGAGATCAGCGGCGACCACGTAGGTTGTGAAGGTGCTATCAATGTGAGCAAGGAAGTCATAAGGGATGGGAACATGGGAGCGGATATAAATAGTAGCACAGGTGACAGTGAGGGAAGGGAGGAAGAGGGAGTGGATGAGATGTTCATAAGGGATGTTGAGGAGGGGATGTGGCCGAACTGGGTGGTGTCGGAGATGGCCGAAAGCCACTCCACCTCGTGCAGGGGGATGGGGAGAGTCGTGACGGTGTAGGATATAGGGTGTGGTACTGACATGTATGTGAGGGAGGAGGAAGGTTTCGTTGAGGAGAAAGGCATCCACGCGGTGTTAGTTCAAGGTGTTCATCAGGTGGAGCTTATTGGTGGGAAGGGAGCGAATATTGGTTACTCCGTTGACTGAGAATATAATATAGGACCTTCTATCACAGAAACTGCAGGGTATAAAGTGATCTCTTCATAAACAGTCAAAAGGCACGGGCACTTGCCGGAATGATCATGACAGCACAAATATTTGTAATTGATATGCGTCAGCAAGCGGCAATGGCTTCTAAAATTCAGCTGCAAAATTACGAATTGTGAGATACGTCGGTTTCCCAATTGATGCTTCAATGGTACTTGGAATGTCGATGCCTGCGCTCGCCAGCAACCAACAGATGTCTCTGCGGTCACGAAACCTCCAGTCCTCGGTACCCACTTCTGCTTTTAATTTATTTACCTCTTGATGGAACGACACACAGATTTTTCACAAACACAGTCCTATTTGTTCTATTCGTTATATTAAAAAATCATTTAATACCATATCGCCCTAGATTTCTAAACGTAAGCCTGTTTCTATTTGGGACATGAAGCAAACGTTTTATTCACTAGGACGGCAACACTACAGCGATCTCGAACGTCTCGAACGTATTGTCGCATCCTATTGTCGCTGCCAGCCTGCCCATCCAGGGGCTTCAAAAATAAATAAATAAATAACCAGTAATTAATTAATAACAAAACCCTGTAGTCCCTACAGATATTGCGAATCCCACAGCGTCTGCATTCTTCTGAAGGCTAGACACACGTGCGTCTTTTGCAAACCATACAACTGTTGCCTTACGGACGTAAAAGTATCCCACGGCATTCTTTTCCTAATCGTTTAACAGCTGCCGTCAGGCACTACGCACGCAATATACTCATCTCTGCAAATTACGCATTTTCTCCCATAACAGAAGTAGCTGTGTCTTTGCAAATTGTACCGGCGTCGGCTGGACCCAAACAAAGCACAAACTCTCCCACAGAACTCTGCCATAGCATATCAGCTTATTTCTGGAACAATTTTTGCGTATTTCCAGGTTCGGAAAATGTGAATTTGCGTGAAGGGGGATATATATATTTTTAAATATTTTTGACATCTTGTGAAATGTGTCTCGGTGTGTCGAATACGTGTGATTCACAAGGACACGTGAAATGCACCAGGAAGGTAAGATAAGTTCTGTTTCCTAATTAGATCAAACATGGTAAATGAAAAACAGAGTATTCTTAACGTAAGACCACCACACTCAGGTACTGGCTCCATGAGGGGGCGAGGGTTCAAACTGAAAATTGTTGTCACGTCACCAAACGAAACAAACCAAACCACCCCAAAGTGGACAACGGAGAGAAAAGGAACGTCGCGAAGGGGACCGAGGGAAGGCAAAGCCCCCAGGCCACCCAACGTCCTGTTTTTCTAAGTTTTCCTAGGGACCCAATAAATAAATTTAAATAAATTATTACCATTAATAATAATTAATCATAGACAACAGGAATACCTGAATATATAAAGCAGAGTGTCCGTATGGGTGTACGTGTTGCATGCAAATCTACAGTTTTGTTCCAATATTTATGAAATTTTGTACAAGTAAGCTTCAATGCATAAGGACGGTCGCCGTAAGTGTAAGAATCACATACGATATATAGTTCACGAGATATGACGTCATAAACAATAAGATGTGCGAAAAAACTGCTGCATTTTGCGAAAATGCTGCTCATTTTGTCCTAAACCATTGGACCAATTTCAACCAAATTTGGCACACACGTTCCTTTCCATGAGTTAACAATTTCTGCATGGCTAAGAATCACATAGTGCACATGGTACAAAAGATAATACGTCATAACCATTAGAAATCGCAAAAAATGCCATATTTCGAAATACACTGTATGAGAATGACAGCGACTTGCAATTTCGAACCTTTATTACTAAGTAAACTTTTTCTCGCTGATAACCATAGAAAATGATGAAAGGAAAAAGGCTTCTCGCTTTCTACTTCTCCGCTGTTTACGGAGTAAAAGCTACAGCTGTCGGTATGACGTTACAATTTATAATTTCTACACTACAAATTGTAGCCGCAGGAAATTTTACAGACAGTATACAGACATATAGCTGAGTGTACCGTCTAACCTGTATCACAGTACGAGATATGAGCACATTAACAATAATATTCATGGAAAACCGCCTCATCACGCATCAAGTTTTAATCTATTACTTATTTAGTACAAATTGTATTTCTACAGTCACTTGTTTCAGATAAAGCATTGTTGTATCTTCCTAACTTACTTCGAGTGTGTATATGTGTGGAGGGGGGGGGATTACACAAAAAATAAATTTATATTACTATCTAAGCAAACACTAAACTATATATACATGTGGCATCTGTACCGAGAGAACAGACGTCAATTCTGATCCTGCAGTTGTTATTAGTCAACATTCATAGAATATATGACATTAACTGCGATTGGGCAAAGCTGAAAATGTGTACCCAGCCGGGATTCGAACCCGGGTCTCCTGCATTCTAGGCAGTTGCGCTGACCCCTACACCACTGGGGACACGGTGATCACCGCACCTGCAAGGGCTACCTAAGCACGCCTCCCGTCAGACACAAATTCCCAGCTTCGCCCTGCCCACAGTACTCAAACTCGTAGTTATGAACTAATTCCCGTAAGAGGAAGGGCTTCAAACTTTGCCCACCCCTCCCCACTAACGATAGGATCATTGCCCGTCACCGGCATATTATATATATACATGTGGCTTACTCTTACGGGAATTAGTTCATAACTACGAGTTTGAGTAGTGTGGGCAGGGCGAAGCTGGGAATTTGTATCTGACGGGAGGCGTGCTTAGGTAGTCCTTGCAGGTGCGGTGATCACCGCGTCCCAGTGGTGCATTCCGCGTGAGGCAGCCGTGCTGTGTGGACGCTGTTGTTTACATCCTCGCTGCTGGTGGCTGAGCGCTGTGTGGTAAGTGTACGCTTTTACCGTCCCTTATTCTCCACGTTAATATAGACACAGAATGGCGTAATGGATCAACAACTACGAAAGGATACATTGAAAATAAGTTTCGACCCGAACTTTAAGGGACCTAGATCATTTGAAGTTGAGAATTTTGTAGAAGAAGAAATGAAACTTTCCGCGGATGACATAATTGGAATATACCTGTCGATGGTTAGTAGTACTGTTTACTTGAAGTTGACGAGCTCAGAAAAATGTGAACAAGTAGTTGCAACCTGCGATGGCATTTTGAAAATCAAACATTCCGATGGTAATGTAGGAACGGTCCGAGTCACGCATGCAGGACTAGGTATACGAACTCTAAGGATTTTTGAGTTAACGTTCGAAATATCAGCGGAACAAATCAATGTCAAACTATGAGAATACGGAACTATCATTAGTAACGTCGCCGAAAAGTGGTCTAGTTTTCATAAATTCCCGGTTTTGAAGGGTGTACGGCAAGTGAAACTCGATTTGCTAAAGCACATACCCTCGTACATCACTGTTTGTGGGTATAGAGCTATAGTGATGTACGACGGACAACCGAGAACGTGCGCAGCCTGCGGGTCGACAGAACACGTCCGTGCCCAGTGCGTTCAGCGGCGCGTGGCGCAGCTACCGACAGGAGAGAGGGACGGGCCAAGCGCGATGTCCAAGTTACCTGTGACGTATGTCGCGGCAGTCGGCGCAAACGTTGGACCGGAACCAAACGTAGATCCGACACTAATAGACGACATTGACTCCAAGGAAACCACCGCACCTATAGAATCTATGATCATCGATGCCACATCTGCTAACAAGGATGGAGATAGTGGCCAACACAGCGCACAGAATGACTCCGCTGTTAAAGAAGGGAGACCCAACATACTACCCGAAGAAGGAGACGTCAACGACGTGACGGAATCTATGAAAGACGTTATTGCAGAACCTACCCCTATGGCTACCCCCACCGATCGAGACTGTAGTCAACGTTTAGAACAGCATGAGAACAACCACGTGGAAAAAGGACTCGACAAATGTCGAGCCGATTGTGTCATTCCCAAGGACACTCTCTTAGAGACGTCTGAGACCGATGACAATCAGAATACAGACTCGTCCCCAAAGAAACTCAAAAAACGCGGGAGAGCTCATCAGGGAGCCGCAAAAAACGCACAAATTCTGCGTGATAAAGCAAAAATGATTGCCCAAACACTGACTGCAAATTCGCAAGAAACCACCTCCGCAAAACGACAAATTTCGAAGAAATCGAAAACAGCCATTACCGAACAAGACCGTGAGAGTGTGACCTCAATAAAATGTAGCGAGATGATGGATTATGACCAAGTTAGAGAGAAAACCTTGTCAGGAAGTACACAAGAAGACGCGAACAACCTCGAAAGAATGGGCAGCCGAGGTTGACGCCTGCACTTATGATACAGAGATGGCGGAACACCGAGAAGACGCAGGAGGGGCGTCGTCCGCATCCGGATTGGTGGAGTCCCAGCACCCGCGAAATGACGTCCCGGATGCAATCCTGACCGAGGACGACCCGGAATTCTATTAAATCGAAATAGCCAACATCGTAACATGACAACACAAACAGTGAGGAAGACCTATCAAACATGACATCTCTACAGGCGTACAGAGTTGCGACTCTGAATATTAACAAAATCAGTAGCACGCTAAAATTTCGAAAGCTCCAAGACTTTTTGTACGCAGCCGATATTGACATAGTATATTTGCAAGAGGTAAAGGAGATTCCTTATACCGCATCACTGGCTACAACGTCATAATGAACCCCGGACTGGGCAATGGCCTCGGTACAGCAATATTGACTAAAGAAGGGATACGAACTAAAAATGTCGAGAAACTGCCGAACAGCCGAGGTATAGTTTCCACTGTGAACAGTACTCGATTTATTAACATTTACACTCCCTCTGGAACAGGAAATAAATGCCTAAGAGCACAGTTTTTCAAGGAAGACATAGTTCCTCTCTTTTTACCACGATCCGCACAAACTATTTTTGCGGGTGATTTTAACTGCGTCCTTAGTCCAAAGGACCAGACGCCCAATTTTAATAAATCAGTTGAGTTAGAGACGATCGTACGAGACTTAAAGTTCATTGATACGTGGAAGGAAACACACGGTGATAGACCCGGTTTCACCCATGTTACTAGTCGCTCTGCCAGCCGTATTGATAGAATTTACGTAACATGTAATCTGCGAGGCCACATTTTACAATCCGATAGATGGCCTACCGTATTCTCTGACCACGTAGCGTACATATGCACTATAAATCTTGCAAAACAGGGGACCTACAGAGGGAAAGGATCGTGGAAACTAAACGTTTCTCATCTTTCCGATCTAGAATGCCGCGCAGCCTTCTGTAATACGTGGGCAGAATGTGAGAGAAAGTTTTCAAGATACAACTCCGCTGTTATTTGGTGGATAAAATGTGCCAAGCCGGCGATAATAAAAACTTTAAAAATCTACTCTCGCGAATGAAGTGCATGGCAGAAGAAGACTGTAGAATTTTATTTTCACTGTTTACGAGAATTATATAGCCAAGATGCAACTATAATCGTAAATCACACACAGATAAAACGAATACAAGCCAAATTATTAACGCTGAAGCGACAACAACTTGAAGGATGCAAAGTTCGAACGCGCCTGAAAAATACGATACCAGAAGAAACGACGTCTATGTTTCATGTCATACAGGAAATCAAGCGGACAAACCGAAAAATTTTGACAATTGAAAACTACTGACGGAAGACTATTGACAGAACAAGTGGAAATAAGGGAAGAAGTGCACAAACATTTTACAGCACTATTAGCAGACAAACCAACAGACGAAACAGCGCAGGAAACCATTACGTCGAATTTGTCAGGAAGACTGAGTCCTGAGGACGCGGAAGAACTTGCTGCAGAGATAACAGAAGAAGATGTCATAGACGCTATTCGAAGAAGCCCGGAAAATAAGTCCCCAGATCTTGATGGCCTACCTGCAGAACTATATCAAATATTCCGACAACAGTTATCCAGTAAGTTGACATTAGTGTGTAATGAACTAATGAATATGAACGAAATCCCGAACGAGTTTTGTGAAGGCTCCGTGGTCTTAGTCCCCAAAACTTCAGGAGAGAAGACTATCGAGAATTTTAGACCCCTAACACTATTAAATAGTGATTATAAAATCTTTACAAGAGTAATAATGCAAAGATTAAATTCAGTCATAACGACCATTACTGGAGCCTATCAAACGAGTGTAGGGAAAAACAGAACTATGTACAACACATTAAGCGACTACCGCGATAAATAGCAACCGCAGATGCCTGTGATATCAAGTGTGCTATCGTGTCCTTCGACTTTGCGAAAGCTTTTGATTCAGTCGACCATTCGTATATTTTTAGAATATTAACACAGGCTCATTTCCCGCAAAAAGTTGTAACCACTATTAAAAACCTACTGACTAGCGGTACGTCCAAAATCAGTATTAACGGGCAACTCAGTAGGCCGATAAAGAGCTCGGTCCGACAGGGATGCCCCATATCTATGGCACTTTTTGCGTTAGTGCTTGAATCTCTCCTGTTCACGCTCACACAAGAACTCCAAGGATTACAACTACATGGTCAGAAAATAGTCTGTCACGCGTACGCGGATGACGTCAGTTGTATAGTGACAGACGAAAGCGAGCTAGCAACCGCAATTCACATCATATCTCGATATCAAGCCGCGTCAGGAGCCACACTAAACCGGAAAAAGTCAGGAATTTTGAACATTGGACGAGGCATAGAATTTAGAACCGAGCACATAAAACTTGTGGACAAACTCGAAACCCTTGGAATCGAATTCACGCGCAGTATCAACAACAGTGCTGCCCTCAACTACAGGAGACTGCTGGAAACAATTAGAGCTAGCACACAGCAATATGTTTTGCGAAACATAAATGCAATACAAAAAGTACATCTAGCAAACACATACATCACCTCGAAAGTCAACTTAGTTGCTCAGCTGCTACCGCTCCCTCGCACAATAGCGCATCGAATGCTTCTAGCAGCGCTCGGCCACTTTGTAAGCAGAGGGCAGATATTTAAAGTAAAATACGACACTCTTACATTAGCAACGCGAAAGGGAGGCCTTAACTTGACAGATATCTATGTCAAGGCCCAAGCTTTGTATCTCAGTATAACATTTAAACTGTGGCAAAGATCACCCAACGCACTTGTGAGTCACTTACTACAAGAAATAGCTCCGGATACCATAGAACCACCTATGGATGTACGCCACATTCCGACTGCATTCAATCATCTCAAGAATTTTCTTCTGGAGTATAGCTATATTAAACGCCGTATTTCCGAGAAAGATCTGTACAAAGTTAAAGAAGTATACAACGCGATGATGGAAAACAAACAGAGAAATGTAATAGAGAACAAATATAACTGGAACAAAATCTGGGAAAACGTACAGGACGCGAACTTACCAATGAGCGTGCGGTCCACATGGTACTTGGCAGTTAACAGAAAACTCCCGACCAAATCCAAGTTGTACGACATTCACCTGGCAGAAACGCCAAATTTCATTAGTTGCAATCTCATAGACTCGTATGAACATAGATTTACATGTCACCTTGTACAGGAGATATGGCTGCTCTGTAGAACAAAACTTGCAAGTATGCTGCGAACGTCTCCCAACATGATCGTACCGGCTCGACTGCTCAATCCCGACGAAGTGCCTTACCCTCCCGCCAAAAGGAGAGCAGTCAACTGGCTAAAAGGACACACGGTCCAGTATTTATTATCGAACAGAGAAAAGAAGAAAGAAGATTACTGGATGTATTTACAGACAGAACATCACAAACTGAAACGACAGAAGAATTATAAAGACAACTATGCGAATTTTTTTACTATAACGTTGCAATAGATAAAAAAAAAATAAAAAAAAAAAATAAAAAGAAATTAAAAAATAAATGAATACAAAAAAAATCTACGAGACTTATTTATTTAGCTATGTTTAGTGCGACCTACCATACTTGCTTTTCGTCTACTACGTGTCATCTATTCTACCAATCTTTACTAAGGAATTATGATTTAGTTTCATAAACCGCTGGTTTCAAGAACCAATATTCACATTGCCAATGAAGGCAATTTTTATTTCTGTGAAGAAGAGGTGTGTTTTTCTTATAACTACAAGTTTACACCACGTATTAGATTTTTTCCAAGTTCTACGTGTTTCCTCTTATTATTGAACTAAAAAACATTTCATTTGCACTGCTCAATGTCTCAATTGTCGCACCACAAAATATTACTATTTCTAAAGCAGAAGTTAACATCCACGCTAAAGAAGCACTCATTTAATTATGACGGAAGACGCCGTTTAAATTCATTATTCATTTTAAAACTATTGAAGAAACCGTCGGATTCCGCATGGAAGAAAAAAAAAATTAATTCAAAATGAATAACTTCAGTTACATGGCGGTTGAAGCCGACGCCGAGGAAGGCAAATTTGGCGAGCGGAAGAACAGGTTGAAGGGGAGGAAGGAGACCCAAAAAAAAAAAAAAAAAAAAAAAAAAAAGAAATGGTGTAGGGGTCAGCACAACTGCCTAGAAAGTAGGAGACCCGGGTTCGAATCCCGGCTGGGTACACATTTTCAGCTTTGCCCAATCGCAGTTGATGTCATATATTCTATGAATGTTGAATAATAACAACTGCAGGGTCAGAAGTGACGTCTGTTCTCTCGGAACAGACGCCACATGTATTTATAGTTTAGTGTTTGCTTAGATAGTAATATAAATTTATTTTTTGTGTAATCCCCCCCTCCACACATATACACACTCGAAGTAAGTTAGGAAGATACAACAATGCTTCATCTGAAACAAGTGACTGTAGAAATACAATTTGTACTAAATAAGTAATAGATTAAAACTTGATGTGTGATGAGGCGGTTTTCCATGAATATTATTGTTAATGTGCTCATATCTCGTACTGTGATACAGGTTAGACGGTACACTCAGCTATATGTCTGTATACTGTCTGTAAAATTTCCTGCGGCTACAATTTGTAGTGTAGAAATTATAAATTGTAACGTCATACCGACAGCTGTAGCTTTTACTCCGTAAACAGCGGAGAAGTAGAAAGCGAGAAGCCTTTTTCCTTTCATCATTTTCTATGGTTATCAGCGAGAAAAAGTTTACTTAGTAATAAAGGTTCGAAATTGCAAGTCGCTGTCATTCTCATACAGTGTATTTCGAAATATGGCATTTTTTGCGATTTCTAATGGTTATGACGTATTATCTTTTGTACCATGTGCACTATGTGATTCTTAGCCATGCAGAAATTGTTAACTCATGGAAAGGAACGTGTGTGCCAAATTTGGTTGAAATTGGTCCAATGGTTTAGGACAAAATGAGCAGCATTTTCGCAAAATGCAGCAGTTTTTTCGCACATCTCATTGTTTATGACGTCATATCTCGTGAACTATATATCGTATGTGATTCTTACACTTACGGCGACCGTCCTTATGCATTGAAGCTTACTTGTACAAAATTTCATAAATATTGGAACAAAACTGTAGATTTGCATGCAACACGTACACCCATACGGACACTCTGCTTTATATATTCAGGTATTCCTGTTGTCTATGATTAATTATTATTAATGGTAATAATTTATTTAAATTTATTTATTGGGTCCCTAGGAAAACTTAGAAAAACAGGACGTTGGGTGGCCTGGGGGCTTTGCCTTCCCTCGGTCCCCTTCGCGACGTTCCTTTTCTCTCCGTTGTCCACTTTGGGGTGGTTTGGTTTGTTTCGTTTGGTGACGTGACAACAATTTTCAGTTTGAACCCCCGCCCCGTCATGAGTGTGGTGGTCTTACGTTAAGAATACTCTGTTTTTCATTTACCATGTTTGATCTAATTAGAAAACAGAACTTATCTTACTGTCCTGGTGCATTTCACGTGTCCTTGTGAATCACACGTATTCCACACACCGAGACACATTTCACAAGATGTCAAAAATATTTAAAAATATATATATCCCCCTTCACGCAAATTCACATTTTCCGAACCTGGAAATACGCTAAAACTGTTCCAGAAAGAAGCTGATATGCTATGGAAGAGTTCTGTGGGAGAGTTTGTGCTTTGTTTGGGTCCAGCCGACGCCGGTACAATTTGCAAAGGCACAGCTACTTCTGTTATGGGAGAAAATGCGTAATTGGCAGAGATGAGTATATTGCGTGCGTAGTGCCTGACAGCAGCTGTTAAACGATTAGGAAAAGAATGCCGTGGGATACTTTTACGTCCGTAAGGCAACAGTTGTATGGTTTGCAAAAGACGCACGTGTGTCTAGCCTTCAGAAGAATGCAGACGCTGTGGGATTCGCAATATCTGTAGGGACTACAGGGTTTTGTTATTAATTAATTACTGGTTATTTATTTATTTATTTTTGAAGCCCCTGGATGGGCAGGCTGGCAGCGACAATAGGATGCGACAATACGTTCGAGACGTTCGAGATCGCTGTAGTGCTGCCGTCCTAGTGAATAAAACGTTTGCTTCATGTCCCAAATAGAAACAGGTTTACGTTTAGAAATCTAGGGCGCTATGGTATTAAATGATTTTTTTAATATAACGAATAGAACAAATAGGACTGTGTTTGTGAAAAATCTGTGTGTCGTTCCATCAAAAGGTAAATAAATGAAAAACAGAAGTGGGTACCGAGGACTTGCCAAGGCTGGAGGTTTCGTGACCGCAGAGACATCTGTTGGTTGCTGGCGAGCGCAGGCATCGACATTCCAAGTACCATTGAAGCATCAATTGGGAAACCGACGTATCTCACAATTCATAATTTTGCAGCTGAATTGTAGAAGCCATTACCGCTTGCTGACGCATATCAATTACAAATATTTGTGCTGTCATGATCATTCCTGCAAGTGCCCGTGCCTTTTGACTGTTTATGAAGAGATCACTTTATACCCTGCAGTTTCTGTGATAGAAGGTCCTATATTATATTCCCAGTCATCGGAGTAATCTTGTCAGAAGATCAGGTTTTTTCTGGATTTTTGGAGGGCTCTGACCGAGCCGATATTGCAATGCCGAACTCATTGGCCTGTTAAGTTGTTGGGTTGTGCAGTAATTAGTTGCGACGTGTCCTCGTTCAGAATCGCAACTTACGAGATCACAACTTGTATCCCTCCGCCAACTGCGACTTACGCGATTTTGCTCCTTCTGCGACTGATGCTATTCCTGCTACTTTTACCGCTACTTATGCGATTTACCACTGTCGGCTGTCCAAATCGCAACTTTCAAGTGGTAGTAATGTTTTTACCCGGTGTTACGAAGAATATGCTTGAACAGAGGAAACTAAATTTGAACTTATAAGTCAGTAGTAAGTATAGCCTATATTAAATGAGATGATATGCTGCAAATGTGAAATTTCCGTACTAATTTGTCTTCATTACTGTAAAAGTAAATAGTAGCAGTCATATAGGCCTAATGCTAACTGCAGATCTATTGCTAATAATTAACAATTTTAAAGAATATTAATAAGCCTGATAATCGTGATTTGCCAGATATGCCCTGCCTAATTGCTTCACTTCACATTCATCTGTAAAGTCTGAGAAACGAACATGAAGCTCTAATATAAGTAATGTAGAGCTCTCAGCTTAAAAGAGCAACTGATAATATATGTGTGCAGAAAATGATTGAGTGAACAGTGCCAGATTGAAAAAGATTGTTGAAACACTGAGTGAATAATGAAAATTCCTCTCTCTCTCCCTGTCCACTACGCATAAAATTTGTGCCATGTAATTGGTCATTAACACAAGAAAAGTATGAATTTGTCTCCTCCCCAATCCCTGGTATCTTGAACATGTTGGGAGATTCACCTGCAGTGTTGAGACAGGTCTAGGTTAGAAAGCCATGGGTTTACTTTTAAGGCTTCACGTGTGAAAGTGGAACGAAAGTGTGAATACAGATCAATCAATTGAAAATTGACTTTTCAGGCTTATGTTGTGAAAAAAGTGGGAATACATATCTTCCAGATGGAAACCCCACCAAGAGTTTTTAAGTGTAATTTTTCATTCGTGGAAAACGCACTAAATACTTATCTGTGTAAGTGACTGCATTGTTGCCAAAAAAGCCATCTTGTTGCTACACTAGTGCAAAATATATCCCTGCAACTATTCCCTTATATGCTTGGTGTAGCCAAATAAAAGTGCAGAATAAACCTCAAGACACATTGTTTTTGTTTCAGTAGACTGCATTTTTATATTGGGTGCATTGTCTGTAACAACAATCAATATTTTATTATTCAAAGAAAATTTGTCCCTAATTTTAAATTTGCACTGGTATGTGGGCCACTAAAATGGGCACATTCTAGCAATAATGACTGCAGTTTGTACTCTTTAGTAATGGAGTGTCCTGTAACAGCCATGTAACTTTCATTGGCAGCAGAAGTCCAACATTCTGTGCTCAGGCAAACTGTTCTGACATCCTGTAGTTCTTGTGCCACTGTTTGTTTTGTTTTAACATAGGCTGCTGGCAACATTACATTTCTCACTGTCTTTCTGCTTGGGATTTCATAAGCAGGATTTAATTCATTTAGAAAATTACGAAAGCCCAAGTCATTGACAATCGAAAAAGGTTGGAAATCTGTCGTAAATAGGCCAATTAGTTTTCTGTCAAACTTTTTCTTTTGGCGTAATCCCATCTTCTTAGGAACATATTCCGTAATGTCACTGTGGAACATCTGTGATGTGGAGGGCACAGCTATTTCCACTTCACATGAAGGTGTGACACTGTTTATTGCCATCTCTGCACAATGAGCTTCACCTACAAAGCAATAAGTTTAACACCAACAAAAAGTTTGTCAGAAATGCAGATAATATATGTTTAGACTACATTTTAGTTTTTAGTACTGTAAATTACAGGTGCAATGTTTGCCTTGCCATTAAATAGCTATTCAGATGTTACATTACATCAAGTTTCACTCAATATGAATCTGGTGCCAACGAAATCAAATTGCAACCTAGAATTATATCACCAAGCAGCAACATTGGAAAATACGTTACTGATACCTTAATGTACATCACAAAAACCAGTCAAATGAACATCCACACTGCAGATAATTAGACTATGGTATAAGTCTACCAGCTCTATTTTAACAGCGAATTCAACAAAATTTCTAGACATTGGGAATCAGCAACATGAAAAGGAAAAAACACTCAGAATACATAAGAAGATAATTATATGCTATGGCACTGAAGTACTTGATAGGTGTACAGCAAAAGTAAACAGTTGCAAACCCTTTTCCTAAAGTGCTGCTAATATTACCAGCGCCGTGTTTCTGACACAAACAGGATACACAAGAAGAAGCCAAGTATGATATGCTATGGCTTTGAAATACTTGGTAGGTGTACACCAACAGAAAAGTGGGCAAACCGCATTCTAAAGCACTGCATACACTAACAGTACCATTTCTTGAGGTAGACAACAAATGAGCCTCAGTCTCTACAAATCAGTCAACACATGTTAACAACAAACTTACTCACTACATAAACATAATGAAAGAAGAACAAAATTTCTTAGTGCCTGGAAAACATCATTTGCAAGGATCATGTTATTACACTACCTGCCCTCAAAAATTTAACAGCCCGTTTCTTTTATGTAACTGCAAGGGCTAGTGTTATATATTAATGGTATATGAGAGTATATAAGCACCTCGGTTGCACAGTGGTAGAGTGCCAGACTACAAATCCAAAGGTCGCGGATTCGATACCCACCAGGTCCTAGGATTCTTATCTGTCACTTTCCACTTCTTTCACCTCTTCCTTCACCAGTATTGCTCATGTCAAAAATATCGACTATCACAGTGGTTCGGAACCCACGTTAAACTGTAGGTCCCCCTATAACTGGCTGGGTAAGTCAGTTCGAAGGTCGGAGGAAGGCAACGGCATACCACCTCCAAACAGGACCGTGCCTAGTAAAGCACTGTGCTGTTCAAACCATCTTCGGATTGTTGACTGCTTTTCCTTTTTTTATCATCATTTAAATACACAAGCCTATAATGATTTCTCGTTTTGTTTTACATGGATGAATGAATTGAGGGAATGTATCAGATTTTGCCGTACTACAATGTGCCACATTATTTAAAAACTGATAAATTATGTACAAAAGAAGCCGTGGTGGAGAACGGAGCAAGATGGGGTGGAGGCCAAGACGGGGTTTTTGTAATTTCTACCGCGAGAGATATCGCAAACTAGTGGCGAATAGTTGAAGTAGTAGGCACTTGCTATGCGAATGCCTGACAGTGCTGGCAGCCGTTTTGAGCGAACCATTCGCAGTGAATACATCCAAACGTGTTTTTGTCTGTGCTGATATAATTATTCGTCATTTTCAGACGTGAAAAGGTAAGACAAGTAATTGTTTCTCATACTCTTGAGTATTATAAATGAAAAACCAGCTTGTTTAGCAATAAATTAATGCATGCAATTACTAATTGAATATATCCTTGGTGCTATGATAATAACCTAACGTAAAAGTGGTCCCTGGGGGCAAGACGGGAAAACCTAGTGGCAGAGCAAGATGGGGTACCCCATCTTGCCCTCCCACTAGGTACTCCGTCTTTCCCCACATGACATAACATGAACTCGCAACCGTGTTGACTGCCATAAACGGTTTCAAAAAAGCAGGAATTTGCCCTTTCGAACCAAACATCTTTCCAGATTCAGTGTTTGAAGCCTCTGTTACTACAGACACTCCTTTAACTACAATTTGAGGCCGCTAACGTTTCTGTCAATAATAATGACCAAGGAGAGGCAATCAGTTGCTTCACATAAGACACAAGCGATGGTCCTGTCAACCAAGCCGGTACTAAAGAGCAAGATGCGCTTGCCGTAGGCCTAAGCCCAGGGTCCTCACTTTGGTTGGAATGATAATAACCCCAATTACCACACTACAAACAAGCAGGCTTCTGAGAACAACACCAATCAGTTAAGGTCATTTGCTGTTTCACCCGAACAGCTTGTCCCGATCCCTCATGTCGGAAAGAAACACACCTGAAAAACAGTCCTCAAAAAAAGGCAAAACGGTTGTCATTACGAGCTCCCCTTACAGAAGAGAATTCCTGGAGAGTGGAAGTTAAGCTTGGAAAAAAAGAAGGAAAGATTCACCTGAGAAGACTGTTAAAAAATCCTTCTTTGTTTCTAAAGGCACAAGTGGGAAGAATAAAAAAGCAATGACGAACTTGGCAAAGAAGATAAAAGAAAATTGAAGAAGAAAGCACATTAGAAGAAGGTGACACTGCGTGCCTGTATTGCGGCTGTTTCTACTCGCAGTCAACAAAAGAATGGCTGTCATGCATCTCTTGCGAAAAATGGGCTCACTGTTCATGTGAGGGAGAAGAGAACGAGGATGTCGAGGTATATCGTGTGTGAATTTTGCTTACAAAACGACGATAAGAACTGAATAACAATAAAATGAACTTTAACATCACACAATGTTTACTTAATGCATGTTCATTAGATATTAGAATAATTCTTTTATAAATCTGTAAATCTGTGTTCATTGAATCATTTAATTACCTTTGCCTGATACAGTATTGAGGTAACCCATCTTGCTCCGTCTGCATACCCCATCTTGCCCGCACTGTAGGGCAAGATGGGGTACATGGTAAACCCTGCGAAATATATTTTTTTAAATAGTAAATACAAACAAGTTTGGTCCTATATTTTTATATAAACTCTAGAAATACTGAGGTTTAAGGTGGGATATCTGGTATTTTACTAGAGCATTTTGTAAGCCTACAAAAAATTGTTAAGTGCTTAAATACCCCGTCTTGCCCTGCTCTCCCCTATACTGTACCAATAACCTGACAGTTCGGCAGATTAAATAAATAAATAGTTGTTATTCCAGCAATTAAATCGACTGCTATATACCTCTAATTCAAATTCTATGCTTGCAGATGAAATTAGAAGGGAAGATATTTGCTGCTATAATTGAAACAATGAATGTGTCATAAGTATTTCAGTTTTCTAGCTGTAAGTGAGCAATTCGCATGGGAGAATATTTTATTTCATATGTCGCTCTTTCGTTGGTACCTGCAGCTGTGAGCATTTATATCGGACGCTCATTGGCTGCAACGCGGTATAGCCAACATAATGTTACAGGTAGTGCGAATATTTCAAATAATTCAGATTCGAGCTGCTACACTTTCATACGCATACGTAGCAGGAAGAAAACATACAATCATCGTCCCAATAGTAAATGTAAAACGCTCTAAGGGAGTCCTTCAACAATGTACGTAATTGTTCTAAAAGAGGAATATGCGAGCTGTATTATGCGTAACTCACTCTCGTTCTAAGTGCTACACTTTAGTCAACTGCAGTCTTTACTGCTAGAAAAATACTGCACAATGCCTTAGGTGTCTTGTGGTACTTTGTCACACTCGCGTAATGTTAAAACAGAATACATTTCGGACTAAAGTTAATAATACATGCCACGAAACACTGTCATTGTAACATACCTCGCTCTGTGACTTGCAACACAGGTTCGACGGGTCTCGAAGAAGTTGTCGCAAAGCTCACCATAATATGCGACCTCTCAATATGCTTCTTCAGTTTTGTATGACAGCTTTTTGCCGCATAAATTTGGGGTAAAAATCGCAAAGGAAGACCAAAAGATGGATACAATGTGATATGGCCGCCAGTAAATTGTGTACACACTGTGGACTCCGTTAGTGCACTATGGTAGTATTTTTGCATTTATACCCAAGTACATGATTGTCTGGGGGCTGAAGCCGAAGGTGTCGTCAGTCAGAAAGGAGCCTTGAGGACGAGTCTGGACCTGTTATTGTTTACAAGATTTTCCTATGCAGGGGTGGGGGTTGCAGCCATATGGGTGTTTACGTACCCTGCAAGTGCGCCTGTGTTAAGTGCAATTAGGTGTAAGCTGTCAATCATCCTTAAGAGCTCCATTATCTGAGCATACCTGATGTGACGTTCGTCTTGAGAACGAGTGTAGACATGTTCAGGAGGCAGATTCTGAGCTCCCATTGGTCGGTGGTCATGTGATCGTGTTGTAGTGGGTGACATGTAGATTGTTCACTTCCAGTTGGGATGTGGAAGAGTGAGTTCGAGAAATGTTAAGTAAGTGATAGTAATTTTTTTCAGTTCATAACGTGTTGCTTCATACTCTTTATTGCATTTACTATCGTAGATAATGTTTACGACTTGTGAGGTAACATCAGTTTTTTTTCCCAACTAGTAGTAGTGATACTCTGCTTACGTGCACTGCAACTGGTTTGTTGATGTGCTCTCATTAGTGTGAAAAAAATAATTTGTGCAGCACCAAATAAATAATCCCTTCCCTATTTTTCTCTTGTTTATAATAAACCGTGTTGGTTCTGGAGGACGGGTTCTGTATAATGTACCAGGGGGACTTACTTTAACAGCTCCTGTGGACGTGGAGGTCCTTCCGCACCAGTGGTAGAGCTATAAGTGAAGGTGCAGAGTCCCTGCACGTTCTGAATGCTGCTGTGCTCTCGTTGGTCGATGGTGGAGTGGTTGGGGGGTGGGGTATTTCACTGTCCGATGGTGGGGGGACAGACAAGTCTACACCTGCTGGGGCTTCCCACCATCATAGGGGCTTACGGGTGGGGTGGGGGAAGGGGATCTCTGATTGGTCACGTGGTGGGGGACATGTAGATGGCTGAGTGGGTCGGGATGTGGAAGAGTGAACACATTCAATTGTAATTACAATTACAAGTGTAATTGAAAATAATTACAAAAAAACAACGTATTACTGCAATTACAGTAATTGTAATAAATAAAAAATTGTACATTTAAAAAATGGCATAATTTAAAATTGCATAATTAATCAAAATATGCATAATCAATTTGATATCAGTTTTATGGGCCAGAATGCCCAATTGTATTTTACTAGCTTATCCTCTCCATCCTTCGCCACATCCACATCTCAAATGCTTCTAACCTTTTTCCATCCTCTCGTTTCAGCGTCTTTGTGTCTGCACCATATAGTGCCACACTACAGACTAAACATTTGCCAAGTCTTTTCCTTAGACCCCCATATAATTAGCCACATAAGTCTCTTATTTCTGTTTAATGCCTCCTTCCCTATGGCAATTCGAATTTTCACCTCCTGTGGCATCTCAAGTCTTCACTTTGTCCTACCAAGACATTTAAAAGCACTTACTTGGCTGATGGTAGTTTGTCATATTTTAACATTAGCCACTCTGCCTCTTGTACTAATAACCATACTCTTTGTTTTTGCTATGTTTATTTTTATCTCATATTCCAGACAAGCATCATTAAGATCTTTCAGCATGATTTTCGCTTCCCGCTCACTTTCTGCCACTAATACCATGTCAGCAACAAATTGTATGCATTCCATTATCTTTCCACCAATACGTATTCCTCTTTTCCCATTAAGCCTTTCGTAATAATCTCTTCAAGGTATACGTTAAACAACAGTGTGGAAAGGCAACAACCTTGTCCAACACCTCGCCCAATTCTTGTTCCTTCTGATATTTCATTTGCAATCCTTAAACGAAAGTCAAAAGGAAAAATTTTTCAATCGGTGGTGTGACTAACAGTCAGATCTGACTACCATACAACATAGCTAAAGCGCAGGAGAAGAAATTAAACGTGGCTGAGATGTGTATGGTGAGGTGGATGCACAGAGAAAATGGATGGACTGTGTCACAGAAGGACACGTGGGACCAACAGAAATGGAACGCAACAATCAGGAACAGCAACCCGTGAACGATGACAAGCTGAATTTATTTAAATCTCGTTTATTTCATTAATTATTTAAAAAATATTTTGTTAAATTTTACAAATCTCTTCACAATGAGTCTTGTTTACTTTTTTGCTACAACACTCACAGAAAACAACTTCTCCATTTCACCTAATAATGTCCTTTCGTTTTATTCACCGTGCAAGGAGTGCATTTCTGGAACCTTTACTTGGAAGCATACTGGAATGACAGTAACACATCCAAAGAGAACAATAAGGATATTTTTCACTTCTGAGGTTCACACACACACACACACACACACACACACACACTCACTCACTCACTCACTGGGAAGACAGTTTAGCGAGTGATTTCAGTGCGCTTTATTCAAAGATCTCAATACCGCTTTGCAGCTGCATTACTGTGACGTCAGTTGTGGTAACTGGCTTCCACTGCAGTGATATTAACCCGTAACTGGTACACTGGTCCCAGGGACCCGATCAGATATCTTCTTTGCAGCACTGTGATGTGCAATGGTGGCACATCCTATGTGTTTACTGGTTTAGTGAACCCCCCAGAAGAAAAGCCTGTCATGAAAAAAAGTAAATAAATAAAATAAAAGTTAATGAAATTTGCACTCTGCACTGATATGAAACTTCCTGAAACATTAAAAGGGAACCGGGATTCAAACCTGTGACCTTCGCCTTTCGCGGGCAAGCGCTTTACCACTGAGCTACCCCGACACGACTCACGGTGCTGTCCCACAACTTCAATTCTGCCAGGACCTCGCCTCCTACTTTTGCAGGAGAACGTCTGTGAAGTGTGGAAACTTGCAAGACTAGCGCTCCTGGAAGAAAGGATATTGTGGAGATATGGCTTAGCCACAGCCTAAGGGATGTTTCCAGAATGAAACTTTCACTCTGCAGCAGAGTGTGCCCGGGAAAGGTGAAGGTCCCAGGTTCCAGTCCCGGTTCCGGCACACAATTTTAATCTGTCAGGACGTTTCAAAATAAAAGTGTTTTTGAACTATAATTCTTCGTATCTTTCTTCTATTAGATCATTTTATATGTACATTCAAAGTATTTTTATCACATGAGGAACGTTTCACGTCGCAGAGACTGCACGTATACGAGTCACAGCGCGCTGTGGCCGCAGCGTTGCAATGCGCATGCGCGGCTGAGGTTCAGATTCTCTGCTGAACCCCCTGGAGGCAGCATATGGGCAGCAGGGAGGGGCGAGGGGAAACGACGTTTCTAACACTGGCGTTGGACCTGGTGGAGACGCCAGCTCCTGGCTACCCGAAGAAACGGCAATGGAGCTACTTTACACCTCGCCTTCTGCATGCGTAAATCCTCCATGAAGGCAATTTCTGCCATTCATAATTGTTTTTGCCGCATTGAAGATTCATCAGAAACACGTCATATTTGGAAAATTATATTACAGCTATAAATTAAAGACTCAACTATAAATGCGTTCAGAGGATATGATCATGAATAATAATGAAGTCACTACTCTGCACCTAGCAAGATAGCCGTGTGGTTAGTGGCATGCGCTGTTGAAGGCAGTGGGTCCGAGACAGACTGCACACAACTTTTTAAAGGATCTTCTTTTTAATAGATACGAGAACAACGACTTTTGTATTGTTACTTGTCATATATACTTTGGACGTTTTTGCAAATGTGTCGCGATTATGACGGTAAATTGCATTTATACTCTTTGTTGAAAAAAATATTTAACTGTTGTAAAAGATGTGGGGAAGAGCACCCTTTGCACATACATAAGGTTAGGATGGGGGTGCTGCTTACATTACCACGTGACTCAAAGGTAGTATGTGTCTTCATCATAACAAATTCATTTTGTTACAATCACTTGAATTTGTTATGATGAATACACAAACTACCTTTGTAACAAAGTGTCACATGACCCAGTCACTTCCACTAGCACGAACCACAGCCATTGCTGAGATGGGGTGGATTGCGTGCCTCAACGATACAGATAGCCGTACCGTAGGTGCAACCACAGCGGAGGGGTATCTGTGGAGAGGCCAGACAAACTTGTGGTTCCTGAAGAGGGGCAGCAGCCTTTTCAGTAGTTAACAGGGGCAACAGTCTGGACGATTGACTGAGCTGGCCTTGTAACATCAACTAATGTGTCTTTGCCACACAGTTACTGCGAACAGCTGAAAGCAAGGGGAAACTACAGCCATTATTTTTCTAAGGACATGCAGCTCCATTGTATGAAAATATGATGATGGCATTCTCCTGGGTAAAATATTCCGAAGGTAAAATAGTCCCCCATTCGGATTTCTGGGCAGGGACTACTCAGGAGGATGTGATCATCAGGAAAGACAACACTGGCATTCTACGGATCGGAGTGTAGAATGTTAGATCCCTTAATTGAATAGGGAAGCTAGAAAATTTAAAAAGAGAAATGCATAGGTTGAAGTTAGGTATAGTGGGGATGAGTGAAATTCAGTGGAAAGAGGAACAGGATTTCTGGTGATATGATTACAGGATTATAAATACAAAATCAGTTGGGGTGTTACAGGAGTAGGTCTAATAGTGAAGGAGATCGAAGAAATACATGAGGAGCTAAAGGAAATTATTCAGACAATTAAGGGAGAGGAAAACTTAATTGTTATGGGAAACTGGAATTCGGTAGTAGGACAAGGAAGGGAAGGGAAGATAGTAGGTGACTATGGTATAGGCAAAAGGAATGAAAGAGGAAGTCACCTCGTAGAATTTTGCATGGAACATAATTTAGTTATAACAAACACCTAGTTTAAGAATCACAAAAGAAGGTTGTATATGTGTAAGAGACCAGGAGACACCGGGAGATACCAGATAGATTTTATAATGGTAAGACATAGATTGTGGAACCAGGTGTTAAACTTATTGGTCATGAACTGTGGGCTGAAACTGGAGAAACTGCAGAAAGGTAGGAAAATAAGGAGATGGGACCTGGATAAACTGAAGGCACCTGAAGCGCTTGAGAATTTCAGAGCGAGCTTTACGCAACAATTGGCAGAAACGGGGGGAAATAAAACAGTAGAGACGAATGGGTAACATTGAGAGATGAAATAGTGAATGCGGCAGAGGACAAGATAGGTAGGAAGGCAAGACCTACAAAAAATCCTTGGATATCACAGGACATATTAAATTTAATGGATGAAAGGAGAAAATATAAAAATGCAGTAAATGAAACAGGCAAAATGGAGTACAGACGACTAAGAAATGAGATTGACAGGAAGTGCAAAATGGCTAAGCAGGAGTGGCTAGAAGCCAAATGCAAAGATGTAGAAGAACGTATAAATAGGGGCAAAATAGATACAGCCTACAGGAAAATAAAAGAGATATTTGGAGATAAGAAAAACAGCTCTATGAATATCAATAACACAGATGGAAAACCAGTTCTCAGCAAAGAAGGGAAAGCTGAAAGGTGGAAAGAGTATGTAGAGAGGCTCTACGAAGGAAATGAACTTAGAGGCAATATTGTAGGAAGGGGAGAAGAGGTAGATGAGGATGAAATAGGAGATACTATACTGAGAAATGAATTTGACAGAGCACTGAAAGACCAAAGCCGAAACAAGGCCATATTCCCTCAGAGCTACTGAAATCTCTGGGAGAACCAGCCGTGACAAAACCGTTTCACCTGGTGTGTAAGTTTAATAAGTCATTGTTGTAAAATATTAACAGGAATTATTTACAGAAGGATGGAAAAGTTGGTAGAAGGCAACCTCGGGGAAGATCAGTTTGGGTTCAGGTGAAATGTAGGAACACGAGAGGCAATACTTTACAGCTTATCCTAAACGATAGACTAAGGAAAAGCAAACCTATATTTCTAGCTTTTGTAGATTTGGAGAAGGCTTTTGACAATGTTGAGTGGAATAAACTCTTTCAAGTTATGAAGCAAGCAGGAGTAAAATATAGGGAGCGTAAGGTTATTTACAACTTTGACAACCACAGTCTGGTTTTTGTACAAGTTGAAGGGCATGAAAGGGATGCAGTGGTTGGGAAGGGAGTAAGAAAGGGTTGTAGCCTTTCTCCAATGTTGTTTAATTTGTGCATTGAGCAAGGTATAAAGGAAAGCAAGGAGAAATTTTGAGAAGAAATTAAAGTTCAGGGGGAAGAAATAAAAACATTGCTTTTTGCCGATGACATTGTAATTCTGTCAGATACAGCAAAGGACATGGAAAAGCAGTTGAACAGAATGGACAGTGTGCTGAAAGTTGCATATAAGATGAACATTAACAAGAGCAAAACTAGGGTAATGAAGTGTAGTCTAAAAAATCAGGTGATGCTGAAGGAATTAGATTAGGTAACGAAACAAGAAAGGAGGTAGATGAGTTTTGTTACTTGGGCAGTAAAATAACAAATGATGGTCGCAGCTCTTTATTCACACGAAGTGATGGGTGCTATCGGCAAGGGTTCGTAAATCAATTCCATATTTCTTGATTTCCAGAAGGCTTTTGACACCGTACCTCACAAACGACTCTTAAATTGGGTGGTTGTGGTATAACGCCCCAAATTTGCGATTGGATAGGGAAGTTCCTGTCAGAGAGGACACAGTTTGTGGTAATCGATAGTACGGCATCGACTAAAACAGAGGTGATATCGGGCATTCCACAGGGTAGTGTTATTAGTCCTCTGTTATTTACATAAACGATTTCGTGGAAAATCTAAGTAGCTCCCTTAGGTTGTTAGCAGATAACGCCATCATTTACCATCTAGTAAAGTCATCTGAAGATCAAAACCAACTACAGAACCATCAGAATAAGATATCACTATGGTGTACAAATTGGCAATTGACTGTAAATAATGAGAAGTGTGAAGTCCTCCACATGAGTACGAAAAGAAATCCGTTAAAATTTGTTTACAAGATAAATCAATCAAAAGTGAAGGCTGTAAACTCCATAAAATACGTAGAAATTACTATTACCTCAGACTTAAATTGGAAAGAACACGTAGATAATGTCGTGGGAAAGGCGAACCAGAGGCTGCGTTTGATTAGCAGAACCCTTAAAAGATGCAACAGAACTACAAAAGAAACTGCATACACTACGATTGTCCGTCCATTTTTTGACTATTGCTGCCCAGTGTGCGATCCTTATCAGGTGGGTTTGACGGAGGACATCGAAAGAGTCCAAAGAACGGCAGCTCGTTTCGTATTGTCACGATACAGGGGAGACAGCGTTACGGAAATGATTCAGGAACTGGGATGGGAATCATTACAACGACGACGCTTATTGCTGCGGCATGGGCTACTTACGAAACTCCAATCGCCAACATTTTCGTCCGATTACGAAAATATATTGTCGACTCCCAATTACATAGGTGGAAATGATGATCAGAATAAAATACAAAGCTCGAACGGAGAGATTCAGGCGTTCTTCCTTCCCGCGCGCTATTTGAGAATGGAATGGCAGATAAATAGCATGTCCATGGTTCGATGAACCCTCTGCCAGGCACTTAAATGTGATTTGCAGAGTATCCCATGTAGATGTAGGACAGAGGATATAAAATGCAGAATGGCAATGGGGAGAAGAGCGTTCTTGAAAAAGAGAAATTTTTTATCATCGAATATTGATTTAAGCCTAAGAAAGTCCTTTTTGAAGGCATTTGTGTGGAGTGTAGTCTTGCATGGGAGTGAAACATGGACGATAAACAGTGTGGACAGGAACAGGATAGAGGCTTTTGAAATGTGGTGCTACAGAAGAATGCTGAAGATTACGTGGGTAGACCGCATAACTAATGAAGAGGTACTGAACAGAATTGGGGAGAAAAGGAATTTCTGGCGTACCTTGACTAAAAGAATGGATCGATTGGTAGGACACATTCTTAGACGTTGTGGCGTCGCAAATTTGAACGCGCGCCTGCCACCCAGACACATCGCCGACGGAGTCGTCATATAGAGGCGCCACATGAGAGACAAGTGGAGCGGTGCGCCCTCTAGAGGAAGTGGAGAAACGTTGGACAGTGCCGCGGAGTAGTTCACTTCTGGCAGGAGACTCCGACTGGTGACTTTGTAGAGTGCGCCTGTTTTGTGGACTGATCTTTGACTTGTAATAACGTTGCATACTGCTCCGGCCGTAGTGGCTAGCTTCGTCCGAGGACAGTGATGTGATAATTAGGGAGAACTTTAAGTTATGTTAAAGTGGCACCAGCCGCCGCCGACAGTGTAAATACGAAGTTAAGAGTTGGTCCTATAAATTACCATCACCTATTAATGCTCTTGAGGTTGCAGAGTTCCTATCGGCCCTACTCTCACGTCGTCGGCTCCCTAGTCAGTTTCTCCGTTACGAGAGCGAGTCTGTAACTGCAGATGGCAATGCGGAGGAACAGAACAAACATCAAGGAATCGTGAATTTAGCATTGGAGGGAAGTGTTTGGGGTAAAAATCGCAAAGGAAGACCAAGAGATGGGTACAGTAAGCAGATTCAGACAGATGTAGGTTGCCATACTTATGTGGAATTGAAGAGGCTTGCTCAGGATGGGGAATTGTGGAGAGCTGCATCAAACCAGTCTCCAGACTGAAGGCCACAACAACAACGACGACAATCTTACTCATTCAAATCTGAAACTGGATTTCACGTGGTTTCTTTTCATTGTTTTAGAGCACCCAACTCTGATTTTCGAAAGCTGACATCGCTGGACTGAGTATGGTGTAGCGGTAAATCACTTTGACTGGGAACCGACAGGTCGCCGGTTCGACACCCTGTCGTACCATGGATTCTTCAGTCTGTATTTTAACCTTAATCTCACATACTCAGCAGAAATGATTCGTGGTTAGGATTCCACAATTTCTCTGATTGGATAGCTATGGTATGATACAGACACCACCAAGTCACTGAGGTGGAGTACAATTGAAATGCTTGCTCCGGGCCACTGAGGGACGCGAATTAATATTTATTCTTATACTGTAGCACTAAACTGAGATAAAATTAGCCTTTGTAGTCAACAGCATGGCTGTTTTATTCACAATGTAAGATAAAGCTGTCATCAATCCAGTGGTTGGTTTGAACACCAAGTTGTTGACAGGCAAAGTCATCACAGAGGTTGATTTGATTTTTTTCAGGGAAGCCAAAACAGTTTTGGTCCAACCCGCCACTGCCCGCACCGATACTGATTTTATTGTGCGGTATCACTCACTGTATGTCTAGTAAAGCCAACCAATGCCCTTGAACAGTGCAAGGAGTCCCTTTACCAGTTCTTTATTAGACACAATTTCTTCGGGTCTGGTTGTCCCAAATGTTCTGTGCCTTTTACTCTCCAATGCAGTGCATTCGAAGATTAGATGTGATGCAGTTTCATCACCGTCATCACAGATCCTACATTTAGGGTCCTCTTCTGTTATTCCCATTGTATGTAGGTGTTTTTTGAAATTCCCATGGCCTGTCAGCAACCCAACCATGAGTCTAATCTCTCTCCTGTTCAGACCCAGGATTGCAGAGCTTCTTTTAAAACATGGCTTTGGCATCATTACCTTGCCATGTTTTTGTTGATGGACTTTGGTCCAATATTCTACGTGCTGTCTTCTGAGCCAGTTACGTACCTCCAATTTGATCATTGCCTTGGTGATTGTCAGGACAGGTTCCGGTCCAATAAATGGAGTCTCTGCCCCCATCCTGGCTAATCTGTCGGCATGTTCGTTGCCACTGATCCTCGAGTGGCCAAGGACCCGCAATAGGTTTACTCTATTGCTTTCCCCTAGCTCCTGTGACATTCTGCAACAATTTTAGACCTTGTTGCAGGAGCTGCCAGTGACTGCCTGGCTGTAGCACCTACGCAAATTCTCCTCCACACACGCCCTGATGGCAGTGATTTCGGCCTGGAATACTGAGGCCAGTTTCCCTAGAGAGATGACGCCCTCCAATCTTGGCTGCACCCCATATACCCCAGCCCCAACACCTTGGTCTGATTTTGACCCGTCAGTGAACCAGACAATATCCCCTGTACGTTGTCGAACTATTTTCTCCCACTGCTCCCTACTTCCAATTGTTATATTGAAAGGCTTGTTGAAGCAGTATGGGGTTATAATATAGTCGGCTGGCATTTCCCCAACATTTCCTATATTTACCTCGCTCACTATTTTAGTGTGTGATTCTGGATATCCCAAAGAGTTCCAGTTGTTGCCAGATTTGAGTCTGTATGCACCAGCCGCTGCCTCCATCTTGACCCAAAGGTGTAATGGGGGCATATCCAGCATGGTTTCCATCCCAGCATTTGGTGTGCTGCTAATTCCGCCTGTTATGGCTAAGCAGGCTAATCTCTGCACCTTACCAAGCTCCTTAGCAGCAACCTGCTGTTCTACCTTCTTCCACCACACGACCGCCCCGTATGTGATCCTGGGTCTAATCACTGTGGTGTATATCCAGTGCATAACCTTGGGGTTCAGGCCCCAATTTTTGACACAAGCTCTCCTGGTACTCACAAGAGTACCTTTTGCCTTGGAGCAAATATTCCTGATGTGAGGGGTCCATGTCAGTTTCTCATCTAGGGTAACCCCTAGATATTTCACTGTCCCCTTCACAGGTAGCGCTTCATTGAAAAGCTTTAGATTCGAACTTGAATGTTGCATATGCTGCTTTGTGAATGGTACAACAACAGTCTTCTTAGGACTAACCCCCAGATCCTGTTTTCTGCACCAGTCTGGTACAATGACCAGTGCACCTTGTGCCATATTCTTCACTGTGTCAGCAAATTTGCCAAGTATTAGTATGACAAGATCTTCTGCGTATCCTTGGCAAAAGTACTGCCTAGAGTTTAATTCTCCAATGAGATCATTCACCACTAGATTCCACAATAAAGGGGAAAGAACTCCTCCTTGCGGGCAACCCCTAGTGGTGTTGATTACCATTTTTTCATCCATCATGGTAGCCTCTACCTTTCTTCCACTGAGCATGGCCCTAGTCCACCTATATATAGTGGTCCCTAGGTCATGCACCTCTACTGCCCTAACCATGGAATCGAAGGTCGTATTGCTAAAAGCCCTTTCAATGTCCAGGAAGATACAGAGGGCTATTTCCTGAAAGTGTAGTGCTTTCTCCACCTTCCCAACGAGTTGGTGGAGAACTGTCTCACATGATTTACCTGGCTGATATGCATGTTGGTTTGAATGAAGAGGAGCCCTACTTAACCTCCTTTCTCCAACATGCACATTAACCAGCTTTTCCAATGTCTTAAGAATGAAGGAGGACAGACTGATTGGTCTCATATCCTTGGCTTTGGTATGATCAATTCTCCCTGGCTTTGGATTGAAGACAACCTTCACTGCCTTCCAGGCATTGGGAATGATTCCTGCTGCTAGGCTAACCCTGAATAACCTGCATAGGAATCTAATAAGATTTTCTCCCGATTGTTGCAGGAGAGCTGGAAAGATTCCATCGGGGCCAGGTGACTTGAACGGTTGAAATGTTCCCACCGCCCATCGGACCTTACTGAAATCAATACACTCCTTGGCCAGATCCCAGTCCTCTTTGCGAATACCTGAGAACCGTTGTCTCTCAGGAATCGCATTCTGGTCTGAGTTATTCCCCAGAGTATATTGAGGAAAGTGAGTCTTGAGGAGCAGTTCCAGCGTTTCATGTGCTGTCTTTGTATACTCCCTATCCTCCTTCCTCAATGTTCCTCCTGGATTAGTTGGTACTCTAGTGAGGATTTTATGAAGTCTCACTTGAGAAGCCGTGCCCTCCACTTCCTCACAGAATGCCTTCCAGGATGCCTCCTTTGCCCGTCTGATGGCAAGGTTGTAATTGCGAAGGGCCTCAAGATACTTTGCCCATTGTCCTTTGCACCTCGCAAGGTTAAACAGTCTTCCTACCTGTTTCCTTTGCATTTCCATGTTATTATTCCACCAAGGCACTCTCCTATTTGTGCACTTCTTGGTGATTGAGCAGTTGTCCTGGTATGAGGTCACTATAGCAGAGGTTACGGCCTCTGCTACTTCCTCAAACTCTGCTGGATTCCTTATCGAAGTTTTAATTTCCGATAGGCTGAAGTCAAGGTCTCTCCTATATGTCTTCCAGTCCGTTTTCCTGGGATTCCTATAGGCCATGGTCTGTCTGGTTCCCATTTCAACCTTGAATTTAATATACATGTGATCTGATGAGGATGGCTCCAGGACCACATGCCACTGTTTGACGTAACTTCCCATCATCATGGAACCAAAAGTTATGTCAATTACTTCTTCCCTTCTGCTGTTCCTGAATGTAGGTTCATCATCCCTATTCAGGATCTCCAAGTTGTTAGATAGGAGAAATTCAAGAAGGTGCTCACCTCTAGTGTTGATGTCCTTGCTGCCCTACGATAGATTGTGGGCATTGGCATCACATCCCACCAACAGTTCGTCACCTTGCCGATGGCAGGTTTCTGTCAGTGTCCTCACTTCCAAAGAAGGAGGAGAGCTGTCTTCGTAAAGAAGGTATACTGAGGCCAAAACAATTTCCCTCGTGATACCTTCCTCACGTTGTTGCATCCTGATAGTCACCAGATCCCTGGAACAAAAATCCATCATTGGTATGAATGGTATTCAATTTCTAATATAAATGCATGTTCTGGAGATTTTTAGATTTCTAGCATAAATCAGTTTACCTCCAGTACCACCGAGGCCCGATACACCCCCTTTGTATAAATAGGGTCCTTGTATCAGGGCCACGTCCACCTCCTGTCTCCCCAGGCGACGGCTCAGGGCAGCAGTGGCCCCTTTACTGTGCTGCAGGTTTATCTGCAGCACTTCCAGTCCCCATCTTGCTGCCATTATTGCCTTTAAGGTCTTGGATTACCCTGACGGCGACCTGCGAGAATCCTAAAAACAGTTTCAGGCCTTGCTCTCGCATTGCCTTCAGGGACTTCTCTCCGACCTCCACCACCACGGTTCGTCCTTCCGGAACGACCTTTTGGTTAATTGCCCTCCAATCCTCTGTCGAGACTTTTGGGTTCTGAACCCTTATTTTCTCGAACAGAGTCTTTGGAGGGACATCCTTAAGGATCTTTGGTTTCCATATTGATACCTTTGCGGTCTTCAGGAGTTCGGTTGCTGTCTTGACCAGCAGCTTCGTGTCCTCCCACGGGGATAAGCCATTCTGCTGAGTGCTCCCCCTCACAGACGAAAATGAGGGCATCGCGATCTAGATAGACCCTCCTGAATTTGGGTCCTGGACCAGCGTCCCCCCCAAAAGAGGGCCATCTGCACGAGCTCCTCCTGCTGCGAGGTGATGCTCACCAGTGAGTATCCTTCTTGGACAACCGCCATTCTAAAGACCGAGACTGCAGTACTATAGGTCTGTTTCCCTATTTCCTGCCTCAGCCTTTTAGGATCACGCTTGTCCAGAGAGGAGGGAGTCTTAGATTCCTCCCTAACCCTCTTGCCACCTGTCTTTGACGATGAGGGGGTCTGTGTATCCCCTTCGACCTGAGGCTGTTTCTTTTTGGAGGTCTTGGGCTCAAGCCCTTTTGATTCCCTCCACTTATGCTTAGGAAGCCATTCTTTTCCTTCCTTTTGCTTCTGGTCCTTGAGAAGTTTCCTCCTCTGAGTCCCAGACAAGACCTTAATCCTAATCTGGTCCAACTTCTCTGTTACAGTTGCCACTTCTTGCTCAGGTCTAGACCCTGATTCAGAAGTAGGTGTGCACGCCATCGGTTCTGATCCCGATATCTGAGTATATGAGGTCTCAGATTGCCCCTCAGATTCTTTTAAAATACTTTCTTTCTCTGAGTTCATCTTAGTCCCATGAGATTTGGGGATTTATATGGTCCACACCACTATAACCCCGCGCGGTCCAAGGCTACTTACTCAGGGAGGTCGCCCGGTATCCCTGAGGCTCCGTTCGAGACACATCCACCCATGTGCCACACACCCCTCGGCACGGATCACATCACACCTTGGGTTGGGACCTTAATAGAAGTCAAATATTGGGGGGGGGGGGTCGCCAGGGACACTATCCCCTACAGCCATACCCATGAGTGCATCATCCAGGGCACTGTAAAATTCCTGAGAATAATATTTGTGTAATTTTAAAATAAATAAGGGTATAGCAGCCACCGAATTAAAGTGGTTCAATGTAAAAAGCACAGCAATATGGAACATAAAGGATCATTCAGCTAACTTTCAAGCATTAATCTCTTCTGTCAGCAGCATACACAACTGCACAGACACCAAAACTTACTCCTGTGGCCACATCAACGAGACAAAAAGCTTGATAGCTATATGGATGTTATTGTCTGGTCTGTGTTCCTAAGCTTCACTTGCAGTTCTGCTTTTGGGGATTAGTTGGCTTTTCCTTACTTTTGTATTAATCCAGCTGTGATACATGTGATAATGTTGGCAATCATGAATTTATCATGGCAATGCAGGTGTTTTGTTTTGAAATCTACATTTCAGTTACTTTTAATGAGTGGAGAAGGGTACAAACAAGGACCTGTTAACCATAAAGCAGGAACAGAACAGCATTAGTTATTTACTTCTTGGTCTGTATGAACAGTTTCCAAGTCATTCTACGTGGTTCATCAGCAGAAGGCAAACACGTGATTTTTAATTCTGCTGCGCGCCCTTTCGCTATTGCCTGTTGGCCTTCGGAAAAGAATCCAATGAACTAAAAATCTAGATACGTTTGGCATAATAGTTCGCGACCGATCACGCATATTTCAGTTTGCAGCTCGGCCACAAAGTAGGTCTCTCTGTTTAGTTCGTCCACTCTTTTTAGTTTTGCTACCGCTACTAAACGAGCTCTTTCTTTTGTTATGACAGTTTTTTTTTATATAATGATCAGTGTTGCCCAAGCATGTGCTGTTACCCGTATTTTTGGGCAATTAGACATCAAATACTTAAGCAAATAAACCAGTTATTATTTAGAAACTGCTGAATACCTTAGAAAAGAAAATTTGGGAAGTGAACTATGAAACTACATCTAAGCTGCATCTCAGCTCAAAATGACGGTAAACTGGCAGAAGGAAATCACGCGATTCTGCGCGCTCTCGCGTCCTCTCGCTACTTCCCACCAGTCTACGGAAAATAAGCGGACGAACTAAGAGGCGAGGAATCTGCGAACTAGTTCATTCGCGAACTACACGAGACTATTAGCTACGTAAATACTGTCTGATAGGTGGTAAGAAATTTAAGCAGTATCATATAAGTCATGTTCATAAATGGCTCTTATCAAATTGGAATGAAACTGACACTGATCCAGTAGATCTAGATCATAAAATCACTATCAGGATATAGAATTGCCATATGTTATGGATTTCATGGACAGTGCATGATTTTATGCTAGAAGGCGGATGTCCTGGGCAAAGAGAAATGTCCGCAAAAATAGTGGGTGGCTGCATTTTTTAACTTCAGTTTTGCTGCCGCTCTTCGATCAAGTAGTTCACCTTGCTATCTTGAAGTTGGCCGTTGGGAAATGCTGATGATATGGTACAGTTTGGAACCTCTCTGTTGTTTCAAACAGTGACAGCGGATTTCTGCAATAATCAATTGCCTTTTGATGTTTTCTGCTGTTGTTTAAAAAAGTCTTTTCTGTATGTATCTTATGTTCTTTGGGTTTTTCTAAGCTAAATATTCAGCTACCAGTACTTTGAGTGTAATTTTGCTGTTGCCTTTTACATGGAATTGTGAAGTAAAAATATCTAACCGAAAAGTGCATTTCTGAGTCAAATATATGAATGAGTTTCGAAGCATTAAATGAGGAAAATACGAACATGAGGATTTCTGTAAAGTCTGTGAGTAAGTACCACGTATAGCAATAGTGCTCAATGTAATTGTGCTGTTTCTCGAAAAATGGCAAGGCTCAGATAAGAAACATTGTATAAAGTGTTATGTAACAGACAATTTGGATGTACACTTCAGTACCGTTTTGCCACGAAATGTGTGGATTCACCACGTGTGTGTGTGTGTGTGTGTGTGTGTGTGTGTGTGTGTGTGTGTGTGTGTGTGTGTGTCAAACGCTACATGCTGCAGGAGTGGCTGCTGACATGTAGGACAAAGAATAATCCAAGTTTAACATAAACTTCTGTGGCTATGATTGTGGTATTATTGAAACACGTTTATCTTGAGATTTTGAAATAAACAGATGCTTTGTAACAGTTTGCCTACGGGGCATTATATATTTCCTTTGTAAAAGTTTAAAGGGTGTCCAAGTTTTATTCAGTAGTAAGTTGTCTCTCTTGAACAGTACTCTTTGCTGCACAGATAAGAAGTTCAAGCCTAAATCTGGGAGAAATGTTATAGACATATAAAGACCAATCTTATTACTGAATTATTATGAAACTACAGAAAGAAGAAGAACTATGTTGGTTGTGGGTCAAAACACCAGAAAACCCATGTCCAGATCTTTCCTGTGTTCCAGCATTATGAAAGCACGGTCATTGGATATCTCAACTCTAACACTAAAAAGCTAATCCCACAATTGGTATTTTAAATATCCAGAATTTTAATGTGACCTGGCTTGAGGAACCACGTCTCCCGAAAATCTTTTTTCAGGCTGTAGTTATCAGTTAGTTTCACCATGTTATACAATATCAGGATACAATAGCAGAAAATCATGAGAAGACCGAAGAAGACCAAAGGTGCAGTTTTATATGGATAACTACTACAAAGAGGATGTGAAAGAGGGAAATTGATCAATGAGTGCAGTTAAATACTGAGAAAGTTAGATTCCATTCCGTGGAACCTACCTGGAAGTGCATTACTAGAATTACAATAAGATTTCTTACACCTAGTACAAAAAATGCAAAATAAAGTTAATCGAGATGATTCAATCAGACTGTCATTAGAAATTAATGAGAATAACAGGAACAGAATGGCAATGGATGCAGTAGGAGGGGTCGAAATGAGCAAGATACGTCAGTACCAGGGCTGTCATCTACAACTGTAACGCTCAGACTTTTTGAGGGCACACAATGCTTGGCCGCAACGGTTGTGCCATAAGAAAGAAATCTGAGAAAAATAAAATTAAATATGTTATTCTGACCACGGATTCGAGTTGCCAGTAAAATTACGAACTCCTGGATACCAATAACAGACTGGACGGGTCCTTAATTAAAAAGTAGCAAAATTAAAACTATTAATTTAGGACGTTTTATTAATTTTCAGCAAACAAGGAGCATCACAGAATGATTGCTTACTTAGAGGGCAATGTAATGGAAGGGACAGAGTAATTTCTACATTACCCATTTGGTTAATGTAAAAATTGCTCCAATTAAGAATTTCCGGTAGCCATTAAATTTAAAAGCAAGCGGAAGCAACGTCGTGTCGGAGGCATACCAGCTTTGTCCCGCGCTCCAGACAGGTGTCCCAACCTGAGTGTCCGAGACACAGGGGCTAAGCTTAAGCTTCCCCAGTGGTTTCTCTCCCCTACCTGTAAGGTTGGCTACAGGGACTACTTTAGAACAGCGGAAGCACACTGCGGTGCCGTGCCCGGCCAGCAGCCACGCACCGCCATTCTGTTGCAGAGCTTCCAAGTATCCACCTCGCGGGCAGTCTAGGGCGGAAGTTACCGCCGTATTAGGAAAGTGTGACTTTGAGGACCGTCCGCGACTGTTACAATGATGGGCGAGTGGAAGCATCCGGTACACTTACCATTCAGTTCATAGTGAGGTAAGCTTGGCTGTTTGGCCTCTGCTCTGGTTATACTATTACGACTTTACGTCTAGCAACATTCTCTCTGTTTCAACCACTCTCCGCTCTCTCTAGGGACTGCAAATGTATCAGTTTTAAAGTGTGATTAATTATTGACTATTACGTAATTCCTTGTCCTACAGCAAAATAGTCTTATTTGTGACAATATCAAACATGCAACAGGACTACGTCAATTTCATCATATCTTTATGAATACAGATTTTACCACAGTTCTGCCTATTTGTTCTGTAACTTTCCTAATGTCCTCCTTTCAATTAATGAGTCGTCAATAAGGCGACGAAACACCTGCCTAGAGAAGAAGTCCGATGCCTATACGGTCCAAAGACAACAGATGAGTAACTTCCTGTCAGAGGAAGGTCGAGAGGCAGCAACAATTCTTGCTTCATCTTCATTAGTAAAACTTCACTATTTAAAAGCACTACCAAAAGATCTCTCTCTCTCTCTCTCTCTCTCTCTCTCTCTCTATCTCTCTCTATCTCATTTCTTGTGTTGTATGCACCTGCGTTTTTCACAAGAAATTCATTTTTATCACACAAAGCTAAAACGTGTTATAGAACATAATACTGTTTGACCACGATAACTTGATGATTTGCGCGGTGGCTGCTGGGAGCTCCATTACGGCTGCTGCGGGGAGTGAAGGGCGAGGGGAAAGCAGCTTGCTGCAGTGCTGCAACCGTTACTCTAACAATGTTTACAGTAATCTTTCGCGTCAAGGACCATTGTAACGTTGGCAGCACTTTAAATAAAAGAATAACATTCAACTAGTGCCGATATTCGCTGCTTGTGGCAGCACCAGCAAAATCGTCAAGTTATCGCGGCCAAATAGTAGTTCTCTGCTCAATCTCAAGTACAAAAACTGTCTGTAAATCTATCGGACCAAACTGCATGGTCATCAGTCCGTTGCCTACAAACTACTTAAACCCAGGTAAACTAACCTAAGGACAACACACACAGCCATGCCCCAGGGAGGACTCGACCATTTATGGCGAGCAACCGCGAGCTCCGCAGCGAGACGCTTTAGACCGCTCGGCTACTCCACCGCGGCAATCTCAAGTACAAAGCAAATGTCATTATAGACATTGGTTGAAGGTGAGAGCCTGGACAGTCCTTTAACAACTTTCACCGCAATACCGATGTTGAAAACAGAAGCGTAATAAGTTAAAAGAAAATCAACACTGAAAGATATCAGAACATCAAAGCATGTGAATAAAATGTCTTTTTGTACTGTGGACAAATTATTGTTCCACAAATTACCACAAAGAATGATTACCAGTCAAAATGTTTAAGGTAATTCTAAGTGTGTCAACACATAGCAGTGTGACACTTTCTCCCAGGAGGTATCGGTGTGCCGGCCGCGGTGGCCGAGGAGACTAAGGCGCTTCAGTCACGGTCTTCACGGCCACTACGGTCGGGGGTTCGAATCCCCCCTCGGGCATGGATATTTGTGTCGTCCTAGTTTGTAAGTTTAGGGACTGATGACCCCGTAGTTAAGTCCCATAGACTTTACAAACATTTCAACATTTTTGAGGTATCGGTGGCCTCCGTACACTGGACACTGGCGAGAGTTAGGGGCAGACAGCGCTACTGACACCTGACCAGAGGACGGCTCGCAGCTTCCAGAGTCACCTGCTGGCAGCAGGAGAGATATTACACATAAAGATGTGAGAAATTAGCAAACAAGTTTCTATCAGATCCCCTGCGAATGTGGCAAGAGTCACACAGGTCAGATGGTGCGTACTATCTACATACATACTCTGCAATTCACCGTAAGGTGCGTGGCAGCTAATGAGTGATTACATTACGTTTCTTTTAAAGATGTAGAAGTTTAACTCTAGGCCTCCAAAACATAACACGCAATTTATTTTGTTCTATTTTTATCAGCTTTTCGTCTAAAATACCACACTGTATGTGACTGGAAGAACGGAAACTGTTACTGCCATGATTTTCAAGCAGCTGGACATTGGAATTAATGCTCTGATCATGGGTTTCCCTAGTGCTTTCATGTTTTCCTTTTTTGAGTGTGATATTCATTGTTTTTTTAATAGTTCTGCGTACTTCTTTTGCTTGTACAAATTTAAAAGCTGCATAAGAAGGAAAAACAGAGGGAACAGCAGATTCCAGCAATTTCTTAATTTTTAATCCAGACCGATAATCAGCCTCTCGGAAATGAAGGCTACATACCACACACGATCTAGAGTTAAGCGTAAAATCTGCTCTTGATATTGCTTTCAGCCACTGTTCTCTAACATCAATTTTGCTGGGAATTTCTTGAAATGAAACTCCTTTCTCTTTACCACTTCGGTTTGTGCAGCAATACACCACTGCTATTGACAAATTAAAATCTGTAATGAGAAGATACGGTGTTAAAGTAATATGCGTATGGTAAGATCATAAAAAGTAAATAATCAGACCAGATATACCGATTGGGTAGAAAATTAGAAAGCGGGTATGAAGAAACATGAATATCGGATTATTGCAGACCCTGTAATGGTTTTCTAATAACAATCTACTACGATTACATACCTACCTACCTACCTACCAATCCACCGTAATTCCTTGACCATACCTCAGTATACTCCTGCTAGTCTAGCAAGTCACACTGTTTACTCAGTTTCTGCTGTTGATTACAATGTTCGTGAAGCACAGGTTTCTACATCTACATACATACTCCGCAATTAACCGTAAGGTGCGTGGCGGAGGGTACATTGTACCACTACTAGGCATTTACTTTCCTATTCCACTCCCAAATTGAACGAGGAAAAAAAGAATGCCTATACACCTCCGTACGAGCCCTAATTTCTCTTATCTTGTCTTTCTGATCTTTACGCGAAATGTAAGCAGACGGCAGCAAGATCGAACTACACTCAGCTTCAAATTCCGGTCCTCTAAATTTACTTATCAGAAATTCACGAAAAGAACGTCGTCTATCTTCCAGCGATCCCCAATTGAATTGCCGGAGCATTTCCGTGACACTCGCGCATTGGTCGAACCTACCGGTAACAAATCTATCTGCTCGCCTCTGAACCGCCTCTATGTCTTCCTTTAAACTGATCTGCTGCGGGTCCCAAACACTTGAGCAATACTCAAGACGTGGTCGTACAAGCGTTTTATACACGTTCTGCTTCACAGGTGAAGTACATCTTCCCAAAATTCTCCCAATAAACCGAAGTCGGCTGTCTGCCTTACTCACAACTGTCCTTACATGCTCATTCCATTTCATATCGCTCTGCAATGTTACGCCTAGATATTTCAACGACGCGACAACATCAAGAAGCTCACTACGAATGCTCTATTCGAACATTATAGGATTGTTTTTTCTACTCACGCGCATCACCTTACATTTTTCTACATTGATAGCTAGCTGCCATTCTTCGCACCAACTAGAAATTTTGTCCAAGTCATCCTGTATACTATTACAGTCAATTACAGACGACACCCTCCCATACACCACAGCATCATCAACAAACAGCCGCAAATTACAACTTACTCTGTCCAGTAGATCATTTATGTAGATAGAAAATAATAGCGGTCCTATCACACTTCCCTGGGGCACGCCTGACGATACACTCGTCTCTGATGAACACCGCCGTCGAGAACAACGTACTGCGTTCTGAGATTGTTGCCGGTGGCACACCAGACTGACAGCCTAATAAGTTGGCAATTGCTGAACGTTGGATTTCTGAATTACAAGGAATGATTTAAGACCGGACAAAGGTTCTGAGTCATACGTCTGACAACGGGGACTGTGTCATTAAAGAATTTATCGAAATTTGAGTAAGGGAACCTCATATCAATCGGGATAGTGGTTACATTCTCAGTAAGGCCTGGGATTCCACTTTGAATCAGATTAAGAAGAGTAAAAACAATTAAGAAGAACTGACTTGAAGGACAGACAAAGCAACAGCAGACGTCACCAGCACACGACCCCGGGCGTGAACCGCGGACGGAACGACCTAGCACGGGGGAAACAAGCGGAAGAGATGCTGGACGCCCCGCCATGGCAGAAGGGTGTGTAAGTCCCATACCATACCCTTAGCGGTCAGTTCATCAGCGCACCTGATGATGGCAATGTGGTCTGTTGCCGAAAAATTGTTCCCACTGCACACTGGCACCTACCTGTACACCAGCAAAATCATTCGTCATGAAATACACCGGGAGAACTTGAAAAATCAGAAATCTCGAAAACTTGGTATTTTGAAATTCTCCCCTCTACATTTTTTACCCCACACACTTCCTTCTAATGCTAAGTTGATGATTCCTTGATGTCTCAAAATGTGTCCTACCAATCTATCCCTTCTCTTAGTCGGGATACGCCAGAGACGCCTTCCCGATTCGGTTAAGCACCACCTCATTAGTTATGTGATCTACCCATCTAATAGCATTTATATTGCCGCGAGAGACCACGAACACCGACTGCCGGCGTGGCGCAGGGGATAGCGTCACGGACTGCGGTGCCGAAGGTCGCCGGTTCAATCCCGTCTACCGGCAAAAATTTATTTCTTTGTAGTTAACAATTCCAGAAGGTTCTACGTCTTTCTTATGTTCACTTGTAAATTCTACTTGTTTCTTATGTTAACTGTTCTTCTAATTTCTGGTAAATTCTGTCTGTGTATAAATAGCAAAGCACCCTGCCTGCCTGCTATGTTGAGTTCGTAATAAACGTGCTTGCCTTCCAAGTCAAGCCTGCTTCCATTGCAACGCGACAATATTTTCAAATGAGCTTTTTCACATTGATGTTCTCCCAGTCGAGTTTCACATTAACAAAATGACACAAAGGAATTTTTGTAATGAATGTAAAAGCTACCTACCTTCAAATAGGCAAAGCATCACTCCTGCAAACTCAGTTCATGGGTACCCATGTTTAAACATAATTCTTTCAATGTAAGGGAATGCTTCTGCGACCGCTCTTATTTTTAGTAAAACTTTTCAGGCTACGGCACCATATTTTTAATTTGTTTTGGCCACTGTTGCAAGCAGCCATCCACAGGGTGTGGAGGAAGGCAACTTCCAATAGTGGTTGAAATTGCGTGAAATTTTATAAACTGACAGTAGGAGGAGAAGGCAAGCATTTTAAAATTTAAGCAACCAGTAAATATTTGCCACTTTCATAATAAATATTTGTGTTGTGTACGGATGTTGAGTTTATATTTGTGTAGGGAAAGAAGCAAACAATCATGGAGGAATATATATATATATATATATATATATATATATATATATATATATATATATATATATGATATGGGTTTTAAGGAAGTGGAAAAGGAGTCATTCCAATCCCAGGAGTGGAAGGACTTACCTTAGGCGACAAAAAGGAAGGTAAACAAATACACACACACTCACACATATCCAAACGCAAACACACCTAGACAGACATTTGTAAAAAGAAGGAAGTTGGCCAACTGAGAAAAATTTAAAGGGCCGAAATTTGAGGCAGACTGCAGAACAATTTTACTGCCGCAAACCTACATTTCATGTACAGACCCCAAAGCTAAGATCCGAGAGATTAGGGCTCGTACAGATGCATACAAGCACTCTTTTTTCCCCTCATTGTATATGGGAGTGGAACAGGAAAGCAAGTAGGGTGTAACTAGTAGTGGTACTGAGTACCCTCTGCCACACACCTTTGGGTGGATTGTAGTAGATGTATGTAGATCTATTATCTCAATAACCTCACCACTATTTGATACGGTGCCAACATGTATAGCGGGCAATGCCAACTGACAGTGAGTACTACTTTTATTTTGTTGGCACCCATTGGCACCTGATTGGCTAACACATGACAAATTGGAAAGGAAGGGCAGTTTACTTGGAATGACTAACCAGCTGTGAGGATGGGAAAAGAATATTATCTTTCAGAATTTTTAATTTGCAGTAGTGAAAAACCTAAACCAAAACCGTGACACTTCTCTGGAAGTTTTCCAATTGTTAAATTTTACTTATGACACAAACAGCGTAAATCCAACAACAAAACATTTGCTTTGCGAGGGTAATTAAATTACTCTGCAGATGAGGGTATATAAAAGAACCTGCCTACCATCCATACTGCTGGGGAAGCATTAATTATTTACTTTGTGGTTAACACTAAGCACAGTTACCCCTCATTCTATGTGGCTGGGTTTTCAAACAGCATTGAATGGTTGTTGCAACATCAGCACACTATGCGGCATAGCTGTAGACTGGAATACCACCCGTCTGCTTTGACCCATGATGTCATCAAGATGTCAGAAAACCAGTGTATGGGATATTTTAATACTTCTGTATTGCAGATACAAATAATCTGTAGTTATTATAGATAACAGAATGTACCATCAATCACAGGTCTTAGACCAAAAATTCGCGCCTTCGGCGCTCACATACAAAAAAAAAAAAAAAAAAAAAAAAAAAAAAAAAAATTCTCAATTAATCTACACCTAACCATCAGAGAGAAGCTACAAATCAGTTTTTAAACAAAATATTAAACTGTTTTGTTTGTAAACAAACTATTGTCATTAACTCAACCACCACATAATCACTCACGCCTTCTACAAACATGCACACACCTCAAAACTCCCGGGCTGCAATGACGTCACAGGTCAAAGCTGACGGGTGGTATCCCTGTCTACAGGTGAGCCCACTATGCCAACGCGGCCATAAGTACAATTTTACCCTCAAAATTTTATAACTGAAATACATGCAACTGATTCATGACAATGCATCACACACATTTCACAGATAATGAAGTGAAGTTGACCGCTAGTGAAATATTCTAGCTAGGCTACTTCCTGCTATTTTAATGCACATCCATTGAAACAAAACAACAAAGGCCATGTGCTATAGGGATAATGGACAGCAAAATGCTGTGGAAATAACATTTTTTTCCAATAACAATAAAAATAAACACTTTGTAGACAGGTAGAAATAGCGAAACTAGTTAATACATTTCATTCAATTCCATGATGGTGGTGGTGGATGCTGGTGCAGCAACAGTGTTGGATAATTAAAAAATACTCAGTTTCTGTTGCAATATTTTTTTTTATTCTCCAATAACGCGTTTCGCGCTGTTAGCGCATCGTCAGACTGGAAACAGACAAATGTTTTGTTACAGTCCGTGTACCTGGCGGGCAGCGAATCTAATCTGGCTAAGGTGAGTAAATTTTGGAAAGTCAGACTTACTTGGGCGGAGATGGAGCCACAGAATTGTCTATAGCTATGGAGGAGGTATCTTAACAATTTGTGTTGTCATTGGGCACCTGCAAAGAGGTAAACGTTCAAAGTACGTAAGGGTTATTTGAAGTGGAATGACTAGGGACTAAAGGGGTATGGTATGGAAATTAATGGAACGCTTTTTATATGATAAAACTCACCATAGCAGCAGAGGAGTCGCTGTCGCGGCAGGTCCACGTTTACAACTGGTAGAATTCTTAATAACTGCGGAACATAAAATAACGCGACCGTTAAACAGAGCGGTATGGCCAGAGTTAACAGTCTGTGAGAATGAGCGGCTTGCCAAGCGGTAGCCATGTTGGTGTTATCAGAGATGTTTGTGACGTGGGGGAATGAATCTTGTGAAGTGATACATGTTGGTATGAAACAATAATAAATGAATGAAAACGAAATTATTAGAGGCCTGAGGGTGGGGCGGAAGAAAGATGTTGTGAATTGTTAGGAGGGGGTCATTTTGGAAAAAGATGGATAACATGATGTCGTAAAAAGTTTGATTTTTGTGATGAGCTGTTCGTTGAGACTGTGTTCTGGGGACTGTTTTACAAACTTAGTGATTTCTAATTCTTCAAGAAGTGAGAGTTTTTTCCCTTTGGGGGCGATGTGAAGAACTTGCAATTTGTCAAGGGGGGGCTGAATGTGTTTGCTTCTTTTGAGGTGCTCAGAAAAGGCCGTATTATTTTTGGCAGCGCCTTTCTTAGTTAAAAGATGTTCTTGGAACCTAGTTTTGAAGGCTCGTCCAGTATGGCCAATGTATGATAAGGGGCACTGCAAACATTGTATTTTGTAGACGCCTGACTGGCTAAAAGAGTCTTTAACTAGCCGTTCACTGTGGTGAAAGCGATACTGGATCTTGTCATTGATCGTGAAGGCTACTTTTATGTGGGTGGTTTTAAGAAGTGCGGCGAGTCTGTAAGAAAGATTTCCTATGAATGGTAAGGAGACGTAGATGGATTCATTAGTGATTGTGCTAGGGAGCAGGGAGGTGTTATTTTTAGAGTTTTTCCTGCTGTACAATCGGTCGACCAGGCTCGCCTGGTATCCGTTGGTTCCAGCAATGTGTCGCAGGTTAGCTAGTTCTTGCTCAACTGTTTCACTGTTTAAAGGGAGGTCGCATAAGCTGTGGATCATTGACGAGAAAAAGCTGACTTTATGACTGTACGGGTGACAGGATGTTGAGTGGATGACAGCGTCACTGGTTGTGGGCTTTCTGTAAATCGCAAATGTGATGTGATTGTTGGATAAGGTGAGAGTTAGGTCCAAGTAGTTGATGGAGCAGTCAGGTGACATGATCTCATGGGTGAAAATCATTTTTGGATGCAGACTGCCAAATTCGTTCGAAAGGGATGGTACTTCGGCTGTGGCTGCATTAATTATGATGAGAATGTCATCCACGTATCTGCACAATTCTGTGGCTCCATCTCCGCCCAAGTAAGTCTGAATTTTCAAATTTACTCACCTTAGCCACATTAGATTCTCTGCCCGCCAGGTACACGGACTGTAACAAAACATTTGTCTTTCTCCAGTCTGACGATGCGCTAACAGCGCGAAACGCGTAATTGGAGAATAACATATTGCAACAGAGACTGAGCATTTTTTAATTAAAACTAGTTAAGATTTTATCATGTTCACAGGATCCTAACTTACGCCATTGAGGTATGACCTTTCTTTTTATTAGACACTCATTTCATTGCACATTAAATATGGCATCAAATATAGGGCCAAGAGATATAGAGAAATCTATGTTTAAAAATCATACATGAAGGCAAACTGGTTTTCTCTATTCATTGTGTAGACCTTGGGTTTTAAATACAGTCACAACAAACATTTGATGGCATATTTAATATGTCATGAAATGATTATCTAACAGATCATACATCATTGGCAGAAGTTATGAACAGGATAAAATACTAACTAGTTTTGCTGTTTCTACCTTTCCACAATTTTTAGTAAGCAGATTCAAATACACATTGGTTACCATTCTTATGAAGAGATGAAAAGGCTTGGAGGAGAGCTGCACCAAACCAGTCTCCATTACCCTTGTTAATGTTCATTTTATATGCACCTTTCAACACACTGTTTATTCCATTCAACTGCGATTTCAGGTCTTCTGCTGTCTCCGACAGAATTACGGAATCGGCAAAACACAATGTTTTTATTTCTTCACCCTGAACTTTAATTCCTTCTACAAATTTCTCCTTGCTTTCCTTTATAGCTTGCTCAATGTATAAAGTAAACAACATTGAAGGCTGCAACCTTGTCTCATTTCCTTCACAATCTCTGCATCCCTTTCATGCCCTTCAACTCTGAGAAAGGGTATTACAATCAAAATTGTCAAAAGCTTTCACAAATCTACAAAAGCTAGAAAGGTAGGTTTTTCTTTCCTTAACTTATCTTCTAAGATAAGCCGTAAAGTGAGGATTGCCTTCCGTGTTCCTACACTTCTCCTAAATCCAAACTGATCTTCCCCGAGGATTTTGTGTTTGTGACTACCTTTAAAAAAACTCTTTGATGTTGTTGGATTGTCTACCAATTAACAAAAAGGACCAAATGCAGCTACAATTAACCTACTATTTCTCAATATACTGTTCTAGGATACCAAGAAACTAACCACTGAATATTGGCTGCAAGTACTTTACACTGCACATGAACTTAATTTTCAATTATGAAAAGATCATAATATAAAAGAGACATAATGCTATATTTATATTTGAAGTTTACTTTTAATCACGATCCTGCTTTGCCATAAGATCATCTGTGGCTAAATAAATAGGCACAAAAGGATAATGACTAAATAGAATTTATGAGGGCAGTATCTACAATACAGAAGTGACATTTCCAACTTTTCTGACAAGCTCCAGTTTTTCAACCAGATTCTCACTATTAACTTAGTCAATACAACAATGTGTGTTTTGGAGTAAAGATTACAAACACTTCATGGAGACCAGACCTATACTTAGGGTTGCCAGATCCCCGGGTTTGGAATGAATTCTCCGGGTCTACGGGCCAATCACCCTCATCTCCGGGCTTGAATGTAACCTTCATCATAACTTTTTTTTCTCTTTTTTTACGACGCTTTTTAAGTACTATGCTCATGTAGCGACGATCTACATCGAACTTAACGTAACTTAAACTAAGGACGAACACAACACCCATGCCCTAGGGGGGGATTCGAACCTCTGGCGGGAGGAGCCTCGCTGCTCAGTCCCTCAGTGCGCTCGGCCATTCCCGGCCGGCTCCTCTCTAGTAATTATGAATAACTTTATAGAAATGTCAATTTCTTATTGCGACAAAACGCTACTTTTCTATTCTTCCTCTGAAAACTTTACATTCTTGCGTCGGTAGTAATCGGCTAGCGCATTATTAAGCAACACTGTTGCGGCAACGTGTCAACTGGCGACGTCTATTATTTGTGTTCGTTCGTTAATTGTTTGTTATCAGTTTACCGGCAATTTTTGGAATACTCGGATCTTGTGTGAACAGACAAGCTTACATTAACTCAGATTAGTGAATAATAACAGTAAAATGAAGAGACGATATCTAAGTTCGTTCCGTGAAGAATGGTTGCAGGAAGAATATTATAAAGAGTGGCTACAAAAAGTCGATACTGATGAGTGTATGTGTAAGTGCAGAATATGCAATATCTTATTTACTGTTAAGTACGACGGAGTGAAAGCTGTGAATAAACATTTACAATCAGAAAGACACAAAGCAATACTACCACACAAAAGAAGAATCAGTCGCTCCTTAAACTCTTGCTGAAACAATTTTCTGCAGAAGACGACAAAGTCACTGCAACGGAATTACCTTTGACTTACCATGGTGTGAAACACCGCCATTATTACAATTCTCAATATTGTGGTAATAAGCTATATCCTTATGTTTTTAGAGATTCCTCAGTGGCAACCAAAGTAAGATGTGGCCGAACAAAAAGCGAGGCATTAGTAAAAAATATGCTTCTGTCTCATGCTAAAGAGAAGCAACTAAGCGAATTAAAGCAAAATGTCCCGTTTTTATTAGGCTTTTTTTTTTCCTTTTTGGGGGGGGTGTCATTGGCCAATGGGGAGGGGGGGGCACGTCTGGTCTCCGGGCCTGCCTCGAGTTCAATCTGACAGCCCTACCTATACTGTCTTCATATAAGTGATAAGCGAGTTTACTAATAGCCCTAAGCCACTTTATTTTAATGGCAATTTATAAAACAATCTAACTAAATTAGCAGTAAACAAGATTTACAACAGCTACGAGACACTCATGGACTAGGCCTAATTGCAGAATCTTAAATGTATATATCTTGTATGCTGTATTCAAATGTCATTTCGTGTACCACTGTTATCGCATCTAACCAGTAGTCTATTTGTAATACACATCTTTTAGTATACTGTAGGCTAATTGAAAAGTCCCCTGAACACAGAATGCGCAAACATTTTGATTTGGTGCAACATTACCGGTAATAATGAACAATAGACTAACTCACGAAATTAAACAACAAATTTTAATCCATTTAAACTTGTATCATGTGGCTGATGCTGTCTAAACAAGATATTGAATGTACAGAAAGTTTACATAAGAAAAAATGTTAATTTTTAGGTAGAATATCATAAATTTAGTTGCGTTATTGCAAATGAGAATTTCAATGAAGTGGCAAATGGATTGTGTAATACATTAAACTTAAAGGTAGGCCTTTCTTCCGTCACTCTGCTTTCGTTCTGTTCTCTGCAGTATCAACGATCCTAAAATCAGTATTTTATAAGATTTACATTATTAGCTTTTTCTGGTAACTTCTAGCGGAGCCTCTTAATTATCAAACATTCTGTAACTTAGTACATTCGGCAACAGCACACAATTTCCATACAACTCATGCAGTGGCAGTGCTGCTACAGGCAACTACTAGCTACATATTATATTTAGTTTCAAAAAACTAAGTTCTACAATGCTAGAACGCTCATTAGTATATACCGTAGTTGTTTAACCTACTTACTTTAGGACGCGCCTTTGTTAAGTTTATTAACACACAACCCGCCTTGAAGTTGAAAATTGAAATACATGTTTACAGCACACCACGTTGCCAACATAGCCACCAACATTATCACAAATTCAGTGTTGCCAACGAACTCTCAAATAATAGCTGGATGGGTGGCCGTGCTCGATGGCATCTTTAAAAAGCCATTTTGTAGCAAAGAAGGCTAGATTTAATTGAAGGCTCTAAAATTACTAATATTTTGTTTGTGTACGTTAGAAAACCCACGATTTGGTACAACGTTTGGGAATCGAATCCGGAACGCTATACATCGATCGAGATGCCAGATCGATATATCGAAGAATGAACCGACGCGCGATGTACAGACACATTCTTGTATGTACCCTTGTCTGATCAGTAAAAGTAATTGGCCTTGTAAAATGAAGATTTAGAATCACTTGATCCTGTCAACCATACAGTAGGTATAGCATGTTTTATTTATTTTATGATATGTACGAATCAGTCATCAAGTAATTCTAAATCTTCATTTTACGAGGCCAATAAAATTACTGACCGGACAAGGGTACATACAAGAACCTGTCAACTATAGAGCAGGTATAGCATGTTTTATTTATTTTATCATCTGTATGAAAGTGTAATCAAGTGATTTCGAAAATAAAATAATTGAGACTTCATATTAACACGTTAATTTTCATATCTTGTAAACACTGCGGGCTTTCGTGTATAAAAATATTACCGCATATTTAATTTCCAACGTCAAACATTTTAAGGCCAATTCACACTGTCCGTCACGTCACGGCACCGTCACGTCAAGTTGCATTCACACTGTCCGTCACGTCAATTTGCCGATCTCAATACGCGATGCTGAAGTGAGGTCATGAGTGGCGATCTTTTATGTAGAAAGTTATAGTTTAATACTGGAATTGAGTTAACAACAACGCTAAATGTTATTGACGGCCAAGAAAAACACTACAGTGTATGTGTTTGGTCAATTTCGTGCGGTAAAGTGCTGGGAACTGAAACACCATTTCAAAACATCAACGTCTATTGTCAAGGAAAAAAAAAAAAAAAAAAAAAAAAAAAAAAAAAAAAAAAAAAAAAAAAAAAACCTATGAACCCATTAAACAATATTTACAAGAGCGTAAATAGAGCCTGTTTACATTATCCATTCCGATTTGTCCGCTGAGGTTGTTAATACCGTCGTAAACAACTGAATGTTTATTCAAACTGTTCAGATGTTTGTAGAACTTATGGGACTTAACTACGGGGTCATCAGTCCCTAAGCTTACAAACTACTTATGAACTAACTAATTCTAAGGACGGCACAAATATCCATGCCCGACGGGGGGATTCGAACCCCGACCGTAGTGACCGTGCAGACCGTGACTGGAGCGCCTCAGTCCTCTCGGCCACCGCGGCCGGCAATGTTTATTCAAATAAAAAGTTTGCTTCAGTCTTTTCTGTTACACTATTACGAAACATAAACCATTTTTCGGTTTTAGATATTGAACCTCGGTTTTAAGGCCAATTCACACTGTCCGTCACGTCATGGCACCGTCACGTCAAGTTGTATTCACACTGTCCATCAGTGTCCGTCACGTCAATTTCCCCATCTCAATACGCGATGCTGAAGTGAGGAAATGAGTGGCGATCTGTTATGTAGAACAAGCCCCTACAATCGTGAAAGCGGCAGACTACAAACAGCGGACAAATTAAAGACCGCCTCGGCTGCCATTGTAGTGGCAAACTTCCGCGCGAACTTTAAATGTGCGGAAGATGCTTTTGGTTGGAGAGAGTATTCATTTGAGTTAATTCACGAAACTATGTCTAATTGAAATATATAGCTACAAAACAGCTTCAGATTCCTTGGATACACAGCAACTATAGGTTGTGTGTAAATTTATTACATAAACGGTGTAGAAATTGGACAAAAGCGTTTCCTCTTTCTAACGCAACCGTACTGTAACATGTAGTCTTTTTGCTTTCGAAGTGCAGCATATAAACGAAATTTATCGTCAGACACGATTTTCTTTTCTCTTTCTCAGTATATTCTACGATTGTGAAACTTTTGTACAAACATTGATTTAGGAAGATTTTCACACTTTACGTCTTTGCTTTAATGCACTATTCTCCAATATTTAGATATTTCATAGCATCAAAAAATCAAATAAGGTTGACCGAAACAGCTAATGATAAAAATCGATTGTGAAAGTGAAATACGCCATCAGATATATACATGAAAAAAAAAAGCTTCTTACGACCAAATTCTTTCATGAACACGAAGTGTGGTGTCGCACAAGTCTGAAGTGCACGCCATGTACTTTCGCTGCGCGCCGCCATGCAAGCACGGCGCGGCGTTCTTATGTCAGCCACGAGCGCCCTCTGCTGCAACTCCGCTCATGGCCACCCTGAACTGCCTCGGTCACTTGGGATTAGGAAAGGCACTGGATAACAGTCTCATCAGTAGGCAGGCCTCTCCCTAGTTCAACTATGTATCTGCATTCCACTAGTCTTCAGTTAACAAAGCTAAGTATTGTACACCCAGGACAACCGGCGGAAACAAGACGCAAAAGTGGCAACGAGGATGGGATACAAAAGTGGCGATGAGGAGTGATAGAAGAACCTTGGACCAGCCCACTTGCAGCAGCCAGACAGCAGCAGTCGGAGCACGCAGAAATTGCTCCCGCCCACCCACCCTTATTATAAGATTTTTGGGGGAACATTCAGTTACGTGTTTTGTGGACTTTTTTTGTTGCAGAGCATCCTCTTTCATATTGCATTTGTGTTTTGTTATAATTTACTTGTGTGCGCGGCGCCTAATCGGTCATCGTGGCCACTATCCCGAACCCAAACTTAATGGAAATTATTCAGTTACAGATGACGCAAATCACGCAACTACTCCAGGCGGTGGTGCAGTTGACGGCACAGGCAGCTCAACAACAGCCGTCGCTTCAGCCGCCAACACCAGCAGCCGCACCGCTTCCTTCGTTTCGCCAGTACAATGAACGTGAGGAAGAATGGAGCGATTACTTGGCACAATTTCAAGAACTCGTCCCGGCTCATCAACTTACAGGTCAGACTATCAAGCATATGTTCCTTTCTGTGGTGGGAACTAAGGCTTCGTATTACTGCAGAAACTTTTCCCCCGCGCATCTCCTCATGATCTCGACTTTGCTCAAATAATAGATGCACTGAATGCTCATTATGAGAGAAAAGTTTTCATAGCTGCAGCACAGTACCGATTTTTCAGACTAAAAAAATCACCAAATCAGTCGCATCAAGAGTGGATTATGAAGTTGAAGGGCTTAATCCGCAAATGTAAATTTACTTGCTCTTGCAGACTTTCTTATAAGTGACGTGATGTTGAAAGATGCAATTACACAGAACATTCAGGATCCCAGAATTAGGGCAGTGATTCTGAAACAGTCTGACCCATAATTAGATAGTGTACAGCAGCTTGTTAAAGCGCATGATACCTTTGACATAGCAGATGTAGAAATGCAAACCCACAGTGTTAACTCAGTGCGTCGCTACGGACGCTTTCCTAGTCAAAGTTCTCACTCTAGCCCTAGTGATTCTTAGAATTCTGAAGGCTGTGCTGAACAGACAGTGAACAGTAGCCAGTGTAAAAGCGCGACACAAAGGTCGCCCCATCGTGATAGACAATGTACTGTGAATAACGGGCGCCAATGCTCTTATCAGAAAAATGTTCGTAAATCTTGCCCCCAGTGTGTATCTCGCCACAAGCGTGCGCAATGCCCTAGTCGCAACGCCATCTGTTATCAATGTGGCAAATCAGGACGTGTACAGACAGTGTGAATGCAAAACAAACATTCTATGAATGGTGCCGTTAGGAACTCTGCTTTGCAGAGTGCGTGAACAGTTCATACTGTCAATGTCATACACGTGGTGGATTTGGACAGTGCTTCTCTTGACTTTAAAATGCAAGGAAGTTCTACTGTGCCTACGGCAAAACTATGTAGTGAGCCACGTCTCAATCACCGACGAGCGAGTAAAACTGTGCAAGGAAAAAGGGTTTGGGGCAATCAAAATGACTATGTACAGTGCAATCATGTAGTGAACCTAGTGCTTTCTGCAACTTCTCATCTGTAGTAGTGCCCAGTACTGTGTAGCTAGTAACAGTCGACTTGATGTAGCTACTTAAAGTAAGTTTAGTGCAGTAGCTGGTGAATCTGTAGTAGCTTCGCAAGCTTGCGCGGAAGCCAATCCGGTGGTAGTGCCATCTAGGGACAGTGTTATTAATCTGCCATGTGCCAATTCTGCGCCGCTTCCTACCGTACGCAGCCCGAGCATGCACAAGCGCAGCAAACAAGCTGTATCAAACGTTGCCCACATTCGCGCACCTGTCGAGCGCCACAAGCAAAAACTTTTTGTGAATCTTTGCATAGACAATAAGACTTTGCAATTTCAGCTCGACACTGGTTCCGCTGTCACATTAATAAATAAAGACACTTATGGTCTTCTGGGTTTGCCAAAATTGTCGCTGTCTCAACAAGTGCTAACGGCATATACAGGTCAAAATATTCCTGTGCTGGGAACGTGTAGCCTGCCTGCCTCTTTTCAAGATGTAACAAAAACAGTTGCTTTTGTAGTTCTTCAGGCCAAATCTACGCAGAACATTTTTGGAATAGATGATTTTGACTTGTTTTGCTTTTCAATGCAAATTTCGTTAGTATTGCCTCAGGACAAAATCCATGCATTGTGGGAACTAGGTTGTGCAAAAGACTTCGTGGCACATGTAACTTTAAAAGAATCTGCAGTACCAAAATTTCGTAAAGGTAGACCAGTGCCTATCGCCCTTCGGGATAAAGTTGCTTTGGAACTTAAACGTTGGCAAGATAGTGGGGTGATTTCTCCTGTTTCTGCGAGTCAGTGGGCCGCACCTTTAGTGATTCTAACCAAACCGACAGGAAAACTTCGTCTCTGTGCGGACTTCAAATCAACATTGAACAGTCAAACAATTGTAGACACTTACCCCCTGCCCCAACGAGAGGAACTCCGGGACCGTGCGTGCCCCCCTCCCCCCTGCCTGGGCCACGCACCTCAGAAGAAGATGACCTGCTTCCTCTGGGCGGAGGTGTGCGCCCTTCCCCCTGTTTTGGTGGTTTTTCTGGGAGATCGCAAGGTGGATACTGGGCGCGTACGGCTTCTCGATCCCAGCCTCAGCTACGACGCCCGTCCCACCAGTAACGCCCTCGCCCAGGCCCTCCTCCCAGTGCCGTCGCCGTGGCCCTCAGCCCTACGCCACGACGGCGCGGCGGTTTGGGGGGGGAGGGGTGTGGTGTCGCACAAGTCTGAAGTGCGCACCACGTACTTTCGCCACGTGCCACCATGCAAGCACGGCGCGGCGTTCTTACGACGTCAGCCACGAGCGCCCTCTGCTGCAGCTCCGCTTGTGGCCACCCTGAACTGCCTCGGTCACTTGGGATTAGGACAGGCACTGGATAACAATCTCAACAGTAAGCAGGCCTCTACCTAGTTCAACTATGTATCTGCATTCCACTAGTCTTCAGTTAACAAAGTTAAGTATTGTACGGTCTCTACGAAATATATATCTTGTTCTAATCTAGCTCAGTGTTTCTAGTTTCTGCTGTCTCCCTGGCTGGTCACCTCAGAATCTGTACCCGCACATGCGCACATCCTACTTCACTGTGTCGGTCTCTCTCTACTCGGCCACAGACACCCAGGACAACCGGCAGAAACGAGACACAAAACGAAGTATGTCATAACTTTTTCTCAACTAAGACATGTAACATTAGTATTAGGGTATCTAACATGAAAATTAGCATTTTTAATGCTGTAAGCCAAATACCTTAGCAGAGTGCGTCATCAACTATTGTCACAGGGTTGAACTTCACAAAGTGCATCCAGTGTGGCTATGTGTCGTTCATATATGTAACTATACACAGGTCTGCAAACCCTTTGCAGTTGTTATACCTATAATGTAAAGCAGATTACCTTTAAATTATCTGTTACAATTTACTAATATTAATTTCATACACAAATATTCGAACTGCAGTGAGGCTACTAATTTCGTAACCCCAATAGTTATTTTAAACAATCATAAAATGAAACTTCTTGAACTTTCTGTCCACCAGTACTGCATAAAGTAGCTCCTTTTTTAAGAGCTACCAGTATTGTAAGAGCCTGTTATTTATTTCATTCAATCCTATATTGTCTTGACTAACAGTCTGTTAAGCAAGAGCAACTATCTCTGAATACAAGTAGTAGGCCTACTTGTATTGCTGAGAAATATAAATGGAAATATAGTATTTGATCTTTTTATTCCTTTCTTAAATAAATTTATGTATTTAAATGCTGAGAAGCTCTTCACCACCGTGCTTCATGTACACTGCAGTAGTCAAACAGTACAGACGTGACTATCAATTGTGTTAGCTATGTAATACACGATTTACCTGCTAACAACACTCGTATTTATCTGACGCTTGCCACTACTATGACGGCCGGGCGAACTTTCAAATTATCCCATGACGGCAGCGCCGTCAGAGAGTCTAGTTATTTTTACAACGTCTTTGATGTAGAAAGTCATAGTTTAATACTAGAATTGAGGAAACAACAACGCTAAATTTTATTGACGGCCAAAGAAAACTTTACAGTGTATGTTTTTGGCCAGCTTACTGGGAACTGAATCAGCATTTCAAAACATCAACATCTATTTTCAAACGAAAAAATAAACATATGTAAACATCAAACAATACTTATAAGAGCATAAATAGCGCCTGTCTACTTTATCCATTACGATTTGCCCAATGACATCGTTAATACCGTCGTAAACAACTGAATTTTTGTCTTTCATTACAACTGACTTTTTCATTTAAAATGTTATTTAATAAAAATGAGTAATCAAATTACAATCTTATTCAAATAAGCAGTTTGCTTCAGTCTTCTCTGTAATTTTGACTTGCCTATATATTGTAGTTTTGTAGCACCTTTCCCCTTTTATTTAACTCTGTGTTTCATCAGGGCTGAGAACAAGTTCAGATGCAATTTTATACGTTCCATTGCGCCAGAAATGTTTTTGTTTAGCCACCTTTATGAAATAACTTTAATTGTGAAACTTCCTGGCAGATTAAAATTTTGTGCTGGAACCGGGACTCGAACCTGGGACCTTTGCCTTTTGCGGGCATGCGCACTACCGACTGTGCTATCCCGACACGACTCACGATCCCCCCCCCCCCCCCTCACAACTTTACTTCCGCCAGTACCTCGCCTTCCACACTTCACAGAAGCTCTCCTGCCTACCATGCAAGACTAGCATTTTCTGGAAGAAAGGATACAGTGGAGACTTGGCTTAGCCACAGCCTTAGTCCTGCTAAGCCATGTCTCTATCATATCCTTTCTTCCAGGAGTGCTAGTCTTGCATGGTTCGCAGGAGAGCTTCTGTGAAGTTTGGAAAGTAGGAGGCGAGGTACTGGCGGAAGTAATTCCATCGAATTGCTCTTCCAGATCCTTTGCGGTCTCTGACAGAATTACTATATCATCGGCAAACCGCAATCTTTTTATTTCTTCTCCCTGCACTTTAATGCCCTCTCCAAATTTCCCCTTCCATTCCTTCACTGCCTGCTCAATGTACAGATTGAACAACATTGGGGAAAGGGAATAATAATAATGTTAATAATGTGGTTTTCTGTTCCATAGGACCTAATTGAGGAGTGGCCATGGTCATGGAAAAAGTCAATACATGAAGATTAACACAAGAATGGTAATAGAAAATTTTAAAGTAGTCCTGTGCACACGACAATCTTAAGACATAGTTAAAAGAACGAATAGCATAAAAAATGAATTAGCTTAATTGCTTAATTTTTCTAGGAGTTACTCCACAGAATAAAAGGAGTGAGCCATGAGGTAACACTTCAATTTAGATTTGAAAGCGCGTGGGGCAGTACTAATATTCCTGAGTTCTCGTGGCAGCTTATTGAAAATATATGCTGCAGAATACTGTACACCTATCTGCACGATTGTCAAGGTAGTGTGATGCAAATGTAGATTCGACTTCTGTCTAGTATTCACTAAGTGAAAACTACAAACTCGTAGAAATAAGCTGATATTATTAACAACAAACGACATTAAAGAAAAAACGTATTGTGACGCCAGTGTCAAAATTCCCAGACTACTGAAAAGGGGTCGACATGACGTTCGAGAACTTACACCAGATATTGCTCGAACCGCCCGTTTCTGAGCCAGAAATATCCTTTTTGCATCAGACGAGTTACCCCAAAAAATAATGTCGTACGGTACGTCATAAGTGAGTGAAAGTAAGCGTAAAAGACTACTTTTCGTGTTGAAAAATTACTTATTTCAGATATTGTTCTAATCTATATGTATAAATGAGGAGCATCGTTTCAAATCGTATTACGTTCAAAAGCTGAATTTTGCAGGGGAAGCAAAAAACTGATTACTCGTACTCTGAGGAACATTTCACAAATTTTAAAATTTTTCTGTTGTTTTATTTGAGATGTACTTCTAGGCACGTGAAAAAGTAAAATAAATTTCCTGTTGTGTTTTTCAAATTGAAAGAAATGTGTTGAACTTAATATGCTTTGACCCAATAAGTTGTGAAATATACGAATAAAAAACGATTACTGTGCTAAATATATACTGTTTGGCCACGATAACTTGACGATTTGCGCGGTGGCTGCTGGGAGCTCCATTACGGTTGCTACGGGGAGTGAAGGGCGAGGGGAAAGCAGCTTGCTCCAGTGCTGGAACCGTTACTCTAACAATGTTTACAGTAATCTTTCGCGTCAAGGACCATTGTAACGTTGGCAGCACTTGTAAATAAAAGAATAACTTTCAACTAGTGCCGATATTCGCTGCTTGTGGCAGCACCAGCAAAATCGTCAAGTTATCGCGGCCAAATAGTAACTAAGCATTTATTTTTGTTTCTTTATGGAACTGCCTTAGATTTAATTTGGTGGGCATGCTTGGTTTTCTTTCATCTCTTTCGGCTTCCCGTTGAACTATCGTCAATAACAATTTATTCCTCCATAGTCGAAAAACTAGTCTCCTATACAAAGCTCACGAAATAACTGTCATTATTGAAAGTGTAGCATTGTTGAAAAAAGCGCGCCAGCTATCAGCATAGCCAACAGAGCAAAGTGACAATACTGCTTGAAGCTGGGCACAATACGATTACAAACACACACTGCAGTGGACTGAATACGATTTGAAACAACAGTACTTTACAGACGCGATTTAAGCTGTCAGTGAGTCCGATTTGATACATTCTGATTTGACAACATGAAAGATCGCCATGTAAACTATACAAAAATGTTGTTGTTGTTATGGTCTACAGTCCGGAGACTGGTTTGATGCAGCTCTCCACCCTACCCTATCCTGAGCAAGCCTTTTCATCTCCTCATAAGAACGGCAACCCACAGCCACTTGAATCTGCTTACTATACGCGTCTCTTGGTCTCCCTCTGGTTTTTTACCCCACACACTTCCCTCCAATGCTAAATTTACAATTCCTCGATGTCTAAGAATGTGTCCTACCAAGCGATCCCTTCTTTTGGTCAGGGTCTGCCAAAAATTTCTTTTCTCCCAAATTCTGTTCAGTACCTCCTCATTAGTTACGCGATCCACCCACCTAATCTTCAGCATTCTTCTGTAGCACCACATTTCAAAAGCCTCTATTCTCTTCTTGTCCGCACTGCTTATCGTCCATGTTTCACTCCCGTACAAGGTAACACTCCACACAAATGCCTTCAGAAAAGACTTCCTTACACTTAAATTAATATTCGATGTTAGCAAATTTCTCTTTTTCAAAAATGCTTTTCTTCCCATTGCCATTCTGCATTTTATATCCTCTGTACTGCGACCATCAGATGTTATTTTACTACCCAAGTAACAAAACTCATCTACCACTTTCATTGTTTCGTTACCTAATCTAATTCCTTCAGCATCGCCTGATTTTCTAAGACCGCATTCCATTATTTTTGTTTTGCTCTTGTTAATGTTCATTTTATACGCTCTCTTCAACACACTGTCCATTCCATTCACCTGCTCTTCCAGGTCCTTTGCTGTCTCCGACAGAATTACAATGTCATCAGCAAAACGCAATGTTTTTATTTCTTCCCCCTGAACTTTAATCCCTATTCCAAATTTTTCCTTGCTTTCCTTCACCGCCTGCTCGATGTACAAATTGAATAACATCGGAGAAAGGCTACAACCGCCTTACTCCCTTCCCAACTGATGCTTCCCTTTCATGCCCTTCGAGTCTAATAACTGCGGTCTGGTTTTTGTACAAGTTGTAAATAACTCTCCTTTCCCTGTATTTTACCCCTGCTGACTTCAGAATTTGGAAGAGTGTATTCCAGTCAACATTGCCAAATGTATCAAGCTCAATTTTGTCCATAGGTGGACTTCATACGATTTGAAACGATGCTCCTCAAATGTGAATGTCTGTGAATGGCGGCCAGTGTTGCTCAGTGCTGCTACCCAGAGCGCTGTAAGTTGCCTGTAGCCTCTCTATGTTGTTTATATACCTCTTTGTTACATACAGCGGAACGTGATGTCTCTTTGGTCTATGCGTGCTACAATGTTCTCAGCTCTTTCTCTGTAAGGATAAGCATACCAATAATTTTTTTTTACTTGAATGTTGATTAAAATGTTTGTTTCTAAAGAAGGTATTGTATTTCATTTCATCCTTCAAAACCAGTCTCATAGCACACTACTGAAAGATAGCTTATCTATCACAATCAACCAACACGTGAGCGTAGCTGCAGGTTTAAGCTAGTAGTGAATATAGCAGAATATAGTTTTGGAAGAAGATGCTGAACATGGGCTTTCCACGAGATGAACACCTAGAAATGTGAACTGTTCACTTATCATACGCCCATTATGTGTAATCAAAATGTCAGCTTTCGTCAAATTATGTGTTAGAAATTGTAAAAACTGAGTTTTACTGTGATTTAACATCAACTTGTTTTCTACAAGCCATGATCTTATCTCTTGAACTGCATTATTAGATACTGTGTCAATATTACGAACAACATCCTTCACTACCAAGCTACCCAAATAACAAAACTCATCTACTACTTTTATTGTGTCATTGCCTAATCTAATTCCTTCAGCATCGCCTGACTTCCTGAGACTACATTCCATTACCTTCGTTTTACTCTTGTTAATGTTCATCTTATATCTTCCTTTCAAGACACTGTCTACTTCATTTAATTGCGCTTCCGCATCCTTTGCTGTAATTTACAGGTTTACTATATCATCGGCAAACCGCAAGGTTTTTATTTCTTCTCCCTGGACTTTAATTCCCTCTCAAAATTTCTCCTTGCATTCCTTCAGCGCTTGCTCAATGTACGGATTGAACAACTTTGGGGAAAGGATACAACCCTGTCTTACATACTTCCCAATCACTGCGACCTTTTAATGAGCTTAGACTCTAATAATGTTTGTAGAAGTTGAATATAATATTTCGCTCCGTATATTTTATTCCTGCTGCCTTCAGAACTTGGAAGAGTGTATTCCACTCGACATTGTCGAAAGCTTTCTCCAAATCCACTAATGCTTAAAACGTAGGTTTCCCTTTCCTTAATCTATCTTCTAAGATAAGTCGTAATGTGAGTATTGCCTCGATGTTCCTACATTTCTCCTAAATCCAAATTGATCTTCCCCAGGATCGGATTCCCCCAGCTTTTCCATTTGTCTCTAAATAATTAGTATTGATATTTTGCAACCATGACTTATTAAAATGATAGTTCTGTAATTTTCACATTCGTGTACACTTTCTTTCTTAGAAATCGGAATCACTATACTCTTCTTGAAGTCTGAGGGTATTTTCCCAGTCTCATACATATTGCATACCAGGTGGAACAATTTCTTCATGACTGGCTCTCCTAACAATAACAGCAGTTCAGACGGAACATCACCCGTTGGGATTTTTTGTGATCTCGCCAAGGCTTTTGATTGTGTAAATCATGGAATTCTTCTAGATAAACTAAAGTATTGTGGAATGAATGGGACAGTGTACACATGGTTTAAATCATACCTAACAGGAAGAGTGCAGAAAGTAATATGCAAAAAACAGCTGAGTCCTCAAACTGGGGAGCAAAAAAAAAAAAAAATAAAATAAAATAAAATAAATAAATAAATAAAAAATAAAAAAATAAAAAATGGGGTGCCAAAAGGTTCTGTCTTGGCCCCTTTGCTGTTCTTAATATATATCAATGACTTGCCATTCTATATTCATGAAGATGCAAAGCTGGTCCTTTTTGCTGATGATACAAGTATAGTTATCACACCTGACAGACAAGAACTAACTGAAGAAATTGTAAATGATGTCTTTCAGAAAATCATTAAGTCGTTCTCAGCAAATGGATTGTCATTAAATTTTGATAAAACACATTATATACAGTTCCATACAGTAAATGGAATGACACCATCAATAAATATAGACTTTGATCAGAAATCTCTAGCAAAGGTAGAATATTCGAAATGTTTAGGTGTAAGCAATGATGAGGAGTTGAACTGGGAAAAAAAAAAAAAAAAAACATTGAAGATCTGTTGAAACGTTGGAGTACAGCGCATTATGCTATTAGGGTAATTGGAAATTTTTGTGATATACATCTCAGTAAATTAGCTTACTATGCCTATTTTCATTCTCTGCCTTCGTGTGGAATCATTTTCTGTGGTAATTCATCATTCAGTAAAAAAGTATTCATTACACAAAAGCGTGTGATTAGAATGATTGCCGGAGCCCATCCATGATCATCCTACAGACAGAGCTAGGGATCTTCACTGTAGCTTCTCAGTATATATATTTACTTATGAAATTTGTTAGTACCAATCCCACTGAATTCAAAACAATAGCAGTGTACATAACTATAACAGTAGGAGAAAATTTGAGGAAATGCATGCTGTAAACCATCAGCTGTTTATTTTTTGTCAAACTTCAACCGGTTTTTCTTATAAACCATCTTCACGGAAGAGAACTAGACAGACTGATTAAACAGGTGCATTATGTGCTTCCTTGTGCATACTGGCATGCATGTCACACAATAAAAATAAATAAGACGTCACTAGGCATCAAGTCTTGGTTATAAACGTAAAACCAATGCCAGGCTGTGTGATGGTGAACCAAGGTCTATTGTAAGAGAACCTAACACAACTATTGAACACATCAGTCAAATGAGTTAAAATTAGATTGAAAAATAATAAACAGCTGATGGTTTACAGTATGCATTTCCTCAAATATCTTACGGCTGTTGAACCACATCTCAGTAAAAATTTGAGTAGTAGGAGAAAAAATGATCTTGACTATTCAAGGTTAAATCTAGCTTTGCCACAGAAAGGGGTGATTTATGCTGTTACAAAAGTCTTTGGTCACCTACCAAACAGCATCAAAAGCCTGACAGATAGCCAACAAGGAATTAAAAATAAATTAAAATAATTTCTACATGGCAAACCCTTCTACACTATAGATGAATTTTTAGATATAAATTAGTAAATTTGGAAAATAAATAAAAATAAATTGTGTCATGTAATATTTAGTACAAAGTAATAATTTGTAAAGCCGGCCGCGGTGGCCGAGGGGACTGAGGCGCGCCAGTCACAGTCTGCACGGCCACCTCGGTCGGGGGTTCGAATTCCCTCTCGGGCATGGATATTTGTGCCGTCCTTAGTATTAGCTAGTTCATAAGTAGTTTGTAAGTTTAGGGACTGATGACCCCGTAGTTAAGTCCCATAAGCTCTACAAACATTTGATTTGAATTTGTAAAAACACCTTTCATTAACCAGACACGTCCCACATCATTACGAAGTGTCGTATTCATGATCTATGGAACAAGTATCTAATCTACTCCAGGGAGCTTGTTTCTACTCAAATCTTTTAGTGCTCTGTCAAATTCTTCTCGCAGTATAGTATCTCCTGTCTCATCTTCCTCTACATCGTCTTCCACTTCTAGAATACTGCCTTCAAGTTTATTTTCTTAATGAGTACTTTCAATTTTCGATAAAATTGGTTGAGAAATGAGCTAAATTGAAGACCTAACATTCTAAATGTGCTAAGTACCACTTTTTTCAAAATGTTTTTTTTTTTTCGCTCTAAAGCCCTTAGTCATATGACAAATGTAAGAGGTTCTTACAGTCACCGACAGATAGCATTGGTGTTAACTGCAGAGTTTTCTTCGTTCTAAATGTGCTCGATAATCAACTTTTGTGTTGATGCACATGTCAACGATGAAGCAATAATGTGTTTACGGCATGAGGGTGAAGGGTCTCGAGGAGCTAATAGCATAGCATCATGTCTGTTCCATGTCTTGAATTGCACTAAAAATATTGTCATTGTAACTGGCAACAATAGGAAACTTGTGATTTGGAGTGACAACAGGTGTGGACAAAATAAAAACCGTGTACTTATATATATGTTCGCAATGGCTTGTGGTCTATTTGACTAGGCAGCTGGAAAAAAGAAATTGCTTGCTACGGTATGCTTTATACCACATCGTCATCGTCAGTTTTTTACTGATTTGTGTAATGATGCTGCAAACTGAAGACATTTAACTAGATTCCATTTTGTGTGCCAGCCCACCACAGAATTATAATGAAATAACAGGTTTTCGCTTGGTAGGCGATGTATGATGTTTCTTCACTGAAGACATTTGTTTCACATTGTTTCATTTCATATTTTTATATATGTTTCGTCAAGCACTACAGCTTGATATCTCTGTTGGACTTAGCCCATTTAGTCTGAATAACGCAATATAAGATGAAGAGCAAAACTAGGGTAATGGAGTGCAGTGTAAGAAAATCAGGTGATGCTGAAGGAATTAGATTGGGTAATGAAGCAATAAAGGAGGTAGATGAGTTTTGTTACTTGGGCAGTAAAATAACAAATGTTGGTCGCAGTACAGAGGACATAAAATGCAGAATGGCAATGGGTAGAAAAGCGTTCTTGAAAAAGAGAAATTTGTTAACATCGAATATTGATTTAAGCCTAAGGAAGTCCTTTCTGAAGGCATTTGTATGGAGTGTTGCCTTGTATGGGAGTGAAACAAGGACGATAAACAGTGCGGACAGGGAGAGGATTGAGGCTTTTGAAATATGGTGCTACAGAAGAATGCTGAAGATCAGGTGGGTGGATCGCGTAACAAATGAGGAGGTACTGAACAGAATTGGGGAGAAAAGAAATTTCTGGCATACCTTGACTAAAAGAAGGGATAGATTGGTAGGACACATTCTTAGACATCAAGGAATTGTGAATTTAGCGTTGGAGGGAAGTTTGTGGGGTAAAAACCGAAGAGGGAGACCAAGAGATGGATACAGTAAGCAGATTCAGTCAGATGTAGGTTGCCGTTCTTATGTGGAGATGAAGAGGCTTGCTCAGGATAGGGTATTGTGGAGAGCTGCATCAAACCAGTCTCCGGACTGAAGACCACAACAACAACAACGCAATGTATAAGACGCCTTCTGCTTTCACGTTTTTAATTTCCTTTTTTTCGCCAGTTCTATGGAATTTTCTCTTGACTTGCTGTATAGTTTGTATTAACTGGATGTTATTAAACGGTGTAATGCTATAAAATGTGTGTATTAATTTCGTACGATAAACAATACAGTTTTTTTTGCTATATCTCGGAACTTTATTTTTGGTCCTTAACACATTTAGAATGTTAGGTCTTCAATAGGGTATTTTCTTGTGTTAAAAATATGGTTCGAATTGTTGTTATTCTGAATGATTATAACATTCAGACAGCATTTTCCCCCATACTTCTTACAAAACATATGTTATTTTTACGTAATTAAAGCTTAAAAATCATCAAATTTCACGATTAGATCACGTGATCGAAAACGCTCCGTTATTGGCTGAAGTACTGGTGACGTCATAGAACACCTACAGCGCGGCATCTAGAAGTCGGAGCTGTATTATTGTACGCGTTTTCTCCATTTCGCAGCTTTAAGTTCAGTTTTTTTGTGATCTAAACGCGTTTACAGTTTTTATGCCACAATGGAAGATGTCTGACAGCGGAAACCTCCCTAACGTTGATGTAATTATGGTGTCTTCTTTCTTTAAAAACTTTCTTTAAAAACAAATTTTTATGTGCCACAAATAAGAAACGTGAAAACTGCATTGTAAGTAACGCATACCTACATTTTAAAGCTAATTATTTCGAGAGATATTTTATGCCATTGCAAAAATGTACCCTATTTGTTGATGTCAGCAGACTTAATCTGAAGTCACCATATTATGCAATAAAGGGTGAAATTTTATCTCCTATCCAAGCGGCCCTGAGTGATTATGTTGGCAACATCAACACGATAGAAAATCTTTGTCCAGATATTCTGATCACATAGAATGACTAGATTAGTGTATCGTACAGACCATGAAGTAAATAAATAATGCTGTTCCTGCTCTATGTTTCTTGTATGTACCCTTGTCCGGTCAGTAAAAGTAACTGCCCTCGTAAATCAAAGGTTTCGCGACAAAATATTTGCGCTGTCACACGACTGGCTAATGGCGACGTCTCATGATTCTCGCTACTCAGCATCTGTTGCCACCATAATCACAGGAAGCCGCCGGGATAGTTAGTAAAGTCAAGCACGCAGCTAAGGGAGTAATTTTATTTAACTACTTCAATACTGGTGCAAAGTGAAACATCAAAACCTGTAATATACAGCAAAAATGCCTTGTGTATAGTTATACAATATATCTATATTCTAGAACAGGGACAGCGGGTTGCGTCGGCGGTGTTTTCATATCGCTCGTCGGTTGGCAACGCACATTTCGCGTAGCCAAAGGCATGTTACTTGGAATAATATTGTTTACTTACATCCAAATGATCCTCACAGAAATACATACATCAAGTAGCCGCTATTTCATTTTGAGTTTCGTGCCAGTTTCAACCACTTTTTGCGTATCTTCTAATTTTTTGTACTTGCAAGAACAATTTTTCTGGAGTCTTGACAGAAGTATTGGTACAGTGCGGAACTAAGCAATATTTGTAGGTCATTATGCAAACGTTAACGCCCAAACACGAGGCCTCTGCCCAAACAGTATACAGGTATTTGTTTATCTTACGAGAGCAGCAGCAGCAGCAGCGTGTTGTATGACGTCACAGGCATCACGTGATCCAAATGTAGCGTTTTAGCGGGCTTTCAAATTATTTGAATTTTATTTCTTTATTTTAGAAAAAGTACTGAAATCCACGAGGTAAAAAAGCATGTTCGGACCATAATATGACATAATTAACAATTTAAAACGATTTCCAGAAAACAGTCAAATACCCTATTGGATGTCTCCTCGTTCTGGAAGTCGCTTCCCCCAGGAGGCGCTTAGAGCCTGCAGCTGCCGGCAGATAGGAGGCTGAGCTATCTGCCAGCGTGGACGCGCGGCCTTCAGCTATCTGCCACAGCGCAGCTTCCTTGATATTCCTCTGTCGCTCAGCAGCTGCAGCTGAGGGCACCGGACCGTCAGCCAGTGTCCGGAAGAAAAAGAAATGCACACTATTTTCTTATAAATACATTCTGCATGTCTGAAAGTTTTACCGTGTGTAGATACATCCTTCCCGCTTCTTTTCAAAATTAGTTCAACATTTTCCCGTGAGTGGCGCCATCACAGCATGTCTCCAAGATGGCTGCTGCACTTCACGTTCGTCAGCATAGACTTTTAACCCTGGGGAATTCTATTTACACTTCGGTAAAATCAGACGTGGCGTCATTATGACGTATCCGCGGTATCGACGTCCAGAAGAGCGACGCATCGACTTTTGCGATCGTTCGAGACGTTGGTTTTGGGTGGGACAACACGCTTAATTCGACATTCTTTCTGAACTGCATACTTTTTTCCTTCGTAGTTTATTGACAAAACTAGGCCTTACTTAATATTGGTATCATGTTTTGGAAAGCACTGACGGAAATTTCAGTAAATGTAAATTGAAAATTATGTCAGAAATAACGCAGACCGAGAAGAGAACGACAACTGCACACATTTTCAAAGAAAAGAACTAGCATGTTGCACCAACTTGGCGGTAGATGAGTGCCCAGTTTTACGAAATGTTTTACCTGATGTTCGCAGAGCCTCTGTAACAAATGACTGTATTAATATCCAGCTCATTTGATTTATAGTTTCGGCGAAAACATACATATACCTACGGCGACTAAATGCTGTTTTTGTATATCGCATATTTTGACATGTCCAAGTACACATTGTCGCTTCATAGCCTGGTAACCGTATTTTTTCCTCTTAGTTTAACGTAGACTCCGTACTACAATGCAAGTCGGTAGCATTTTTCGCTCAGAGAAAAAGTTTCCTTTAGTTTTAAACACAACCTTCACAAATGGGCCACAATGACAACATCAGATTTCGGTGAATAACGTTTCAGAGCTCACAGTGTAGGTCCTTTTTCGGAAAGTTTATAGCTTCTTACTTTCAAAAAAAGAAAGCAAAGTTATAGCTTCCGAAACTGTAATGAATATACCACCACCAACTGAAGATATTATCAGCTACTCCTTTAATTCGTCTGCTACAACTGCAACAGCAGTTTTGCGTCTAGAACGACCACACAAGTCGATCATGGCTCCAGTCGTCTTCGATAGTATGGATACGTCATAATGACGTCACGTCTGATTTTACCGAAGTGTAAATAGAATGACCCTTTAACCCTAGAACGGTCGGCCGAAAAATAGTTTCAGGAACGGTCGGGCTGGGTCCGTGGGACCCAATAATTAACATGCTTCTAACAAGTGCCAAACAGTGTATTTACATCAAATGACTAGTTTTTATATTGTTTAGGTCCTACCAAATGCTGTAGGAACATTGTATCAATGTTACAAATTTCGCAATTACTGTAAAAAAACAAGTATAAAATATACTTCTTTGTAGTAATAAATGTAAGTACGCTGGAAGTACAAGTAAATTAGACTGAAATACAAATATAAATGAAAATAATTTGTAGAACTGAAAATCAGACTATTTGAATATATGTTACATAAATCGAAGTTGTGAATATAATGAATAGTTTGTGTGATATCGTCCGCTAAAATCGTCACTTTTCATAACAGCCGACACAAACCATTTATGCGTCCACCAAGAATAACTATATTTTGCAAATTTTGCAGAAGTAATTAGTTTTGCTGTCCTTGCACGTATAGCATCTTCCCCTTCATCCCCACCTATTTTACTATTGCTGTCATGATCTCTGTTTATTTAGAAGTCTGGATCTGCGTCAGAATCGTCAATTTCATTCATTTCATCGTATAAAATTGTGCAAATTTCACAGTATGAAACACTTTCTCTTGAAATTTTACATTTTAAGTTATTGACAATGTTAATGTGGTGCTAGGACATCAGAAATAGTCTACAAAGTTATTTGAAACTGGATGAAACTCAAAATAAAAGTCGGCTCGCACTGGTAGAAATTTATAACGTTAGCGGTCGGGCTGGGTGTGACAGACCCGCCCGCTTTTTGAAGAACTGCCGAACGATGTCTAAACAGTTTAAAATCTTATTCATGATGTTAACGCTTTCTCTTGCATGTGTCAGGAAGCTAGCAGAGTGCTCGAGTCAGATCGGCGACTATAAGCATATACATTCGTGGAAATAGAAACTAGTGGATCTCACAGATCCAGCCCGAGCGTTCTAGGGTTAAGGGTATATTACACGGAGCGAATTTGGTCGCTAGTCGCTGGCGTATTTGGACGCAGCTGCTAAATTCGCTCCGTGTAAACAGGGACAGCGAACAAAGTCGCTGCTCCGAAACGCGAGCGTCTTAAGTTGAACAGTGAGGTGGGCTACTTTAGACACTGGTCGCTAGCGTTTTTGGTCGCTGGCGTTTTTGGTCGCCCCGTGTCATATAAGGGAGCGTCTAAAGTAGCCACCAGTCGAGTCAACATGTCGAAGGAAATTGTAAATGCTGGCGTTGTGTTTCTCGCTACTGTTTTAAAAGAACAATTAATGAACCAAAAGCAAAAAGGAAAAATAGAAAAGAATAAAGGAAAATGGATTAGAAGGTGGATTATGAGGAGGGATAAATATGGTGCTTCTGCAAATCTTTTGGGTGAATTATCGTGTGAAGGTCCTTCTGCCTACAGAAATATAATGAGGATCACATAAGAAAATTTTGATAGATTACTGTAAATGGTAGAGGATAAAATAGGGAAACAGAATACCAGCATGAGGATGGCGATCTCGCCAAGAATAAAATTTAAATAATCGTTATTTTTAATGTCCCATTATACTGGAAAACTTCGATAAATTTTCAGAAATTTGCTTACAATTCCACTTCATATTTTGTTTGGTGGGACACAGAACTTTTAATATCTGTATTTACGTCAATGATCACAAAATTTCTCGTCGTTTTGACGACGGGTTTCGGTCAGGATGACCATTTTCAAGTCTACAGCAAATCAGAAACAGAAGGATACATCTAGTATTAGACTACCTTAGAAAAAATAAATAATGCATTAACTTACAGTCATCAATACATGTAATATAGCCATTTGGCATCATCACAGGATGACTGTATCTTCATTAAGGAATGTAACAACAGGTATGATGTATAATATTTTAACACGTTTTTTTATATTGATGACTGTAATGCCTTATTTATGTTTTATAAGGTACCGTAGTCTATTACTAAATTTGTCCTGTTTCCGATTTGCTGTAGACTTGAAAATGGTCATCACTGAATGGAACCGGTCGGCAAAACGACGAGAAATTTTGTGATCATTGACGTAAATAAAGATATTAAAAGTAATTACAAAATGGATCACTGATATAAATTCGCGACAATGTGGCAACTTGAGAAACAGATCGGTTTGGTATCACCTAACCTCCAAAACAATATACCACATGCTACGTCATGTTTCAATTGTTTTTACGAAGACGCTGGCGTCTGAAGTGGCTGCGTGTCATTGCGTCAGCGTATTCATTCGCTGTTCGCCCATTAGCCGAGCGACAACAGACGCCAGCGACTAGCGACCAAATACGCTCCGTGTAATATACCCTTTAAGTAAGGAGCTATCGCTTCAGCATAATCGGATAGAAATCTAATGGGTATACAGTCCGGACCAGAAGATTTGTTCTCGTTAAGTGATGATATCTACTTCTACGTTACTCATTACGGCCTCTGTTCATTATTCAAAATCTGGAATATTGGTTTCGTCTTCTTTGGTGAATGAGTTTCTAAAAGCTATGTTTAGTAACTCTGCTTTAGTAGCGCAGTCATCGGCAGGATCGCTATTACTATGACGTAGTGAGGGTATTGTTTGTGTTTTGCCCCTAGTATATTGAACAAATGTTCAAATGTTTGTATAGCTTATGGGACTTAACTACGCAATTTGATTAAAAGCCGTTTGTGTGGGTACGGTGTCAAAAGCCTTCTGTAAATCAAGGAATATGGAATGGATTTACGAAGCCTTGTCGATAGCACAAATCACTTCGTGTGAGTAAAGAGCTAGTTGTGTTTCGCATGACCGATATCATCTAAATCCATGTTGACCTTGGGTCAATAGATCGTTCTGTTCTAGATAATTCATAATATTTGAATATAGGATATGTTTCGAAACCCTGCTGCAAATTGACGTCAATGAAATAGCCCTGTAGTTTAGTGGGTTACTCCTGCTGCCTTTCTTGAATATAGGTGTGACCTGTGAAACTTTCCAGTCTTTTGGTACAGATCCTTCTATGAGAGAGCGGTTGTATATGGCTGTTAAGTAAGGAGCTATCGCTTCAGCATAATCAGATAGAAATCTAATGGGTATACAGTCCGGAGCAGAAGACTAGTTCTTGTTAAGTGAGTTTAGTTGCTGCACTACTCCAATGATAGCTAGTTCACAGTCTAACATATACAGTCACGACACTCCCACAGATTTTTGTTATATGCTGCGATAGCAGCGCTCCAAGCGGACGGCAAGCTACGTTTCTGAATACGATAGTTGATGAGTGCAAATAGTATCGTTTAGATTGACTTCAGCTTACTTTTTACATTTGGGAACATATGTAGTGCCTTCTAAATAGGTAATAATTTAAAAATAGCTTCCCATTTGTCTTTCTTAGGTTTCATATGATACCTGATAAGGTACGAAACGGTATATTACAGGACAGTTAATTTACAATCATCCTGTAACATATAGGCTTTAAATGAGTAATTTTATTTTCTATTAAGAATAAAAATGCCTCGGAAACACCAGGAGACATGCTCTTTAGCAGAGAGTCGTTAATTTATACGCAGGAACGTTAAGTATTCTTCATTACAATTCCAGTGAAATCGGTCAGGGTGGAACAAATGTTATGTTAAGCTTAAGGGACTTAACTACGGGGTTATCAGTCAGGGTGGAACATAGGAAACGTGGGGAGACGTATATAGAATGCAATAAATACGGTTTGTAACATAGCAAATCAACCATCACAGCTGTAGCTGAAGGAAAAACGTCACAGACATGGCAATATAACGATAAAAGCAACCAAACTGTTTTCCAACAAAGAAGAACCCAATTCCACAATTGTTGCTATATCTGAATCACAAACGGCAAGAATCGTCAAACCATTGGTTTTTAAAGCTAAATTAATTACAATTAAAAGAATATGCACGTATAAGAAAGACGAGTGACGTGTAAAAATGTGGGAATCATTAGACTCCGTACCGAATTGATACACGTCAAAAACTGGCTGTCATAGTAAGAACAGACCATAGTAGAAATTTATTATACCATTATGTTCATATGCAACTTACTTTCAGAGGAATAAGCTGCAAATATACACATATCCGTAAGTATTTGTTCATGACAGAGTTGTTCTTTATTCCATCGAATCATTTAAATGGGGCTGTTTTTATATTAATTTCCGTATTATGTTTGTCTCTCAGTATTTTAATAATGCTTGTAACGCAAAAATTATAGTAAGTATTTCGTTAATTGCGTATAAAAGCGATTATAAACAAACACGGCTACTTCGGCAGCTTGCCCACCACTAGGAGCGCTAGTGTCGCAGCAATTGTCAGTTGGTAACAACTTTTACAGCAGTGAGTGTCGTGACTGTATATGTTAGACTGTGGCTAGTTCTACATTACTCATTACGGCCTCTGTTCGTAATTCGAAATATGTGTGACGGATGCTTCAGAAGGAGGAGTGGGGTCGGTGTTGGGGCAGATAGCGCAGAGGGAAGCGCTGCAGATAGCGGCGGGAAGCTGACGCTGAGTCAGAGTCAGAGCGAGCTGACTCGCCAGTCGCCATGGACCGCTGGCCACGGCTGGTCGCGTTGGCCCTCTGCGCGCTATTGGCCGCCACCGTCGCCGCCGCAGACGACCACACCTGCTCCAGGACCGTCTCGTACGTAGCCTGCCTCCTGCATACCACCACTTCTTATACAGGGCGATTCACCTAACTTTACTGCGGTACGTATTGCGTAAACCACGTCAAATACTGACGAACCGATTCCACAGACCGAACGTGAGGAGAAGGGCTAGTGTAATTGGTTAATACAAACCATAAAAAATGTACAGAACTATATTTTTTAACACAAACCTACGTTTTTTAAAATGGAACCCCATTAGTTTTGTTAGCACATCTGAACATATAAACAAATACGCAATCAGTGCCGTTTGTTGCATTGTAAAATGTTAATTACATCCGGAGATATTGTAACCTAAAGTTGACGCTCGAGTTCCACTCCTCCGCTGTTCGATCGTGTGTATCGCAGAGCACCGAATTAAGTAGGGATCCACAGGCAACGGTGATGTACCTTAGGTACAGAAGAGACTAGAACAACATATTAGGTCCACATGCTAACACCTCTATTGGTCTTTTTCACTGACGCACATGTACATTACCGTGAGGGGTGAGGTACACGTACAAACGTGGTTTCCATTTTCAATTACGGAGTGGAATAGAGTGTGTCCCGACATGTCAGGCCAACAGATGTCCAAAGTGGAGGCCATCATTTGCTGCACACAATTACAATCTATGGCGTAACGAATGCTGTACACGCCGCAGTACATCTGGTGTAATGTCACCGCAGGCTGCCACAATACGTTGTTTCATATCGTCTGGGGTTGTAGGCACATCACGGAACACATTATCCCTTAACATACCCCACAGAGAGAAGTCCAGAGGTGTAAGATCAGGAGAACGGGCTGGCCAATTTATGCGTCCTCCACGTCCTATGAAACGTCCGTCCAACATCCTGTCAAGGGTCAGCCTAGTGTTAATTGCGGAATGTGTAGGTGAACCATCATGCTGATACCACATAAGTCGACACGTTTCCAGTGGGACATTTTCGAGCAATGTCGGCAGATCATTCTGTAGAAACGCGATGTATGTTGCAGCTTTTTCGGCCCCTGCAATGAAGTGGTCGCCAATGATTCCGCACCATACATTTACAGTCCACGGTCGCTGTCGCTCTACCTGTCGGAGCCAGCGAGGATTGTCCACGGACCAGTAATGCATGTTCCGTAGATGCACTGTCCCGTGGTTTGTAAAACCCGCTTCATCGGTAAACAGGTATAACTACAACGCATTCTCTGTTAATGCCCACTGACAGAATTGCACTCGATGATTAAAGTCAGAACCATGAAATTGCTGATGTAGCGACACACGAAACGGGTGAAAGTGGTGACGATGCAGTATGCGCACGACACTACTTTGACTCAGTCCACTGGCTCTCGCAATGTCCTGTGTACTCCTGCTAACACACCAACTTCACCCGCTTCTCCTGTGACGGGCCTGTTACGGACCCGTTTGCGTGCTACGACCATACCTGTTGCATACAGTTGGCGGTAGACGTTTTGAAATGTGCGGCACGTTGGATGCTCTCTGTCCGGGTACCGTTCTGCATACACCCTGCAGGCTTCAGCTGCATTTTGTCAACACTCGCCATAGATGAGTATCGTCTCCGCCTTTTCAGGGTTCGACTAGACCATGGTCACAGTTCCTACAACACTACATTATAACGGATTTCTGGTAACACATTGTACTACAGTTATTCTGCATGCAAAGACGCATGCAGAATAACAATAGCAGCAAGCGCTACATGCGGACACTGCGACAGCTAGACCAAACCACAACAGTGCACTACAGCCACACTCGTAAACACGGTCGTCATCGTAAACATGTCCCTGCAGATGCTGCTCGCCGACCGTGGCCCGTGTTTGTTACAACACGCAACTGAACGTCGGAGGTTTCAAGCGCCAACTTTCGGTTACAATATCTCTGGATGTAATTAACATTTTACAATGCAACAAACGGCACTGATTACGTATTTGTTTATATGTTCAGATGTGCTAACAAAACTAATGGGGTTCCATTTAAAAAACGTAGGTTTGTGTTAAAAAACATACTTCTGTGCATTTTTTATGGTTTGTATTGACCAATTGCACTAGCCCCTCTCCTCACGTCCGGTCTGTGGAATCGGTTCGTCAGTATTTGATGTGGTGTACGAAATATATCCAGCGGTAATACCTGTTGCATACAGTTGGCGGTAGACGTTTTGAAATGTGCGGCACGTTGGATGCTCTCTGTCCGGGTACCGTTCTGCATACACCCTGCAGGCTTCAGCTGCATTTAGTCGACACTCGCCATAGATGAGTACCATCTCCGCTTTTTCAAAGTTCGATCACACCTACACCTACACCTACACTATCACAGACGTCTGATAACACAGTGTACTACAGTTGGTCTGCGTGCAAAGACGAATGCAGAATAACAGTAGCAGCAAGCGCTATATGCGGACACTGCGACAGCTAGACCAAACCACAACAGTGCACTACAGCCACACTCGTAAACACGGTCGTCATCGTAAACATGTCCCTGCAGATGCTGCTCGCCGACCGTGGCCCGTGTTTTATTACAACACGCAACTGAACGTCGGAGGTTTCAAGCGTCAACTTTAGCTTACAATATCTCCGGATGTAATTAACATTTTACAATGCAACAAACGGCACTGACTACGTATTTGTTTATATGTTCAGATGTGCTAACAAAACTAACGGGGTTCCATTTAAAAAAACGTAGGTTTGTGTTAAAAAACATACTTATGTGCATTTTTTTTTTTTTGGTTTGTATTAACCAATTACACTAGCCCCTCTCCTCAAGTTCGGTCTGTGGAATCGGTTCGTCAGTATTTGATGTGGTTTACGAAATATATCCAGCGCTAATGTTAGGTGACTCACCCTGTATATATCGAATGTTTGTAAATCTAGACAACTTAACAACTGCGGTTATCAGTCCCTGGGCTTACACACACACACGACTTTCGAAAGTGACGTGAAAACGATATTCACTTGTTCCATCCATGTCACAGACGCCATCTTCATTTGTCGTATATCTCACAGTTTTGGTTTTATGACTCGCAGTAAACCTTTTCAGAGCTACATCGAATTAAAGATGAATTAAAAAATCATCTCTGGATTAATTTATTATATGATATTCCGTCTGCACTGCTGATATCGTTAGGAGAGCCAGTCGTGAAAAAATTGTATCACCTGGTATGCAAGATGTATGAGACAGGGGAAATACCCTCCAACAAAAGAATATCGTAATTCCAATTCCAAAGAAAGCAAGTGCAGACAAGTGTGAAAATTACAGAACTATCAGTCTAATAAGTCATGGTTGCAAAATACTATCACGAATTATTTACAGACAAATGGAAAAACATGTGGAATGCGACCTCGGGGAAGCTCAGTTTGGATTTAGGAGAAATGTAGGAACACGGAAGGCAATACTCACATTATGATTTATCTTAGAAGATAGGCTAAGGAAAGGTAAACCTACGTTTTTAGCGTTTGTCGATTTGGAGTAAGCTTTTGACAATATCGACTGGAATACACTCTTCCAAATTCTGAAGGTAGCAGGGGTAAAATATAGGGAGCGAAGAGTTATATTCAACCTATACAAAAACCAGACAACCGTTATTAGCATCGAAGGGCAAGAAAGGAACGCATAGGTGGGAAGGGAGTAAGACAGGGTTGTAGCCTTTCCCCAATGTTGTTCAATCTGTACATTGAGCATGCAGTGAAGGAATGGAAGTAGAAATTTGGAGAGGGCATTAAAGTGCAGGGAGAAGAAAAAAAGAACATTGCCGTTTGCCGATGACATAGTAATTCTGTCAGAGACTGCAAGAGATCTGGAAGAGCAATTGAATGGAATGGACAGTGTCTTGAAAGGAAGATATAAGTAGAACATTAACATGAGTAAAACTAAGGTAATGGAATGCAATGTCAGAAAATCAGGCGATGCTGAAGGAATTAGATTAGGTAATGAGACAATAAAAGTAGTAGATGAATTTTGTTATTTGGGTAGCAACATAACTTCTGATGGCCGAAGTAAAGAAGATATAAAATGCAGAATGACTTTGGAAAGAAAAGCGTTTCTAAAGAAGCGAATCTTGTTAACATCCAATATTAATTCAAATGTTAGGAAGTCCTTTGTGAAAGCATTTGTCTGGAGTGTAGCAATGTATGGAAGTGAAAGGTGGACGATAAGGAGTTTAGATAAAAAGATGATAGAAGCTTTTGAAATGTGGTGCTACAGACGAATGATGAAAATTAGATGGATAGATCACGTAACTAATAAGGAGGTGCTTAAACGAATCGGGGAGAAATCTGGCATATCCTGACTAAGAGAAGGCATAGATTGGTTGGACACATTCTGAGACATCAAGGAATTGTGAACTTGGCATTGCCGGGAAGTGTGTGGGGTAAAAATCGTAGAGGGAGACCGAGGGACGAATATAGTAAGCAGATTGAAAAGGATGTAGGTTACCGAACGTATACTCACATGAGGAGAACTGCACAGGACAGGGTAGCGTGGAGAGCTGCATCAAACCAGTCTGAGGACTGAAGACTACAACAACAACTAAATGTAATTAAAATCAAATTAACATTTAGAAACAAACATGTAGGAATTGGTATATAAATCATGAGGAAAATGCAATATCGGTAGAGGATATACTATATCCAGACTGGAATTTATACCCCGGTATGAAACATAACAGCTATCTTTGGCTACTTGGAAAACTTGTAAACTACATAATTAGAAACAAAAAAACAACATTAGAAGAATTTGTGATGTATATTAAAGAAGAACACAACAGTTTACAGAAGCTACGCAAATATAAACTACAATTTCAAAATTTCCTCTTTCATACCCTGAAATAAGAATGTAAATAGCGGTAAATGTAAGGAGGTTTCACAAGTTGTGCGACGATGATTTTCTGAAGCTACAGCAAACCAAACATAGCTTTATTGGCGGATACTCGCAGCACAAATGTGAAAGCTGCCTCAGGCAGTACTTATACCTCTACCGATGCAAGTCGTAGTAATATTTTGACGACCTAAGGTGCAGGGACATCATACAAGGTAGATCTTGCAATATCCATTCAGTTAAACAATGTAGCAATCTGTTTTCAATCTGTTAACAATCGTACGATACCGGATATTAATGGTTTACACATTATTGTCTCTGTAAGATACCCTATGACCGCATTTTAATCTACACAACCTCCACCACAGAGTAGATAAAACATTAGTACCGTACATTATCACAATTTCTTAAAACAGTTTCAGATTGGCTAGTAGCTAAAATTTTCGAAATAATGTTATGTAAATATTGTAAGTTCTGTATTAATATTTTCTTCTCTGACACATATCTGAAGATGCACTATACCCGGGCCGCTGAAATATTGCACTTGACTTTTCGCGTTACGGCGAGTTAAGTTGGCTACACTGCTTTAGCGACGTTGTAACACGCACAGCAGACGAAACGGTTTTCAGTTGCATCTCAAAATATAAGCGATTGAGCAATAAAAGTACATATAATAATTCGTTCTTGAGTAGCAATCAATTAATGGCATATTAATAAGACCAGAGCACAACAATTCACACGCTTTCAATAACGGAGCAAAGCAATATAGAAAATAAGCATTTAATCAAGACAGATACGAAATAAACAATAATCAAGATAGTAACTTCTCTCTCTACGTTTTATAATCAGAATGCTTTTCACTTACCAATTTATGGCGACAATGGTACAATTACATCCAGCTCCCCATTTTCACTGTTGTCCTCACTGCCAAAAATCATCACCAAGTCAAATCATTATCCGATCATGATTACTGATGATCCCTTCCATTGTTTGCGCTGCCCGAATCAGTTTTTTAACGTGCTCGACCCTCTTTTTTTTTTTCCAAAGATGCAGCATCCTCATTGGCAACAGCTTCATGCAACAGATTTTCCACCTCTGTTATAGGGTTAAAACGGCAGTGAAATGGGGGCAGATTTATTACATTGTGGCGCTGTTCCTTTGCGATATGTGGGTGTAATAGGCTTATTTTGTTTCCCGAGCGATTATAAAAGCAGTTTTGACATTGATATATCTGCAGCAATATTTCTTTCTTGTAACCACTGCACCATAACTTCTTTCCAATCGTTTGAAGCGAGAATGAACTTCCTGCTCACAGCATAAGCGTCGAAGTTTTTATTCATACGAAATTGAGAACTTACTCAGAAAACGTCACTACACAAACGTCTTTTCGGTGACATTATCCAATTAACTTGAACTCGGAAAGTCAAGTTAAACCACTCACAGTAAAACAAATCGCACTAAAAAAAGCACACGCAACATAAACACGCGATAAACACGATACACAACTTTGTTTACGTTAGAACTCAACAAATCTGGCAACGCGGGAACGTTGACGTCACGGCACAGAATAGGGAGCATACAGAAGGGAAAGCTGGGGGCGGCGTCTTTGATCTGTATGTCACCAAGCGTTGCGCTCGACGCCATATTGAAAAGCAGTAAACGCCGAACTATAGCCACTTAGTACTTTGACTGGAAATGGACTTTTTACCAACTGCAGCTAATCTCACCGACTTTTACGAAAGGAAACGGCTTTCCATTATGCTCTCATCTATTTTGCGCCCTCTTCTTGCACCTAATTGTAATCCAACGAAAAAAATAGGCCTAAATTTTAATACAACTACGAAAATGTACGGTGGAATCGATGATCGTTTTATTTGGTGCTTATCTCTAGAAAAATCCTAAATGACGCGGAGTTATGTTTGGGAAATTACTTATAAACAAGAAAGTGACTTTACAACTGCCAGGTTTTATTTGACACGAATAAATTCGCACAAAGTATTGAGTCAGACTTAGCAGTACAACGTGATTACACAGAACTGATGACGTCTGGGAGTATATAAAAGTTGTATTTTCTTTAGGAGTATCATTTATTTACTGATCGGAGAAGGACATATAGAGGAATCTGTCAACCACAGAGCAGGAACAGCATAAATAATTATTCCCCTTAATCTATTTGTTTGAGTATCCAAAGATCATTCGTTGCCAACATTAGCACACTACGCCTCCAATGCCGTAAGTAAGATTTTACCTGCCTCCTTAAGCACTATTCTTTGTCATTCATTTTATATTATTCCCTACAACGTTAAACTTATAAAATATAAATGTACTTCAACATTTCGATGATGTTGAACTGCTGCAGCAACAGCAACAGAGAGTTATCGTCAAGAGAAGAAGCAAGGCTACTTTTAATAATTGTGCACACATTGCTCTCAATCGAAAATTATAACATTTAACTTTCACTACACACATAGCGAAGTTCACGTACTGCTCAGCATCTTTTGGGAAGGTGAAGAAACTTATATCCTTATTTGTATTAGAATTATAGCGGCAATTACGTAGATGCTGAACACCATCGGTCGCCTTTTCTTTTATTGCTGCTCATAATAAAAACGGAACAGCTCCAACTACTGAAACACAGTTCTTTCTTTTCACTGTACTGCACTGTACCAAATACTTGTTTACTTTAATGACATTCAGGCAGTTAAAATACACAATTAACAAACAAAGACGGCGCATTACCATGCCACGGAGTAGGGAGTAACCACGCGTTTACAGCTTTTCAAGATGGCCGATTCCGCGCATGCGCACTAAATTTTGGACGACAGACTGTAGCGGGAGTTTCCTTTCTGTATACTCCTTATTCTGTGGTCACGGCACGTGATCACCGGAAGTGTTTATCGCGCTGTGATTGGCTCGTTCCTGGCGACTAGCGCCTCGCGCTTCTTGCTCTTCACTTGTTATTTGTAAACGTCAAGTGCAAAGTTTCAGCGGCCCGGGTATAATCGGGCGAAACGCGTCATTGTAATAAAAAATATTTGCAATCAAGACGTTCTGTTATTCAGAATTCACCGAACTTCTCAGACGCTAAATTAGATTTCAACTTTCTGATATGCAATGGATTCCACACTTTTCTGCTTGGAAATGAGTGCTACAATGCGGCTTTTGCTATTAATAAACACATTTTTATTTTAATGTTCCGGCACTTGACTTAACGTCATTAGCCGTCTTGCTTCCCGATACAATGTCGTTAAGTCTTAATTACAATCGTACAGTTCTGAACACTCTTTTGAATGCGCACTGTTCGTTACGGTAGCACTCTTGTGACACAGAACACATTAACAGTCGTGTCGCTGGCCGCGGTGGCCGAGGGGATTGAGGCGGTCCAGTCACGGTCTGCACGGCCGCTACGGTCGGGGGTTCGAATCCCCCCTCGGGCATGGATATTTGTGCCGTCCTTAGTCTTAGCTATTCATAAGTAGTTTGTCAGCTTAGGGACTGATGACCCCATAGTTAAGTCCCATAAGTTGTACAAACATTTGATTTTTCTAAGTCGTGTGCAGTAGTCAGGCTGGACGTCGCTACTGCCTCTCTTCTGGGTCCATCTGGTATCCAAGAGGGTTTCCCAGCTCTTACCCCCACACCAGACTTTAATCATTTTTCTTAATTCCTCTTTAAAAATATTGGTAACTAGTTTATATGCCCGTGCTTCGCAACGGTTGTTAAACAGGAACCTGTGTATAGCATGGTTTTTTAGGATTACCGGATTTCCGTCTGCAGGAAAGAAGACATTTCTAGATTCGTAAAAGAACCTCTCTCTCTCGCTCGTATTGACAACTCAAATACTAGTGGTGTCTCTACTGTATTATGAGTCTTGTTTGCAATACATCTTACGCATCTTACGAAATTTTTTCATCTTCTTACAAATTAAGAAGCATGAAATGTTGAGATCCTTAGAACGAATTACAGTACTACATAGCAATGAAACCCTGATATTTCATCACTTCACCACTTGTAATTATCGTCTTAAGTGCTGAACATTTTTTTCCATATTTATACTTTTCTGATCACCCCTGTTTTCACCTGAAAGTTTTTACGATGCATCATTTACGGAAACCATAGTACTGTTGACTGTAAAATCGTCACGAATAAAGTAATTGTAAAAATTATCTAAGCGTTCCTCGATATAGTTATGTTCCCATTTCAGATCAGACCGACGCGACTATATACATGATTAGCATCTAGTTTCTAGTGAGTGAATGGAATATGTACGGCCTAGGTGAAAAAGCATTGAATAAAATAAAATATTTACCGTACAAAGGCTCACAATTAATTATTAAAAACTAATCAGTTTTTAGGACGAAAGCTATAAATCGATTTTTTTAAACACTGTTTATGAAGTTACATCTCTTTGGTCCTAAAGAGGCGAATGGTAAAACGGCAATGGTGACTGTGGTGTCTGACCTTATTTGTACGAAGTTTTGAACAAAGTTGTAACTTATGTATAACGAACATTGCACTAGCTTTTGATCTTAAAGTCACAAGTGTGGTTGACAGACACACACATAACTGCCGAGTCCCAGCACGACAGACTGAACGTCTTCTGTTTGGGTGTCACACAACACTCCGACCAGAGAAAGGAGGAGAGAGTTTCTTCTTATACATACTATGTGTATTGCGCTGTCTAGCATTGCTGTTACGAAGTAGCTTGACCTCAGAGCAGCACGGCACAGAAACGAGGGGGAAAAATCACATTGTTTCAAAAAGGTTGAATTCTCTGGAGTTAGTGATTGTGACAGTTCAGAGAGTTGTATTTACGCACTTTCAAGTTGTAGCAGTTGCACAACGCAAAAAAGAGGACATTTCCCCATTTTGTTAAAGACACGGCCGGGCCATTTTTAGGGTCCAAAAAAGAGGACATGTCCGGGTAAAAGAGGACGTCTGGTAACCCTATGGTTTTTAGGGTTCCGGACCTAGACCAGAGAAAACAGTATCCTTGTTTCTCTGTCAATAAACTCAGTTCTTCTAGCCAAGAAGTCAAATTTAAGCATAAGCCATTGTCAAAAATAATGAATGTTCATAAAAGTTTTCATACAAAAAGTGAAATTAATTTAAGTCTGTACTCCGGAACGATGTAAATCAGTGTTAGTTTGAGTTCATAAAGTCAAGAAAATGTTCAAATGTTTGTTAAGCTTATGGGACTTAACTACGGGGTCATTAGTCCCTAAACTTACAAACTACTTATGAACTACTTACGAACTAGGACGGCACAAATATCCATGCCCGAGGGGGGATTCGAACCCCCGACCGTAGTGGCCGTGCTGATCGTGACTGGAGCGCCTGAGTCCCCTCGGCCACCGCGGCCGGCCATAAAGTTAAGACTGCGGAGTGCGGTGTGTCATTGTCTGTTGGGCGTAAGCTTCTGAAAACGCTTCCATCGTTGAGATGAGAAGTAGTAATAATAATAACAGCGCCATGTATTGGTTCTATGGTCTTACTAAACTCTTTATCTTTCACAGTAAGTGCATGCTGAAGTATTAGAACGTTGCAGTGTTGCACTGGGGACAAAGTAGTTATTCTCTATGCAGTGCTCCATATTATCGAAAAGTCGACGAATACTGAAAGTGTTCACGTCTGTTTAAATAAGACTTCATGGTGGTGTCAATGTGCGATAACGCAAGTCTGGGTAATCGTTGAAAGAATGTCGTCAGCTGATCTTCTATATAGAACTTTCCATTAAATATGGTATTTCCAGTGACTTGTCAGTGTTAGCAGACCAACCACTCTTTCAGCTAATACATGTCCCCACGTCCTGCAGTGATTATAGCACGAAGTTGGATTATAACTCAAAGTACAATTGTCTCTGCAAAAGAAGACGTCTTTCTCTAACTTAATGTAGTCCGCACCAAAAGTAAGTAATTACGAATTTTAACCACAATATTGTACCGAATAATTATGAAAGCAGGGAGGTTTCTGATGAGTTTGTCGCTAACGTGTGTATATTATCTTTAGTGGCAGGCACAGAGCAGTAGAGATGGGAAAACTGAAACATGTGACGGTTTCGAAACGAATGAAACCGTACCATCTGTGGTTTCGAAACACTGTTTCGAAACCATGAAACCGTGAAGCAATGTATGTTTTGTCATGAAATCTTCGTTCTATGAGGGCACTATTTTTCACTATGTGGACAAGGGTACATACAAGAACCTGTCAACAATAGAGTATATATTTACTTCTTGGTCTGTACGGAAAATGTTGATAAAGATTTTCTCCCGTGTTGTTGATGTTGCCAACATAGTCACACGAGGCCGCCGGTATGGTAGGTAAAAGTTTACCCCGTTAGGAACTCACAAACTGCAATACGGTACGCATATTACAGTGATGGATCATAAATGCTACTTTCTATACATACTAAATAACTTATAGGGAATAAAGGGCACACTAAATAATCACAAATAATTCTATGGACTTACAAAAATAATAAAGTAAGAGACAAGTTCACCACTTGTACGTCTTGACCGTTACACCACCGCCGCAATTCTTTTAACACGAGTGTCGAAAAATTATAACAAAGTAGGTAACTTCGTTTTCGCTCATAAGAAACCAACTCTTTAACACGAGATTAAATATGCGATCTACCCTTGTTAGTATAAAAAAATGTCATTTCAGGCTTCATGTTGTATATTATTTTAAAGAATGTAGTTTCACTTGTGTGTCTTTAATATGGTAGATAAACTTAGAATTTAACTGGTTTTTCAATGCAAATAGTGAACGTTGTTTTATTGTTCTTTTACATTTATAAAGCAGACATTATGTCATTTCGGAATACAGCAGTCTCTTGCAAACGAATCTTGATATCAGTAATCATAAGCTGCAGACTCAAGAGTGTCAACTACTATTTGACACTCTGTAAATGGTTTATATACTAGCAAGTTATATGTGTATCTGTGTGGAGCTTCAGTAAAATGAAACACCACATTTCGATACCATTAGTCTATTCCGCGTTTCTGCATTAGTGGTTTGAAACACCGGTGTTGTGAAACCGACATGATGTCGTGAAACCGACACAAAACCGTGAAACCGACACGATACCGTGAAACCGACAGGAAGAAACGGTTTCAGTGTATCGACAATCGACCGCGAATGTGATCCGAAACAGAACGGAATGAAACCGCATGGTTTCGAAACCGTGAAAGATGTCGGTTTTGAAACACTGAAACTGTTGTGTGTATCGAAACCTGGTTTCGAAACCATGAAACCGTAGCCAACTCTACAGAGCAGAAATATCTCTGGAGTGAACATTCAGATGCGCAGAACAGATTTTCTGTCCTCAACATTAAGGTGGAAATATCACCTGATATTGGGAAAAATCTACTAATCGATGACTTTATCTTGGTCCTTTTTTATCCGGTTAAGACGGATGATTGTGTAATTGGCCCTTTTAGTGGCGCATCCTCAACTTTTTGTTGCTTCTGTGAAATTTATTTATATATTATTTCATTTTACGTGGTTGCACTGCTAAAAGGAGGTGGGGCAGGGCCGGCGCAAGCCCAAGTGCCGCCCGTGCGAGCTGCTAAATTGCCGCCCCCCTTTTTTTTACAAAACGTTTGTGGAATTATATTTAAACAAATCTGTAGGAAATCTCAGCAATGAATCGCAGTTTTTTTTTTTTTTTTCTTTTCAGATCTTCCTAGGCCAGTCTCAAAGCTTTTAATATGTGCTTACATCTAAACCGTCATGTTGACAGCTACGTTCATCATAACGGTATAGATGTAAACATAACTCAAAGCATTGAGAATAGCCGGCCGCGGTGGCCGAGGAGACTGAGGCGCTTCAGTCACGGACTGCACGGCCACTACGGTCGGGGGTTCGAATCCCCCCTCGGGCATGGATATTTGTGCCGTCTTTAGTATAAGGTAGTTCATAAGTAGTTTGTAAGTTTAGGGACTGATGACCCCGTAGTTAAGTCCCATAAGCTTAACAAACATTTGAACATTTTTTTGAACATTGAGAATAGCCACACTGTGCCCGAAATCTATATATAACTGGAAAATAAAAACAAAAATTGCGAGTGATTGGTGACATTCTCTTCAGATTTGTACAAGACAGTCGCTGGGCACCAGATCAAAACTGGAATCAAACCTGGCTGAAAAATCTAGCTAATTTTAATAAGCCTTGTGAATTAACAAAAATGTTCAAATGTGTGTGAAATCTTATGGGACTTAACTGCTAAGGTCATCACTCCCTAGGCTTACACACTACCCAACCTAAATTATCAGAAGGACAAAAACACACACCCATCCCCGAGGGAGGACTCGAACCTCCGCCGGGACCAGCCGCACAGTGCATGACTGCAGCGCCTTAGACCGCTCGGCTAATCCCGCGCGGCATGAACTTGCAGTTAACGTAAATAAACATTTTTCAATGGTTATGAACAGCTAATGTACTGCAGGTCTCAAAATATGCTTTCGTTTTTTCAAAATTCAAACGTTTAAATGTTTGTATAGCTTATGGGACTTAACTACGGGGTCATCAGTTCCTAAATTTACAAACTACTTATGAACTAGCTAATCCTAAGGACGGCACAAATATCCATGCCCGAGGGGGGATACTAACCCCCGACGGTAGTGGCCGTGCAGACCGTGACTGGAGCGCCTGAGTCCCCTTGGTCACCGCGGCCGGCTTTCGTTTTTTCAAGCATTTCCACGGCCTCAGAAACATATATGTCAATGGTCTGTAGGGTCTTACTGACTACACTGATGTGAAGCAGAACGTCGTACCAGATTACCAGAGAAGTGAGAAAGGTGTAATTTTTTATTTGATTCGCAAGTGACGTTGCTTCGTGAGCGTTCATGCCATCGAATTCTTCTGATATTTGAACCAGTGCATCAGAAATGCATCTAATTTGAAACCTCAGGGTAGTAAGTGCATCGATGCGACTTTCCCACCTAGTATCGCTCAGTGACTTCAGCGTCAGGTTAGGCAGGTACTTCTTCAAGACATCCCAACGTCGAACGGAGGACGAGAAGGAATCTTCACTGTCGAAAACATGGAAACAGCATATTTAGAAGACATAGCGGCATCGTTGACAACAAGATTCAATGAGTGACAGCTACATGGTACATAAAATGCTCTCTTGTTAATATCTGAAATTCTTTTCTGGAGACCAGACTTCTTTCCTTTCATGTTTGCTCCATTGCTTGGACTCTCATATTACACAATAGGATGTTTTTTTTTCTTCCAAGAACTTGAGTACGACCTGCGTCAAAATGGAGCTTGAAGAATCGGGCACTGGAAGAAATCCCAGGAAATGCTCCCGAATACGGACATCTTATACCCCATCGAGTCTTGCCTCCTGGACTAAACGTACCACAAATGTCATCTGCTCAACTTTTGAAATATCTGGTGTGTAGTCCAGAATTATACTGTAATACTTTGCAGATTTCATCATTAATAGAATGTTGTTGGTTATAGATGATCCAATAAGATGATCATCACAGTGTCGAACTTTCCAAATAATTCAACGAGTTTCAAGAAGTTTCCGTTGTCAGGCTGAAAGAGTGTATCTGTACTTCCTCTCAATGGCAGACACTGCCGACCCAGGAAATGAATTATTGCTATTAAGCGCCAAAGAACATTTTTCCAATGTTCGCTTTCAGTATTCAGAAGCCTTTGATGATGGGCGTCGACAGTTCGTGACTTTCTCATCCCCTCAGAAAACACGATCCACTTTTTATGTGAATTCAAATGATCCAAAATGAAGAAAAGTTTGATTTTCAGTAATTCGCATAGTTATCGACCGATTTCGAAAATAATAAATGCTGTCATATTCTATTCATTAAGAGGTGTAATTTTATGTAAAGCTGAAAACGGTAAGACAAGACTACATAGAAACTGTGGGTTTGTCTTGAAGCCGACGGCACTCAAATAGCCGCGCCGGAGTGGCCGAGCGCATTGAGGCGCTATGCTCCGATGCGCCAGGCCGTTTCCCGGCGGAGGTCGAATCCTGCCTCGGGCATGGATGTTTGTGTTGTCTTTAGTATAAGTTAGTTCATAAGTAGTTTGTACGTTTAGGGACTGATGACCCCGCAGTTAAATCCATAAGCTTAACAAACATTTGAATATTTTGCACTCAAATATTCAAATTTGTGCATCCATCACTAGAAAATGATAAAAGCTACGTCCAAAAACATCGCATGCAGTTTCATACCTTTACACAACTTATTCTCGCCGGCATGCCCCACAAAATTATTAAAGGAAAAATGTTTCTCTCTTACAACATTTTAGCTATTAATTCGATCAAAATTTATGCAAGTTCTACGACGTTTTAAGTTATCACTTTTTAAATATTAATTCTGTTTGCAACACACTTTGCAGGTAGTATCTACATATATGACACAATGAACATACGAAATTATACCATTGTACGGCTTTTAGTTCAAGAGATACGTCATGATAGACACAGGCGTCGAAAATTAGCATCTGCTTACATTAGCGTTCAGTGGAACTACAGCATCAGGCGCGACATATTATTTTATTACTTGTTTATAATTTGCTAACATTATCCACATATATCACTGAATTTAGCTCCAAAATTATATCATAGTAGTTAAGGAGATATGAAGCCATAGGCAACTAGGTTCTTCGGAAACCACTCCACCATGGAAGAGGTATTAATTAAGACGTCTTCACTACAAAACCTATTTGTGTCACATTTTGCAGACTATATGAACATATAACACCGAACGTACCATCAAAATTATATCGTAGTAAAAAACATAGTTCAGGATATATGACGTCAAAAACAATGCGTTCTATGAAAAACCTCACCATCACGCATCAGATTTTAATTTATTTCATCTTTACTACTAACTTTTTTTGCAACACACTTCGCAGAAAATTTTCTAATATTCCACTGCACGTAAACGGAAAATTATATTACTGTAGGATACACTGGTCAGGAGATGAAAACGAGCGGGTGGCGCAGTGGTAACACACTCGACTCGCATTCGGGAGGACGGTGGTTCAAATCCACCTCCGGCCAGCCAGATTTAGGTTTTCCGTGATTTCCCTAAATCACCCCAGGCAAATGCCGGGCTGGTTCCTTTCAAAGGGCACGTCCGATTTCCGTCCTCATCCTTACCCAAAACTCCGAGCGTTAGCTCCGTCTCTAACGACCACGCTGTCGACGGGACGTTAAACCCTAAGCTTCCTTCCTTCCCTCAGAAGATGAAGTCATTAGAACTGAGTCCCGTGAAATTGAATTTCAGGTCGAATTTCACTACAGACGCAGGTGAAACGGTCAAAGAGTGGGGCGGAAGACAATGGGGAGAGGAAGAATAAGATGGAGTAACACAATAATGCAATAAATACACACCCGGGCATCGACGGGTACCAATGCTAGTCGAAATACATTAACTCCCTGCACTGCGTTGTTCATTGCAAACAACTGACACTTGACATGTGTCGTAATTTCCATGTGTAAGTTCTGTCGTGTCTGATTATGGAATAATGACAACTAATTAGTCATCGCCATATCACTTCACTTTTCTTCGCTTTATTTTCATTCTAGTCATTGGGACGACGGGTGCTTATTTGCCGACTTACCAATTTTTGAAGTAACAGATCATAAGAAAAAGAGTTCGAACTTATCAGTAACGTACATGCGCAATACTAATTGTACATTATATGAAAAGAACTTACCTATTAAATCGCAAGTTGCATGATATTCTTAAGCACGAATTCTTCTGTTCTTAAGAAACGCAATGAAAGTGCTTCTGACCGATCTTGACTCCCTCGGCCAACTACCGAACGAATTCTGCAGTTTTCGTTGTAGAGAACACAACAATACCTATTGTCTGGAAAGGCGAAGTGGTGACGCGGCAGTGCCAGCAAGTACTTGTAGGTTATGTGACGAGGTACACCGAGGTTACGGTTAAACTAGCGCCCAAGAAGAACAAGCAAGAAACTCACAATAAGTATGTGACCGATGATATGGATAAATGTATTATCAGTCAGCAATTTTTATGGCATTACGAACAATAGAAAGAAATAGTAAATTTGCGAAAACTGCACAACTTTTGTCAAACAGAAATGAGATTCAAACCTACCAAGGAAACCGTTAGAAGTGATGTCTATGGATTTTCGTTTAAGAAGGTGTCAAATATTAACTTTTTGTTTTGTGCGAACGAGGGGGCATTCTGCATTGTTACTAAAAGACCATACTTTCTCAGGTGTTCATCTGAATCAAAGTGACCAGTAGTTTACTTAGATGAAACATGGATTCACCTGCATTATACAGTAAATAAATGTTGGCAAAGTGACAGTGGGCGAGTAGTATTGTTAAACAAAAGTGCCGGTCAGAGTTTGATTGCTGTTCATGCAGGCGGAGACAGGTGTTTCACGGCTCAAAAACCAAAACGTCAGACTATCACTCAGAAACGGATAGCAAAAACTTACAATATTACGTCGAAACGCAACTTATGTCAGGCTTACTAGCAATATCTTTATCCCTTGTAATTACTCGCAGCGTATTTAGCACTTCGGAATACTTCTAGTCATTGGGGGTGTTTGACATATTCGACTGTAGTAATGTTCAACCATTTTTCCGATTATACGCGAACAATAAAACACTCGGAAACTGACATAGAAGGGCTTAGCAAAATTGCTTCAGGCTTAACATGTAACCGCAGTATCGAACATTGTATTTGAATTTCCAAATTAGATGTGCGTAAACGCACGGCGCGTAACAGATCTGCAGCGTTCCACTAACAAGAATATTGGCGTAGCCAGACAATTTGACTGGCGTGTACGCCAGACTGCTTCCCCCTCTCTGTTCCTCTGGCGTAAACACGGCGGTGCTGCCACAGTGGCGACCAAGAAATCCGTCCTCATCCCTCCCCTGGTACAACAGGGGCGCCGGCAGATAGTCGAAGCGCCATGCCACAGTTCCCGAAGCGGTCCCTCCGAGTTTTGGTATCGAATCCACTCTTGGGCATGAATGTTGAGTTTGTAAAAAATTTGCGGGTTTGCCGTTGCCGCCCCTCGGAAAGTGCCGCCCCGTGCGGCCGCACGTTTCGCACGTGCCTTGCGCCGGCCCTGAGGTGGGGCGTCTTTGTAGCCAATGCGGTACAAACCAATCGTAGGAGCAAATAAATGTGTGGAAAGAGTTGATTTGTTTCAATATCACTTGGTGATTCCAGCTTAACGTTGAGAAGATGCACAGAATCCAATGCTCACTCCATAGATATTTCTACTCTATGTATAATTTACTAGCTATACCCGTCGAAAGATGCTCTTCTTTTCTTTCCATGACATTGCAAGGCATAAGGGATACAGCTAGAAAGAAAAAGAAATGTGTCCTACCTGTGCTAAACTTTACTTGCAGTGGCAGCGGTTTAGTTTGCTATCGTTGGCAACAAACTATTCGCTTTAGGAGGATGATTAATTTACTGACCAGAACGGCATATATTATTTATTTCATCGTTAACATAAGGAATTACCCTTATTCTACGTGACTGAATTTTGAAACAGCATTCAACGGCTGTTGCCAATGTCAGCGCACAAAGCCGCCCTTCTTGTAGTGTATTACACCATAGTTATGAGAATGAAAAAAATCAGCAACGCCATAATTAGTTATTTGGTGTACTATGTAACTAACGTCGCCTCCATTTGTCCTATCCTATACTATTGCGTTTTCGAGGCATTGCTAAACAGAACGCACTCAAAATGTAATGAGGATACACCGAAATCAGAAAGGGAACTACATAAATTCAATTATCTTGCAAAGAATTCTTATGTAAATTAGAGCATCGATAGACGCGAAGGAATGTCGTTATGTCTTAAATTGAAATATCCCTTGTCAAAAGAATCAAAGATGTCGTTAAGCTTTGAATACACAAAGCAACTGGCTGTTCAATATTTGTTTGTATTCGCATAGATAAGATTTGGGCTCTTAATTCAAAATACTTCTGTTACTGAGGGAATAAGCACAACACGATCATGTATTGTTTCTTTACTGCACTAAAAAACAGACAGCACCTTTATTGGTTCGTTATGCCATAACCATCGAAAAGAAATTAAAAAAATTAAAAAACGCAGCAGCGCCAACCATTATTTCTTTGGTGCACTACGTAACTAAGAGGAACTCTATTTGTTCTGTACTGTACTACACCGTTTTCTAGGCATTCCTAAACAGAATAGACTCAAGAAGTAACAAGTACGCACCGAAATCAGGAAGGAAACTACATATATTCCTGTTTTCTTGTAAAGAATTCCTAGTAAATGAAAACATCGATAGACGCAAAGAAAAGTCGTTATGTTTTAAATTCAATTTTTTGTGCCACGTACCTCGGTTAAATTTTACTTGCTGTGGCAGCGGTTTAGTATCTTAATGTTGGCAACGAAATATTCGCTTTAGAGGGATCATTAATTTACTGATCGGAACAATTATTTCATTATCAAAACTAAGAATTATTCCCCTCATTGTACGTGACTGATTTTTCCGAAAAGGATTCACTTTAGTTATGAGAATAAACAACGCAGCATCGCCATGTATTAGTTATTTGGTATACTATGTCAGCAACAGCGCCTCTATCGGGTCTTTGCTGTACTACGCTGCATTTCATGCATAGCATACACCAGACACTACAAATTACGATATCTTTTCTTCCCTGGTCCGATTTTGATGAACTGAAGCTTACATGTTGCCCCAAGGTACTCTCAGGTGGCCTATGAAACTTCATTAAAGTTCGTGTAGTAATCTCGGATATTTGCTGATTCATACCGGACTTATAAGCATAGCATACACTAAAATTTCAAATTACGATATCTTTCCTTCCTTTTGATGAAACTAAGCCTATGTTACTCTCCAAACTATTCACAATTTACCTGTGGAAATCCATAAAAGTTCATGTAGTACTTTTCGAGATTAAAAATAAACAATCCCAGAGACGGATTTACGTCTCAAATATGTCAAAGAGATTATTGATAAATTGTATTAATTGATATTTATATCACCTTAATAGGATTGTTCCACCATGTCCATTGCCGAGGTGCTATTTCGCTGCATGGAGAGCTTTGGCAGTAGTGGCAATTATCTTTGGAACACAAAAGCTGAATTAAAGTTTGTGATGTGGAGGGAAATCCTACATAGAGTATTCCAAGGCGCTTTAATCGTTAGTGGTGTGATAGTCTTACGGTTCACACAACCCGATCATTAAATCGTCTGCAAAGAGTGCTGTTTATAAACACTTATATTATCAGCAAGACACATTACATAGGAGCCGTTTTACCAATTTCTTCTGATACAGCACACAAAATTTTAACTGCCATATACTGGTACGTATGGAGAGGCAACATTTTCAAAGTCTCCCTCCAAACAATGACTTTGCCTCGCATTGATGGAGGCTTGGCAGTCAAGGATGTTCAATCACAGTGCACTGCATTGTTTATTAAGCAAACAACAAAAATGTTACAGAGTGTCCAACCACAGTCTAACATATAGGTCCAACTTGGTATTACCAAATACCTGTTTACTACGTTGGCCCCGAAAGATCAGAGGACGCCAGTAAATGTGGGACACATTAATGCTCACCTAGCCTATGTCTGTAAATACTAAACAGAATTAAGTTATTTAGGCCTACAAGAAGCTGCTCACAGATATACCACTACTAAGTTGTACATTTCACTGATTAGGGGACACCCACGAAACCCTATAGAGCTAAAATATTCAAATAAAAAGTGGGAAAATATCTGGAAAAACATAAATAATAAGATCCTTACGACTGACGAGCAATCTGTGTGGTATGACATTGTTAATGAAAAAGTTCCAACAGGAGAAAAATTGTATAAATTAAAAATGAAGCCTGACCCATATTGTGACCATTGCCAATTGGTAGACACAATAGCACATAGCTTTGTTTGCAGAGACCGAAATACCATCTGGAAGTGGACGCGAAAAAAGCTAGCAATTATCAACAGGACGTCGGAAAATGCAATAAAGGTAGAGGATATAATATATCCAGACTGGAATTTATACCCTAGTATGAAACACAACAGCTATCTTTGGTTACTTGGAAAATTTGTAAACTACGTCATTAAAAACAAAACTACAACATTAGAAGAATTTCTGATGTATATTAAAGAAGAACACAACAAATTACAGAAGCTACCAAAATATAAACAACAATTTCAAAATTTCCTCTTTCATACCCTGAAATAAGAATGTAAGGAAGTATCACAAGATGTGCAACAATGATTTCTGAAGCTACAACAAACCAACAGAAGATGAACAACATAATGAAAATATAAAATAAATTTCAGAAGCAATAGTAGATAATTTGTTTTCACATATTATATATAAATGCTTTGTATAATAATAATAATAAAGGGTTAAAAAACGGTTAAGACGTCTGCCTAGTAAGCATGGAGGTCCGGGTTCGATTCCCGGCCGCACTACAAATTTTAATTCAATGCTTCAGATTTATCAATAATGTCTTTAACATATTTGAGACGTAAATCCGTCTCTGGGATTGTCTATTTGTATTAGTGTAAGTAGTCTGTGATCCTGGGGACTAATGAGCAACTCTTAGATTTACAAACATTTGAACATTTTTTCTGGGATGGCGCCTACATCTTTGAGCACGATGGAGCACCTGTCCGTAACATACGCGCGGAGCTGCCGAGCGCATTGAGGCGCTATGCTACGATGTGCGAGGCCGTTCCCCGTCATGGGTTCGTTCACCCCCCCTCCCCCTGGGGCACGGATGTTTGTGTCGTCTTTAGTATAAGCTAGTTCACAGAGGCGCCGACTTTTGAAAATCAGTGTGGGTGCTCTATATCACGGTTCACAAATGTTCGAAACCAACCCTTCTGAAAATCATGCTCATGCATTTTGAATGAGCAATACTTGATAAAAGTAAATAGGCACTTGTTTGGCCTTTTACAGACAGAAGGAAGAAAGAGGAGGAAGAAAAGGAAAGCATGGCTGCATTAGGACGCTAAAATAAAGCGATCTAATTGGTCGAAGTGGATATTTCGATATAAGTAACACCCCAAAAGTTCTACACGACCAAGGAAATAATTTTTCACTGTACGCTAATCGAACACTTTTTGTGCGTAGCTATTCTTTCTAACAAAAGCGTTTGGTAGAACACCATCACCAAGGTTTAAAGAAATCTTTGAAATATATTGAGATTTTGAAGTTCGACATGAAATTTTTATGCTCAGTTCCAAGCAAGAGCTGTATGCTTCATCGAAACTTTCATCACTTCGAGATCATGACATCTCTGACAGTATTAATATGATACTTTTTAAACACGAGAGAAAAAGAATACAAATTTCAACTGAATCTATAATTTTAATAACAAGGGAAGTGACAAAGATAAATGAAAAACGATTAACTTTAGCATTAGCATCAGATTCTTCAAGCTAAATTCCTGAAGGAATACAGTTGAATGTTCATAAATACGTACACCTGAAAGGTAAAACAGATCGACGTGCTTCAGGATGAATAAAGCTAGCATAGTGGCTAAAACACGGACACTCATTACTACTCGCTTCGGGACCCGCGTACAAAACTGATCATTTTTTTCACGTATGAAATATCGTCTCTCGCTACGGTCACGTTTTGCATTGCCTATTGAGTCATAAGGTAGGTTTTGATTTTGATTATTTGAAGTCGGCGGTAGCTGAGCATTGTCTGATGAGGGACATAGAATGTTGTATAAAGAAACTCACATGGTTGCTTCAGCGTCTCGTTACTGGGACTGTTTCTTAAATGAATCCATAGAGATTCGATTATCTGACAATCTGATCAACGGAGACAAAGGCTACCTTCTTAGTAAATCCGGGAACCCTGTGTTATTAGATGTTAAAAATCAACGGTTGGTACTTCAGAAATGTGAATAATAATTTTCTTTATCATCAATTATCGATTTCGCCGCATTCTACCACCAGAGCGCTCTCCCATAGAAGGATCTGTACCAAAAGATTGGAAAGTTGCACAGGTCACACGTATATTCAAGAAAGGTGGTAGGAGTAACCCACTAAACTACAGGCCTATTTCATTGACGTTAATTAGCAGCAGGGTTTTGGAACATATCCTGTATTCAAATATTATGAATTATCTCGAGCAGAACGATCTATTGACCCAAGGTCAACACGGATTTAGAAAATATCGTTCATGCGAAACACAACTAGCTCTTTATTCACACGAAGTGATGGGAGCTACCGACAAGGGTTCGCAAATCGATTCCGCATTTCTTGATTTCCAGAAAGCTTTTGAGACCGTACCTCACAAACGGCTTTTAATCAAATTGCCTGATTATGGTATATCGCGCCAAATTTGCGACTGGATAGGGGATTTCTTGTCAGAGACGACACAGTTCGTAGTAATCGATGGTAAGGCATCGACTAAAACAGAGGTGATATCGGGCGTTCCACAGGGTAGTGTTATTGGTACTCTGCTGTTCCTTATTTACATAAACGATTTAGGGGAAAATCAAAGTAGCTCTCTTAGGTTGTTTGCAGATGACGCCGCCATTTACCGTCTAGTAAAATCATCTGAAGATCAAAACCAACTGCAGAAGGATCTGAATAAGATATCAGTATGGTGTAAAAATTGGCAATTGACTGTAAATAATGTGAAGTCGTCCACATAACTACGATAAGAAATCCGTTAAACTTTCTTTACAAGATAAATCAATCAAAAGTGAAGGCCGTAAACTCCACAAAATTCCTGGGAATTACAATTACTTCAGACTTAAATTGGAAAGAACACGTAGATAATATCGTGGGGAAGGCGAACCAGAGACTGCGTTTTATTGGCAGAACCCTTAAAAGATGCAACAGAACTACAAAAGAAACTGCATACACTACGCTTGTCCGTCCGTTTTTGGTGTATTGCGGCCCAGTGTGGGATCCTTATCAGGTGGGTTTGACGGAGGACATCGAAAGAGTCCAAAGAAGGGCAGCTCGTTTCGTATTGTCACGATACAGGGCAGACAGCGTTACGGAAATGATACAGGATCTGGGATGGGAATCATTATAACAACGGCGCTTATCGCTGCGGCGTGGGCTACTTGCGAAACTCCAATCGCCAACATTCTCCTCCGAATGCGAAAATATATTGTTGACTCCCACTTACGTAGGTAGAAATGATCATCAGAACAAAATACGAGAAATCAGAGCTCGAACGGAGAGATTCAGGTGTTCTTTCTTCCGCGCGCACTATTCGAGAATGGAATGGGAGATAAATAGTATAATGGTGCAGGGCCGGCGCAAGGCACGTGCGAAACGTGCGGCCGCACGGGGCGTCACTTTCCGGGGGGGAGGGGCGGCAAATCTGCCGCCCGCTTTTTCTCCCCTTTAGGAGAAACTCAACATTCATCCCCAAGAGGGGTTTCGAAACCAAACCTCGTAAACTGGCATGGCGCCTCGACTTCCTGCCGGCGGCCCCTGTTGAACAAGGGGAGGAAGGAGGACTAATTTCTTCCTCGCTACTTTGGCAGTACAGTCGTGTTAATGCCGGAGGAACAGAGAGGGGGAAGCAGTCTGGCGTGCAGTACACGGCAATGTTCTTATGAGTGTAGCGGTGCAGAACACGAAATCTAATCTGGAAATTCGAATGCAATGTTCGATACTGCGGTCACATATTAAGCCTGAAGCAATTTTCCTACCCCTTCAGTGGCAATTTTCGAGTGTTTTACTCTTCCAGAATTATGGAAAAAAATGGTTGAACATTACTATAGTCGAACATGTCCAACACCTACAATGGCTGGAATTATTCCGAATGGGTAAATACGCAGCGAGTAATTTCAAGGGATAAAGACATTGATAATAAGCCTGGTATAAGTTGGGTTTCGACGTATTTTTGAAAATGTTTGCTAACCGTTTGTGAGTGATAGTCGAACGTTTTGGTTTTTGAGCCATGAAACACCTGTCTCCGCCTGTATGAACAACAATTAATCTGACCGGCACTTTTGTTTGACAATACTACTCGCACACTATCACTTTGCCAACATTTATTTACTGTATAATGCGTGTGAATCCACGTTTCATCTAAGTAAACTACTGGTCGCTTTGATTCTGATGAAAATCTAAGAAAGTATGGTCTTTAAGCAACAATGCCCTCTCTTCCGCACAAAACAAAACGTCATTTTTGACACCTTCTAAAACGAAAATTCATAGAAACAACATTGCTTCTAAGGGTTTCCTTGCTAGCTTTGTAGCTCATTTCTGTTTGACAAATGGGCAAAGATGGCCTCGATGTTGAGTGCCCTAAAACTCCAATCATCATCATCATCTATTTGACATAAGTTGTGCAGTTCTCGCAGTTCGTATTTCTGTTGTTCGTAATGCCATAGAAATTTCTGCCTCATTTATCGATATCATCGGTCACATACTTATTGTGAGCTTCTTGCGTCTTCTTCTTGGGCGCTAGTTTCACCGTACCCTCGCTGTACCTCGTCACGTGACCTACAGTAGTTCCTGGCACTGCCGCGTCACCACTTCCCCTTTCCAGACAATAGCTATTGTTGCGTTCTCTACAACGAAAACTGCAGAATTCGTTCGGTAGTTGGCCGAGGGAGTCAAGATTGGTCAGAAGCACTGTCAAATGTTCAAATGTTTGTAGAACTTATGGGATTTAACTACGGGGTCATCAGTCCCTAAGCTTACAAACTACTTATGAACTAGCTAAGACTAAGGACGACACAAATATCCATGCCCGAGGTGGGTTCGAACCCGCGACCGTAGTGGCCGTGCAGACGGTGACTGGAGCGCCTCAGTCCCCTCGGACACCGCGACCGGCGAAGCACTGTCATTGCGTTTCGTAAGAAGAATTGGTGCGTCCGAATTTCTTGCAACTTTGTATGTAATAGGTAAGTGCTTTTTATATAACGTACAATTAGTATTGCGCATGTACGTTACTCATAAGTTACAATTTTTCTCCTTCAAGATATCAGAAAAGGAAAATTTGTTTTTCTTATGATCTGTTACTTCAAAAATTGGCAAGTCGGCAAATAAGCACGCGTCGTCCTATTAGCTAGAATGAAACTGAAAGGCAGAAAAGTGAAGTGATACGGCGATGACTAATTTGTTACCCCTTATTCCATAATCAGACACGAAAGAACTGACACATGGAATTTACGACAGATGTCGAGTGTCAGTTCTTTGAAATGAACAACCGCAGTGCAGTGAGTGAATATATTTCGACTAGCATTAGTACCCGCCGATGCCCGGGTGTGTATTTATTGTATTATTATGTTACTCCATCTCCTTATTCTGCCTCTCTCCATTGTCTTCAAATGTTCAAATGTTTGTATAGTCTATGGGACTTAACTACGGGGTCTTCAGTCACTAAACTTACAAACTACTTATGAACTACTTACGAACTAGGACGGCACAAATATCCATGCCCGAGGGGGGATTCGAACCCCCGACCGTAGTGGCCGTGCAGACCGTGACTGGAGCGCCTTAGTCCCCTCGGCCACCGCGGCCGGCCCATTGTCTTCCGCCCCGCTCTTTGACCGTTTCACCTGCGTCTGTAGTGAAATTCAGCCTGAAATTTAATTTCACGCGTCTCAATTCTTATGACTTCATCTCCTGAACAGGGTATCCTACAGTAATGTAAGATTTCACACATAATTGAACATTTTTGTAAATTTACAGTGCTTATTCAAATTAGCTAGATTTTTTCAATCAGGTTTGACTCCATTTTTCAATTGGTGCCCAGCAACTATTTTACTGTTTTCAAATGTTCAAATGTTTGTTAAGCTTAAGGGACTTAACTGCGGGGTCATCAGTCCCAACTTATCAACTGTTGTTGTTGTTGTTGTTGTGGTCTTCAGTCCGGAGACTGGTTTGATGCAGCTCTCCACAATACCCTATCCTGAGCAAGCCTCTTCATGTCCACATAAGAACGGCAACCTACATCTGTCTGAATCTGCTTACCGTATCCATCTCTTGGTCTTCCTCTGCGATTTTTACCCCACACACTTCCCTCTCAACGCTAAATTCACAATTCCTTGATGTCTAAGAATGTGTCCTACCAATCTATCCCTTCTTTTAGTCAAGGTATGCCAGAAATTTCTTTTCTCCCCAATTCTGTTCCGTACCTCCTCATTTGTTACGCGATCCACCCACCTGATCTTCAGCATTCTTCTGTAGCACCATATTTCAAAAGCCTCAATCCTCTCCCTGTCCGCACTGTTTATCGTCCTTGTGTCACTCCCATACAAGGCAACACTCCATACAAATGCCTTCAGAAAGGACTTCCTTAGGCTTAAATCAATATTCGATGTTAACAAATTTCTCTTTTTCAAGAACGCTTTTCTACCCATTGCCATTCTGCATTTTATATCCTCTGTACTGCGACAATCATTTGTTATTTTACTGCCCAAATAACAAAACTCATCTACCTCCTTTATTGCTTCGTTTCCCAATCTAATTCCTTCAGCATCACCTGATTTCCTTACACTGCACTTCATTACCCTAGTTTTGCTCTTGTTAATGTTCATCTTATACGCACCTTTCAACACACTGTCCATTCCCTCCAACTGCTCTTCCAGGTCTTTTGCTGTCTCTGAGATTATTACAATGTCGTCGGCAAAACGCAATGTTTTTAATTCTTCACCCTGAACTTTAATTCCTTCTCCAAATTTCTCCTTGCTTTCCTTTATAGCTTGCTCAATGTACAAATTGAACAACATTGGAGAAAGGCTACAACCCTTTCTTACTCCCTTCCCAACCACTGCATCCCTTTCATGCCCTTCAACTTGTACAAAAACCAGACTGTGGTTGTCAAAGTTGTAAATAACCTTACGCTCCCTATATTTTACTCCTGCTTGCTTCAGAACTTGAAAGAGTTGATTCCAATCAACATTGTCAAAAGCCTTCTCCAAATCTACAAAAGCTAGAAATGTAGGTTTGGCTTTTCTTAATCTATCTTCTAGGATAAGCCGTAACGTGAGTATTGCCTCCCGTGTTCCTACATTTCTCCTGAACCCAAACTGATCTTCCCCGAGGTCGGCTTCTACCAGCTTTTCCATCCTTCTGTATATAATTCGTGTTAATATTTTGCAACCATGACTTATTAGATTGATGGTTCTGTAGTTTTCACACCTGTCTGCACCTGCTTTCTTTGGAATGGGGATTATAACATTTTTCATAAAGTCTGAGGGTACTTCTCCTGTCTCATACATCTTACGCACCAGGTGAAACAGGTTTTGTGGTGTCGCACAAGTACAAAGTGCGCGCCACCTACTTTCGCCGCGCGCCGCCATGCATGCACGGCGCGGCGTTCTTCCGACCACAGCCACGAGCGCCCTCTGCGACAACTCCGCTCGTGGCCACCACTGAAGGACATCGGTCACTTCGGACTGAGATAGCAACGAGTTAGGACCTTCGTAATCAGATAGGCACCAGTGAAGACTTTGCTATCGTACAGGCACTAGGCAGGCCTCTAACAACTATGTATCAACATTCTGCAGTACTATGTAAAAGTTAAGTATTGTTACATTCTGTGCAATATATATCTCTATCTAATTTACTCTAGTGTTTATAGTTTCTGGCTGCTCCCCTCCGTACCTGCACCAGCGTGCTATTTTTGTTACTGTGTCGGTCTCGTTCCACTCGGCCACCGACACCTACGACGAGGCTGGGACACAAAAGCGGCGACGAAGTCGGGACACAAAAGTGGCGACGAGGAGTGATAGAACCTTGGACCAGCCCGCTTACAGCAGCCAGACAGCAGCAGTCGGAGCACGCAAAAAATTGCTCCCGCCCACCCACCCTTATTATAAGATTTTTGGGGGAACATTTTCAGTTACGTGTTTTGTGGACTTTTTTGTTGCAGAGCGTCCTCTTTCATATTGCATTTGTGTTTTGTTATAAGCATGGCCACTACCCCGAACCCAAACTTAATGGAAATTATTCAGTTACAGACGGCGCAAATAACCCAGCTCCTCCAGGCTGTGTCCCAGCTCACAGCGCAGGCAGCTAACCAACAACAACAGCCGTCGCATCAGCAGCCCACACCTGCCGCCGCACCGCTTCCGACGTTCCGCCAGTACAACGAACGTGAGGAAGAATGGAGCGACTACTTCGCACAGTTTCAAGAACTCGTCGCGGCTCATCAAATTACAGGTCAGAAAGTGAAGCATCTGCTATTATCTGTGGTGGGCCCCAAAACCTTCGTATTATTGCAAAAACTTTTTCCGCAAGCATCTCCTCGTGATGTAGACTTTGAACAAATAGTAGAGGCACTAAATGCTCATTATGAGAGAAAAGTTCTTGTAGCCGCTGCACGGTACCGATTTTTCAGACTTAAAAAATTACCGCAGCAGTCACACCAAGAGTGGATTACGGAATTGAAGGGCTTAACCCGCCAATGTAAATTTACTTGCTCTTGTGGACTTTCTTATAGTGATGTGATGTTAAGAGATGCGATTACGAAGAATATTCAGGACCCCAGAATTAGAGCAGCAATTCTGAAACAGTCTGACCCCTCATTAGACAGTGTACTGCAGCTTATAGAAGCGCATGATACTTTTGACTTAGCAGATGTAGAAATGCAAAGCCACAGTGTAAATTCAGTGCGCCGCAACGGACGCTTTCCTAGCCGTAGTTCTCAGTATAGCACTAGTGTTTCTTATTCTACCGGCCGTGCTGAACAGACAGTGAACAGTAGCCAGTGTAAAAGTGCGACACAAAGGTCGCCCCGTCGTGTTAGACAATGTCGTTTGAATAACGGACGCCAACGTTCATTTCAGAAAAATGTACGTAAATCTTGCCCTCAGTGTGTGTCTCGCCACAAGCGTGCTCATTGCCCTAGTCGCAACGCAACCTGTTATCAATGTGGCAAATCGGGACATGTGCAGTCTGTGTGTATGCAAATTAAAAGCTCAAAGAACAGTAACGTTAGAAACAGTGCTTCGCAAAGTGCGAGAACAGTTCATTCTGTAAATGTTATGCGGGCTGTGGAATTGACCAGTGCTTTCCTTGGATCTCAATTTCAAGAAAGTAGTTCTGCGCCTATGGCAAAACTATATAGTGCACCACGTAGCAAGCGCCAACGAGCGCGTAAAACAATGCAACGGAAACGGGTTCGGGACAAGCAAAATGACTATGAACAGTGCATTCCTGTAGTGAAAATAGTGCCTTCTGCAACTGCTCCTTGTAATAGTGCCCAGTACTGTGTAGCTAGTGACAGTAGACATCAAGTAGCTACTCAAAAGTGTAGTGCAGTAGTTAGTGAATCTGTAGTAACCTCGCAATGCGCGGACGCCGATCCGGCGGTAGTGTCATCTAGTGACAGTGTTGTTAATCCGCTGCGTGCCGAGTCTGCGCCGCTTCCTTCACTATGCGGCCCGCGCAAGCGCAGTAAACAAACCGTAGCAGACGTTGCCCACATTCGTGCACCTGTCGAGCGCCACAAGCAAAAGCTTTTTGTGAATCTTCCCATTGAAAATAAGACTGTGCAATTTCAGCTCGACACGGGTTCCGCTGTTACATTAATAAATAAAGACACTTATGAACTTCTGGGTTCGCCAAAATTGTCGCCGTCACAGCAAGTGTTAACAGCTTATAGAGGTGAAAATATTCTCGTGCTAGGAACATGTAGCCTGCCCGCCTCTTTTCAAGGTGTAACAAAAACAGTTGCTTTTGTAGTTCTTCAGGCCAAATCGACACAGAACATTTTTGGACTAGATGCTTTTGACTTGTTTGGTTTATCAATTCAAAGAGATGTGCTTCAAATTTCGTCAATAGTGCCTCAGGATAAAATCAATGCATTGTGTGACAAATATAGTGACTTGTTTTCGCCGGAACTAGGTTGTGCAAAAGACTTCGTGGCACATGTAACTTTAAAAGAATCTGCAGTTCCAAAATTTCGTAAAGCTAGACCAGTGCCTATCGCATTGCGTGATACAGTTGCCGAAGAACTTAAACGTTGGCAAGATAGTGGGGTGGTTTCTCCTGTTTCTGCGAGTCAGTGGGCCTCGCCTATAGTAATTATACCCAAGCCGTCAGGAAAACTTCGTCTCTGTGCGGACTTCAAATCAACTGTCAACAGTCAAACAATTGTAGACACTTATCCCCTGCCCAGACCTGAGGAACTGATGGACAAATTAGGACAGTCTCGCTTCTTTTCAAAGATTGATTTAGCAGAGGCATACTTACAAATTCCGCTTGATGACGAGTCAAAAAAGTTTTTCGTCATTAATACTCACATGGGCCTTTTTCAATTTCAACGCCTACCCTTTGGCAGTTCTTCCGCTCCCGCTATTTTTCAGCGTTTTTTGGAACAGCTGACAGTTTCTGTACCGTGTTGTTCGAACTATTTAGATGACATTGTGGTGTCCGGACGTACAGTTGAAGAACATTTAGCAAACCTGGAGTGCCTTTTCAAAGTGTTGACTGCAGCAGGTCTACGTTGCAATAAAGCAAAGTGTTCGTTTTTTCAAACTGAAATGGAGTACCTAGGCCATGTGATTAATGCCCAAGGAATCCATCCCTTACAGTCACATCTTCGAGCAATCAAAGACTTGCCTCCTCCTACGAATGTGCACGAATTGCAAGCAGTAATGGGAAAGCTGAACTATTATTTCAGGTTTATTCCCAATGCCTCTCAGATTGCAGCTCCACTGCATCACTTACGTAGGAAGAATGTTCCTTTTGTATGGTCCAAAGATTGTCAGGTTGCCTTTGACAAATTAAAGTCTGCACTACTCAGTGATGCATGTTTGATTCCCTTTGACCCACAGAAGCCTGTAGTGTTAGCAGTTGACGCCTCGTCGTACGGTGTGGGCGCAGTTCTGTCACATCGTATTGGATGTCATGATCGTCCTATTGCCTTTGCATCCAAGCTACTGACGCCGACGCAACAGAATTACAGTCAGATAGAAAAGGAGGCCTTAGCAATCATTTACGGCGTCACAAAGTTTCATCATTATCTGTATGGCAGAAAATTCTATTTGTTGACAGACCACAAGCCTCTCACGTCGTTGTTCTCACCCACAAAGCCAATTCCGCCACGAACGGCATAAAAGCTTCAGAGATGGTCCTTGATATTGTCTAATTATCAGTATGAGATTTTGTACCGACCTACCACTAAACACGCCAACGCGGACACACTTTCCCGACTTCCGGTTGGCCAGGATGTGTCGTTTGATTCTTCGGAAATGGCATGTTGTCAGATAGACTCCAGAGATGCTTCCGCTGTCGCAGACTTTCCTTTGAACTCTCGTCGGGTTGCACAGGAAACAGCTGCGGATGCAGACCTAAGTGTGGTAGCGCGTTTTGTTCGCTCAGGGTGGCCTGTCAGAGCCAAAGACATTGATCGGCCTCTGGTTCGACGTTATTTTGCACAACGTCATGCATTATCTTTAAGTCAGGGTGTACTGTTGTTGCATACCGACAACGACCAAGCAAGAGTGATTGTTCCTCGTTCCCTGCAACGAGAAGTGTTACGCCTCCTGCATCAAGGACATTGGGGCATTGTTAGGACAAAGCAATTGGCCAGACGTCATTGTACCTGGGTTGGTATGGACGCTCAGATAGAGAACATGACGTCACAGTGTACAGTTTGTGCGGAGCATCAGGCGGCTCCTCCGCAACGTTTCTCAGACTGGCCACGCCCCAAGGGACCATGGCAACGTTTACATATTGACTTTGCCGGACCATTCTGGAATACGCGCTGGTTAATTGTTGTAGACGCTTTCAGCAAGTTTCCTTTTGTGATTGCCATGAACTCAACGACGGCGTCTAGTACAATCAGTGCCTTAACATCAGTGTTTTGCATCGAAGGCTTGCCTGAAACTATCGTCAGTGACAATGGACCTCAGTTTGTTAGTGCGGAATTTCAACAGTTTTGTCGTGTGAATGGCATTCAGCATATCACCACCGCACCTTTTCACCCTCAGTCCAATGGTGAAGCAGAACGTTTCGTTCGAACATTCAAGTCTCACATGGAGAAGATGAAAGGTCAGCACTCCAGGCAGCAAGCTCTTCAAATTTTCCTGTCTACGTATCGGTGCATGCCACGTGACGGCCCGTCTCCTGCCGAGCTGCTACACGGCCGCCGTCACCGCACTCTCCTTCACCTGCTGCAGCCTCCCACGCACCGAGTCGGTTCGTATGGCGCTACGCGTTTTCAGGTTTCTACGCCGGTGCTGTACAGGGTGTTTGCTGGAAACAAGAAGACATGGTTGCCGGGCACCATTCAGCGCGTGCTCGGTAGCAATATGTATGTTGTACGTTCTTCCACAGGGTCGGAGCTGCGGCGCCACGCAAACCGTTTGCGTCTGCATAGGCCGCGCGATTCTGTCTCCGGTTTCTTGATTCCAGACCCAGTTCACCGCCAGGGAGCAACCACATCGTTCGTCCCCGGACTACGAGATCGTCCCGATGGAGATCGACGCGACGCCGCCGCTGTCGCCGCCGCAGATGACAGCGTCACCGAGAGGGACTCCGGGACCGTGCGTGCCGCCGCCGCCTGGGCCACGCACCTCAGAAGAAGATGACCTGCTCCCTCTGGGCGGGGGCGGGCGCCCTTCCCCAGGTTTTGGCGGGTTCCCTGGAGGATCTCAAGGCGGATGCCGGGGCGCGGACGGCGTCTCGATCCAGGCCTCAGCTACGACGCCCGTCCCACCAGTAACGCCCCCGCCCAGGCCCTCCTCCCAGTGCCGTCGCCGTGGCCCTCAGCCCTACGCCACGACGGCGCGGCGGTTTGGGGGGGAGGGGTGTGGTGTCGCACAAGTACAAAGTGCGCGCCACCTACTTTCGCCGCGCGCCGCCATGCATGCACGGCGCGGCGTTCTTCCGACCACAGCCACGAGCACCCTCTGCGACAACTCCGCTCGTGGCCACCACTGAAGGACATCGGTCACTTCGGACTGAGATAGCAACGAGTTAGGACCTTCGTAATCAGATAGGCACCAGTGAAGACTTTGCTATCGTACAGGCACTAGGCAGGCCTCTAACAACTATGTATCAACATTCTGCAGTACTATGTAAAAGTTAAGTATTGTTACATTCTGTGCAATATATATCTCTATCTAATTTACTCTAGTGTTTATAGTTTCTGGCTGCTCCCCTCCGTACCTGCACCAGCGTGCTATTTTTGTTACTGTGTCGGTCTCGTTCCACTCGGCCACCGACACCTACGACGAGGCTGGGACACAAAAGCGGCGACGAAGTCGGGACACAAAAGGTTTGTCATGGCTGGTTCTCCCAGAGACTTCAGTAGCTCTGAGGGAATATCATCTACTCCAGGGGCCTTGTTTCGACTTAGGTCTTTCAGGGATCTGTCAAATTCTTCTCTCAGTACAGTATCTCCTATTTCATCTACATCTACATCCTCTTCCCTTCCTACAATATTGTCTCGAAGTTCATTTCCTTTGTAGAGCCCCTCTATATACTCTTTCCACCTTTCAGCTTTCCCTTCTTTGCTGAGAACTGGTTTTCCACCAGTGTCCTTGATATTCATAGAGCTGTTTTTCTTATCTCCAAATGTTTCTTTTATTTTCCTGTAGGCTGTATCTATTTTTCCCCTATTTATACATTCTTCTACATCCTTGCATTTGCCTTCTAGCCACTCCTGCTTAGCCATTTTGCACTTCCTGTCAATCTCATTTCTTAGTCGTCTGTACTCCATTTTGCCTGTCTCATTTACTGCATTTTTATATTTTCTCCTTTCATCGATTAAATTTAGTATCTCCTGTGATATCCAAGGATTTTTTGTAGGTCTTGCCTTCCTACCTATTTTGTCCTCTGCTACCTTCACTATTTCATCTCTCAGTTTTACCCATTCCTCTTCTACTGTTTTATTTTCCCCTGTTTCTGTCAATTGTGGAGCTGAAAGTCTTAAGAACCTCACGTTCCTTCAATTTATCCAGGTTCCATCTCCTTATTTTCCAACCTTTTTGTAGTTTCTTTAGTTTCAGCCTACAGTTCATAACCAACAAGTTATGGCCAGAGTCTATATCTGCCCCTGGGTATGTCTTACAGTTTAAAACCTGGTTCCGGAATCTATGTCTTACCATTATAAAATCTATCTGATACCTTCCGGTGTCTGCTGGTCTCTTCCACGTATACAACCTTCTTTTGTGATTCTTGAACCAGGTGTTTGTTGTAACTAAATTATGTTCTGTGCAAAATTCTACCAGTCGGCTTCCTCTTTCATTCCTTTTGCCCAGACCATATTCACCTACTATCCTCCCTTCCCTTCCTTGTCCTACTACCGAATTCCAGTCTCCCATAACAATTAAGTTTTCCTCTCCCTTAATTGTCTGAATAATTTCCTTTAGCTCCTCATATATTTCTTCGATTTCCTCATCATCGGCAGAACTAGTTGGCATATAAACCTGTACTACTGTTGTCGGTGTTGGCTTCGTATCTATCTTGACAATGATAATGCGATCACTGTGCTGGTCATAGTAGTTTACCCGCATTCGTATTTTCTTATTCATTATCAATCCTACTCCTGTGATACCCCCAATTGATTTTGTATTTATAATCCTGTACTCACCTGACCAGAAATCCTGTTCATCCTGCCACCGAACTTCACTAATCCCCACTATATCTAACTTCAACCTATCCATTTCCCTTTTTAAATTTTCTAATTTTCCTACTCTATTAAGAGATCTAACATTCCACGCTCCGACCCGTAGAATGCCAGTATTGTCTTTCCTGATGATCACATCCTCCTGAGTAGTCCCCGCCCGGAGATCCGAATGGGGGACTATTTTACCTCCGGAATATTTTACCCGAGAGGATGCCATCATCATATGTTCATACAGTAGAGCTGCATGTCCTCGGGAAAAATAACGGCTGTAGTTTCCCCTTGCTTTCAGCCGTTCGCAGTAGCTGTGTGGCAAAGCCACATTAGCTGATGTTACAAGGCCAGCTCAGTCAATCATCCAGACTGTTGCCCCTGTAACTACTGAAAAGGCTGCTGCCCCTCTTCAGGAACCACACGTTTGTCTGGCCTCTCCACAGATACCTCTCCGCTGTGGTTGCACCTACGGTACGGCTATCTGTATCGTTGAGGCACGCAAGCCACCCCACCTCGGCAATGTCTGTGGTTTATGGGAGTGGACTTATCAACTACCTTATACTAAAGACGACTCAAACATCCATGGCGAGGGGGGATTCGAACCCCCGACCGTAGCGGCCGTGCAGACTAACTGGCGCGCCGCAGACCGCTCGGCCACCGCGGCCTGCTTTATTGTTTTGTACAAATCTGTAGAGAATGTCACCAATCAGTCGCAATTTTTGTTTTTATTTCCCAGATCTACATAGATTTCGGGCACAGTGTGGCTATTCTCAATGCTTTGAGTTACGATTACATCTACACCGTCATGCTGAACGTCAACTGTCAACATGACGGTTTAGATGTAAGCACATATTAAAAGCTACGAGACTAGCCACCCAGTCCTAAAAAAAAAAAAAAAAAAAAAAAAAAAAAAAAAAAAAAAAAAAGGCGGGGGGGGGGGGCGGCAATTTCGCAGCTCGCACGGGGCGGCTCTTGGGCTTGCGCCGGCCCTGTAGTGTGCTCTTAAAGCTTACCATTAAAGGTATTTCTTTTATTCACGTATTGATCCAGTAATCACTAAAAGTTCTGTTTGTTTACGTACGTCCTTGTTAGGCCTAAAGTCCGAGTGTGCATATTTAGCGTTTCTCTGTAATTTTAAGTGCACTTAACACAGTTAACTAATTGAACACGTTTATTAGTGTGCTCTTCAAGCTCACCATTAAATGTTCTTTTCTTTTTCGCGCATTGTCTCAGTAAGCGCGATAAGTTGTTTTGTGTATATTTATAGGCCAAATTCGCCAGGGTGCAAATTTAGCGTTATACCGCAATTTTAAGTGTATTTATTAGCAGATTACACGTATTTTAGTGCCCTAAACAAATCTATTAATCCTTCGTATCTGTAGTTATGATATCTGTTCGGTGTACGTTTATCACGTCTGAACCACAAGACATAAAGAGCTACAAATTGGTTCAGTTACTAATGTCTACCCGGGGAAGGATTTAGGCACGGTTTTATGGCGATCGGATAGCTATTTATCTATATATCTTAATGTGAATGTCTGTTCGGTGTACGCTTATCAAGTCCGAACGACAAGACGCAGAGACTTAAATATTTGTACAGTTACTAATTTACACCCAAGGAAGGTTTTAGGCACGGTTTTATAGCGATCTGATAGATATGTAGTAATTTGAAGATTATAACGCGAAATGCGCAATAATAATGACTCTGAAAATTATATTTACTCTTTGAAAATGGTTTTATTGGTTGCATTGTTGCTTGAAGGTTGATAATGATAAAAGGGTGGAGTACATTGGGATGGAAAGTTATCGGTATATATAAAATTCTACGTGTCTGTGTGTGTTAATAAATTCGCTCTGCAGCGAAAACTACAGAACGCAAACAAATGGCCTGTGTGTAATTGTTGTCCGAAGTCTCCCGTTGTACAACACAGCAGTTCCATGCCGATAGCTATAAGGGGGTGCAAGATATGGTGATTGAAAGTCGTCAAATTATAAAAAAAATTCGAACTGAAGACCAGCGATGATGTTTACGACTCTACAGCAAGGAGGTTACATACAGCGAAACGTGATGCTACAGACCATATCTTTGGCCTGTGCGTGCTACAATGTCTTCAGAAAAAAATGAAATGGGCAGAGAGAGAGAGGATAGGAAAAGTACTGGCTCAAGATTCGAATAAATAAATAAATACCCGGGCAACGGCGGGTTTTCAGCTAGTTGTCGATATAAGTAACAATCATGAACGCAATGTGTTTGAGCTGCAGTAGGTTTGTTCGTTTCGAGTCTCAATGCAGCTGTTGTGACAAGTGGTTTCATTGGGGGGGGGGGGGGGTGGGAAAGAGGGAAGCAAACGAGTCTCTTCCTTTGTTTTGCAAAGTGTGTTCAAAGGACAGAAAAATAATCGAACAGGAAGGGAAGATTAGGGCCCTTCAGGCTGACCTGGATTGTGGTAGGGAGGAACTTACGAGGTTAAGGGGGGAGAAGGGTGAGCAGGGGTGGGAAGTGGTAGCAGGGAACAGAGAGTGTAGTTCCTGACAGCTTCACAATTGACACAACCAACAGATTTGCCTTGCTACCACAGTCAAGTGAGGAAGAGGCTCCTTTAAAAGTAGGTGCAGTTAGGAAAATGATCCTATCGTTAGTGGAGAGGGGTGGGCAAGTTTGAAGCCCTTACTCTTACGGGAATTAGTTAAACTACGAGTTTGAGTACTATGGGCAGGGCGAAGCTGGGAATTTGTATCTGACGAGAGGCGTGCATGGGTAGTCCTTGCAGGTGCGGTGATCACTGTGTCCCCAGTGGTGTAGGGGTCAGCGCAACTGCCTAGAAAGCAGGAGACCCGGGTTCGAATCCCGGCTGGGTACACATTTTCAGCTTTGCCCAATCGCAGTTGATGTCATATATTCTATGAATATTATGTGTTAAGCCTGAAGCAATTTTGCTAAGCCCATCAATGGCAGTTGAGTGTTTTATTCTTCCCGCGATATGGAAAAAAATTTATTGAACATTACTACCGTCAAACATGTTCAACACCTACAATTGCTAGAAGTATTCCGAATGGATAAATACGATGTGAGTAATTACAACGGATAAAGACATTGATAGTAAGCCTGGGATAAGTTGGGTTTCGACGTAATTTTGAAAATGTTTGCTATCCGTTTCTGAGTGATAATCGGAAGTTTTGGTTTTTGAGCCCTGAAACACCTGTCTCTGCCTGCACGAACACAATTAAACTCGGACCAGCACTTTTGTGTGACAATACTACTGACACACTATCACATTTATTTACTGTATAATTTGTGTGAATCCACGTTTCATCTAAGTAAACTACTGGTCGCTTTGATACTGATGAAAACCTGAGGTAGTATGGTCTTTTAGCAACAATGCCCTCTCCTCCGCATAAAACAAAACGTTAATTTTGACACCTTCTAAAACGAAAATCCATAGACAGAACATTGCTTCTAAGGGTTTCCTTGCTAGCTTTCCTGTTTTACAAAATTTATGCAGTTTTCGCAGAGATCGTATTCCTTCCTATTGTTCGTAATGCTATAAAAATTACTGCCTGATAATACATTTATCCATATCATCGGTCACACACTTATTGTGAGCTTCTTGCTTCTTCTTCTTGGACTACTAGTTTAACCGTACCCTCGCTGTACCTCGTCACGTGATCTACAGTAGTTCCTGACACTGCCGCGTCACCACTTCGCCTTTCCAGGCGATAGGTATTGTTCGTTGTTGCGTTCTCTACAACGAAAACTACAGAATTCATTTCGGTAGATGGCCGAGGGAGTCAAGATTGGTCAGAATCACTTTCATTGCATTTCGTAATGGTGCGTCCGAAATTCTTGCAACTTGGTATGTAATAGGTAAGTACTTTTCATATAACGTACAATTAGTATTGTGCATGCCTGTTACTCATAAGCTAGAATTTTTCTCCTTCAAGTACACAGAATAGGAAAATTTATTTTTCTTATGATCTGTTACTTCAAAAATTGGCAAGTCGGCAAATAGGCACGCGTCGTCTCAACAGGTAGAATGAAAACAAAGCGCAGAAAAGTGATGTGATAAGGCAATGACTAATATGTTGCCCCTTATTCCATAATCAGAAACGAAAGAACTGACACGTGGAAATTACGACAGATGTCGAGTGTCAGTTTTTTGAAATGAACAACCGCAGTGCAGTGAGTTAATATACTTCGACTAGCATTAGTACCCATCGATGCCCGGGTGTGTATTGATTGCATTATATGTTACTCCATCTCCTTACTTTTACTCTCTCCATTGTCTTCGGCCCCACTCTTTGACCGTTTCACCTGCGTCTGTAGTAAATTTCGGTCTGAAATGCAATTTCACGTGGCTGAATTCTCATGATTTTAACTCCTGAACAGTGTATCCTACAGTAATATAAGATTTCACACACACCTGAACATTTTTGTAAATTCAAAAGGCTTATTAAAATTAGCTAGATTTCTTCAATCAGGGTTGACTGCATTTTTGAGCTGGTGCCCCGAGACTGTTTTGTACAAATCTGTAGAGAATTTCACCAATTAGTCGCAATTTTTGTTTATATTTTCCAGATTTAGGTAGATTTAGTGCACGGTGTGGCTATTCTCAGTGCTTTGAGATATGTTTACATCTATACCATCATGCTGAACGTAACTGTAACCATGACGGTTAGATGGAAGCACATCTTAAAAACTTTGAGACTGGCCACTCATTGGCCGAAACCTAGGTAGATCGGAAATGTAAAAACTAAAATTGCGATTGATTGCTGGCATTTCCTACAGATTTCTTTAAAATTCCATAAACATTTTGTAGAAAAAAGGGGGAGGGGAGGCGGCAATTTCGCAGGTCGCACGGGACGGCATTTCGGCTTGCGCCGATCCTGCGTTACATTATCCATTGTTCATAACAATGGAATATACTATTTTACAATTAACAAACACACAAAGAAAACATTTCATGTTCACAAAAATAATCACAATATAAAATGAAAACTATACGTACAATAATTTTTACATGGCGCATGTACTTTTAAGACGAAATTTCCGATCTTTCTATTGACAACAAAGTGCGATGTTAAATATCAATTAATTAGTTAACGAGTACAACAGACATGTTCCTAACATATATTGAACTATGAATTATATTGTCAATTCTGAAACTAGGTTTAAAATGTCACCTCAGTCAATATATACAAAGAAACACAATATACAAATTTCGACTTTACAGTAACTAAAACAATTAGCTGATCTACACAACTTGTTTATGAGCCTAACATACATACAATGCTATTAATTTTTATTTCTTTTTGTTTTTTACAAAAGATTTTACAATTCGTCTGTTCAAGTCTTGAAATAACGTACAATGACGCAGCTATTGTTTATAGAACTGTCTGGAAAGCAAATATATTAATCTCCTAATTAATGAAAACTATCACTCGTTTTAATCACAGTATCACCCAGACACTGTCCTACACTAATTCCTAGGCTGGCTATTACGTTTGTAACTTCACACGCAACATATATCACTACTGAACCCTACGATTCCGGATCCTACGCAGACGGTATCGTAGGCTGACATTGAGGTGAGAGGACCAGGCAGACGTTATCGTACGGTATCATTGAGATGAGGGGGTCAGCAGTATCGTTACACCTATTAAAGTGGAAATGAAAAGTCTAACGCAAAGTGTAAAGCAGGGAAGCGGCCAGCAGCAGGCACGTGGAGTCTCGAATCGCTGGAACAGCAGATCTCCGCGCAGCACATTCTGATGGCGCTGCGCGGCCACGGCTCACGTGTTCGAGAAATCGCGAAGTTGACGAATCAGCTCAAGCGGTCATCGGCCAGCCATCTCACGAGCAGTAAGAATAGCGAAATATGACCGAGACGTGACTTGCTAACGAAGATACGAGCTTATGGAATAGGTTCACATAATTGTGAGTGGCTGGAAGACTTCCTAAGTAATAGAACGCAGTACGTTGTTCTCGACGGCGAGTGTTCATCAGAGACGAGTGTATCGTCAGGCGTGCCCCAGGGGAGTGTGATAGGACCGTTTTTATTTTATGTATGCATAAATGATCTGATGGACAGAGTAAGTTGTAATTTGCGGCTGTTTGCTGATGATGCTGTGGTGTATGGGAGGGTGTCGTCTTTAATTGGCTGTAAAATCATATAGGATGACTTGGACAAAATGTCTAGTTGCAAAGAATGGCAGCTAGCCCTCAATGTAGAAAAATGTAAGGTGATGCGCATGAGTAGGAAAAACAATCCCATAATGTTCGAATGAAGCTTCTTGATGCAGTCACGTCGGTCAAATATCTAGGCGTAACATTGCACAGCGATATGAAATGGAACGAACATATAAGGAGAGTTGTGAGTAAGGCGGACGCCGACTTCGGTTTATTGGGAGAATTTTGGGAAGATGTACTTCACCTGTAAAGGAGACCGCGTATAAAACGCTTGTACGACCACGTCTTGAGTATTGCCCAAGTGTTTGGGACCCGCAGCAGATCAGTTTAAAGGAAGACATAGAGGTAGTTCAGAGACGAGCAGCTAGATTTGTTACTGGTAGGTTCGACCAATGCGCGAGTGTCACGGAAATGCTCCGGGAACTGAAATGGGGATCGCTGGAGGAAAGACGACGTTCTTTTCGTGAATTTCTGTTGAGTAAATTTAGAGGGCCGGAATTTGAAGCTGAGTGTAGTACGATCTTGCTGCCGCCTACTTACATTCCGCGTAAAGATCACAAAGACAAGATAAGAGAAATTAGGGCTCGTACGAAGGCATATGGGCGTTTTTTTTTTCCTCGTTCAATTTGGGAGTGGAATAGGAAAGGAAATGCCTAGTAGTGGTACAGTGTACCCTCCGCCACGCACCGTACAGTGAATTGCGGAGTATGTATGTAGATGTAGAATGCATAACTTCAACACTTTGAAAACGTCGCAAGGCCAGTACAGTTACCTCTCCAGGGAAACGTGACTAACATTTCAGCAATCCATCGCCGCACGAGTTTAAGGCTCCCACACGTGACAAGGTTACACGTTTTGGCAGTTTTGGAAGGACGTGACTAGAAGCCAGTCAGCGGCTAGCGGCTCTCAGTGTGACCGAACGTTCTGGAAATTTCTCCACGTGACAGAGACCTACTTGAACCAATAAATACCTGGACATTTCGAGCAGAGGGAAGTCATTCATTCGTTGCTTCCTGGATTCATTCATTCGTGGCTGGACTTTGAGTTGTAGATGAGTGTGAGGTTGTCGTGAGCACGACTGAAGTTCGGCACCATTCCGGCCCATCACGCAACCGACATCGGAAGAATGGACTAGGCGAGCAGTCGCGAGAACGGAAGAAGACTTAAGGAAGACTTACCGGGCACCCGGGCAGCTGAGAGGACGATGGGACTGCGGCCTCTCGATGGCTGACCTGTGAGATTTAGTCAATAATCGACAGCTGCGGGAGAGGAGCCCAGGGGTCGTCGGTTCGACGCCGCCAGCACCCCACACTGCCCCTTCGATGGACGACGCACTCACCCACACGGGCCACGAAGCCAGAAGAGTTACGGACGCCTACATGAGGTACTGGCAGTAATCACAACGGGGAACGCGAATTATTGACTCATTTCAACATCCTTCCACCTCTGAGGCAAGAGAATTCACGTCCCACAAATGTTCAACTCTTCAACTGTCTGTAAATCTATCGGACCAAACTGCGTGGTCATCAGTCCGTAGCTTACAAACTACTTAAACCTAGGTAAACTAACCTACGGACAAACACACACACCCATGCCCCCCACAAATGTTATTAGTAACAAATAAGTAATATGAATATTCCTTTGTGTTAAACTAAGAGTAACTGCCCATCCTGACAAATATCACTAATACAATGTGTTTGATGCTTATAGGAAAAGTGTAAGAGCTGTAAAGTGAACCATTAATCATACAGATAGCCACATTTAGTAACCAGTATGATCAGAAGTAACCGAGAGCACAATACATTAGGAAGTAGTCATGGAAGAGGTGTGGGCCAGTTTTTGCAGGAAAAACTAGGTGACAGGTACCAGGTCAAAAAACTTTTTCAAGCCCAGTGCAGGTCTTAGCCAGGTGGTAGAGGATACAGGTTCCTTGTGTAAGGGTTTCACAAAAGAGGATCATATTTTGATAGTGGGTGGGTGGGAAACAGCATTGATAGTGATCAGGGCTACAGTGTTGAGCGTGACATGGTTAAAATTGCTTCTGCAACGGCCAAATGTTGGACTGTTGCCTGCTTTCATGGGGTGTGATCGACCCTAATTGAACCGCTTTGTTAGGAGGGTGAATATGGAGATTGATGAACTGCTTAGGACAGCTACTCTGTCAGATATAGTTTTGATTCCTGTTGATGCTATTGATAGGTGGGATTTCACTAGGCATGGAAGTGGGAAACTAACTGGGTTGATAGCAAAATCCTTAAGGGGGACATTGTAATTATTGGAAGTACTTCTTTTTTTTACCATGATCAGTTTCCAGTGAGGAGCTCAGGCAGGCAGGTGATAAAAATGTTGAAAAATCAAATGTTTCCCAGAAAAGTAAAGTAAAAAATAATGTTACTATCTTTCACCAGAATATTTGGGGACTACAGAATAAAATAGATGAGCTTTTGGTTTGTTTAGATGATATAGAAACTGATAATGTAATAGATGTACTATGCCTGTCTGAGCAGCACACTGTCACTGGAATAAAAAATGTGAATGTCAGTGGATATAAATTAGCTTCAAATGTAAGAAGAGATAACAAGATAATAGGAGGAGTTGCCATATATGTCAAAAGCTACCACAGTGTCAAAAATTTAGAAACAAAAAAGTTTTGTGTAGAGCAGCATATTGAAGCATGTGCCTGCCAGCTTAAACTCAATGATGATTATCTTATAATTGTAACAGTATATAGGTCCCCTTCAGGAAACTTTCAGTTATTTCTGGAACACTTGGATGCCTTGTTGTGCTATCTGTCAGATAGGGGGAGGCAAATTATTATTTGTGGTGATTTCAATGTAGATTCACTGAAAGAGTGTAATAGGAGGAAAGGCCTGGAAGTCTTACTTGGCTCATTCATTCTGACATCCGTTATTGATTTTCCTACTCTGGTAGTAAAGGACAGCAGTACATTGATAGATAACTTTTTTATAGGCCAAGATAAGTTTAACAGCATAAATGGTTGTCCTGTTGGGAATGGTCTTTCTGATCATGGTGCACAGCTAGTAACAGTATATGACATAGCTACGTTGAGTAATTCGAAACAGTCCACCAGAATTGTGCTCTCTGTTAATGACTTAAAAACTAGAAATTTCAAACAAAATCTACAGCAGTTAAACTGCGATGAGGTTTATAAGGAACATAATGTTAATTTAAAATATAATTTATTTCACGATACACTTGTAAGGGTATTTGATAACTGTTTCCCCAAGAAATTAGTAAAATTTAATTGTAAGAAACCATGCAAAAAACCATGCTTACTAAAGGAATAAAAATATCTTGTAACCGAAAGAGGGAACTATATCTGTCCACAAAAAAGAGTAATAACACAGTAACAATAAAATATTATAAAAACTACAGTGCTACATTAAGAGAGTTATTAAAAATCAAGAAGCATGTGCATCATGTCTGAGATTAGCTCCTCTGATAATAAAATTAAAATAATTTGGAATATTTTTAAAATGGGGACAGGGCAACCAAGAGCAGAGGAAGGGGAATTACCATCAAAACAAATGAAAAATTTATTAACAAAAAGTCAGAAGTTGAAAACATTTTTAACGATTACTTTTCAAATGTGGTAGAGAAAATAGGATCTAAATGTTCATTAGAAGGAGCAAGGCAATTAATGGAAGAGGTCATACCCACACAATTTGATACAATCGAAATTCCACCCACCTCTCCTTCAGAAATTAGGAAAATAATAAACTCTCTCAAGAGTAAACGTTCATATGGAATTGATGGCATTGCTAGCAGGGTATTAAAAGCTTGTTTCCAGGAGATAAGTAGGATTCTCAGTCATATTTGTGACAGCTCTTTAAAGCAGGGTATTTTCCCAGGTAGACTGAAATATGCATAAAAAAGGGGATACGTCCGATGTCAACAACTACCAACCCATCTAACTTCTGACAGCCCTATGAAAATTTTTTGAAAAGGTATGTATCCTCGAGTTGCTTCACATATTAGTAAAAATAAAGTTCTAACAAAATGTCAGTTTGGTTTTCAAAAAAGCTTTTCAACTGAAAATGCTATATATACCTACACTGATGAAATATTAAATGCTTTGAATAACCGAACATCATAAACAATAGTAGTCGTAAAAACTGCAACTCCATTAACGAGACTTTATTTATACACTTCATTAAATTGAGAAAATTAACATTTTTCAACAAACTTTAAGCATTATTTCAAATTAATTATACATTTTCTCGCTGACAAGCACATCAAGAGAATGAAAGGAATAAACGTTCTCACTTGGGCTACTACTTTTTAGCTGTCCGTGGAGTAAAACTATGGCATTCGGTATGACGTTAGAATTTATAATTTCTACACTAGAAATTGTAGATGCAGAAAATTTTGTAGACAGTATATTCCACGTACAGCTGAATGAACCCACGTTGTTGATGAGATATGAGGACATGAACAGTAACGTTCATGGAAAACCGCCCCATCACGCATCAGGTTTTAATCTATTACTAATTTACTACAAATTATATTCGTTTCAGATTTTACCGAGATACAGGACCGATACAAATTGATATATACCTGCCAAATTATACAATAGTATAACATATAATTACATTAATATGAGATCGTACATAGTGCTATGGATAAAAAGTTTCACATGATGCACCACGTTTTAATCCATTTCCTGTATTGCAGTCAGCTTGTGGATATTCCTGAACGCTGACAGTGATGTTGAGAACTTTGGACTGTGAAGCACACGCGGCTGTTGGCGAAAGCGACAGGATTCTATAGAGCCACAGGAAAGGAAGATAACCAAACAGTGTACATCCAACCAGTAACCATATTTTCCTGGCAGATCGATCTTTTAGCTCCAAGAGACTGCAGTTTCCAATGACACTTCCATTTTCTGCTACGATTAATTATCACAGGTAGAAAAGTTTTCAGCAATCAGTCGTAAGAATATATTTATTTATTCGCAAATCTAGATTTCGACCCCTGTGTGGCCATTATCAATGCTAAAATAAATATACAAAATAACATATATGTGACGTTATAAGCCAATTGTACAAGTTTCACTTAAAGTTAATGATAAAAAAGCATACCTTAAAAAGAATTAAAATACTTAAAACATCTCGACCTCCATGTTGGAGATTGCGTTTGTATTGACGCAGCTGTTACAATTCTTACACAGTTGAAGTCAGCATGAGTCATTTGCGACTAAGGCACTCTCTTTAAAGTTTCATATAAAAAACAACTTTATATGAGGTATGTTTATGGTAGAAATAGTTACGTTTTATTGTAATTTTAGTAGGCACTGTAACTTTAAACTGTTGTGTATTAATGAGTCTCGTTTACTGTTTTATATATATATATATATATATATATATATATATATATATATATATATATATATATATATATATATATATATATATGTTTGTAGATCTATCGGACCAAACTGCGTGGTCATCAGTCCATAGCTTACAAACTACTTAAACCTAGTTAAACTAACCTAAGGACAACACGCACACCCATGTTTATATATAATTGGTGGTAAAATGTGTAGTAATTGGTGTCTTAAAATGTATATATACATTTATATATACATTTATATACAGTAACTGTTTTAAAATATTTTTTTATAAAATTGATGACCTGTTAATAATTTTGTTCACAGTCAAAATCATAAAATCAAATAATGTCAATTTTAAAAGTGGCTGTAGTAGTAAGTACAGTCGTTACAAATTCCACCATGGAATTAAGTCTGATAAAATTATCACAGGACAAGCTATTAAACACTGTGGATTGGAACTGACATCTCCATGTTTCTCACACGGACCCTTGCTCAAGTGTTAGCTCACCAAAGAAGTTTTTCATACTTGTTCCTGGGCAAGTTATCAGAAGGATTGTTTATAATTAAGTATTGCATTAAAATAATGTACGAATGTCACGTATCATTTGAATCTTGATGACCACCTTTCTGTGTTTGGACACTGCACTTATTATCTTGTACATTATGCAAGACATCCATATTCCTTATACATTCTCACATTAATATAACCGTTTTTTTTCTTTTTGAAGAAAAAAGGAGATGTGCAGAGAGAGAAGGGATTGAAAAGACACTAACTCAAGGCTTGAATAAATAAATAAATACCCGAGTAAAGCCGGTTTTTCAGCTGTTGTTATGGTCTTCAGTCCGGAGACTGGTTTGATGCAGCTCTCCACCCTACTCTATCCTGGGCAAGCCTTTTCATCTCCTCATAAGAACGACAACCCACATCCACTTGAATCTCCTTACTATATGCGACTCTTGGTCTCCCTCTGCGATTTTTACCCCACACACTTCCCTCCAATGCTAGATTTACGATTCCTCGATGTCTAAGAATGTGTCCTACCAAGCGATCCCTTCTTTTAGTCAGGGTATGCAAAAATTCCTTTTCTCACTAAGTCTGTTCAGTATCTCTTCATTAGTTATGCTATCTACCCACCTAATCTTCAACATTCTTCTGTAGCACCACATTTCAAAAGCCTCTATTTTCTTCCTGTCCGCACTGCTTATCGTCCATGTTTCACTCCCGTACAAGGCAACATTCCACACAAATGCCTTCAGAAAAGACTTCTTTACACTTAAATTAGTATTCGATGTTAGCAAAAATCTCTTTTTCAAAAATACTTTTCTTCCCATTGCCATTCTGCATTTTATATCCTCTGTACTGCGGCCATCGCATGTTATTTTACTACCCAAGTACCAAAACTCATCCACCACCTTCATTGTTTCGTTACCTAATCTAATTACTTCAGCATCACCTGATTTTCTAAGACCGCATTCCATTATTTTTGTTTTGCTCTTGTTAATGTTCATTTTATACGCTCTCTTCAACACACTGTCCATTCCATTCAACTGCTCTTCCAGGTCCTTTGCTGTCTCTGACAGAATTACGATGTCATCAGCAAAACGCAATGTTTTTATTTCTTCCCCCTGAACTTTAATCCCTATTCCAAATTTTTCCTTGCTTTCCTTCACCGCCTGCTCGATGTACAAATTGAATAGCATCAGAGAAAGGCTACAACCCTGTCTTACTCCCTTCCCAACTGATGCTTCCCTTTCATGCCCTTCGAGTCTAATAACTGCGGTCTGGCTTTTGTACAAGTTGTAAATAACTCTCCTTTCCCTGTATTTTACCCCTGCTGACTTCAGAATTTGAAAGAGTGTATTTCAGTCAACTTTCAGCTAGTAAATAAATTTAAAAGAAAGCTAACGCTAGTCGACGGGCTGGTTCTCACAGACCCACAACACATTTCTGCCCGCGTCAACACTCAACTGACGAAGAACGACGAACGGCGAAACAAGTGTCGCCCTTTAGGTACTGTAACTGAAAGCTAGGGAAAACGGCTCGTTCGCTAGTAGTGTACTGTTTGGATATTTTTGAAACCGTAGCGCCTGCTAAGTAGATGCTAAGCTAGTACTTTTTGCTGATGATACAAGTACAGCTATCACACCTGACAAACAGGAATTAACTGATGAAATTGTAAATGATATCTTCCAGAAAGTTATTAAGCGGTTCTCTACAAATGGACTCTCATTAAACTTTGATAAAACACAGTATATACAGTTTCATACAGTAAATGGCATGACACCATTAATAAATTTAGACTTTGAACATAAATCTATAGCTAAGGTAGAATATTCAAAATTTGTAGGTGTTTGCATTGATGAGGGACTGAATTGGAAGAAACATATTGAAGATCTTCTGAAACGTCTGAGTTCAGCTACTTATGCTATCAGAGTCATTGCAAAATTTGGTGATATAAATCTCACTAAATTAAGTTACTACGCTTATTTTCATTCACTGCTTTCATATGGGATCATATTCGGGGGCAATTCAACATTGAGTTAAAAAGTATTCATTGCACAAAAGCGTGTAATCAGAATAATTGCTGGAGCCCACCCAAGAGCATCCTGCAGACATTTATTTAGGGATCTAGGGATACTCACTGTAGCTTCACAATATATATATATATATATATTCACTCATGAAATTTGTTATTAACAATCCGACCCAATTCAAAAGTAATAGCAGTGTGCATAGCGACAACACTAGGAGAAAGGATGATATTTACTATTCAAGGTTAAATCTAACTTTGGCTCAGAAAGGGGTTGAATTATGCTGCCACAAAAGTATTTGGTCACTTACCAAGTAGCATCAAAAGTCTGACAGATAGCCCCCTAGTATTTAAAAAGAAATTAAAGGAATTTCTGAATGGCAACTCCTTCTACAATGTAGATGAATTTTTAGATAAAACTTAAAAAAAAAAAATCCTTAAAATATTGATTGTCATCGAGGAATCGTAAATTTAGGATTGGAGGGAAGTGTGTGGGGTAAAAATCGCAGAGGGAGACCAAGAGACGCGTATAGTAAGCAGATTCAAGTGGATGTGGGTTGCCGTTCTTATGAGGAGATGGAGAGGCTTGCTCAGGATAGGGTATTGTGGAGAGCTGCATCAAACCAGTCTCCGGACTGAAGACCATAACAACAACATTGATTGCCAAGTGTAGACAACATTTACTAAACTGACACGTTCCACATCATTACAAAATGTCGTAAATATGATCTATGGAACAAGTATTAATCTCATCTAAGTGTGACAGGACCAGCCCGTCAGCCGCAGGGTGCAGACGTCGGGCGCTTCTGACCGGTGTGCGCTTTGCTTTCGCAGGTTCACGGAGACGGCGTTCGACGTGGAGTACAAGCCGGTGGTGCGCAGCTACTACGCCAAGTGCTGGGGGCGCAGGTGCAGCAAGACGCGCGTCTTCTGGCAGAGCGTCAAGACCTCCAAGGTCAGGCGCGCACAGTCGCAACCGCCACTCCTCAACTACTCTACTCCCCTTTTCCCCTTGCATCCATTCATGTCACTTTTCATTTTTCAATTCAGACTATTTCTCACAAAATTTTTTCTGCTGCTTGGCCCTGCATACATGTACATATAGCTCCCATTGATTGTGAGGACAGGATTAGATTAATTAGAGCACACACAAAGGCATTTAAACAATCATTGTTCCCTCGCTCAATACGTGAATGCAATGGTAAAAAACCCAATAACTGGTACAGAGGGACTTACCCTCTGCCATGCACTTCACAGTGGTTTGTAGAGCTAGCTCTCAATGTGATGCGCATGAGTAGGAAAAACAATCCCATAATGTTCGAATACAGCATTAATAGAGCTTCTTGATGCTGTCGCATCGATCAAATATCTAGGTGTAACATAGCAGAGCGATATGAAATGGAACGAACATGTAAGGACAGTTGTGAGTAAGGCGGACAGCCGACTTCGGTTTATTGGCAGAATTTTGGGAAGATGTATTTCACCTGTAAAGGAGACCGCGTATAAAATGCTTGTACGACCACGTATTGAGTATCGCTCAAGTGTTTGGGACCCGCAGCAGATCAGTTTAAAGGAAGACATAGAAGCAGCTTAGAGGCGAGCAGCTAGGTTTGTTAGTGGTAGGTTCGACCAATGCGCGAGTGTCACGGAAATGCTCCGGCAATTCAATTGGTGATCGCTGGAGGAAAGACGACGTTCTTTTCGTGAATTTCTGTTGAGTAAATTTAGAGGGCCGGAATTTGCAGCTGAGTGTAGTACGATATTGCTGCCGTCTACTTACATTTCGCGTAGTGATCACAAAGACAAGAGAAGAGAAATTTGGGGTCGTATTGAGGCATACAGGCATTCCGTTTTTCCTCGTTCTATTTGGGAGTGGAATAGGACAGGAAATGCCTAGTAGTGGTACAGTGTACCCTCCGCCACGCACCTTACGGTGGATTCCGGAGTATTGTAATTCTGGGTTCAAAATTGGCTTCACTGCAACGTATTAAAAAAAAGAAATGTGTCATCCTCAATTTCAACTCCTAAATGATTAATTTTCTGAAAATACCGAAACACGTGTCTTTTTAATTCTGACCAAGAACACATGTACCAATTTTGGTTGTAGCTTCAAAATTGCCTAAATAGAGAAAAGATATTCGAAAAACATCCCCTCTCCAATTTAACCCCCTTTGTGGTTGAATTTCCAGAAATACCGAAACACATATTTTTTAAAATTGTAAGGAACAATACAAATACCAATTTTTGCAGCTCTGCCTTCAAAATTGTCTTGACAACAATCTGTTTTCGAAAAGTATTTTTGATCTCCTATTTTACCCCCTTAGTTGTTGAATTTTCAAAAATACCGTAACTCTTGTCTTTTTAGTCCTGATCAAGAGTATCCTAAGTTTCGTAGTTATAGCCTGAAATTTGACTTAACAGCAACATATCTTGGCATCCCGTATACCCCCTTATTGGTCGAATTTCCAAAGATACCCAAACACGTGTTTTTTAAAGTCGAATTCCGAATCCAAACCCGAAAATTTGTGGTTCTAACTTCAAAATTGCCTAAATAGCAACAGATTTTCGAAAAACATCCCCTCTCGAATTTAACTCCCTTTATGGATGAATTTCCAAAAATTCCGATACTCGTATTTTTTAAAATTCGATCCAACAGTACAAATAGTTCTTGCAGCTGTAGCTTCAAAATTGTCTGAATAGCAACGTGTTTTCAAAAAGAATTTTTCATCCCCTATGTTACCCTCTTGCTTGTTGAATTTCCAAAAGTACTGAAACTCGTGTTTTTTTTTTTTTTTTTTTTTTTTTTTTTTTTTTTTTTTTTTTTAAATCCTAACCAAGATTTCATATCCGAAATTTCATAGTTGTAGCTTAAAATTTGAGTTAACAGCAAGATATTACTGAAAGTGAATTTTTGCGTCCCCTATTTTACCCCCTTATTGGTTGAATTTCAAAAAATACTGAAACACGTGACTTCCAAATTCGAACCCTGAATTAAAATCCGAAATTTTGTAGTTCTAGCTTCAAAATTTCCTAATTAGCAACTCGCCGCGGCGGATTAGCCACGCGTTTGGAGCGCCGTGTTGCGGTGCACGCGGCATTCCGCCGTCGGGGGTTCGAATCCCCCATCGGGCATGATGTTTGTGCCATCTTTAGTATAAGGTAGTTCATAAGTAGTTCGTACGTCTAGGGACTGATGACCCCCGCAGTTAAGTACCTTAAGCCTTACAAAGATTTAAGTAGCAAAGTATTTTGAAAAAAAAAAAAAAAAAAAAGTTTCAATTCCTATTTCAGTCCCTTATGGATGGAATATCGAAAAATCGCTTCTTAAATGACGCCTACAGAGTAAGTACAAATTTTCGAGTTTCTATTTTCAGTGGTTTGGACTGGGCGATGATGAGTCAGTCAGTCAGTCAGTCGGGACATTGCCTTTTATACATGGTGTTACAAAAAACGTACGGCCAAACTTTCACGAAACATTCCTCACACACAAAGAAAGAAAATACGGTATGTGGTCATGTGTCCGGAAACGCTTAATTTCCATGTTGCAGCTCATTCTATTACTTCTCTTCAACTCACATTAATCATGGAAAGGAAACACACAGCAACAGAACATACGAGCGTGACTTCAAACATTTTGTTACAGGAAATGTTCAAAATGTCCTCCGTTAGCGAGGATACGTGCATCCACCCTCCGTCGCACGGAATTCCTCATGCGCTGATGCAGGCCTGGAGAATGGCGTATTGTATCACAGCCGTCCACAATACGAGCACGAAGAGTCTCTACATTTGGTACCGGGGTTGCGTAGACAAGAGTTTTCAAACACCCCCATAAATGAAAGTCGAGAGGGTTGAGGTCAGGAGACCGTGGAGGCCATGGAATTGGTCCGCCTCTACCAATCCATCGGTCACAGAATCTGTTGTTGAGAAGCGTACGAACACGTCGACTGAAATGTGCAGGAGCTCCATCGTGCATGAACCACATGTTGTGTCGTACTTGTAAAGGCTCATGTTCTAGCAGCATAGGTAGAGTATCCCGTATGAAATCATGATAACGTGCTGCAGTGAGCATAGGTGGAAGAACATGAGGCCCAATCGAGACATCACCAACAATTCCTGCCCAAACGTTCACAGAAAATCTGTGTTGATGCGGTGAATCGAGGAAACACAGTACATACTAACGAAATACCAACGAAATTAAGCGTTTCCGGACACATGTCCACATAACATATTTTCTTTCTTTGTTTGAGGAATGTTTCCTGAAAGTTTGGCCGCACCTTTTTGTGACACCCTGTATATATATATATATATATATATATATATATATATATATATATATATGTATATATATAAAGGACTATAGTTAATGCGTACTTGGGGACGTCGTGTATGTAAATCGATACTTCCATTCTTCCATTCATGTCGCTGAATACTTGCGAGGGCAGCTGGTGATGTGTAATGAGGTGTAGTTTGATGCAAGCTTGTCGGGAAGTGATTAAATAACGACGTCCCATGCTGATGTGGTGCACATATAAATACAAAATAACGTATATGATGTTGCGGTTAATTGTGAGTTCAGTAGTGTAGAAATTGCCAAAGAGCAACAAAATATTTGCCGCCGGGCGGAACTGAAGCCGCGAACCTTTCAACAAAAATATAATCTTTTACCGGTTTATTTTTCTTTCTTTTTTTATTCCAGGTAGATCTAGGCTCTGCGGTCGTTCTTCCAGTTCGTTCTTGAGGTTTCGTTGAATATTTGGCTCAATTTTTTTTAATTAATTTTTTTTATTTTATTACGCTGGACGTTCAGCCACCTGACGGGGGCAGTTGTTGTTGTTGTTGTTGTTGTTGTTGTGGTCTTCAGTCTGCAGACTGGCTTGATGCAGCTCTCCACGCTACCCTGTCCTGTGCAAGTCTCTTCATCTGAGAATACGTTCGGCAACCTACATCCTTTCGAATCTGCTTACTGTATTCATCCCTCGGTCTCCCTCTACGATTTTTATCCCACACGCTTCCTTCTAACGCTAAGTTGACAATTCCTTGATGTCCTAGGATGTGTCCTACCAATCTATCCCTTCTCTTAGTTAGGATATGCCAGAAACTCCTTTTCTCCCCGATTCGGTTAACCACCTCCTCAATAGTTACGTGATGTACCCATCTAATTTTCAACATTCGTCTGTAGCACCACATTTCAAAAGCTTCTATCATCTTTTTATCTGAACTGCTGCCATACAATGCTACACTGCAGACAAATGCTTTCAGAAAGGACTTCCTAACATTTAAATTAATATTGGATGTTAACAAGTTGCGCTTCTTTAGAAACGTTTCTCTTCGCAAAGCCATTCTGCCTTTTATATCTTCTTTACTTCGGCCATCAGAAGTTATCTTGCTACCCAAATAACAAAACTCATCTACTACTTTTATCGTCTCATTACCTAATCTAATTCCTTCAGCATCGCCTGATTTTCTGACATTGCATTCCATTACCTTCGTTTTACTCTTGTTAATGTTCATTTTATATCTTCCTTTCAAGACACTGTCCATCCAGATCTTTTGCGGTCTCTGACAGAATTACTATGTCATCTGCAAATCGCATGTTTTTATTTCTTCTCCCTGCACTTTAATGCCCTCTCCAAATTTCTCACCGAGCGAGGTGGCGCAGTGGTAACACACTGGACTCGCATTTGGGAGGATTGTGGTTCAAATGCACCTCCGGCCATCCAGATTTAGGTTTTCCGTGATTTCCCTAAATCAGTCCAGTCATATGCCGGGATGGTTCCTTACAAAGGGCATGTCCGATTTCCTTCCTCATCCTAATCCAAAAAATTCCGAGCGTTAGCTCCGTCTCTAATGACCACGGGACGTTAAACCTTAAGATTCCTTCCTTCGTTCCAAATTTCTCCTTCCATTGCTTCACTGCCTGCTCAATGTACAGATTAAACAACATTGGGGAAAGCCTACAACCCTATCTTACTCCCTTCCCAACCTCTGCATCACTTTCTTGCCCTTCGACTCTAATAACCGCTGTCTGGTTTTTGTATAGGTTGAATATAAGTGTTCGCTCCCTATATTTTACCCCTGCTACTTTCAGCATTTGGAACTGGGTATTCCAGTTGACATTGTCAAAAGCTTTCTCCAAATCTACAAACGCTAAAACCGTAGGTTTCCCTTTCCTTAGCCTATCTTCTAAGATAAGTCGTAATGTGAGTATTGCTTTCCGTGTCAAACTGATATTCCCCGAGATCGGACTCCACAAGTTGATGAGGTGGATATGGTGATAGATCCGTATCAAACTTCCTTTCATATCGTAAACGCTGGGCCATCTGGAGTTCCCACTTGGGCCACTTTCCTGCCTCACCACGCCCTACATGTACCATAAAATTTGGACGAATTCGGCGGTGACGAGTAGGTGACCCCTCCTCGTTAGTACATTTACACGGCAGTTGATCGAGTGGTGTCGAGGTACCGCGTGTCGATCGCTGGTGACTCACCCACGTGAATAAGCAGTGCGGCCTGTACGGGCTGCAATGAAGGCGCCGATTGTGGACTGCGATACATCGGGCATCTGGAGAACGCTGGGTCGGGACTCACTACTCCACTCCTGCTCGACCTGTGTGCGCAGTTCTGCGAGAGTTACTGGTCGATACGTCACTGGTCGACACAACGCATCCCACGCGTCCTCGATTAGAGGTGAGTCCAGAGGTCGTGCTGGCCAGGGTAGTCGCTGGGCGACCTGCAGAGCGCCACGTTCTTGTCGCAAGAGTGGCCACAACATTCTGGTGAAAACTCGGAGTAGCCGAGCGGTCTGGGGCTCCACGTTAAGGATCGCGCGGTCTCCCACGTCGAAGATTCGAATCCTCCGTCGGGCATGGCTGTGTGGGTTGTAGACTTGCGCATAATAGTTCGCGATCGGGAGCGCTCACTTTAGTTCGCGGCTCTGACGCGAACTAGTTCGTTCTTTTAGTTCGTCCGCTCCCAGCGACGACTGAGCTGCGTGGTCTGCGCGTGCAGGTGGAGGGAGAAGTTCCCCCACCTAGCTGCTTCATGCGCTTGCTGCTTGAACCGCTAACGATATCACGCAAACCAAAAGAAACAGTTTGTGGATAATTTCTCGCGTTTAAGTTTAGAGTTGTCTCTATATCTTGGCATTATGGAATTTATTAGTTAGATATTGCAGAGTGCAGAATACTTCAAAGCAGAAATTTTGTAGAACTGAACTATGTAATCTAGCAGGCAGACGCTAACCTCGAAATGGCTCACATCAGCAGAAGGCAAACGCGTGATTTTTAGTTCTGTTCGCGACCAATCGCGCATATTTTAGTTCGCGACATATCGCGCATATTTTAGTTCGCGACCTATCGCGCGTATTTTACTTCGCGACCTATCGCGCAGATTTTAGTTCGCGACCTATCGCGCATTTTTAGTTCGCGACCGGTAGCTCTTCTTTTAGTTCGAATGTTCGAATGTTTGTAAAGCTTATGGGACTTAACTACGGGGTCATCAGTCCCTAAACTTACAAACTACTTTATGAACTACTTACCAACTAGGACAGCACAAATATCCATGCTCGAGGGGGGATTCGAACCCCCGACCGTAGTGACCGTGCAGACCGTGACTGAAGCGCCTCAGTCCCCTCGGCCACCGCGGCCGGCTCCTTTTAGTTCGCAAATCGGCCGCGAAGTATGTCGCTCTGTTTAGTTCGTTCGCTCGTACTGGCTTTTGCTATCGCTACTAAAACTACAGCTGAGCTGCATCTTAGCTCGAAATGACGGCAACTGGCAGAGGGGAATCACGCGATTCTGCGAGCTCTCGCGTCCTCTCGCTGTTAGCCGTCAGTCTCCGGAAAAGGAGCGGACGAACTAAGAGGCGAGGGATCTAAGAACTAGTGTGTTGTCATTAGATTAACTTCGTTCAAGTATCTCAAAAGTCAGTCTCAGTTGCAAAATATTTTCTTTATATCACTGACGCATTTCGCCCTTTTGAGGTATCATCAGATTATATAAATGTATGGTGAGCTCTTTGTCATCATAATAAAGTAAACCATCTAGGAAGTAGTTTGTAAGACTAGGGACTCATGACCAACGTACACTCCTGGCCATTAAAATTCCTACACAGCGAACATGTGCTACAGACGCGAAATTTAACCGACACAGGAAAAAGATGCTGTGATATGCAAGTGATTAGCTTTTCAGAGCTTTCACACAAGGTTGGCGACACCTACAACGTGCTGACATGAGGGAAGTTTGTAACGGATTTCTCATACACAATCAGCAGTCTAGGTGACAGGCACCCGCATGGCTATAACAGATCGTGCAGCCACGTCTCGATATCTGAGTCAAACTGATGGGGACGTATGCAAGACAACAACCATCTGCACCAACAGTTCGACTACGTTTACAGCAGCATGGAGTATCAGCTCGGAGACCGTGGCTGCGGTTACCCTTGATGCTGTATCACAGACAGTAGCGTCTGCGATGGTGTACGCAACGGCGAACCTGGGTGCACGAATGGCAAAACGTCATGTTTTCGGACGAATCCAGATTCCGTTTACGGCATCTGCGTTTGGCGACATTGCAGTGAACGCACATTGGAAGCGTCCGGCTTGATGGTATGAGGTGCCATTGGTTACATGTCTCGGTCACCTCTTGTTTTCATCGACGGCACTTTGAACAGTGGTCGTTACATTTCAGATATATTACGACCTACTCTCCATTTCATCCCTGCGAAACCCTACATTTCAGCAGGATAATGCACGACCGCATGTTGCAGGTCCTGTACGGGCCTTGCTGGATACGGAAATGTTCGACTGCTGCCCTGGCCAGCACATTCTCCAGATCTCTCACCAACTAAAAACGCCTGGTCAATGGTGGCCGAGCAACTGGCTCGTCACAATATGCCAGTCACTACTCTTGATGAACTGCGGTATCATGCTGAAGCTGCATGGGCATCTGTACATGTACACGCCATCCAAGCTCTGTTCGACTCAATGCCCAGGCGTATGAAGGCCGTTATTACGGCCAGAGGTGGTTGTTCTGGGTACTGATTTCTCAGGATCTATGCACCCAAATTGCGTGAAAACGTAATCACATGTCAGTTGTTGTATAATATATTTGTCCAATGAATACCTGTTTATCATCTGCATTTCTCCTTGGTGTATCAATGTTAATGGCCAGTAGTGTAGTTTGGGCTCATAGAATTACAAACATTAAAAAAAACTCCTTTTGTTTTTGGTGTACATACACTACACACCGAAAGTGAACGACAGTCGTAGTCAGTACGTCTAGGACGAATGCACTCTACGAGACAGCTCTCGCCGGGCCTACAAACTACGGGCAAACTACAGTAAAACTTCCCTTAACGGACACTTCCCAATAGCGGACTTCTCTCAATACCGGACATTTTAAAATTCCCAAGCAAAACAACATTGGTCCTTATGCTAAAATTATTCCGAATAGCGGACATTCTATATCACGGACACGGACACCATAATATGTCCTCCAACAACAACCAAACCTTCCAAATAACGGACAGCGTGAAAGAATCAGTGCACTCTTGCGTGTCAAAAGTCTGAGTGTCGTCAATTCTAAGGTGTGTTGACTGAAGATTTAGCGTGTTTGTTGTTCGTATTGCGTGATTTCGTGTCATTGCCATCTGCTGGAACTTCTTGGAAGTACAGTACGTACAGTATTGGTCCATGTAGTGCAGAAACAGACAATGAGTGTGGCGCCAAACACTTTCCGCCTGTTGTCGGTACATCAGGCGAAGCCAAGCGTTCTATAGAGTAGACTCGCCGTTGTGTTGCAGCGTGGGCTTGGGTAGGACAGGGGAGACCGGATAGGTGTATCCAATGTTTTCATTCGATGGCTGCTACAATCTGGTTTCAACAGTCAAAAGCTTTGTCTGATGCGTCTTGAGTGTTTGCGATTTGAAGTGTCATTTTCGCGCTACACGCTTTAAAATGCCCAGAGATAAAAGTGATCAAATACCAAAAAAGTTGACTACGGGCGCGAAACGAAAAAAGAATGTGATCTCGTGGTAACAAAAGCTTCGCTCTTTGCAGAAAATTGATGCTGGTGAGCCACCCGCGAAAGTTGCTGCGGTTTTGAACGTCGGTACGAGTGCGATTACTGACTGAACAACAAACTGATCAGATATTTAGACATTTTGTTCCATTCAAGCGTCAAGCAGCGCAATGAAACCTCGAAGAAGAATGAGAAAAATTCATATCCTGAGTTAGAAAAGGTTTTATTTTTGTGGCATGGACAAATAAGAGCCGAAGGGGTGCTAGTTGAGGTCCTCTACTTCGTCTAAAAGTGATGACTTTTTATGAACTGACTGAAGGAAAGGAGTAAGAATTCCTTGGAAATTATGGCTGGCTTGATTGGTTCAAGAAGCGGCGTGGCATTTGCACGTTTAAGACTCGTACTTAGGGTTGCCAGATTGAACTCGAGGCAGGCCCGGAGACGAGACGTGCCCCCCTCCCCCTTGGCCAATGACTCCCCCCCCCAACTGCGAGCAATTCCCCCCCTCCCCAACCAGGGTTACACGTGAATTCTAAAAGGAAAAAAAATGCCTAATAAAAACGGTTGGTTTAATTCGCTTAGTAGCTTCTCTTTAGTATGAGACAGAAGCATATTTTTTACTAATGCCTCGCTTTTTGTTCGGCCGCATCTTACTTTTGTTGCCACTGAGGAATTTCTAAAAACATAAGGATATAGCTTATTACCACAATATTGAGAATTGTAAAAATGGCGGTGTTTCACACCATGGTAAGTCGAAGTTAATTCCGTTGCACTGACTTTGTCGTCTTCTGCAGAAAATTGTTTCAGCAAGAGTTTAAGGAGCGACTGATTCTTCTTTTGTGTAGTAATATTCGCTTTGTGTCTTTCTGATTGTAAATGTTTATTCACAGCTTTCAATCCGTCCTACTTAAGAGTAAATGAGATATTGCATATTCTGCACCTACACATACACTCATCAGTATCGACTTCTTGTAGCCACGCTTTATAATTTTCTTCCTGCAACCATTCTTCACGGAATGAACGTAGATATCGTCTCTTCATTTCACTGTTATTACTCACTAATCTGAGTTAATGTAAGCTTGTCTGTTCACACACGATCCGAGTATTCCAAAAATTGCCGGTAAACGGATAACAAGCAATGAACGAAAGAACACAAATAGTAGACGTCGCCAGTTGACACGTTGCCGCAACAGTGTTTGCTTAATAATGTGCTAGCCGATTACTACCGACGCAACAATGAAAAGTTTTCAGAGGAAGAATAGAAATGTAGCGTTTTGTTGCAATAAGAAATTGACATTTATACAAAGTTATTCATAATTGCTACAGAGGAGCCGGCCGGGAATGGCCGATGGCACTGAGGCGTCTTGCCAGGGTGCGCGAGGCTGCTTCCGCCAGTAGTTCGAATCGCCCCCCCCCCACCCCCTTTGGCATGGATGTTGTGTTCGTCCTTAGTTTAAGTTACGTTAAGTTCGATGTAGATCGTCGCTACATCAGCACAGTACTTAAAAAGCGTCGCAAAAAAAAAAAAAAAAAAAAAAAAAAAAAAAAAAAAAAAAAAAAAGTTAAGATGAAGGTTATATTCAAGCCCGGAGATGTGAGTGATTGGCCCGTAGACCCGGACAATTCATTTCAAACCCGGGCACTGGCAACCCTACTCGTACTTAGCGGTATTGACGCAATTCGGTGGGTTATCCGAGATTTTCGTTATCCGAACCGGCTGCCATTTCGATCATTTCGGATAAACGGTAGTTTACTGTTTTGTTTTTTTATCCTTTTCTTAACAGCGGACACTTCTTAAAAGCGGACAGTTTTATTTTCCCCATTGGTGTCCGTTATTCAGAAGTTTTACTGTACCGCCACTCGCGCGCAGCCACAATCGCCCCCATCGCCGAAGACTGCGGCACGCAGTCCCCTCTTCCCAGCGATAGTCAGACGGCAGCGGTCGAGCTACACCTCCTAAAAACACAGGCCGGCGCATCCGCCATTTTCATTCCTGCGAATGCGAAACACGGGACACAGCTTATACGAACAGTGCTGTTTTTATTTAAGTTCAGTGAAATATTTTACAAGTGTCCGGCATAGAGCCTTGCATCATGCTACTTTGAGCTTGCATTCCACTCTTGTTTACATCGATATGTGGATTAAATACAAAAAACTCGCGTTTTCCTTACTTACTGCTGCTTCTGTCCAAATACAGAAAAAAGAGCAAGAAACATATATTTCTTTGATAAAACTCGCTTACTAATTTAATGCTGCCGAAACTGGTCATCTAGATCAGAGGTGGGCAATGAGTGAGCCGCGCTCTCGGAGCCGCCTGCCTGAGCGGGAGCAGCTGGTGGTTCCTGCTGGAGAGACTAGGTGGCGGTATGCGCAGCCAACGCGCTAACGTAGCCGCAGAAATGCGTTATAAAATAACTTGTAAAGATAATAGTGCAAACTATTCAGTGTCCAGATTCCACTGCTAGGGGTAACTCCTGAAAAATACTGTTATGTTTATAAGTAAGGAACTTATAATACTGGAAACTCTTCTCTAAAACGTCCAGCACGTGCAGTTGAGCCGGAAAACATCTTATAAAGATAAGAGCGAGTTTTGTTTCAGAAGACACCGCTAACAGTGCCATCTCTTAGTTCGAATTTTGTACCTCAGGGTTTTCGTTATAATCTACGATATTACGTTATGGTAGAGTACGCTGTGGAGTTGAAATGGCTAGTCAAATCGGCGCGGTGAAGCGGCGCTCTATTTTCCACTTCAACTCTAGTTGGGAGTGTGGTTACTTGTTCACTGAAGGCGAAGGAGGAGCAAAATGTTTGGTACCTGGTAAAATACTAGGCATAAAAAGTACAATTTACAACACCAATATAGAACACATTACTTCAACCAGTATGGAAGTGTAGGAGGTGAAATGCGACTTAATCTTCTTAATAATCTACGCGAGGAAGTAAAGTAGAGGTATTATTATAATGCTGTACCTACTTACGAGATAACTTAAGCACAGTGTTTTGTTTAATAACACCAATTTTCCTTTGAAATGACAACTCTGTTAATTTCTTACATAGGAATGTGATGCCTCATCCTCCGATGCAGCTGTTCGTGCTAGTTACAGAATAGCTTTGCTGATAGCCCGTACTCCCCGACCATTTTGTGACGGTGAATTTGTGAAGCAGAGTTCGGAAGTCGTATCAGACGAACTATGTCTACAGTTATCACGTTCTTTCGCAAGTTTGAATCTGTCGCGGCGTACTGTAACTAGCCGTGTCGGACGTTTGTCAGGTGCGCCAGCAAGCACGCAGACCTCTAGCGGCAACTAAGATAACTACCGGCCGAGCGCGAACGCTGCTCTTTTTCCGACCTGAGCCGGAGCGCTGTTCATTGAGCCGATTTGTTCCCACCTCTGATCTAGATAAAGCTTTTAAGCGATCTTGGCTTCTATTTAAATAATGACTATCAATATGCGAGGTTTGTTTGCTGTCTTGCAGTAATGTCGTGTCCTACATAGGAAAGAGGGAAGAGGTAACAAGGTCAGTCTGCATATCCCGAGCGGAAGATTGCAGAGAGACAGTACAGGCATCTACTAGAGATGCGGATTTCGGGACTCGAGAGGATACTTGTTTAGGAAACTTTATGGATCTCCTAGGTACCTTGCATTGAATTTATTGCATCCCATTCTAAGTCTACTACACTGCGGTTAGTTATTTTTAAAAAAACAAGAAGTATAAATCGTTTGCCACTACAGAAGCCAGTAATTCCGTTCCCTAGCAGCATCCTCTACACAGACGCACTCCCCGCGAGAAACAGACTGTCGTGGAGCACCCCGAGGCCGACGGCGATAGTCACAGGCTGGCGCCCGACTCATCTCACTGAGAACTCCCTTCTTGATCCAAAAACCGGGGGTTTTAACGGCCGGTGTGGGCGCACCTCTTTTCCCCACTTTCCGACAGTTAACAATTTCCTATTAGCCGCTGCTCGGTTCAACCAATCTAAATTGTGGCTTGCCCTCTCTCTGAGTCCTCTAGCGAACCACGTTTCAGCCCTGTCCTTTCTGCCATTCCCCGGGTGGGGAGGTGGCTTGTTTGTGCACTAACAAAATCCATACTTGGTAGCAACATTGTTCAGCTGAAAGTAAAACGTCACGACGCTACCCAACATGGGCAACAACAACAATGTTTTACGTCAGTTGGCCACACCTTAGGCTCCGCCTTAGGCCACGCCTCAGGGAGCTGCTAACTTGCAGTTTTTCTTCTTTTCCCTCTCACTCTAGCCTCGTGGAACCACTGACGTTGCTGTTCCCAAGTGACTGGTATCAACTTCGCTACGTACATTAAAACGTGCCTGTTGGCCACCAAGTACTAATGAACGTCTTACAACAGCGTCTAGACGCTATACGATGTTACGCCCATCTTCTCCGAAAGGTAACCTCCACCCTGGGACGGTGGCTGAGGGCATCAGCAGTTCGCTAGGAGATTCCTTTAGTGCCTACATCTCGTAAGATATACGTGTCTGTTTTAGCCTGTTATCTGCAATGGTCTCTATTTCTCAGCCTGGAGTGCATCTCTGTGGCTCACACAGCCTCTCAACAATTCCAACAGTAAAATCAACATATGACAGTAAGTGTTTGTTGTCTGCTGTGACAAAGTCACCACACCGGTTTCTTTGTATTCAAATTGCTGAAAGTACTTCTGCTATGTTACTGAGAGTGTTTCAGAATATAATACTAAAACTAAAGAGATTATTAGTGTATAGGAGCCAAGGTTTACAGCCGTAGAGGCACACGGTGCCGATGTTGGCAACAACCTTTGAATGCTATTTGAAAACCTAATCGTATAGAATCTGTTGACCACTTCGACCATAGATTCTGGTAGACTGGACATGGCATCGTTTTCATGGCACCAGCATCTCTGCAGCTAAGCCATTGCTTTGCCAGCAGTCACGTGGTAGTGTACAGCTGTGGTACAGCTTTGCCTAGGATTATACAGAGATGTTTGTGAAGGCAAGCAACATTAAATTTGAAATGAAAGCATTATTTGTTTAAAATGATGGCATTTCTTGAAAACAGTGGAGTTGTTTATAATACCCGGCTAATATTTGCCAACAGTCACGTGGTCCTTTGTTTGAACCACGCAATGTGAATAGAAGCTCTGCTGCTTGACCAGTATCTATGGTCGAAGGTTGACCATGAAATAAATAAATATATCTGTTCCTTCTCTAAGGTTGCCAGGTTTTCGTATGTAACAGTACCCGTGTCTTGTCAATAATTTAATAATCCTTATAAAGCAAACATTTCGTTGCCAACATTAGCACACTACACCGCTGCAGACATAAGTAAAATCTACCCAGTATTCTTTGCCAGTTATATTACAGCCTATTATAGATAAGTTCAAAGTGCAAAGTTGAAATGTTTGTCAAGCTTATGGGACTTGACTACGGGGTTATCAGTCCCTAAACTTACAAACTACTTAGGAACTACTTACGAACTAGGACGGCACAAATATCCATGCCCGAGGGGGGATTCGAACTCCCGACCGTAGCGGCCATGCAGACCATGACTGAAGCGCCTCAGTCCCATCGGCGACCGCGGCCGGCTTATAGATAAGCGTCAATATTGCCATTTACTAATAAGAAATTGAATTGAGGGTGTATTTTGTGATAAAATGTCAGGTACCGTACTATTCTGTCAAACTGCGTACTACAAGTTATGGCTAAAATTTCGAAATACCACAAATAGCATTCAACGGTAGTTGCCTGTATCAGCACAGTACGCTGCCACAGCCGTAACGAAACTTTTTGCCCAGTATATTTATATTTTCTGTTTTACTGTTTGTCATACTTTCTCGCAATAACGTAACAGAAATATCTTAAACAGTTTGCGGCCGCGGTGGAGTAGCCGAGCGGTCTAAAGCGTCTCGCTGCGGAGCGCGCGGTTGCTCGCCGTGGAGGTTCGAGTCCTCTCTGGGGCATGGGTGTGTGTGTTTGTCCGTAGCTTGGTTTACCTAGGTTTAAGTAGTTTGTAAGCTACGGACTGATGACTCCGCAGTTTGGTCCGATAGATTTACAGACAGACAAACAGTTTGTGCAATGTCAGTACAAAAACCTCTTGATGGGGTGTATTCTCAATATAGTATATAAGGCACACATATTGTGCTCTGAAAACACTATGTTCTGGGATGCTTTGCTGTAATATGATATTTTGCGGCTGCTAATTCCTACAGGCAGCTTCTCTGTTAAGAGGTAGTACTTTCAGAAGAGCTAAACAAAACCGTAAGTTCAAATATCACAAACGATTTTTACTATTAAATATTGCTTCAAGTCATAATAATAACTATTTACTTACAATACATTACTGTGAACTCGATTTGGGTTCCCAGTTTTTGCGCCGACATTTAATGATCCATTTTTTCTTCTGTCAGAATCTCTCGGGAAACTAAACGCTCTATAGCCACCTCCGGAAGATTTGAGCGGTTTATAGCAACATAACCACCCGTAATGTCGTGCTAAAGTGCCGTGATGCAAACCCTATAGCACCGCAGTGGGTTTAACTTACGAGCCATGAGAATGAAAATGGCGGATGCGTCAGCTCGTTCTAATAGGAGGCTTAGGTCGAGCTGTGCACCTCGAGCCGTGGCGTCAGTGCGAGACGGGCTACGGGCGTGTTCAAATGTTCAAAAATGTTTGTAAATCTATCGGACCAAACTGCGTGGTCATCAGTCCGTAGCTTACAAACTACTTAACCTAAGGTAAACTAACCTAAGGACAAACACACACACACACCCATGCTCCAGGGAGGACTCGAACCTCCGACGGCGAGCAACCGCGCGCTCCGCAGCGAGGTGCCTTAGACCGCTGGGCTACTCCACCGCGGCTACAGGCGTGTGTGCCCGCAGATGGTCACCTACAGTGCGGACGTCCGTCCAGCGCGCATGCGCAGCACCCGGTCTACGGGTCTCAGAATGGTCATGTGACCGTTGCACAACTTGCGTGCCATTTCTTCGAAAGAACAATTCCGCCACTGAGAATGCCGCTACACGACGTCTTTGAAACGTGCTCGTTTGGCTGTAGGAAGCTGGAGAGTGTGAGCGTGGCATAGCGCCTGATTTCTTCATTCTTTGACATCAAGCCTATTAAACGTTACACATTTCTGGAGTTCTATGTATATCTACGCCGACATACGTAATCCACAATCCATTGTAAGGAGCGTGGTGGACCGTACACTTGTATCACTACTAGGAATGACCTTTCCTACTCCACACCCAAACAGAACGAGGAAGAAAACAATGACTATATGCCTCCTTATGAGCCATAAATTCTCTTATCTTGTCTTTGTGATCATTAAGCGAAATGTAAGTAGGTGGCAGGAAGATCGAGTTCACAAAGCTTCTAATTCCGCCCCTCTACATTTCCTCAACTCAATTTCTCGAAAAGAGAAGCATTTCTGTGACACTTGCGCATCGGTCGAACCAACAGTAACAGATGTAGCTGGTCGCCTCAGAAGTGATTCTATGTCTACCTTTAAACTGATCTGCTGTGGATCCCAAACACTTTAGCAATACTCAAGACTTGGTCGTACAAGCGTTTTATACGTGGTCTCCTTTACAAAATTCTCCCAATAAACCGAAGTCGGCTGTCCGCCTTACTCACAACTCTCCTTATATGTTCGTTCCATTTCATATCGCTGTGCAATGTTACGCCTAGATATTTGACCGACGTGACTGCATCAAAAAGCTTCATTCGAACATTATGGGATTGTTTTTCCTACTCATGCGCATCACCCTACATTTTTCTACATTGAGGGCTAGCTGCCATTCTTTGCAACTAGACATTTTGTCCAAGTCATCCTATATGATTTTACAGCCAATTAAAGACGACACCCTCCCATACACCACAGCATCATCAGCAAACAGCCGCAAATTACAACTTACTCTGTCCATCAGATCATTTATGCATACATAAAATAAAAACGGTCCTATCACACTCCCCTGGGGCACGCCTGACGATATACTCGTCTCTGATTATCACTCGCCGTCGAAAACAACATATTGCGTTCTATTACTTAGGAAGTCTTCCAGCCAGTCACAAATCTGTGAACCTATTCCATAAGCTCGTATCTTCGTCAACAGCCTGCAGAGTGACACCGCGTCAAACGCATTTTTGAAATCGAGAAAAACAGAATATGCCTGTTGTCCTTCATCCATAGCTCGCAAGATGTCATGTGAGATAAGGGCTAGCTGACTTTCACACAAACGATGTTTCCTAAACTCGTGCTGATTCATAGAAAAAAGCTTCCCCATCTCAATGAAATTTACTATATTCGAATCGAGAATATGCTCCAAAATACTACAGGAAACTGATGTCAACGATATTGGCCTGCAATTATGTGGGTCAGTTCTCTTTCCTTTCTTGTAAACGGGAATCACCTGCGCTTTTTCCAATCGCTAACAAGTTTGCGCCGAATTAAAATTCTCGATAAATGCAAATTATGGCCAATGCCGCAGAATAATCTTTGAAAAACCGAACTGGTATTCCATCCTGACCAGTTATGCTTCTAAACTATTTACTGGCCAACAATATTGAGAGCATTAACGGAACATTGAAACACGTCCCAATAACGTGTTCCATTTAATTGACTCCCCATGAACAAATGTTGATGAGCTTCAGACTTTTTTTTACTGTAGTGAGACACTCTACTCGCAATTTGCGAGATACCAGGCATTATATACTGAATTAGTTTTATTTGTATGTAAAATTCTAAGTGTCTATGTTGTACATGAGGCCCCAAATATCTATTAGTGTGTACTGTGATGTGCTCCCACTGGCCCTGGCTTCCACAGAATCAATGAAACTTTGTATGTAAGAGAGTTTAGGAAGTGCTAGGTGCGCCTCGTCTGTTTTGTGTCGTCATTGCTTTCAAACTCTGGGCGATGAATGTCTCTGGGCGAGAAGTAGGTTTGCCAACTGCTGAGCAGTAGTAGCTTGCTCTTAACCTCCTTGACTAGCGGTTGGTCAGGTTACCTGCCTGACAAACAGTGATGCTCTCTGGGCTCCCCTCCACTACCCCTCCTTGGTAACGGCTAAGCAGTGGTCAAGAGAGCTATTCATTCGCTTCTTGGTTCCTGGTAGGGTAAGTACCTCTGGGTTTGGTTCTGCTGTGGCCTCGTGGCTCGACTTAGTTCAGGCTCCATAGTCATACTTATGCCTTTTCGCAAGTTTAATTCCGGGAGTAGCAGCTACACTATGTGTAGTAGTGAGATTTTGCTTAATTTCCTACCGGATTGCTAATTTTATGTCGATTTTTGCTCGAATCTGATTCCGAGGCTCTGATGGTGTTTCATTAGCATAGTTCTTGCACTTTATAACTTTTAAATCACTTCTTCGCCTGTTTAAATATGTTCAATGTCTTTCGCGTTCTTATCGTAGTTGAATTCTAATATTTTCGGGGATTCGCGGTGCCTATACTGTTCGTACTTTGTCGACAGAACACGTGGACGATATCAGACTAATCCTGGAGGGAGGGTGTTCCGGGAGGGTGGATGTTCCAGGAGGGTAAGTGTTACGGGAGTGTGAGTGTTCGGGAGGTAGAGCGTTCCGGGAGGTAGAGTGTTCTGGGAGGTAGAGTTATGCCTTCAGCTTTTCCATCATTCAGTGCACATGAGTGGTTAATAATTCTATAGCTAATTTGCTAAGGTGTTTCCTAGTGAGTGTAGCATGATAATTTTCCCCGAAAATTGTCCATTCAAACTTGTAATCTGTGTATTTGTCGGCCCATGTGTGCGCCGATTAGTGTGTTCCCTGTCGTGGTTATTACCATTAAATAGATCTTTTTCCTCTGTGCAGAAAGAAGCGTTGCACGATGTATATCGTGTTTTTAATTTTCATGAAATAGAATTATTTCACTTATCTGAATTTTTGTGACAGAACTCTGTAGTGTACTGTAGCAATCTGTAACCTTGCTTATCTAATAAATATCATTCCTCTGATCAGAAAGAATGTTACACGATATATTTCATGATCTTAACTCTTCGAAATTGATATTGTTAACTTTATGCATATTTTGTGTTCCGACTTAGTAGAGTGCTGTATTGATCTAACAACTTTAACCTACTGTAGTTATCTGCTCCCTGTGCTAAACGAACGCCAGAGCGACCGTTTTTAGATATTATTTAATGAAATCTTGATTTAATGTATAGTTAGAAGTTCTAGGGAAACTTTAACTTCCATCTGTTATAATGTTTTACTAGATATTTAAGTAATTACTGTTCATTCTACCACTTCCAAACAAGACACTTAGGTTTTCAACATTACGATGTATGGGGGTTCTGCTCGCTGCAAAATTATTCTCCTGGGGCGTCGTGGTAGAAATAAATACTCGTAGGTACAATTTTTCACTTCTTCTTTAATTTGCAATCAAACTGCTTCTCCACCAAAACATTACAACTTCATAACAATAACATACACAATGGAACAGAACTTAGCTGGTAGTACTTCCATTTCAGAACACAGACTGACATAGCTTCCAGTGCACTTTAGAAAAGCCAAAACTCGAACTCTCCCAAGCAAGGCGGTGAGGCAAATATATAACATCGGCAATAATGACCTTACATTATGCATTGTTCATAACAATTAATATACTAATTTACAATTAACAAACACACAAAGAAAACATTTCATGTACACAAAAATAATCACAATATAAAATGAAAACTATACATACAATAATTTTAGATGATTCATTTCTTTTTGAATTGAAATCTCCGATCTTGCTGTTTGACAAAAAAGTGCGATATTAAATGTCAATTAATTTGTTAATGAGTACATCATACATGTTCCTAACATAAACTGGACTATCTCATAGCTTGGCCATTCTGAAAATAGGTTCAAAATCTCACATCAGTCAATATATACAAAGGATCACAACATTGAAATTTCGACTATTACATTAATTAACACAATTAGCTGATCAACATATCTTGTTTATCAGCCTGACATATATACAATGCTATTTATTTTCATTTCTTTATGTTTTGCAAAAGTTTTTACCCTTTGTCTGTCTATTTATTGAAATAATGAACAATGACAAAAGTATTGTCTATAGAACTGTCTGGAAACGTATAATACAAATCTCTTAATTAATTAAATCTATCACTTGTTTTCATCACAGTATCACCGAGACACTGCCCTACACTGATTCCTAGGCTGGCTATTTCGTTTTTAACTAACTTCACACGCAACATGCATCACAATTGAACCACATGATTCCGGGTCCGACGCAGACGGTATCGTACGATAACATTGAGATGAGGGGGCCAGCAGTATATTCACACTGTACACCGCACTTTGTGGTCTTAAACCAAGTGCGTTTGTTTCTGATAGTTTATCATGGGCCTAAGTCACTAGCTTGATACATTATGGAAGCGAAGTACTATTTCATTGTGCATGAGTGAACCTTCGACCTGCATTCTCCACATTGCATGGCTGTCGTCTTGGTGTATTGGTGTTGGGTGCTTGGTAAGTACCTGCATGGCTTGGCGTATGAATCTGTCTGTGAATGTGCTGCAATTCCTCCGTTCCCCCCTATGAAACGTGATCGTAAATTAGCCTCAACTTTGCAGGCAGGCAATTTTAGGGCCATGTAATTGTGGATATTTTGAAAATTTAGTAAGGTGTGTTTTTTATTGTAATTTGTAAAAAAATGGTCTTCCCCTTGTTCTTGTTTTGAACAATAAATTAATTTATTAAACTATAATCCTTTTGTGCTAATTTAAATTCTCCCCTTATCATTTATTTTGGATTATTGTGGGGTAATTGGTTCATGTATGTGATGTCTCTGCTCCCTTCTGGAGTAAATAATAGTTGCGTTTTCGTTGCCAACATTTATTTTTGATTTAGATCCATGACTGCGGATCATTGGGTGCAGTTTCCTCGAAATATTACAGTAAAGGTAGAACTGTTTGCTTAACTTATAGAATCAGAGTTTTGCTTAAGGGAACTGTATACTTCCGCCGCTGTGTGAATATCGCCGTAATTAGATTTTTGTAAGCAAGCAGTCAATTGTTAACTTCACAAACACGGCTAGTTAACAGACAAAAGAACAGCTGGCGAGTTTCAACATCTACATTTGCCCAGGTGGCACCTGCCAGAATAGGTGTAGTTTTTCCACATGTACTTATATGTCTCTCACAGTGTACTGATACCATTGTGTGTCGTGCATAGGACGACTAGGCTAAATCAAAGTAAAAGTAACAGAGTTCCACTGATCAAAACCTCACTGTATCAATGGTCTGCTAATTTTCCACAATTACTGACATGTTCAAAGCATATCTCAGCATGAGCAAACATGTGATATATCGGAATACGTGAAACGATGCGAGAATGGTAGATACGGCGGTGTGTTGCAGGTGGTGCAGTCGTACAGGACGGAGGTGGAGTGCTGCCCGGGCTACAGCAGGAGTTCTCCGTCGCACGCCTGCCTGCCCGTCTGCGAGGGCGGCTGTCCGGAGAGGCAGCAGTGCTCTGCCCCAGGCAGGTGGGTGGCCAGCAGGTAGAAGCAGAGCGGTGGAAGAGCAATGAGAGAGGAGGAAGGAAAAGGGGAGGTAGGAGAGTAAAACGAGGAGGGGATGAAAGAGAGAGAGAGGGAGGGAGAGGAGAGCTGTCGGTTAAAGAAGAATAGAAATGGAAGTTGGAGCACATTAAAAAGAGACAAAGAGAAAGTAGGAAAAGAGAAGTAAGAGATCAAAAATAGATAGTGAAAGGATAAGAGTCAGTTAAGGAAGAAGAGAAAGCAGATGAAATACACATACACACACAGAGTGAGAATGGAGTGGTGTCAAATGAAGAGGAGGAGATGGCAGATCAGATGAGAGATAGAGAGAAAGGAGAACTGTCAGTTAAGGAAGAATAGGAAGGAACGACAAGGAGACGAAAATGAGAGAGTGCAAGGAGTCAGTTGAAGAAGAAGAGAAAGTGAAGGTTGAAGAAATTAAAATGAGGGAAAGAATGTAGAGGTATCAGTTAAGGAAAAGAAGGAGATGAAGGATAGGAAAATGAAAAAGAGAGATCAATTACAAAAGAAGGGAAACAGGAGATCAAAAGGAGATAGAAAGAGGAAGGAGGTGTCAGTTGCAGAACCAGAAGGGAAGAACAAGGGATGAAAAAGACAGACAAAAAGGAGAGGTGTCAGAAAAAAAGAAGAACAGGAGGAGATCAGAAAGATTAAACAAAAGTGCCAGGTAAAGAAAATGTGGAGGAGGGAGTGTAGAAAGAGATGAAAAAGAGAAAGAAAAAGGAGAGGTGTCAGTTAAATTAGAAGAGTGCAGGAAGAAGAGAGAGGGAGAGAGAGAAAGGAGAGCTGTCAGTTATGAAGAAAAAGGAGGTAAAAACAGTGAGAAAGGAGGAGATTAAAAAGAGGACAGATTAAAAAGGAGAGAAAGAGAACATAGAAGTGTCAATTGAAGAAGAAGAGAAGTAAGAGATCAAAAATATATAGTGAAAGGATAAGAGTCAGTTAAGGAAGAAGAGAAAGCAGATGAAATACACACACACACACACACACACAGAGAGAGAGAGAGAGAGAGAGAGAGAGAGAGAGAGAGAATGGAGTGGTTTCAAATGAAGAGAAGGAGATTGCAGATGAGATGAAAGAGAGAGAGATAGGAGAACTGTCAGTTAAGGAAGAACAGGAAGGAACGATTAGGAGACGAAAATGAGAGAGTGCAAGGAGTCAGTTGAAGAAGAAGAGAAAATGAGAGAAAGAATGTAGAGTTATCAGTTAAGGAAAAAAAGGAGATGAAGGATAAGAAAATGAAAAAGAGAGAGGCAAAGGAGCAGTGTCAGTTACAAAAGAAGGGAAGGAGGAGATGAAAACGAGAGAGAATGAGAAAGTGGAATTGTCAGTTGCAGAACCAGAAGGGAAGGATAAGGGATGAAAAATACAGACAAAATGAGTGGTGTCAGTGAGAAAAAAAGAAAAAAAGAAGGACACGAGAAAGATTAAACAAGAAGTGCCAGGTAAAGAAGATGAGTAGGAGGGAGAGTAGAAGAGAGATGGAAAAGAGAAAGACAAAGAAGAGCTGTTAGTCAAATGCTTGAAGTTCTTGAAGCAGAGGAAGAGAGAATGGAGAGCTGCCATATGTGAAGAAGAAGGAGATAAAAATAGAGAAAAAGGAGGTGTGGCAGTTGAAAAAACTAGCAGTGGAAGGAAATGGAAGAAAGAGAAGGAGACATGTCAGTAAAAAAAGAAGAGGGGAAGGACAATGAGATGGATAACAGAGACAGAAAGAACGGAGATGTGTCAGCTAAATAGAAAAAGGAAGTTTAAAGTTTAACATTCTGTCGATGGTGTGGTATTTAGAGAGGGAACTGCATGCATTACAACCACGCCTGAGGAATCTTGCTTGAGCATTTGTAAGATAAATATGTTAAATTATCAGACTTGGACAAGCAGCTTGATGCTTTATCGAATTTCAGTTATATATGCTTCTGCAAGTATTCAAACATGTGTATGCTTCAGCGTGTGTACCAAGAACGAGGTGGCTAGTACAGGCTTATGTGAATGATTCAACTGTTATGATTTTCATTATGCTGTTTAAATTATTATGTATAGATACTATACTGTCGTGAAGTGCAAGTCAAAGTATGTAATATATATATATAACTTTGTCGCTGCGGCGGAGTGGCCAAGCGCATTGAGGCGCTATGCGCAAGGCCATTCCCTGTCTCTGGGGTTCGAATCCCCCCTCAGGCATAGATGTTTGTGCTGTCTTTAGTATAAGCTAATTCATAAATAGTTTGTAAGTTTAGGTACTGATGACCCAGCAGTTAAATCCCATAAGATTTACAAACATTAGAACGTTTGATAACTCTGTCATGCATCTTCTCCATCTATCCACCAGGAGTTACCTCTCTACATTAATTAGTGCTACCAGTGCAAAGCCAGGGTGGGTAGCTGGTAGTTTAATAAAAGTTAAACACATGTGCTATAGCAGTTTGTCTATACCACCACCTCATTAAACTTTCACTATTCCTACTCAAACACCTTGTACTAATGTCTATATAAAGAGTGGACTTGACTTATTTCCTGTATCTCCTAAGTGGAGCATAGGGCATCAACCAACTTCCGCCACCGGACTCTGTTCTGCGCCAGTCTTGATCTCGGTCCAGGCCTTCCCTCCTTCCTCGGCCCCTTCCGCTACTACACTCCTCCTCCACGTATTCCTTGGTCTGCCTCTTCTCCTGCTGCCTTGTGGATTCCATTCTAGGGCTTGTCTTGCCACATTCTCTTTGCCACGCCTTAATGTATGCCAAATCCACTTCCATTTTCTATGGCGTATCTCAATATCAATGGGTGTTTGACGAGTTCTTCTCCATAGTTCTTCGTTGGAGATTACTTGTGGACACCATATTCTCAAGATATTCCTCAAGCTTCTATTCACAAATATTTGAAGTCTGTTAATCAGCTGTTTGTTGGTTTTCCATGATTCATACTCATAGAGCGGTACCGACTTGACATTTGTATTGAATATGCGTACTTTTGTATAGCTGTTAAGTTCCCTTGATTTCCAGATTGGCCTCAACATTGCAAATGCCCCTTTAGTCTTATTTATTCTGTTTCCTACATCTTCGATAGTTTCCCCCTCAGGGGGACTAAACTTCCCAGGTAGCAAAGCTGCTTAACTTGCTCGAGCTCTTGGTTTTCTAAAAGAAAGAAAAAAAATAGTGCTTCATTTCGGTTATTACAGCACATGTCCTTAGATTTCTTTCCATTTATCTTCAGCCCCACCTCCGATGCTTCGGTTTTTAAATCATTCAGCATTGCTTCCACATCCTTGTAACTGCTGGCTAGCAAACACAGAAGAAGAGAAGGTTGAAGAGATGAAAATGAGGGAAAGAATGTAGAGGTATCAGTTAAGGAAAAGAAGGAGATGAAGGATAGGAAAATGAAAAAGAGAGATCAGTTACAAAAGAAGGGAAACATGAGATCAAAAGGAGAGAGAAAGAGGAAGGAGGTGTCAGTTGCAGAACCAGAAAGGAAGAATAAGGGATCAAAAAGACAGACAAAAAGAAGAGGTGTCAGAAAAAAAAGAACAGGAGGAGATCAGGAAGATTAAACAACAGTGCCAAGTAAGGAAAATGTGGAGGATGGAGAGTAGAAAGAGATGAAAAAGAGAAAGAAAAAGGAGAGGTGTCAGTTAAATTAGAAGAGTGCAGGAAGTAGAAGGAAATGAAGAAGAGAGAGGGAGGGAGAGAAAGGAGAGCTGTCAGTTATGAAGAAAAAGGAGGTGAAAACAGTGAGAAAGGAGGAGATTAAAAAGAGATAAAGAGAAAGTAGAAGTGTCAATTAAAGAAGAAGAGAAGTAAGATATCAAAAATAGATAGTGAAAGGATAAGAGTCAGTTAAGGCCTCCAACCTGGCTGTCAATCCCCATTGAATTCCTCTTCGATGATTCATTGCCTTCTGCATCACAAGATCCATGCATCATCAGAAATAGGATAGGTGACAGCAAACATCCTTGCTTAACGGCTGTGTCTACTGGGATGGGTTCCAGCAGCATCCCTCGATGTAAAACTTGACGTGTGTAGTTCTCATACATTTTTTGGGTTATCTTTATAATTTTCTTGGGGATCTTGCATAGCTTTCCACATCGTCTTCAGTGGGGTGTTAGTTCTTTTACTTTGTGGTGCTGGTTTATTAATGTACATGCAGACAACAGCTTCGACTTTTGGGATGTCAGGTGCAGCTGCTTGGAGGGCTACCTGCCGGGGGCCGACCAGCACAGCTGCGTGAGCCCGTGCGAGCTGCGGGGCTGCCAACACGGCCGCTGCACCGACCTCTACAGATGCACCTGCGACCCGGGCTACAGCAGCCAGGGTGAGTAGTTGGCAACACTGCGGCCGTCCCTGTCTGCAGGCACGAGTCATGAAGCGTGCCCGTTACAGAGGGTTTGGAGAGAAGACTGGGTCCGGCGGAATTCAGCCGTGGGCCTCACTGGTATAGCGGCTTTATGCGTATCTGTAATTAGCTGTCTACAACAGCGCTTTCCAGACTGACCCTCATGTCGACACCCTTTTATAGCTTACAGTTTTGCGCGACACCCTTTCACTAATATAAATACATATGGTAGAATTTAGATGGTTCTATCGGGGGGGGGGGGGGGGGGGGGAGGAGGACGAAAATAAATTATCGCTTAAATGTACTGACCCCATACACCCTTAAAATTTAACAATATTTTAACCTACACTGTAAGAGGTTTTCGAATTTGAGAAAGTGTACGTTTTCTTAGTTTTCCTCCAACTACAATTTACCGCGCCGCAATAAGCTCCGAAATGCAGTCGCGTTTTAAACGTGTTGTTAGGCTCCATATGTAATCCACAACGGTTTCTCGCCTCTCGGTATGTTGTTACGACCCTGCCGCTTGGCAGCGCTGCAGTCGCCAGGTTGCAGAAAACTAGCGGCAGTTTCGAGACTCTTTATGTTAGACTGCGATTTTAGTATGGTTGTCTGCGATAAAAAGTTTATTAAAGGTTTGAAATTATGTTTAAAGTTTATTGCAAGTCGCTAAGTACTGTCATTCTCATACAGTGTATTTGGAAAGTCTCGCCGCATTATATGGCATTTTTTGTCATTTATATTGGTTATGACGTAATATCTTTTGAACCATGTGCCGTATGTGATTCTTAACCATGCAGCAATCGTCACCTCACCAAATTTGGTTGAAATCGGTCCAATGGTTTAGGAGAAAATGAACAGCATTGTCGCAAAATGCAGCAGTTTTTCGCGCATCTCATTGTTTATGAAGTCATATCTCGTGAACTATATATCGTACGTTATTCTTACACTTACGGCGACCGTCCTCATGGATTGAAGCTTACGTGTACAAAATTTCATAAAGATTGGAACAAAACTGTAGATTTGTATGCAACACGTACAAACATACGGACACTCTGCTTTGTATATTAGATTTGGTAGAATTTAGATGGTGGAAATAAAGTATCGCGTAAATGTAGTTAGTAAACGAAACTAAAATCCTCACGTCTACTGACACAGTATGGCAGCAGGTGACAGTAGAACTAGAGAACTGCAATGTGTTTCAAAAAACAGTGTAACATTTCGACCTGGTTGCCAGAATAAGACTGAAGTGGAGTAGCAAGTGCTGACACCCACTGATGATGCCTCGAGAGAAAGGCGAAACGCGTATGGGTGACTTAAAAATATAAAAATAAAACCCTTCATTCGCAGTAGCAAAAGGCGTTTACTTTAAAAACCTTACAGTGAAATACAATTCAGCTGCTGCTCAAAATGGCCACTGCAAGCAACGTATGTGTAGAGACTTATGTTCATTCGACCCACACACAGACGAAAGCTTGGACTGATGCAGGTGGTTCAGGGTTGAAAACTCCTATTGCCGAAGGACAACGTCTCATCATTGTTCGTGCTGGTAGTGAAAACGGGTTTCTAAAAGACGCACTGTTGATATTCAAATCTGGGACGACAACTGGAGACTATCATCATGATATGAACTATGGCAACTATGAAAAATGGGTAAAAAATAAATTAATCCCAAACCTTCCACCAAAGTCAGGGGTTATTATAGACAATGCCCCATATCACAATGTTCAGCAAAATCCAGCACCAACATCAAATTCTAGGAAAGCGGACATGTTTAAATGGCTTCAAGAACGTAACACCCCACATCTCAGCTCAATATTAAAACCGGAACTGTACAGCATCATTCAACTACACAAACCAAAATTCAAAATTTTTAAAATTGAAGTATTATTTTCTGAGTTTGGACACTTTGTTTTAAGGCTGCCACCATACCACCCGGACTTATTCCAATTAAATTAATCTGGAGCACTGTGAAAAGAAACGTGTCCAAAAAAAATATTCATTTTGTCGCCAGATTAGTAACGGAAACATGCAACTCTATTACAGCGGATGATTGGAAAAAAAGATGTGACCCCTGTAGGAAAATTGAAGAAGAGTACATGGACTTAGAGACTCACATAGATGACGCCACGGAGCAATTTATTATCAGATTAGGCGAGGACTCTGACAGCGAAGAGAGCGGAGAAGAGACGGACAGCTCTAGTGAATGTGAAAGAGACGAACCAGACTTAAGTGGAATAGAACCACTGAACTCTTAAAGCTCTGTAAATATCCTGTTGTAAATATTTGTAAATAAAAAAAATTAATTTGTAAATAACTTTTAATGCAGCCACTGGCAGTCTCAACCCTGCAAATTGAGCATTATAATAAGTTCGGAATGCAGAGAGAAAGTTATTTGTTAGATGACAATATAATCGTAAATTATAAAATATGTATCGCATTTTATGTATCGTGTTGCAGAGACACTAGGCATTTCGCTCAACAAAACTAAAGAAGGAATGCAGCTAGAGATACATACTTTTTTTAAACTACTCCATTTTATTTGTTCAAAATCATTAGCGATGCGCGTTTTCCGCAGTTTGGGTATTTTTTCCTAGCGCGAGCATTTACTGAAGTAAAGGCACCTCACCCGCCCCTCTCGCGCATTTCACCGGCCATGCTACACCTGCTCCGCTGTAGTACGTATTCGCTTAGACAACTTTCTGACATTTGTAATCGTTGGTTCTAGTTGCTTTCGAAGATGACTACTTCTGAAAATTCTAATACTATTCACAAAATAGTTGACATGTGGAATAAACCATTGGGCCTACTCATGAAAAGAAACAGCAGTAAACGGCATGTATAAGACATATAAGTGAGTTATATTTTTTTCATATCTAGTGTTTCTACTACATTTCGCTTAACGAATAAATTGCTTTACTGTAGAAAGACAAATAAAGGTGTAAAAATGACCAATTCGAGGTCTCTGATATAGGCATCATTTTCCGTACAGTAATTTCCAGTCAGAGAGATCAAACGAAAATCTTTATAAACAAGAGACAAATATAGAACTGATCACAAGAAGTAGCGTCTACAGCAGTGTAATTTATTCTTTAAATTAACTGTGATAGAAATACTACGTAGTTCTGAATAAAAATATAGTTCATCTATGGATCTGAAGTCTACTTCGTTTCTTTTGCGTCCTCTACAACCATAAACGACTCAAACTTTACCGTAATGCATTTATGAAAGTAATTAATTCTTCATAACTTAATTTTAAAAGACGCAGAGCACAAAAGTATAATACGACCTTTACGTACGGTGTTGCCAACTTAACGGAAATAGTGTGTCACGACTTTCACAGATTCAAAGCACTACAGTTGTGTATCCAGTGTTAAAAATTGAGATCACTGGCTGTCTCCCAGCCCAGTAGGCGGAGAACGGATCATCGTATTTCGGCCCGACTATAGTATCCACTTTATGATCCACTTTAAAGTAAGGATTACACTGAAGACGATGCTGAAAGTATTCAGTAACTACTACGAAATTTAAGCGTTTCCTGATGCACTTGGAAAACTTTTTTGAGTATTCTTAACAGAGTAAAAATATCTATAGCAAATATAGGGTAATTTTCAGGAAAGCTCGGCCTGAAATGTTACATATCGGACTGTGGCGCATTTATTTTTTACTGGACATGGATTAAAGCCACATTTTTAATACATCACCTGTTATATATGTTCAGTGGTAGAATGCTCGTAGATCTCGTTGCTCGCCTGCCAATAGTACATCACAAAATAATAAGACGTCGGGTTCTTATACGTCATGTATTGAATCAACAATGTGACACGTATCATTTTTATACAAATTTATTTATCCATTCTTGATGAAACACCAAAAATAATGCAAGAGTAAAACTGGTTCACAACACACTTCCATTAGTTCCATACTAAGATGTTACTACTCCATTACTAACTTCATACTACTCCATACTACTACTCCAGACTTCATTCTAAAAGCGTTCGCGCCAATTCGCGCGGATTAATATCTGTTATAGTTTTTCTAGAACATTCTAGAACACGAAAGTTACAAAGTTTTAATTTAATAATTTGTTTATAAAACATTAATAAATCTTGCTTTACGTGGAGATACACAATATTGTGACATATGTAATAATAATATTTCCTATCAAGACAAAACAATAGAAAAGATCGTAAGTAAACTACAATCACTGCAGTGTTAATATATGTTTACATTGTTGTTACGACTTTCAATAATTAATTAATTTAGTTTATTAGAAGACCATAGTAATGCATATGATAATGTGACTTGACAGAAGCGCTATAAAATGCTTATGTAATATGAACATAGACTATTACGTTACGATACTACGACCAACTATGGTATCGAATACTTCAGTTATTTAAACAAATGGGACCCTCCTGGCTAAATATGTTACAGGACGTACAACTGTAAATCGATTTAGTGTTTCTGAACCGTAAATTCGAGTGCTATGTGCCCTCAAATACTAAAAGAAAACTTCTTGTTTAACCTATACCTAACCTTCTTAAGGCTACAGATAAGGTTTTTTTAGAATGAAAGTTAGGTTAGGTAAGCATCAAACAAGATTTATTTTTCTTTAGTACGTGAGGGCGCGTAGCGCCTGAATCTCCGGTACAGAAACACTCAATCGATTTACAGCTGTACGTTCTATATATATCATTTCAGGCCGTACAACTTCGAGTATAAGCTTTTTTGAAAATTACATTGTGCAGAGCTTTTAGCGAGGAGGTGGGGGTTGTGGCAGTGGGGGTCGGAAGGGAGGGAGGGAAATGGGCGCGGCTCAGTGAGGGATTGTTTCGTGTAGGGGGCGAAAGGGGATTCTGTCGGCCGCACTGCCTTTTCAACTTTTCATATATTGATTTTACTGTTGGAATTGTTGAGAGGCTGTGTGAGCCACAGAGATGCACTCCAGGCTGAGAAATAGAGACCATTGCAGATAATAGGCTAAAACAGACATATATCTTACGGCATGTAGGCACTAAAGAAATCTCCTAGCGAACTGCTGATGCCCTCGGCCACCGTCCCAGGGTGGAGGTTACCTATCTGAGAAGATGGGCGTAACTTCGTATAGCGTCTAGAAGCTGTTGTAAGACGTTACATTAGTACTTGGTGGCCAACAGGCACGTTTTAATGTACGTAGCAAAGTTGATACCAGTCACTTGGGAACAGCAATGTCAGTGGTTTCACGAGGCTAGAGTGAGAGGGTAAAGAAGAAAAACTGCAAGTTAGCAGCTCCCCTGAGGCGTGGCCTAAGGCGGAGCCTAACGCGTGGCCAACTGACGTAAAACATTGTTGTTGTTGTTGCCCATATTGGGTAGTGTCGTGACGTTTTACTTTCAGCTGAACAATGTTGCTACCATGTATGGATTTTGTTAATGCACAAACAAGCCACCTCCCCACCCGGGGAATGGCAGAAAGGACAGAGCTGAAACGTGGGTCGCTAGAGGACTCAGAGAGAGGGCAAGCCACAATTTAGATTGGTTGAACCAAGCAGCGGCCAATAGGAAATTGGTAACTGTCGGAAAGTGGGGAAAAGAGGGGCGCCCACACCGGCCGTTAAAACCCCCGGTTTTTGGATCAAGAGGGGAGTTCTCAGTCAGACGAGTCGGGCGCCAGCCCGTGACTATCGCCGTCGGCCTCGGGGTGCTCCACGACAGTCTGTTTCTCGCGGTGAGTGCGTCTGTCTAGGGGATGCTGCTAGGGAACGTAATTACTGGCTTCTGTAGTGGCAAACGATTTATACTTCTTGTTTTTTTTTTTAATAACTAACCCCAGTGTAGTAGACTTAGTATGAGATGCAATAAATTCAATGCAAGGTACCTAGGAGTTCCATAAAGTTTCCTAAACAAGTATCCTCTTGAGTCGCGAAATCCGCATCTCTAGTAGATGCCTGTACTGTCTCTCTGCAATCACTCCTTTCCGCTCGGGATATGCAGACTGACCTTGCTACCTCTTCCCTCTTTCCTATGTAGGAAACGACAAACTGTACCGGAAACGAATGTCCAGAAAGTCTGGCTACATATGGAGTTGCAATACATGAAAACGGATATGTGTATTGTGACGAATCCCACTAGTTGCCAATCACTTTTTAATAGGCGTCCAGACGAACTGGGTCTGCATTGTAGGACAAAGTTCCATTAACAGGACGCCCGGGGATGGTAGGGTACACATTATAAAACAAAGGAAATCTTAGCTTAGATTCTGATGTTCGATGAGATGGCCGTTCTGTGTCATGATTAAAGTCCGTTGATCCAGGTTTACTTCGGAGCTACATTCACATTAATGAAATGGTTGTCGACGTTAAATGATGAAAATGATGAACTCACTTATTTGAACTTTTCTGAATAAATGTTTTATTTTCATTTAAATGAAGATTAAACCAGACACATAGTTGCACAATGCGCAACAAAGCAGCAACAGAACAATGATGTTTACAGGTCTGTAACCAGTGCCAGAGCAAGGCTCCCACTTAAACATTGTGTAATGCCGTAATAAGACTAATGACTAAGTTATTCAGTTAACAAATAAATAATATAACAATACTTGAAATATGCCACAAATGAAAATATTACATTTAGGCTTTAACTATTTATCTCAATGTACGTATGTATTTTATGAAATTTGTGTTTAATAGCGTACACAAATTAAAAGACACCTTTTGACTAATTTTTAAAATAACTCAATTTATTTACGTTATTTGTGTTTTTGAAGTGCACACTTATCTGTTTTGGCAATATTGTGTAGGCGTACTATTATTGAGACATGAAATTTTAATGTATTTCAATTTGCGGTCTACTTTTTAATAAATATGGGTTTGTATAAAGTGGTCGTAGTTTTGTCTATTCCGGAGCTAGTTCCTTAGTACCAAACGGATTATTAATTTTAGTACGTGAAAAATGATCAGTATTTAACTTAGTATCCAGTGATATATAAAACATGGTCAGCCCTAATTTATTTAAACAAAAGGTAAATATGTAATAATGTTGTGCAATAGTTATAGTATGTAGTAATGTTGTTTGTACACAAATTAGTATCTTTTTACGCTCAGCATATTCTGTAACTAAGGGTAATGCATTTTCAGTGTTTGTAGTTATTATTTACGAAAGTATAGAAATTGAAAATTACGTAAAAAAAGGACAGACAAAGTTATGTTTAAACCAACGTACTGTTTCTTAAAAATGATCTACTAATAGTGATAATCATACTTCAAACTGAACGCGAAAATCTGATATTTTTCATGTGCAGTAGCGAAGTTTTATTTTAGGAGTCTGATATTTCGTGTTTGTAATGTCGGCAATGGTTTTGCAGGAAGCGTGCAACATAACAGAAACGTTACAGTATGTTTGTATGTTCTATATAGATTCCAAGACAGCCGGAGAAATTTTGATGAAATCTTCAGCAAGTCTTGAGATTAGCCCAGAGGGCGGTCCTGTGAAGTCAGGTAGGGATCGGATGAAGACATTTGTTAATATACAACTGAAAGTTTAGGTCTAGCAATTGGAACGACAGCAGCCGCCCTGGCGGAGGAAGGCCCGACTGCCATTCTGCTGTGACTGCGGGGCTGATACTTGCAGTGCAAGCATTGCTTCCGAGGCTGTTCGTGATGAATATTTGCAGTGAACATGTCACACGTGCCCTCTCAGCTGGAGAAGCAGTAACTGTGCAGGGTTTCCCGCCGGATCGTCGAGTCATCTTGACACAATATTTCTGCGGACCACCTGGCCGCCATCTTCAAGTGGTGAGTCTCGTCGGAAACTGAAGTCTTGCCTTTTTTTTTTTTTTTTTTTCCTTTATTGAATGTTTAATACTCTAAGGCAGGCTGGCAGCAGCCAATGATGCTGCTCTACAGCCGAGCGAATGGTAAACAATGGACAAAACAGAATATAAAATGAAAGGTGATAAAACGACGCTTTTACAATTTCAAGATGAAAATTTGGAAGAAAGTTAAAAGACTATGACAGCGGACAGAACATACATGGTTGTTAAAACAAGACATTGCCACGGTGGCTAAAAACACTCACTGTAGACGACGAGACATAACAAGACGGCGACATTGAGGTAAAAAACACTGAACACTGGTGTACGCAAAGTTAAAAAACACTGGGCGATGAAACACTATACACACGAAGCACTGAACACTTAAAACACAGCACTGTACTGGCCCTACTGAAGTCTTGCCGTGCCCGGCGGCCTTATATACGCCGCGAAGTACTAACGGTGCGTGCGCCAAAGAGTCGTGGCTGCGTCCTCTGACGGTGCAGCGCCTCAGTGGAGAAAACTGGCAGGGACGATATATCGCTTACATGCGCTAGTTGTCACAGGTGGAGAAAAGAGCACGCTGTTTTTTAAAATTAGACAAAACTGGATTCCACATGTTGCTAAGAGGGAACCCCTTGTCTCTATTTATTAAATTGTCCGCCAACCTAATCTCAATAGATTCCTTTAAAACGCATTCCCAGTAGCGAGACGCAGAAGCAAGTACATGTGTTTCGTCATACTTCATTCTGTGTCCTTCGGTTAAACAATGCTCCGCTACTGCAGACCTGTCAGGTTGTAACAAACGTGTATGTCTGTGGTGCTCGGTGCATCGATCATTGACGGTGCGAATCGTTTGTCCTATATATGCTTTCACACAGTGGCAACGAATCTTATAAACACCGGGTTTCTCAGCCCCAAATCGTCTTTAACTGAGCCAAGAAGAGACCTAGTCTTAGCAGGTGGTCGAAACACACTTTTTATATTAAACTTTTTTAAAATCCTTCCAATTTTTGATGACACATTTCCGGCGTACGGAAGGAAGGCAACTGATCTGCATTGGTCCTCTTCTGGTTCTGGCGACGGCCCAATCTGCATGGCATGACGGATCTGTCTCCCTGTGTACCCGTTCTCTGTAAACACCAACTTCAGATGTTCTAGTTCCTGTGTTAAGGTATCTGCATCCGATATGGCATAAGCTCTTCTAACCAAAGTTTTCAGGACGCCTGTGCGTTGGTTCGGTGGGTGGCAACTCATTGCATGTAGATATCGGTCTGTGTGCGAAGGTTTTCTGTACGCACTATGTCAAAGGGTTCCATCGTCCTTCCTGTACACTAATACATCCAAAAATGGAAGCTTCCCATCCCTCTCCACTTCCATCGTAAATTTGATGTTGGGGTGGAGGCAATTAAAATGATCCAGGAACCGATTAAGAGCATCTGGTCCATGAGGCCACACCATGAACGTGTCATCCATGTATCTCGAGAAACAGGTAGGTTTCAGACGAGCTGTCCTCAGTACCTTGTCTTCAAAGTCCTCCATAAATAAATTGGCGACTATGGGGGATAAAGGACTTCCCATAGCCACTCCGTCATTCTGCTCAAAGTACTGGTCATTAAATAAAAAATATGTAGAGGTCAGCACATGACGACAAAGCTTAGTCATTTCTGCGTCCAGTTTGTCACCAATTAATTCTAAAGACTCTTCAAGAGGGACCCGTGTAAACGAGATACAACGTCGAAGCTAACAAGCATATCAGATGGACCAACACACAAAGATTTCAGACGTTGAGTAAACACCAAAGAGTTGGGGATATGGTGTTCGCAGTTTCCAACGTGATGACTAAGGACCGATGCTAAATACTTCGCCAAGTTATACGTCGGTGCACCCAAGTTACTTACTATAGGACGTAGTGGCACCCCATCTTTGTGGACCTTCGGCAGGCCGTATAGTCTCGGAGGAACCGCAGCACTAGGGCGGAGTTTTTTGACCACCTCCTCAGGTAACAAACTATTTCTCAAAAGCGAAAAAGTCTTCCGTTTTACTCGCTCTGTGGTGTCATTTTGCAATTTTTCGGTACGCAGAGTCTTGAAGTAGACGATCCATTTTGTCTACATAGTCGTGACGATTAAAAAGAACTGTGGCATTGCCCCTGTCTGCTGGTAAGATGACCAACTCCGAATGTTGCCTAAGGGATCGGATAGCCGCCCTCTCAACCGAAGAAATGTTACTGTCTGATTTCATCGGCTCTATCTTCAGGAAGACGAGACGCCGCTTGCTCCACAGAACAGATAAATTCAGTCACAGGAAGTGTCTTCGGTGTGAGAGCAAAATTTAAACCTTTCTTCAACACAGGCACAGTGGCGTCGTCCAAATCTTTATTCGTGAGGTTAATCACGATACGCTTGAAGGTATCGTCCGGTGTCGTGGACTGAGTACACAGACGTTGAAACTTGGAGGATTGCTTTGTGACGGCGCTGCTGTGCGCCCAGTCCGATATTGCCCAGGTGGAACAATCAACCCAATCCCAAGATATTCCGGACAGTGAAGACGAGATCTCCAAATGAAGATCTGAGAAAACCTGGTGTTTATAAGATTCCTTGCCACTGTGGGAAAGCATATATAGGACAAACGATTCGCACCGTCAATGATCGATGCACCGAGCACCACAGACATACACGTTTGTTTCTTTTGTGTCCCAGCCTCGTCGCCGCTTTTGTGTCTCGTTTCCGTCGTAGGTGTCGGTGGCCGAGTAGGAAGACCGACACAGGAATAAAGGATGCACGCTTGTGCAGGTACGAAGGTTAGCAGCCAGTGGGACAGCAGAAACTAGAAACACTAAAGTAAAATAGAAAGAGATACATATTGCACAGAATTTATACAATACTTAACTTTTACATAGCTCAGTACTGCAGAAGGCTGATACATAGTTGAGCTAGAGGCCTGCCTAGTGCCTGTCCGATAGTCAAGTCTTCACTGGTGCCTATCTGATTTCGAAGTGTTCGCTGGTTCCTATCTCATTCCCAAGTGAACGATGTCGTTCAGTGGTGGCCACGAGCGGAGTTGCAGCAGAGGGCGCTCGTGGCCGACGTCGTACGTGGCGCGCACTTTGTACTTGTGCGACACCACAGTTACAACCTGACAGGTCTACAGTAGCGGAGCATTGTCTAACCGATGGACACAGAATGAAATATGACGAAACACGTGTACTTGCTTCTGCGTCTCGCTACTGGGAATGCGTGTTAAAGGAATCTATTGAGATTAGGTTGGCGGACGAGTTAATAAATAGAGATAAGGGGTTCCCTCTTAGCAACATGTGGAGTCCAGTTTTGTCTAATTTCAAAAAACAGCGTGCTCTTTTCTCCAGCTGTGACAACTAGCGCATGTGAGCGACACATCGAAAACTGCCGGTTTTCTCCACTGAGGCGCTGCACCGTCAGAGGACGCAGCCACGACTCTCTGGCGCACGCGCCGTTAGTACTTCGCGGCGTATATAAGGCCGCCGGTCACGGCAAGACTTCAGTTTCCTACGAGACTCAGCACCTGAAGATGGCGGCCAGGTGGTCCGCAGAAATATTGTGTCAAGATGACTCTACGATCCGGCTGGAAACCCGACATGAATATCAACAATTTATACTCTACGTAATCACAGTAACTGTGCAGTTCGAAATAACTTTTTTACTTCAGACACCCTGTCATGACAATTGCATACACATTGCTGACTAAATCACACAGAACACCAATATAACAGGAGGGCAAAGACCACGTCATTACACGGAAAAACAGGGCGACAGCAGCGCTACCAGTGGCCTGGCAGTGAACTTTGAATACGAGAAAACGTGGCGCGAAAATCAGTCCGTTTATTATAACACACGCGAATTAGATGACAATATTATTTGTTTAATCTTTGACGGCGGGCCTATTAGCAGTGGCGGCTGTTGATAATGTGCTAATGTGCTGCAGCACACTGTAAATATATTACTAAAGTTATGCCATTTCTCTTCGAATGCAAGCGAGAAATCGCTGTAATAATTACATCCTTTCTCTTGGAATAAGATCCAGATATCACAATAAAATTATGCCAGTTCCTTTCCAATGCGTATTAGAATGCTAGTAATAAGGATGAAAACGCATTTTGGAGCGCTCTCGCCGCGATAGCTGGAAACCAGCTCCGTGTGCTGAAGTGGGATTCAGCCGCGCTGGTACGTGCGCAGAGAGGCGGCGCAGTCGTCTGTTCGCTAGTGCGCATGCGCAGACGTGACGTCAGGCCTGGCGGCTCGTGTGTGCTGAGACCGACTGCAGCACCAGGCCAACATTTCTCTTCGCGCTGCGTGTGACGGCTGCGGAACAATAGTATATGGCGAATATTGCGCCATACAGAGTCAAATAGCGCGCTCGCTCAAGCGTCTTGCGTGTTGTCTCTCAATTCGTGTGTGAGGCTCGTATTCAAATACATCTGAGTCTAAATTTTTAATTTCTGTAAATAAAATTAATATTTTTTAAACGTTATATTTACTACCTGCAGTGAATACATGCAGTTGGCAGCGCTGTTATAGATTCCCCTGAAGGTCTTACTGCCAATACAGTATTAATTGATATTTAATTAACGGCAATCATACAAAGGTTGACTTTTTATTTTAATATATTTTGTTTCCTGTTTATTTTTGTAATATTGTAGCACAATGGTGAAATTTTGTACGAGCTGCCACTACCTAATAGTACAGTAGCAAAGGTTTCTGAGACATTGCAGAGCAATATAAATAATAGAAATCGCAATCAAAAATCATCATTAATTTACTCGTTGCTGCAGTTCTCAGTGTGCTAATTTACGTTAATGAAGTCGCGGTCACCTTCTGACACAAAAATTTACTTGTAAAAGGTATTATTTCGATTTTGGAAATAAATGAGTTTTATCACATGTCAGACTAAAATTCCACCGACATTGCATGCATGTATATGAACGATTTTTACGTTTTCACATATTCTGAGGCACAATTATCTCCACTCACATGAACGGAAGTGGAGTAGTAGTTTATACAAATAAATAATTGCATGGCCAATAAATAACAAAGAAGCACCTACAAAAAATACTGTACTGCAAAACAAGAATCTAGGGTAATGTTGACAACAAACAATTAATTTTTTTCTGTTGATTACCATTTATGGACATTCAGTTATTTGAAGCCGAACTTCTGTACAGTAGCAATAAATTAAATTTATGAAACTGACAAAATACTATTTCACATCAACTAAGAAACAAATTGGGAACAGAAGAGGTACACACAATATGATTGCAGCCAAAATGTTTTTGCCGATGAGACATGCAAAGAAAATTAACTGTATAATGCAACAGTTAACTTGGTAGTTATTTTGGCAAATATCATAGTTAAATAATGAAAGACGATGCAGGTACAAGGTACAACATTTTTTTAAACATTTTTATTTATTTGCTCGTTGTGAACTATGTTCAGTACACTACTGAAAATGAACACAAATTCCTCTTAACTGCAAATTATTCTTTATACTTTAAGAAACAATTAATTCGGTTAGAGTTTAGAAATATTTGTGTGAAGGGAGTTTCTCTGATTTTACATAAGTTAAATTACTGAGTTACAAAGTGTTTTAACATGATTTAAAGTTCTTTTTAAGTTGTTGCACATACAATTTCCTTTGCTTGTTATTTTCTTTTCTTTCACATTCTTGCATATTATAAATGGAATACTTGTTTTCAAAAGTGTCATGCTTATTACAAAACATTGTATGGGACAGAGTGATTTTTTTAACTATCAGATTGTCTTGTTGTATGACTATGACTATTTAGAAATGCACACAGCTGATCATGGAGTTCCCTTAGGAACTTCATGATTCTTACACTTGCTTATTTCAAAGGAGAATAGTCTGCAACTTGCATATATGAAGGCATTGCATGGAGTTATACAGGTTCTAAACTGTTTTTCATGTGGTATTCTGAATAAACTATCAAGGACTTTACAGGAAAATCTGCAATCAGAATTATGAATGATAATTTACATCGAAATATATAGACACTAAAAGATACACTTTTTAAACTTGTTTCACTAACTTTATTGGTGCGGTATGACCTAGGTTTGGGGTTATAAGCCCATTTTCGAGTACTTAATTCATTACTGATCGCAAAGATGATAAAGAACCAAAGGTAAACATGTCATAAACTCCGACTATCGATTCTTGACTTAAACGTACAAATTATCCTCGTGACAATTTTGACAAAGTTATAATGGATTACCAAATACAATATCACAGCATTTATGGCAACATGGATAAATATACATTGGAATGAAATTATGCCTAAGAGAAGACTTTAAAGTCATATAGCCCATAATGCAAAAGGGGGGGAATAATTGAACTGAATCTGCTCATTCAATAATAGCTGTGAGGATAGATACACCTTTCTTTTAATTTCTGCTATTTCTAGATGAGTCAGCTTTGCTCTCTTATCCTGTGATAATACATCTTTAATGTATTTGTGGTTTGCATTTAAGCAGTGTTCCGCAAAAGATTAATCTGGCGTCTTTAATTTCTAGCTTCTGTTCTGGTCTTTGAGTCTAGTGCAGATTGACCTCCCAGTCTGCCCAATACAGCGTGAATAACACTTTTTACGTACGATCCTGTACACTCCACTTTTCGTGAGGTCTGGTTGTTTCATTTTAGAATTAAGGACACATCTACCTAATGTCCATGGGACATGGTAAAAATGGTAAAACACAATGAAGCCATTTGCCTTTAGGCTGTTGCATATCCTGTTTGAAGTTTTACCTATAAAAGGTAGACTACACCATTTCCTTTCCAGTCTCTCTATTGTAGGTGCCAGGGAGAATATAGATCTAATATATAAATCAGAGTGTCCGTATGTGTGTACGTGTTCAATACAAATCTACAGTTTTGTTCCAATCTTTATGAAATTTTGTACACGTAAGCTTCAATCCACGAGGACGGTCGCCGTAAATGTAAGAATCACATACGATATAGAGTTCACGAGATATGACTTCATAAACAATGAGATGCGCGAAAAACTGCTGCATTTTGCGACAATGCTGCCCATTTTCTCCTAAACCATTGGACCGATTTCAACCAAATTTGGTGAACACATTCCTTACCGTGAGGTAACAATTGCTGCATGGTTAATAATCACGTACGGCATATGGTTTAGAAGTTACGACGTCATAAACAATAGGAATCGCAAAAAACTAACACATAATACGGCGAGACTTTATAAATACACTGTATGAGAATGACAGTACTTAGCGACTTGCAACAAACTTTAAAAATAATTTCAAACCTTTATTAAACTTTTTCTCGCTGACAACCATAACAAAATGATAAAAGGAAAAAAAGTTTCTCGCTTACTACTTTTCCGCTGTTTATGGAGTAAAACTACGGCTCTCGGTATGACGTTACAATTTATAATTCGTACAATACAAATTGTAGCCTCAGGAAATTTCACAGACAGTACACACACAAATAGTTGAGTGAACCTTCTAAATTGTATCAGAGTACGATACATAGTTCATGAGATATGAGCGCATAAACAATAACATCCTGCTGTTCATGGACTAACACTACGGCATTCAGTATGACGCTACAGTTTATAATTTCACCACTACAAATTGAGCCGCAAGAAATATTACAGATAGTATACACGCATATATTTGACTGCACCTTCTAAATTGTATCAGAGTAAGACACATTGTTCATGGGATATGAGCACATAAACAGTAATGTTCATGGAAAACCGCCCCATCAAGCACAAAGTTTAATCTATTACTTCTATACAACAATAATTGTATTCCCAAGGGATTTTACACACTTACAGACCTTATACAAATGAATATATAACTGAAAAAATGGCAGGAATAAATAAATAAATACCTGGGCAACGCCGGGTTTTCATCTAGTATTTAATATAAGAAAGTTGGCGAATGGATAGTAAACTTCGATGTAGAACTTGAACATGGAAGTGGTGCTGCGTTGAAAGCAGGCGTGTGATTTATAGTAGAGTAGGACAAGCACGTTTATGATTTCAGCAAATAAAGTGGAGCAGCAATCGGCGAGGATGCCATACTGCGTAGCAGCCAAACAACTGTATTTCTTAAAGGAACAATTGGCTGGGGCATACACGATCGGAAGTAGGAAACCGGTCACGTGTAGCAACGATCACTTATGTCACACTTGTGAAACACAGGCATACGGAGTCAACCTCGTCGTACAAATACGAGGGTAAGTCAATTATTACCCGAAAAGTAGCTATAAAATTTTATTGTAATAAAATATAAAATAACATAGTCTCCTTGCTTTTCAATGCAATTCGTCCATCGCTCTACAAGCTTCCTGATGCCCCTATTGAACACTTCAGTCAAATGAGTTAAAATTAGCGATTATCAATCCCTAATTTTAACTCATTCGACTGATGTGTTCAATAGTTGTGTTAGGTTCTCTTACAATAGACCTTGGTTCACCATCACATTGTTTGTATGTTTGTATAGTCTATGGGACTTAACTACGGGGTCATCAGTCCTCACCATCACACAGCCTGACATTGATTTTATGTTTTTAATTAAGACTTGACGCTTACTGACGTCTTATTTATTTTTATTGTGTGACATGCATGTCAGTATGCATAAGGAGTCATATAATGCACCTGTTTAATCAGTCTGTCTAGTTCTCTTCCGTGAAGATGGTTTATAACCGAAACCGGTAGAAGATTGATACATAATAAACAGCTGATGGTTTACACTACGCATGTCCTCAAATATGTTACGGCTGTTGAATCACATCTCAATAAAAATTTGAAACTGTGTTTCTATCCTGACATAGACAAACTTCTCGGCAAAACACTTGTCACTGGGTGTCAGATGCTCTGCTCACATTGGAGCACGCTACACTGTGTCCATCACTCGGTACAATAGGGCTCTGGCTCGCTTCCTCCGTTTTTTGTTGAGAATTTTGTCAATGATGTTGCAATCAAATTCATTATTTTTTGGGTATATCTTTAATTGTCTTGAGTTACTGGTCATACTCTTCTCGGGACATGGGGATAGAGAGGACACGGTGGATCATATGGTGGAATGTTGCATATTTGTGCGCTGTGAGGAAGCTGGAATAAATGTGTCAGTGAATGTCTGCTACTTTGTATCCTTACACAGATATCAAGGAAATTAATAATGGAATGTCCCAACTCCATACTAACTTTTTTTATTAGTATGCCATTGAATCATCTTTTCTATTAACTTGTGGAGTTGTCTACTTTTACCTTTCCACATGCACAGGATATTATCCACATATCTATACCAATACCCCACATGTTTTGCCAATACTTCATTCTTAAGAAACTCAGTTCCCCACCTGTCCATAAAATTTGTCCAACAGCGAGGATAATGGTGAAAACATGAATCTGCATATACATAGATACTCTGCAGATCATATTTAAGTGCCTGGCAGAGAGTTCATTAACCACTTTCATAACTTTTCTCTACTGTTCCATCCTCTAATAGCGCATGGGAAGAAAGAACACCTAAATCGTTCCGTTTTCGATCTGATTTCTCTTATTTTATTGGGATGGTCATGTCTCCCTAAGTATGTGGGTGCTAGCAAAATATTTTCACATTCAGAAGTAAAAGTCTGTGATTGAAACTTCGTAAACAGATCACGCCGCAATGAATAACGTCTTTATTTTAATGATTTCCACCTCAAATCGTGCAACATTTCCGTGGCGCTTTCCCCCCTGTAACGCGATAAAACAAAACGAGCTGCCCTTCTCTGAACCTTCTCAATATCTTCCGTCAGTCCCACCTGGTGAGGGTCCCACACTGGGCGACAGTACTCCAGGAGAGGACGCACAAGTGTGATGTAGGCAGTCTCTTTGGTGGAGCTGGTGCATCTTTGAAGCGTTCTGCGCACTGATCTCTATACTACCTGGATGTTGAACTTCAGCTGTCTTAGCGTGCCAACCATAGATGTTAATATTTCGTTTCTTGCCAAATTTAAATATGGCCACTATGAAATATTAGTAGGAAACGAAAAGAAAATACGTCTCAATTCCGCTCCCATATTAGCCTATTAACCACATATTCATATGAATTTCAAATGTAAAGGTTCGTAAGTAGTTATTTGTCAAGTATGACTAATGGAAAATCGCTTGCCAAATTTAAACATGGCGGACAATGCGAAATCGTGTGAAAAACATATGAATGTGTAGGCACGCTGCAATTCTATGCTCAGAGACCAGAGTTATACATCCAGTTTGTATAGAGATCACTGGTTCTGCCAATGAAACGTAATCTTTGGTTCGCCTTCCCTACAATATTTTCTATGTGTTCTCTCCAGTCTGAGTTGTTCGTAATTGTAACTCCTACATATTTGGTAGAATTTACGACCTTAAGGTTTGACTGATTTATCGCGTAATTGAAGTTCAGCGGATTTCTTTTAGTCCCTTATCAGAAATTTTATAGTCCGAATTGAACCATCGGTTTTTCATTGACTGCTCTGTTTTACAGGAATGGTCTGTTAAGCTCATCTCTAGACCATTGCTGGTTTAACTTAAAATTATGATGGAAAATGTTTAATGTGATCTTCAATAAGTTCTTTTTTTTTTAGTTTTGTCAACATATTTTTACAATTGTTATGGAATTATTTCTTTCAGAATAATTAACTAGAAACGTTCAACAGATGAGTAACAAGTACATGCAGCCACAGACTATTAAAATGTTTTCCGTGCAGTCTGTGAGCTTCTGTAACTGGTGCAGTGAGGCCAATAACATGGTGGCACTGTTGTCTGCACTGGCGAAGGGCGTGTAGTTATGCCGCATGCACTGGACAACTAGCCACATAAACCACGGCACGTCGGAATTGCGCCCACACGCGTTTTGACGCTGCAGCATCAGTGCTGACCGGCACACAGGTAGCCCACTGAGGGTTTCATGCAACGTACAGACCACACCCTCTAAACAGTGTCTCAATTGTGCACTGCAGTTTGAAACATTTTAATAGATTTTAAGTAATTACTGTTCCTGCTACCACTTCCAAATGATACTCATCTTTTCAATATTACGATGTATGGAGGATTCTGTCAGCACCCCCTATAGAAGAAAGCCTGCGCACGACGTCACAACATGGCGGCGGTGAGAGGCTTAGAGTCCTCTGAAAGATTGTAAACATTAGCAGTGCACGCTGTTTATAGTGCATTCTTTCGTTCAGGAGTGTACTTATTACGTAAATTGGTGTTGTGTACCGTGTGATCGCTACGCTGGACGATTTGTGTGTGTGTGAGAACAACGCGTGATCTCTTTTTTACTGACAAAATGCCGTTTGGCTGTTCTGTGCCGAAATGTAGAGGAAATTACAACTGTGCCCCAAAAGTTACCGTCTTTAAACGTCCGGGGAAGAATAAGCTAATGGGGGTGGTTGCGTAAATAAAATGAATCGCAATATCCTAGGGTAAACAGTCATGACTTAAAACTCTTTTATAAGATTAAACAAAAACGATAACTTACTCATTAACTTGAAGGAGCCAAATTATCCATTTCTTCTTCTCCGGACGTTTAAAGACGGTAACTTTTCGGCCACAGTCGTAATTTCCTCTACATTTCGGTACAGAACAGCCAAACGGCATTGTGTCAGTAAAAAAAAAAAGATCACACGTTGTTCTCACACACAAATCATCCAGCGTAGCTATCACACCGTACACAACACCAGTTTACGTAATAAATACACTCCTGAACGAAAGAATGCCCTATAAACAGCGTGCACTGCTAATGTTTACAATGTTTCAGAGGACTCTAAGCCTCTCACCGCCGCCATGTTGTGACGTCGTGCGCAGGCTTTCTTCTATAGGGGGTGCTGGTTCTGCTCGCTGCAACATTATTCTCCTGGGGCGTCGTGGTAGAAATAAATACTCGATATGTACAATTTTTCACTTCTTCTTTAATTTAAATCAAACTTCTTCTCCACCAAAACATTACAATAACGTACACAAATTACCACAACAACACAGACTGACATAGATTCCAAAGTACTCGACATTCGACAAAAGACAAAACTCGATCTCCCCCACCCAAGGCGGTGAGGCAAATATATAACATCGGCAATAATGACGTTACATTAAGTATTGTTCATAACAATAGAATATACTGATTTACAATTAACGAACACAATAGTAAAATATTTCATGTACACAAAAATAATCGCAATATAAAATGAAAACTATACATACAATAATTTTAGATCGTACCTATATTTTTAAGTTTTAATCCGCTACTTTTTGTTTGACAACAAACCAAAGTGTTAAATGTCAATTAATTAGTTAACGAGTACATCATACGTGCTCCTAAAATATAATGAGCCATCAATTATCTTGGCAATTCTCAGAATAAGTTCAAAATCTCATGTCAGACAATATATATATATATATATATATAAAGAACTACAATATTCAAATTTCTACTATTAAATTATTTAATATAATTAGCTGGTCAATACAACTTGTTTATGAGCCTAACATATATATACAATGCTATTTATTTTAATGTCTTTATGTTTTACAAAAGTTTGTACCCTTCGTCTGTCATTCAAATAATGTACGATAACAAAAGTATTGTTTATAGAACTGTCTGGAAACGTCTTATACAAATCTCAAATGTTCAAATGTTTGTAACTCTATCGGACCAAACTGCGTGGTCATCAGTCCGTAACTTACAAACTACTTAAACCTAGGTAAACTAACCTAAGGACAACACACACACACCCATGCCCCAGGGAAGACTCGAACCTCCACAGCGAGCAACCGCGCTCTCCGCAGCGAGACGCTTTAGATCGCTCGGCCACTCCACCGCGGCTATACAAATCTCTTAATAAATGAAATCTATCACTTGTTTTGACCACAGTATTACCGAGACACTATCCTACACTGATTCCTAGGCTGGTTATTTCATTTGTAACTTCACACGCAGCAAGTATCACTATTGAACCACACGATTCCGGATCCGACGCAGACGGAATCGTACAATAACATTGAGATGAGAGGGCGGTTCGATGCAGACGGTATCGTACGATAACATTGAGATGAGGGGGCCAGCAGTATCGTCACAAGTTGCATCTCAGTGTTAACACCGACAGTGGTTCTGCCAATTTGGAACAAGACGCAATATAGTGCATGTTGTTCATATTCTTTCGTTTGACCTCCTGCAGTGGAGCAGCAGCAGTAGGTGTTTCGCCCAACTGTGACGAGGTCGTCTTTTTGCAGAGTTTGACGAGTGCCTGCCGGTGTGCCCGGCCGGCTGCGGGCAGAACGCGCGCTGCGAGGCGCCGGGCCGCTGCCGCTGCCTGGACGGCTACGGCCACCTCGACTCCACCGGCTGCCGCCCCCTCTGCAAGCTGCAGGTGCAAGGCGCCGAGTGCGTCGACACCGAGCGCTACCAGTGCCTGCCAGGGTGAGTAGCTGGCCCGGGCGCGTTCTGGACCGACCGGTGTTCCGCGGGGATCCGCCGCGGTGCCCTAAATATTCGCGTACACCTTTTATAACAGCACCTTCCATGGAGTGCCCAACAGGCGCTGCAGTCTGTCTGAGAGACACTTCCACTGTCTCAGCTCTTCTCAGTATTTCTCAGAAGTACTTGCTATGGTAGACCGGGCGCGTTCTGGACCGAGCGGTGTTCTGCGGGGATCTGCCGCTGTGTCCGAAATATTCGCGTACACCTTTTATGACAGCACCTACCACGGAGTGCCCAACAGGGAGTGGGCTACAGTCAGTCCGAGAGACACTTCCACTGTCTCAGCTCTTCTCAGTATTTCTCAGAAGTACTTGCTATGGTTGACCGGGCGCGTTCTGGACCGAGCGGTGTTCTGCGGGGATCTGCCGCTGTGTCCGAAATATTCGCGTACACCTTTTATGACAGCACCTACCACGGAGTGCCCAACAGGGAGTGGGCTACAGTCAGTCCGAGAGACACTTCCACTGTCTCAGCTCTTCTCAGTATTTCTCAGAAGTACTTGCTATGGTTGACCGGGCGCGTTCTGGACCGAGCGGTGTTCTGCGGGGATCTGCCGCTGTGTCCGAAATATTCGCGTACACCTTTTATGACAGCACCTACCACGGAGTGCCCAACAGGGAGTGGGCTACAGTCAGTCCGAGAGACACTTCCACTGTCTCAGCTCTTCTCAGTATTTCTCAGAAGTACTTGCTATGGTTGACCGGGCGCGTTCTGGACCGAGCGGTGTTCTGCGGGGATCTGCCGCTGTGTCCGAAATATTCGCGTACACCTTTTATGACAGCACCTACCACGGAGTGCCCAACAGGGAGTGGGCTACAGTCAGTCCGAGAGACACTTCCACTGTCTCAGCTCTTCTCAGTATTTCTCAGAAGTACTTGCTATGGTTGACCGGGCGCGTTCTGGACCGAGCGGTGTTCTGCGGGGATCTGCCGCTGTGTCCGAAATATTCGCGTACACCTTTTATGACAGCACCTACCACGGAGTGCCCAACAGGGAGTGGGCTACAGTCAGTCCGAGAGACACTTCCACTGTCTCAGCTCTTCTCAGTATTTCTCAGAAGTACTTGCTATGGTTGACCGGGCGCGTTCTGGACCGAGCGGTGTTCTGCGGGGATCTGCCGCTGTGTCCGAAATATTCGCGTACACCTTTTATGACAGCACCTACCACGGAGTGCCCAACAGGGAGTGGGCTACAGTCAGTCCGAGAGACACTTCCACTGTCTCAGCTCTTCTCAGTATTTCTCAGAAGTACTTGCTATGGTTGACCGGGCGCGTTCTGGACCGAGCGGTGTTCTGCGGGGATCTGCCGCTGTGTCCGAAATATTCGCGTACACCTTTTATGACAGCACCTACCACGGAGTGCCCAACAGGGAGTGGGCTACAGTCAGTCCGAGAGACACTTCCACTGTCTCAGCTCTTCTCAGTATTTCTCAGAAGTACTTGCTATGGTTGACCGGGCGCGTTCTGGACCGAGCGGTGTTCTGCGGGGATCTGCCGCTGTGTCCGAAATATTCGCGTACACCTTTTATGACAGCACCTACCACGGAGTGCCCAACAGGGAGTGGGCTACAGTCAGTCCGAGAGACACTTCCACTGTCTCAGCTCTTCTCAGTATTTCTCAGAAGTACTTGCTATGGTTGACCGGGCGCGTTCTGGACCGAGCGGTGTTCTGCGGGGATCTGCCGCTGTGTCCGAAATATTCGCGTACACCTTTTATGACAGCACCTACCACGGAGTGCCCAACAGGGAGTGGGCTACAGTCAGTCCGAGAGACACTTCCACTGTCTCAGCTCTTCTCAGTATTTCTCAGAAGTACTTGCTATGGTTGACCGGGCGCGTTCTGGACCGAGCGGTGTTCTGCGGGGATCTGCCGCTGTGTCCGAAATATTCGCGTACACCTTTTATGACAGCACCTACCACGGAGTGCCCAACAGGGAGTGGGCTACAGTCAGTCCGAGAGACACTTCCACTGTCTCAGCTCTTCTCAGTATTTCTCAGAAGTACTTGCTATGGTTGACCGGGCGCGTTCTGGACCGAGCGGTGTTCTGCGGGGATCTGCCGCTGTGTCCGAAATATTCGCGTACACCTTTTATGACAGCACCTACCACGGAGTGCCCAACAGGGAGTGGGCTACAGTCAGTCCGAGAGACACTTCCACTGTCTCAGCTCTTCTCAGTATTTCTCAGAAGTACTTGCTATGGTTGACCGGGCGCGTTCTGGACCGAGCAGTGTTCCGCAGGAAACCGCCGCGGTGCCTGCAATATTCGCGTACACCTTTTATGACAGCAGCTTTCACGGAGTGCCAAAAAGGGAGTGGGCTGCGGTCAGTCCGAGAGACACTTCCACTGTCTCAGCTCTTCTCAGTATTTCTCAGAAGTACTTGCTATGGTTGACCGGGCGCGTTCTGGACCGAGCGGTGTTCTGCGGGGATCTGCCGCTGTGTCCGAAATATTCGCGTACACCTTTTATGACAGCACCTACCACGGAGTGCCCAACAGGGAGTGGGCTACAGTCAGTCCGAGAGACACTTCCACTGTCTCAGCTCTTCTCAGTATTTCTCAGAAGTACTTGCTATGGTTGACCGGGCGCGTTCTGGACCGAGCGGTGTTCTGCGGGGATCTGCCGCTGTGTCCGAAATATTCGCGTACACCTTTTATGACAGCACCTACCACGGAGTGCCCAACAGGGAGTGGGCTACAGTCAGTCCGAGAGACACTTCCACTGTCTCAGCTCTTCTCAGTATTTCTCAGAAGTACTTGCTATGGTTGACCGGGCGCGTTCTGGACCGAGCGGTGTTCTGCGGGGATCTGCCGCTGTGTCCGAAATATTCGCGTACACCTTTTATGACAGCACCTACCACGGAGTGCCCAACAGGGAGTGGGCTACAGTCAGTCCGAGAGACACTTCCACTGTCTCAGCTCTTCTCAGTATTTCTCAGAAGTACTTGCTATGGTTGACCGGGCGCGTTCTGGACCGAGCGGTGTTCTGCGGGGATCTGCCGCTGTGTCCGAAATATTCGCGTACACCTTTTATGACAGCACCTACCACGGAGTGCCCAACAGGGAGTGGGCTACAGTCAGTCCGAGAGACACTTCCACTGTCTCAGCTCTTCTCAGTATTTCTCAGAAGTACTTGCTATGGTTGACCGGGCGCGTTCTGGACCGAGCAGTGTTCCGCAGGAAACCGCCGCGGTGCCTGCAATATTCGCGTACACCTTTTATGACAGCAGCTTTCACGGAGTGCCAAAAAGGGAGTGGGCTGCGGTCAGTCCGAGAGACACTTCCACTGTCTCAGCTCTTCTCAGTATTTCTCAGAAGTACTTGCTATGGTTGACCGGGCGCGTTCTGGACCGAGCGGTGTTCTGCGGGGATCTGCCGCTGTGTCCGAAATATTCGCGTACACCTTTTATGACAGCACCTACCACGGAGTGCCCAACAGGGAGTGGGCTACAGTCAGTCCGAGAGACACTTCCACTGTCTCAGCTCTTCTCAGTATTTCTCAGAAGTACTTGCTATGGTTGACCGGGCGCGTTCTGGACCGAGCAGTGTTCCGCAGGAAACCGCCGCGGTGCCTGCAATATTCGCGTACACCTTTTATGACAGCAGCTTTCACGGAGTGCCAAAAAGGGAGTGGGCTGCGGTCAGTCCGAGTGACACTTCCACTGTCTCAGCTCTTCTCAGTATTTCTCGGAAGTACTTGCTATGGTTGACCGGGCGCGTTCTGGACCGAGCAGTGTTCCGCAGGAAACCGCCGCGGTGCCTGCAATATTCGCGTACACCTTTTATGACAGCAGCTTTCACGGAGTGCCAAAAAGGGAGTGGGCTGCGGTCAGTCCGAGTGACACTTCCACTGTCTCAGCTCTTCTCAGTATTTCTCGGAAGTACTTGCTATGGTTGACCGGGCGCGTTCTGGACCGAGCAGTGTTCCGCAGGAAACCGCCGCGGTGCCTGCAATATTCGCGTACACCTTTTATGACAGCAGCTTTCACGGAGTGCCAAAAAGGGAGTGGGCTGCGGTCAGTCCGAGTGACACTTCCACTGTCTCAGCTGTTCTCAGTATTTCTCGGAAGTACTTGCTACGGTTGACTGGGCGCGTTCTGGACCGAGTGGTGTTCCGCGGGGATCCGCCGCGGTGCCCGAAATATTCGTGCACACCTTTTATGGCAGCACCTTCCACGGAGTGCCCAACAGGCGCTGCAGTCTGTCTGAGTGACACTTCCACTGTCTCAGCTCTTCTCAGTATTTCTCGGAAGTACTTGCTATGGTTGACCGGGCGCGTTCTGGACCGAGCGGTGTTCTGCGGGGATCTGCCGCTGTGTCCGAAATATTCGCGTACACCTTTTATGACAGCACCTACCACGGAGTGCCCAACAGGGAGTGGGCTACAGTCAGTCCGAGAGACACTTCCACTGTCTCAGCTCTTCTCAGTATTTCTCAGAAGTACTTGCTATGGTTGACCGGGCGCGTTCTGGACCGAGCGGTGTTCTGCGGGGATCTGCCGCTGTGTCCGAAATATTCGCGTACACCTTTTATGACAGCACCTACCACGGAGTGCCCAACAGGGAGTGGGCTACAGTCAGTCCGAGAGACACTTCCACTGTCTCAGCTCTTCTCAGTATTTCTCAGAAGTACTTGCTATGGTTGACCGGGCGCGTTCTGGACCGAGCGGTGTTCTGCGGGGATCTGCCGCTGTGTCCGAAATATTCGCGTACACCTTTTATGACAGCACCTACCACGGAGTGCCCAACAGGGAGTGGGCTACAGTCAGTCCGAGAGACACTTCCACTGTCTCAGCTCTTCTCAGTATTTCTCAGAAGTACTTGCTATGGTTGACCGGGCGCGTTCTGGACCGAGCGGTGTTCTGCGGGGATCTGCCGCTGTGTCCGAAATATTCGCGTACACCTTTTATGACAGCACCTACCACGGAGTGCCCAACAGGGAGTGGGCTACAGTCAGTCCGAGAGACACTTCCACTGTCTCAGCTCTTCTCAGTATTTCTCAGAAGTACTTGCTATGGTTGACCGGGCGCGTTCTGGACCGAGCGGTGTTCTGCGGGGATCTGCCGCTGTGTCCGAAATATTCGCGTACACCTTTTATGACAGCACCTACCACGGAGTGCCCAACAGGGAGTGGGCTACAGTCAGTCCGAGAGACACTTCCACTGTCTCAGCTCTTCTCAGTATTTCTCAGAAGTACTTGCTATGGTTGACCGGGCGCGTTCTGGACCGAGCGGTGTTCTGCGGGGATCTGCCGCTGTGTCCGAAATATTCGCGTACACCTTTTATGACAGCACCTACCACGGAGTGCCCAACAGGGAGTGGGCTACAGTCAGTCCGAGAGACACTTCCACTGTCTCAGCTCTTCTCAGTATTTCTCAGAAGTACTTGCTATGGTTGACCGGGCGCGTTCTGGACCGAGCGGTGTTCTGCGGGGATCTGCCGCTGTGTCCGAAATATTCGCGTACACCTTTTATGACAGCACCTACCACGGAGTGCCCAACAGGGAGTGGGCTACAGTCAGTCCGAGAGACACTTCCACTGTCTCAGCTCTTCTCAGTATTTCTCAGAAGTACTTGCTATGGTTGACCGGGCGCGTTCTGGACCGAGCGGTGTTCTGCGGGGATCTGCCGCTGTGTCCGAAATATTCGCGTACACCTTTTATGACAGCACCTACCACGGAGTGCCCAACAGGGAGTGGGCTACAGTCAGTCCGAGAGACACTTCCACTGTCTCAGCTCTTCTCAGTATTTCTCAGAAGTACTTGCTATGGTTGACCGGGCGCGTTCTGGACCGAGCGGTGTTCTGCGGGGATCTGCCGCTGTGTCCGAAATATTCGCGTACACCTTTTATGACAGCACCTACCACGGAGTGCCCAACAGGGAGTGGGCTACAGTCAGTCCGAGAGACACTTCCACTGTCTCAGCTCTTCTCAGTATTTCTCAGAAGTACTTGCTATGGTTGACCGGGCGCGTTCTGGACCGAGCGGTGTTCTGCGGGGATCTGCCGCTGTGTCCGAAATATTCGCGTACACCTTTTATGACAGCACCTACCACGGAGTGCCCAACAGGGAGTGGGCTACAGTCAGTCCGAGAGACACTTCCACTGTCTCAGCTCTTCTCAGTATTTCTCAGAAGTACTTGCTATGGTTGACCGGGCGCGTTCTGGACCGAGCGGTGTTCTGCGGGGATCTGCCGCTGTGTCCGAAATATTCGCGTACACCTTTTATGACAGCACCTACCACGGAGTGCCCAACAGGGAGTGGGCTACAGTCAGTCCGAGAGACACTTCCACTGTCTCAGCTCTTCTCAGTATTTCTCAGAAGTACTTGCTATGGTTGACCGGGCGCGTTCTGGACCGAGCGGTGTTCTGCGGGGATCTGCCGCTGTGTCCGAAATATTCGCGTACACCTTTTATGACAGCACCTACCACGGAGTGCCCAACAGGGAGTGGGCTACAGTCAGTCCGAGAGACACTTCCACTGTCTCAGCTCTTCTCAGTATTTCTCAGAAGTACTTGCTATGGTTGACCGGGCGCGTTCTGGACCGAGCGGTGTTCTGCGGGGATCTGCCGCTGTGTCCGAAATATTCGCGTACACCTTTTATGACAGCACCTACCACGGAGTGCCCAACAGGGAGTGGGCTACAGTCAGTCCGAGAGACACTTCCACTGTCTCAGCTCTTCTCAGTATTTCTCAGAAGTACTTGCTATGGTTGACCGGGCGCGTTCTGGACCGAGCGGTGTTCTGCGGGGATCTGCCGCTGTGTCCGAAATATTCGCGTACACCTTTTATGACAGCACCTACCACGGAGTGCCCAACAGGGAGTGGGCTACAGTCAGTCCGAGAGACACTTCCACTGTCTCAGCTCTTCTCAGTATTTCTCAGAAGTACTTGCTATGGTTGACCGGGCGCGTTCTGGACCGAGCGGTGTTCTGCGGGGATCTGCCGCTGTGTCCGAAATATTCGCGTACACCTTTTATGACAGCACCTACCACGGAGTGCCCAACAGGGAGTGGGCTACAGTCAGTCCGAGAGACACTTCCACTGTCTCAGCTCTTCTCAGTATTTCTCAGAAGTACTTGCTATGGTTGACCGGGCGCGTTCTGGACCGAGCGGTGTTCTGCGGGGATCTGCCGCTGTGTCCGAAATATTCGCGTACACCTTTTATGACAGCACCTACCACGGAGTGCCCAACAGGGAGTGGGCTACAGTCAGTCCGAGAGACACTTCCACTGTCTCAGCTCTTCTCAGTATTTCTCAGAAGTACTTGCTATGGTTGACCGGGCGCGTTCTGGACCGAGCGGTGTTCTGCGGGGATCTGCCGCTGTGTCCGAAATATTCGCGTACACCTTTTATGACAGCACCTACCACGGAGTGCCCAACAGGGAGTGGGCTACAGTCAGTCCGAGAGACACTTCCACTGTCTCAGCTCTTCTCAGTATTTCTCAGAAGTACTTGCTATGGTTGACCGGGCGCGTTCTGGACCGAGCGGTGTTCTGCGGGGATCTGCCGCTGTGTCCGAAATATTCGCGTACACCTTTTATGACAGCACCTACCACGGAGTGCCCAACAGGGAGTGGGCTACAGTCAGTCCGAGAGACACTTCCACTGTCTCAGCTCTTCTCAGTATTTCTCAGAAGTACTTGCTATGGTTGACCGGGCGCGTTCTGGACCGAGCGGTGTTCTGCGGGGATCTGCCGCTGTGTCCGAAATATTCGCGTACACCTTTTATGACAGCACCTACCACGGAGTGCCCAACAGGGAGTGGGCTACAGTCAGTCCGAGAGACACTTCCACTGTCTCAGCTCTTCTCAGTATTTCTCAGAAGTACTTGCTATGGTTGACCGGGCGCGTTCTGGACCGAGCGGTGTTCTGCGGGGATCTGCCGCTGTGTCCGAAATATTCGCGTACACCTTTTATGACAGCACCTACCACGGAGTGCCCAACAGGGAGTGGGCTACAGTCAGTCCGAGAGACACTTCCACTGTCTCAGCTCTTCTCAGTATTTCTCAGAAGTACTTGCTATGGTTGACCGGGCGCGTTCTGGACCGAGCGGTGTTCTGCGGGGATCTGCCGCTGTGTCCGAAATATTCGCGTACACCTTTTATGACAGCACCTACCACGGAGTGCCCAACAGGGAGTGGGCTACAGTCAGTCCGAGAGACACTTCCACTGTCTCAGCTCTTCTCAGTATTTCTCAGAAGTACTTGCTATGGTTGACCGGGCGCGTTCTGGACCGAGCGGTGTTCTGCGGGGATCTGCCGCTGTGTCCGAAATATTCGCGTACACCTTTTATGACAGCACCTACCACGGAGTGCCCAACAGGGAGTGGGCTACAGTCAGTCCGAGAGACACTTCCACTGTCTCAGCTCTTCTCAGTATTTCTCAGAAGTACTTGCTATGGTTGACCGGGCGCGTTCTGGACCGAGCGGTGTTCTGCGGGGATCTGCCGCTGTGTCCGAAATATTCGCGTACACCTTTTATGACAGCACCTACCACGGAGTGCCCAACAGGGAGTGGGCTACAGTCAGTCCGAGAGACACTTCCACTGTCTCAGCTCTTCTCAGTATTTCTCAGAAGTACTTGCTATGGTTGACCGGGCGCGTTCTGGACCGAGCGGTGTTCTGCGGGGATCTGCCGCTGTGTCCGAAATATTCGCGTACACCTTTTATGACAGCACCTACCACGGAGTGCCCAACAGGGAGTGGGCTACAGTCAGTCCGAGAGACACTTCCACTGTCTCAGCTCTTCTCAGTATTTCTCAGAAGTACTTGCTATGGTTGACCGGGCGCGTTCTGGACCGAGCGATGTTCCTCGGGGATCCGCCGCGGTGCCCGCAATATTCGCGTACACATTTTATGACAGCACCTTTCAGGGAGTGCCGAAAAGGGAGTGGGCTGCGGTCAGTCCGAGTGACACTTCCACTGTCTCAGCTGTTCTCAGTATTTCTCGGAAGTACTTGCTATGGTTGACCGGGCACATTCTGGACCGAGCGGTGTTCTGCGGGGATCTGCCGCTGTGTCCGAAATATTCGCGTATACCTTTTATGACAGCACCTACCACGGAGTGCCCAACAGGGAGTGGGCTGCGGTCAGTCCGAGTGACACTTCCACTGTCTCAGCTGTTCTCAGTATTTCTCGGAAGTACTTGCTATGGTGCGACATTTAGTGTTGCAGTCCAATGCTGGCACTTTTTTTTGGGTTGTGGTGTGATATTTGTCCAACATATTCATTTATTGCACATTTTGGAACACTGTCAACATATATTTAAAAAAAGGATTGAATACAATAAAAAGATAGGTAGCAACACAGATATCTCATGTGTAATAAATAAAAATGAAAGATTTTGGCGACCAAGAAATTTAATGACTCTACTTACGTACTGACTACTTTATGTTAATATTCAAAGAGCAAGTTTTTGTGGGTCCACAGGGCTTCGATTCAAGCACTGAGGATGGTCAGACACTTACGGAAATCGATCTGTATTGTATATAAAAATAAAGATTTCAATGTGGGCAAAGCTGGTCTTGCAATTTTAATAATTTCATGAGTGTTATTACATCCTATGTATGTCCTAAATATGAATGATTTCAGCAACCAAGTGGAATAATTTTGGCCAATTGCCATCACCTATTTTGCTGAGATTTTTCCTGCTAATAAAAATTGCAAATTTTCTAAAATTCCTTTCATTTCTGCATGAAATTCAACATCAGTTTTTAATTTGTTTTCATATTACTGCCAACTGTGCATCTCTTTTTCGAAGTTTTCAGTACCATTTCCTCTGTCAGTTGTCAGAGCTCCAAACCATTGCATATGGAACTGATATATTTGCTGTTTATAATGAATTGTAATACATTAACATGGTTCAGGATTACTACAATTTTAATAGGTACAAATGTGTAAATGTCAACACAGAGTTCTGGATTTGGAACAGGGATAGCATATTTTCTTTGGGTAGGATATTTTGCATGTGGAAGTCATTACATGTTGGCACAGATGTCAGAACAGTCATGGATTTGAAAGGACTCAGACCAGAACTGAGATTATATCTTAAAGTTAAAATTTCTCAATTGGTGTTGTTACATGATGAGAAACCTACTGGTTTCAAATGTTTGTATAGCTTATGGGACTTAACTACAGGGTCATCAGTCCCTAAACTTACAAACTACTTATGAACTAGCTAACACTAAGGATGGCACAAATATCCATGCCCAAGGGGGGATTCCAACCCCTGACCATAGTGGCCGTGCAGACCGTGACTGACGCGCTGCAGTCCCCTCGGCCACCGCGGCCAGCCCATACTGGTAATTCAATGATTTAGTTGTCTGCGTTGTGACAGTTTTTGACTTCATAGCCCTGTCTTCTACTTCCCTCTTCATTCTTTGGTACCCTCTCCATTGTCTAGTGATATCATCCCATGTCCAGTACCCTCTCTTTCACAGAGCGAACCGTCACTTGCCTAGAAGGGAATCTGCCAGCGACATCCTCCATTCTTCTGCAAGTCTTTCCAATTGTTTCTCAGTCCTGACTTCATCTGTCCAGCTGATCTCCTGCATTCAACACCACATCCACAATTCACATGCTTCAACTTTCCTCTCATTCTTGTTTCTCAGTATCCATATTTCTGCTCTGTACAATGCCACATTTCATATTAGGCACTTCACCAGTTGCTTTATTAATTCTTTGTTTAAAGTAGTTAGGAGTGTTTTTTTCTTTTCAAAGGTGCCTTTCATCAGGGCCATTCTCACTGTGTAATCACAAGTATTTATGAAATAAATACAGATGTTTACGGCGATCAGATGCTTGTTCGTTGTGCTGTGTCCTACTTGAAACACAATTACTTTATTTACTGACTCAGTTTGGAAACCGAGATGGTTGTAAGGATTTGGTAATTCAGGACTAGACAAGGAACATTCATATAATGACCAACTGAAGAACGTAACATTTTACTTAACTTTTCGCACTTTTACAGATGTAGGTGCAGAGTAACAAAAAGATGTCTTCCAATAATAATGGGTTAATGGACATGTATAGTGAACAAGTGTAAAACAATGTTTCTTGAAGTGACCACACAGTCCAAAACCTGAGAGGGTACACCATTAATCATGTGAAACACTAAATATGATCAGACAATGTGAAGCTTGGGATCAGAGGAATAGACGTTGCCAGATCTCATGTCACCGGTGCATATATAGTGGCGAAGACCAGGGGACAGCCATGGCGGAGTGGCCGAGTGCTCTAAGGTGCCTTGCCACAGAATGTGTGATTGCTCATTCTCACTTGTTTGAGACCTCCCTCTGACATGTGTGTGTGTTTATGTGTGTGTGTGTGTGTGTGTGTGTGTGTGTGTGTGTGTGTGTGTGTGTGTATAAGTGTGTAAGCCCAGGGAATGATAACCGCAGTTGTTAAGTCATCTAGATTTACAAACATTCGATATATACAGGGTGAGTCACCTAACATTACCGCTGGATATATTTCGTACACCACATCAAATACTGACGAACCGATTCCACAGACCGGACGTGAGGAGAGGGGCTAGTGTAATTGGTTAATACAAACCATAAAAAATGCACAGAAGTATGTTTTTTAACACAAACCTACGTTTTTTAAATGGAACCCCATTAGTTTTGTTAGCACATCTGAACATATAAACAAATACGTAATCAGTGCGCGTTTGTTGCATTGTAAACTGTTAATTACATCCAGAGATATTGTATCCTAAAGTTGACGCTTGAAACCTCCGACGTTCAGCTGCGTGTTGTAACAAACACGGGCCACGGTCGGCGAGCAGCATCTGCAGTGATAGGTTTACGATGATGACCGTGTTTACGAGTGTGGCTGTAGTGCACTGTTGTGGTTTGGTCTAGCTGTCGCAGTGTCCGCATGTAGCGCTTGCTGCTACTGTTATTCTGCATTCGTCTTTGCATGCAGACTAACTGTAGTACAACGTGTTACCAGAAGTCCGTGATAGTGTAGTGTTGTAGGAACTGTGACCATGGTGTATTCGAACCCTGAAAAGGCGGAGACGATACTCATCTATGGCGAGTGTTGACAAAATGCAGCTGAAGCCTGCAGGGTGTATGAAGAATGCTACCCGGACAGAGTGTATCCAACGTGCCACACATTTCAAAACATCTACCGCCAACTGTATGCACGTAGCACAGAAACGGGTCCGTAACAGGCCCGTCACAGGAGAAGCGGGTGAAGTTGGTGTGTTAGCAGGAGTATACGGGACATAGCGAGAGCCGGTGGACTGAGACAAAGTAGTGTCGTGCGCATACTGCATCATCACTGCTTTCACCCATTTCATGTGTTGCTACGTCAGCAATTACATGTGATGACTTTAATCATCGACTGCAATTCTGTCAATAGTCATTAACAGAGAATGCGTTGCAGTTCTACCTGTTTACCAATGAAGCGGGTTTCACAAACGATGGGGCAGTGAATCTACGGAACATGCATTACTGGTCCGTGGACAATCCTCGCTGGCTCTGACAGGTAGAGCGACAGCGACCGTGGACTGTAAATGTATGGTGCGGAATCATTGGCGACCACCTCATTGGTCCTCACTTCATTGCAGGGGCCCAAACAGCTGTAACATACATCGCGTTTCTACAGAATGATCTGCCAACGTTGCTCGAAAATGTCCCACTGGAAACGCGTCGACGTATGTGGTATCAGCATGATGGTGCACCTGCACATTCCGCAATTAACACTAGGCTGACCCTTGACAGGATGTCTGACGGGCGTTTCATAGGACGTGGAGGACGTATAAATTGGCCAGTCTGTTCTCCTGAACATTTTTAGTGCCATTTGGAATTCACTTTCCCCTTTCGTGCTTACAACTTGCAACTATACATGCTTTGTAGAGAAAAACGTTATCTTGTGGCTCTTTTTAAGTGGCTTTCAAAGGGTTTTTGAAAGCGTCCATATTTCCCCAAAGTGGAAGCAGGATTTGTAAGTTATTTTTGTGCGTAAGACCACCCGTGGTGGCCTGTTGTGGGGCTCCATCTGCCCACCTGCGCTTTCTCGCCAGCCATCACAACGCGATCGCCTAGCCTCCGCTTTACAAAAACTCTTTGGTGTTTGTTCACTAGTATGCGTCAGCCTCGATTACCTTGTTGCCCTTGCGACACGATCTCGTAATTTGCAAACCAAACTGTAATTATTAGCATTGAAAATGTCCGTACCGCCATCGCGTTTATATTCAAAAGATTCATCTTGACGAGTAGAATGTGATTGTGTGTGGTGTGGCACAAGTCCAAAGTGCGCGCCACCTACTTTCGCCGCGCGCCGCCATGCACGCACGGCGCGGCGTTCTTACGACGACAGCCACGAGCGCCCTCTGCTACAACTCCACTCGTGGCCACCACTGAACGACATCGTTCACTTGGGACTGAGATAGCAACCAGTCAACACTTCGGAATCAGATAGGCACCAGTGAAGACTTGGCTATCGGATAGGCACTAGGCAGGACTCTAGCTCAACTATGTATCAGCACTCTGCAGTACTGAATTGTGTAAAAGTTAAGTATTGTATAAATTCTGTTCAATATATATCTCGTTCTAATTTACTCTAGTGTTTCTAGTTTCTGGCTGCTCCCCTCCGTACCTGCACCAGCGTGCTATCTTTATTTCTGTGTCGGTCTCATTCCACTCGGCCGCCGTCACCTACGACGGAAACGAAACACAAAAGCGGCGACGAGGCTGGGACACAAAATTGTGACGTCGGTGTATGCAGGAAATTACAGTGAGGAAAACTTGACCGCGGTGGCCACTACGGTCGGGGGTTCGAATCCCTCCTCGGGCATGGATATTTGTGTCCTCCTTAGTTGTAAGTAGTTCATAAGTAGTTTGTACGTTTAGGGACTGATGACCCCGTACTTAAGTCCCATAGACTATACAAACATTTGAACATTTTTGAAAACTTGACTCCTTACAGTGTTTGAAATATTTATTGTAGGAAAGTAGCGCACGAATATACATACTGAATTTCTCGAACAGGTACGTGTTCGACAAGCAGACGGCGACGGAGTACACGTGTCGTCCCACGTGCAAAGACGAGTGCCAGAACGGCGAATGTGTGGCGCCCGACACGTGCGGCTGCCTCGAGGGCTACGAGCTGGCCGGCAACAGCACGTGCCGGCCCATCTGCCAGTTCGCGTGCAGCCACGGGGACTGCGTCGCGCCCGACACCTGCCGCTGCCACCGCGGGTACCGGCTAGACCCGCAGGACGACACCAACTCCACGTGCCTGCCCACGTGTCGGGCCGACTGCGTCAACGGCCACTGCACTGCTCCCGACACCTGCACTTGCTTCCAAGGATTTGCAGGCCCCGTTCCGTCCAACAGCACCCTGGAGACCACCAGGTAACGTATCCACACATAACTACACTATCAAAAGAAGAAATATATATAAAGAAGAGGAAGATAACAGTGAACCTGGAAAGACTGAATTTGATATCTAGTGACGGCAGATGCTGGCTGGTGTGCCGATAAAGTTTGCAACATCATCAGCCAGCAGGTAGTGTAGTGGCATAGCTGCCAGAGTGCCTTTTCTGTGTTCATATGTAAGATTTATACCTGTAAGGCGCAGAGTGACAGAAACATATGAGATAAACAAGTGCCGTGCATTGTACAGCCAACTGAGTGAATCTGAAAGGGGACAACTCGTGATGATCCGGGTGGTGGGTTGGTTCTTTTGGAGAAATGTCAGACAAGTGTTGCCAGGTGAACATTCTCACACCTGCACATCTGTAGCCGAGGCTGTGGCATTCCACACAGCACAGACAGCCGCTCAGGTTATCTTATTATAAGTTGATTAGTGGCAGGTCATACGGCTACCACAACACAGAGAAGACAGTTTGTGATCCCGCGAGTGTAACGCACGAACTGTTGTTGACAGGTTACCAGCAATGGAACTGTGGGCACACACACACACACACACACGCCTCTAGCCCCACTGCCACCCACGGATGTTGGGGCCGACGACGGTGGCCGAGGGGACTCATGCGCTCCAGTCACAGTCTGCATGGCCACTACGGTCAGGGTTCGAGTCCCCCTTAGGATTAGCTAGTTCATAAGTAGTTTGTACGTTTAGGGACTGATGACCACGTAGTTAAGTCCCATAAGCTATACAAACATTTGAAACATTTGAACAGATGTGGGATGACGGAGGACATCAAAAGAGTCCAAAGAATGGCAGCTCGTTTCGTATTGTCACGATACAGGGGAGACAGCGTTACGGAAATGATATAGGATCTGGGATGGATGGGAATCATTACAACAACGGCTCTTATCGCTGCGGCGTGGGCCACTTACGAAACTCCAATCGCCAACATTCTCCTCCGAATGCGAAAGTATATTGTTGACTCCCACTTACATAGGTAAAAATGACCATCAGAATAAAATACGAGAAATCAGAGCTCTAACGGAGAGATTCAGGTGTTCTTTCTTCCCGCGCGCTATTCGAGGATGGAATGGAAGATAAATAATATGACGGTGGTTTGATGAACCCTCTGCCAGGCACTTAAATGTGATATGCAGAGTATCTCATGTAGATGTGTGTGTCTCAACTGGCGCCATCAGAGGGATGCTGAATGGCAGGCCATTGTGTACTGTGACGAGAGCAGATGCTGCCTGCAGACAAGAGACGGTCACTTGCGCTTACGACAGGGTTCTGGCGAGGCTGCGTAATAAAGAGCATTTGTCTGTGACACACTGGCTTCCACCCAGGCCTTACGGTCTGTAGTGCGATAAGCTCCAGCTCTCCTTCAGATTTGGTGTTTTTGAAGGGAAAGTCAACAGTGCTGAGAACGTGCAGAATGCTGTTATTGTGCCACTCTTGCAGCAGGAAGCCGGCGTGCTACTCCAGCAGGACAGAGCTCGCCCTCATACTGTTGTCGTTGGTTCTCTGTAAGACGTGCACTAATGTCCCGGCCAGTACCATCTCCCAAGTTGTTTCCCATCAATGGTATGTGTGATATGGTGTCACGACCACTGACACGAGTGACTCGTCAACCCACCATTCTTGCAGGTCTCTGTGAACACTTCAATAAGATGTGGAATACTGTAACCCACGTGAGTAAGTGAGCGATCGCCATCAGTACGAGGAATTCACGTGGGTGACAGCGCCTCAAATGCTGCCCATAGAGGCTGTACCGCGCATTAAAATTGTTATAAATGAAAAACCTCCAGGCAGTAATTTTGGATTTTATTGACTAGTTTCGAGAATACACTATTCTCTTCTACAGACCCTGTATCAGACAATAACAACAGTTAACAACAACGTTGATATATGGTATAAAATGTTTACATCTACAAAGATGACATTAAAGTACCTGGCAGAGGGTTCATAACCACTTTCATAACCTTTCTCTACCCTTCCATTCTCTAATAGCGCACAGGAAGAAAGAACACCTAAATCGTTCCGTTTTGATTTGATTTCTCTTATTCTATTGGGATGGTCATGTCTCCCTATGTAGGCTGGTACTAGTAAAATATTTTCACATTTAGAAGTAAAAATGTCGCAAATATATCTCGCCGTACCGAATAACATCTTTCTTTTAATGATCTCCACCTCAAATCGTGCAACATTTCCGTGACGCTTTCCCCCCCGTAACGTGATAAAACAAAACGAGCTGCCCTTCTCTGAACCTTCTCAATGTCTTCCGTCAGCCCCACCTGGTGAGGGTCCCACAAGGGGCAACAGTACTCCAGGAGAGGACGCACAAGTGTGATGTAGGCAGTCTCTTTGGTGGAGCTGGTGCATCTTCGAAGCGTTCTGCCAATGAAACGTAACCTTTGGTTCGCCTTCCCCACAGTATTTTCTATGTGTTCTCTCCAGTCAAAGTTGTTCGTAATTGTAACTAGTTCGTATTTTTGTAGAATTTACGACCTTAAGGTTGGACTGATTTATCGTGTAATTGAAATTCAGCTGATTTCTTTTAGTGGCCATGTGTATTGCTTCACACTTTTCGTTATTTAGTTTTAATTGCCAATTTTCGCACCATGTAGAAATTTTGTCTAAATCGCGTTGCAGTTGATTTTGGGCCTCTGTGGACTTCACTAACTGATAAACGACAGCATCAACCGCGAACAGTCTAAGGGAGCTATTCAGATTGTCTTCTAAATTGTTTATAAACACAAGGAAGAGTAGATGACCTATAACGCTTCCCTGCTAGAGGTACACGCTTTCTTCTAAAAACAATAGAGAAAATAATTGTGGTTGCCATATTCAACAAGAAAATATAAAGCCGATTTTCAGCCATTAAAATATCCGTTTGAAGACTGTGCTTCATTTTTTAATGATATTTATGTCAAAAGATTTGTCAGTTTGTAGCAGATGAAACAAATGAGTTGTACAGGTATAACAGAGCAAATACTCCAAAATCTGTACACCCACTGTCACTCCTAGTGAGTATCTCCAAAATTTCTTTATCTGTGCAATTACAGTGACGTGAAGAATGCGAAACTAACACTGACAAAAACACAAAATGCGAAACAGAAATCAACAAAGAAGGATCGCAGCAGTAATCGCAGACACGCGTTTGAAATGCTGAACAGCTATTGTAAAAATACAGCTCTGCGTCTGGAGACGTCGACAGCACACAGGAAGCGGGGGCTCGTCGCGTCTGAAAGTGTCAACAGCACAGGCGGGAAATCCCAGCCGCGCGCCCGGGGACGTCCACAGCACCGGGGGAAGGGTGCGGAGCTGCGTCTATTGACGTCCACAGCATTCGAAGGGTTAACTCAACTTCTGCTAAGCACAACAAATACACCTGTGGCCGAGGGAAGACTCGAACTTTCGACAGCAAACAGTGGCTTGCTGTACAGTGTGATGTCCTTTTTATTTGATTTTTTGGTTGGTGGTGGAAATTGATTTGGTTTGTTGTAGTGCTTCGGTACGATAGAAGCGGCGTCAGCGGTAGTGCAAGCTTTCGTCATCTTCACATAAAGATTCAGTAGGCATGTACATTTTTTTATTTGAGGCATACGTTGGTTACTTAAGTTGGTACACCTGATAATATGTCATATATTCAGTTACAGATGCCTCTGGTTTAACTTTCCGTAGCCTAACATAGTTTATGGATTATATTTTAACTGGTGAACATGGACTATGTAATCTCAGGGGCTTGTTTTAAAAATTACTAATTCTTTTTGTAATATAATCTTTTCTTTCCCGCCAGTTCCATTTAACGAAGCAAGTCACATAAACATTCACTAGTCTTTACCTATAAAAGTCATAACATTGATTTTAAATTGCAAGTCTTTTCACTGAGTATTTACGTTCTTTAATTATTTTTAGTCACTTTGATTCTCAGATAATTCAAAGATGTTATTTTAAAAACTTCTTCAATTATCAATGGGAAGGTCAGGTGCTAACTACGATTGATGTGGGCGACACAAAATTTTAAATTAATATTTCTCCTATATTTCACCTTAATCACAGATTTACAAAACATTGTCAAAGTCACACGATATATTTTAAATAAGCAGTTCTCTATAGTTCATTTCACAAAATCTCAGTTTGATATTCTTGACAAAGTCAATATTTAAAAATTATTCCTTTTTTGAATCAAGTTAAAAGTTATTTGATTTACTGTTTGTCAATGAAGAAATCCTTTTTAGCAATGATTAATATTTTCTTGATTATTACATTCCTATCGGGAGGCAGAATTTTTCTAAGTCCGTAGCGTATCCCGAATTAAAGTCCGCAGATATTATTTACGCACTCGCGTATAAGTTCGATTTAATTAAGCCTTTCAAATAAATTCAATCATAGTAAACCAAAGGTTCGGAATATTTTTGCAACTGACTATCTATTTCAGATACGACCACAAAATCTAAGTCCGAAAATTGCCTAATAAGTGTTAATACAGCGAGAAATAAAGACTGAGAGAGATCTTATCGTTACGAAAAACAAATACTGAGTGCTGTTAGCTGTAGCTATACTGCGTAACTATTTACACTACTATTGCTCTGATTTACGGTGTTTAGACGCGATTACTCTGAGACTGCACTCTTTCGATGCTTCAGAGATATAGGCCTATTGACTGTTACTGAAATTTTGACAAATAAATAAAAATTCTGCCTCTTACAAATTATTAGAATTGAATCTGGATGAAAATGGCTAGTCTGTGCTGTGATTGCGATGTAGTGTTACAACAGCTAGGCGCCACAGAGCACTCGGCCACTCCACCGCGGCAGCAGTCCCTGTCAAAGGTGGCGCTCTGGCATCTGTATATAGGTAAATCATTATCTGTACAACTACTATCCTCCACATAGCATCTGCAGTCATCGGATCAAAATCGTCACTGTCTTTCGAGGCATCAAATTTTTTTCCCCTCAGTGTTGATACAGATTAACTGTATTTGACACATGTGCTGTAATTAATATCAGCGTTTTTGACCTATGCGTTCATTGTTGTTTTACAAACTGGTAGATTTAAAAAAAAATTAACGTAACGCATTCTGCAAAAAATATTTATAAGCTGTAAATCAACGACTCTTTAAAATAATAATATGTCTATCGAGTCCATCGTTTGTGAAGTTGCTGGATGAGTTGTCTGGGTGCTGCTGATATTTCACAGCTGGAAGTGTAGCTACAGATGGAAAGGATGTATTTTATTTGCGTGAATAACTGGGTTACACTAATATTTGACGCTACCTAAGCGCCATTCGCTCCTTCTAATACACTAGGAATACAGTGTAGTCTAGGTCAAAATAAAGAGACACCTATTACGTCTTACACAGGGTGCCCAGCCAAAATATCTCTGGAACAATAACAGCTATTGGAAAACGACTTTCACCGGTATCAATTTGCGGCTGGGGCCCATGAATGTACATATTTGGAAACATTCTAAAACGAAAGCAAATGTTTTTCTTAACACAAACTTATGTTTTTTTTTTTTTTTTTTAAATGGACACCCTATATTTTTTCTTCGGCAATCCATAGCATAACAAATCACATAAACAATGGCGTTGATTGCATCGCAATATTCCAATTACATCCCGAGATATTGCGACGCGAAGTTGACGCTTGAAATACGCGAAACGCGCGGCTAGCGCACGTCCTGAGCAGCATGGGGTTCTCGCCTGAGTCTCAGGACGTGCGCTAGCCGCGCGTTTCGCGTATTTCAAGCGTCAACTTCGCGTCGCAATATCTCGGGATGTAATTGGAATATTGCGATGCAATCAACGCCATTGTTTATGTGATTTGTCATGCTATGGATTGCCGAAGAAAAAATATAGGGTGTCCATTAAAAAAACATAAGTTTGTGTTAAAAACACATTTGCTTTCCTTTTAGAATGTTTCCAAATATGTACATTTATGGACCCCAGCCGTACATTGGTACCAGTGAAAGTCGTTTTCCAATAGCTGTTATTGTTCCAGACATATTTTGGGTGGACAAGATAGCTGGGACACCCTGTATGTGCCCAGATGGCTGTCGCAGTAGTGGAAATTCTGCCCATAGTGCGGGATAGGCCGCGTGGTCTGGAGCGTCACATGACTGGCCACACGGCCGCTCACATCGTGGGCTCCAGTCCTCCGTGACACGTGGGTGGCTGCGTGTTGTTCTTACTATAAGTCAGTTTAAATACTTTGTAGGTCTAGGGACTGACGACTACAGACATCTGAACGTTTTGAAACCGTCCTGAGCTGTTATCGCGGAAACTGTAGGAGATGCTGAACCAAGATCTCTATGTACTTTGCAACTGGGGAATCACATCTCTAAACGTTTTGATATAATTTGAAATAGTCATCTCACATCACAATTCTGAAACCGGTAAAAAATTTATGTGTAGTAAGTCTCATAGCATATTTATTAACAGATTTAACTGTATATGATAAATTTTAGGAAGTCCTTTTATGAAGGCATTTGTCTGGAGTGTAGCATTGTATGGAAGTGAAGAGTGGACAATAAGGAGTTCAGACAAAAAGATGATAGAAGCTTTTGAAATGTGGTGCTACAGACGAATGATGAAAATTAGATGGGTAGATCACGTAACTAATGAGAAGGTGCTCAACAGAATTGGAGAGAAAAGGAATTTCTGGGGTATTCTGACTAAGAGAAGGGATAGGTTGGTGGGACATATCCTGAGACAGCAAGGAATCGTCAACTTAGCATTAGAAGGAAGTGTGTGGGGTAAAAATCGTAGAGGGAGACCGAGGGACGAATACAGTAAGCAGATTCAAAAGGATGTAGGTTGCCGAACGTATTCTCAGATGAAGAGACTTGCACAGGACATGGTAGCGTGGAGAGCTGTATCGAATCAGTCTGCGGACTGAAGACCACAACAACAACATGATAAATTTACATCCTGAAGTCGTAGCAGTGAGGTATTAGTTGGAAGTACCCATAAGTACCAGTATAACCACGCTTGTCACACATGGCAGAATTGTTCTTAACAATATGACATCCACGTTGGTAACTCCCGGATTCGACAGCGAGCAAGACGTATTGATTCAATGAAATCATTCCAGAGCCATCCATTTATGGATGTAACAGGAAACAGAGCCACTGCCTTGTAGGTGAACATCACACGACGGACAGGGCGAGCATGCAGCAGTATGTAGGGCTACCTACTTCATCTTACACCTGGCCACTGCGACTTCACAATGTGACTTTGTCATGCATGGTTGAATTTGTTGTTAAATATACTATTATAAAAACTACACATAAAAATTTTACTGTTTCAAAATTGTGAGGTAGGGAAATCTATCAAAATGTTTAAAGATACGATCGCACAGTTGTAAAGTACAGTAGCAAACAGAGAAATTTTGTTTCAACATTTTTGTAATGTACCCCACTGTTTAGATGACCTGTGCTCAAGAGAACAACAACCGCATATCCTTCGGGAGTCTTTCGCCACTTCAACAGCAGAATGGGCACATACAGAATAATATGTGTCTCATATTTTGACGTCGAATACAAGATATTCCCAGTGTGCAGGAATCAGAGAGTGTCACTTGTGTTTTGTTTCTTGTAAGCAAGACTAACAGAATGGCTGCGTGGTCTGAGGCGTCATGCCACTGAATGGACTGCAATTGCAGCTCTCCCTCAGGTACGCGCGCCTGTGTGTGTTCTGTCCTTAGTGTAAGTGGGTTTAAGTAGCTTGTAAGTCTACGGACTGATAACCAAAGCAGTTTGGTTCAATAGGTTTTAAGGGGACCACACCGCAGTTCAGGTAGAAAAAAATCGATTTTCAGTTTTCATCATATTTCGATACATTAAGGTTATATTTCAGTACCCTGAAAAGTATTTTGCTGAAAAACATTTTTCGACGATTTAAAAGGCATTTTCCTACCACTTGTGTTTATGTGTCACGCCCACTTTCCTGTCACCCACTTTTCTCCATATATTTTAGATCTTCATATCCCCTAAATTACACATTAGGGATATTTTTTTCTCCTCAGTGTGTTGGCTATCCTTGAAATGCAATGGTCGGTATTCTTTTGTTTCTCCTGCTTTCAAAAAAGGGGTTAGTATCATTTAAGTGTGATAGCAAGTAGTTTAAAAGTCGACCATTGTACGTAATAAAAGCTCAATTCTGGGAGGAGATACCCAGATAAGAATTTACTGTTATAAAAAAAAAAAAAAACTTAATTTTAGTAAAATTAACAAAAAGTTCCGTATGAACTACCTTCTACTCCTTGCTGCAAAACCTTGTTCCCTGACCCATATTGAGAACTGACTTGATTCAGATTACTCTAATAACAGAAAGTTAAAGATACAGTGGCCAATATACGTAGCAGCTCACACGAAATTATACACAGACATTAATAAACAAGCCACCATAATTAAAGTTATTTCATAAAGGTGGCTAAAGAAAAACATTTATGGCGCAACGGAACTTAAACATAAAAAAAATTGCATCTGAGCTTGTTCTTAGCACTGCTGAAAAACAATATTAAATAAAAACGGGGAAGGTGCTCGAAAACTACTATTTATAAGCAAGTCGAGATTATACTGAACCTAACTTGTTTATTCAGGTCGAACACAAGCAAAATGGGGAACCAGTTTGGTTAATACAATGAAAGTGCATCTCCTTACATAAGTTAATGCTGACGATGCTCAGCATTGAATTTAACATACATTACACAAAACTTAACGGTAGTGCCGGGAGGATTTACAAACAACACTTACTCGCTCACACACATACGCAATGCAACAGCGAAACTCACCAAAATACAATAGGGGTCAGGCAACTGGAGAATCTTATTCTCACCAGCATTCTCTTCCTGCTGCTGTTATTACAGCAACTAAACCTATTTTCATAGACCTGACTCATCCTGACCTTCTAAGGAAATGTCTGCATAGGCAGACACAGAACCCAAATGAATGTTTCAGCAGCATAATTTGGAACCGCCTTCCTAAAACTATATTTGTAGGCATGCATACAATGAAACTAGTAGCTCATGATGCTGTTATTACATTCAAGTGTGGTAATACTGGAAAGTGACGGCTATGGAAAAAGCTAGGAAAATATGATCACTCGGCTAGAAGATTCCAATGAAATGAGGATAGTCGATGAAGACAGGTCTGCATCTAATATGGCCAAGAAAGCGAGGGAAACAACCGTAAAGTTGCTGGAAGGCCTGCTAGAGGCCGAAGAAGGGCCGTCATATGCAGCAGGGCAGTTTTAATTGACTGTAAGTAACAAATTTCAAAAGTTTTGTCTTTAAAGTCAATTTCCCGCAAACTAAATTTTTCAGTACATGTGCCCCATTATATCAGAAACTATCCCAGCGTATAAATTGTTGATATTCATGTCGGGTTTCCAGCCGGATCATCGAGTCATCTTGACACAATATTTCAACGGACCACCTGGCCGCCATCTTCAGGTGCTCAGTCTCGTAGGAAACTGAAGTCTTGCCGTGCCCGGCGGCCTTATATACGCCGCGAAGTACTAACGGCGCGTGCGCCAGAGAATCGTGGCTGCGTCCTCTGCCGCAAGCAGCCGGTGCAGCGCCTCAGTGGAGAAAACTGGCAGGAACGATGTATCGCTTACATGCGCTAGTTGTCACAGGTGGAGAAAAGAGCACGCTGTTTTTTAAAATTAGACAAAACTGGATTCCACATGTTGCTAAGAGGGAACCCCTTATCTCTATTTATTAAATTGTCCGCCAACCTAATCTCAATAGATTTCTTTAACACACATTCCCAGTAGCGAGACGCAGAAGCCAGTACGCGTGTTTCGTCATACTTCATTCTGTGTCCTTCGGTTAGACAATGCTCCGCTACTGCAGACCTGTCAGGTTGTAACAAACGTGTATGTCTGTGGTGCTCGGTGCATCGATCATTGACGGTGCGAATCGTTTGTCCTATATATGCTTTCCCACAGTGGCAACGAATCTTATAAACACCAGGTTTTTTCAGCCCCAAATCGTCTTTAACTGAGCCAAGAAGAGCCCTAGTCTTGGCAGGTGGTCGAAACACACTTTTTATATTAAATTTTTTTTTTAAATCCTTCCAGTTTTTGATGACATATTTCCGGCGTACGGAAGGAAAGCAACTGATCTGCATTGGTCCTCTTCTGGTTCTGGCGACGGCCCAAACTGCATGGCATGACGGATCTGTCTCTCTGTGTACCCGTTCTCCGTAAACACCAACTTAAGATGTTCTAGTTCCTGTGTTAAGGTATCTGCATCCGATATGGCATAAGCTCTTCGATCTAAAGTTTTCAGGACGCCTGTGCGTTGGTTCTGTGGGTGGCAACTCATTGCATGTAGATATCGGTCTGTGTGCGAAGGTTTTCTGTACACTATGTCCTAGGGTTCCATCGTCCTTCCTGTACACTAAAACATCTAAAAATGGAAGCTTCCCATCTCTCTCCACTTCCATCGTGAATTTAATGTTGGGATGGAGGCAATTAAAATGATCCAGGAACCGATTAAGAGCATCCGGTCCATGAGGCCACACCATGAACGTGTCATCCACGTATCTCGAGAAACAGGTAGGTTTCAGACGAGCTGTCCTCAGTGCCCTGTCTTCAAAGTCCTCCATAAATAAATTGGCGACTATGGGGGATAAAGGACTTCCCATAGCCACTCCGTCATTCTGTTCAAAGTACTGGTCACTTCCGTACGTTGGAAATGTGTCATCAAAAATTGGAAGGATTTTAAAAAAGTTTAATATAAAAAGTGTGTTTCGACCACCTGCCAAGACTAGGGCTCTTCTTGGCTCAGTTAAAGACGATTTGGGGCTGAGAAAACCTGGTGTTTATAAGATTCGTTGCCACTGTGGGAAAGCATATATAGGACAAACGATTCGCACCGTCAATGATCGATGCACCGAGCACCACAGACATACACGTTTGTTACAACCTGACAGGTCTGCAGTAGCGGAGCATTGTCTAACCGAAGGACACAGAATGAAGTATGACGAAACACGCGTACTTGCTTCTGCGTCTCGCTACTGGGTATGCGTTTTAAAGGAATCTATTGAGATTAGGTTAGCGGACGATTTAATAAATAGAGACAAGGGGTTCCCTCTTAGCAACATGTGGAATCCAGTTTTGTCTAATTTTAAAAAACAGCGTGCTCTTTTCTCCACCTGTGACAACTAGCGCATGTAAGCGATACATCGTTCCTACCAGTTTTCTCCACTGAGGCGCTGCACCGTCAGAGGACGCAGCCACGACTCTCTGGCGCACGCGCCGTCAGTACTTGGCGGCGCATATAAGGCCGCCGGGCACGGCAAGACTTCAGTTTCCTACGAGACTCAGCACCTGAAGATGGCGGCCAGGTGGTCCGTTGAAATATTGTGTCAAGATGACTCGACGATCCGGCTGGAAACCCGACATGAATATCAGAAACTATCCCAGATAAATGAATGGTATTTCCAGAGAATCTGCATAACATAAAAAGCCAAAAAAATACTTTCTGCAGAAAAATCTTAATTAAAAAAAATTTAGAAAAGTATTTCTTAAAAACTTAAAATTGATAAAGTAGATTTTAGTATGGTCGACTCTATTAGCATCATGTAACATGGGAAGCCCCCTATCCCCTCTGGTAGCGATTTCTTCATGGAAGACTTCGAGGACAAGGCTCTGGACTCGGCAAGTTTTAAACCAACGGTCTTCTGGAGATATGTGGATGACACATTTATCGTATGGCCACATGGGAAGGATAAGTTACATCGATTTCTTGACCATCTGACCTCCATTCACGCTAATATCAAATTTACTATGGAAATGGAAAAATATGGCTGCCTCCCTTTTTTTGTATGTACTCGTTCATCGAAAAGCTGATGGTACATTAGGACATGCAGTATATCGAAATCCAACTCATACGAATCTGTACCTACATGCCAGTAGCTGCCATCATCGCTCACAAACCGCAGGGGTCCTTAAGACATTGGTGCACAGAGCACATTGTATATCGGACGATGACAACTTGCAGGAAGAGCTCACACACCTGAAGAGGATTTTCAAAGCAAATGGATATCCGTAGCAACAGATTCGCAGAGTATTCGATGTAAGTCCAAGAATGCAAGCACGAGATGTGGAAGAAGAAGACGAAAATAATACTTACAGATCAAGAGCCTTGTTACCTTACGTGGGCGCTCTTTCGTCAAAGATAAGCCGCATTCTCGACAAACATCGTGTTAAGGTTATCTTCTGGCCACCTGTGAAGATTGCAGCGTTACTCGGCTCAGTAACTAATGATCTGTTGCTTCGCAAGTCAGGTGTGTGCCAGGTCCCTTGTGGAAATTGTGATAATTCATGTATAGGACAGACAACACGTACTGCCCATGAGAGATGCGTTGAACACTGAAGATACACTCGCCTATTACAGCCAGACAAGTCAGCTGTGGCTGAACATTGCAAAGAAACTGGTCATTCCACGAATTAGAGTGATGTGAAGATTTTGACACGCATATCGTCGTTTTTGGATGCTATATTTAAGGAAGCTGTTGAAATTAGACTGGCGGACAACTTAATAAACAGAGATAAAGGATTTAATTTAGACAAAGCTTGGAACCCTGCAGTTGGAGTACTGAAATTGCAGAGAAGACATGAAGGTGTTGCCGCCGCCGAGCATGTATCGATAAGTGAACACCGGAGCGCTTCCGCCACAGGGGGCGCACGCGTGTGAGTACTTGGATATGCAGTAAACCAGCATGTGTGACACGCACGCACATTTCCACCGCGATCACGCTTATAAGGCCACAGCACCTCGTCGACAGTCTTCGACTCACTCTGAAGATGGCCGGAAGGTACGCGGCCGAAATATCAGCGGAAGAAGTGGATTTTACGCGGCTGCATTCCCGAAATCTAATGGACTATACAGTGAAAATATTAATGTCCTACATCAAATAGTTTTTTTTTTTTTTTTTTTTTTTTTTTCAGAAATGGGTCAAATACTTTGAATGACGGCTCTCTGCCTCTTTTCATTTATCTCAATGTTTGCTCACCTCCCTTTGAAGTTATAGAGGCTTTGCACTTGTTAGAATATATTTTCAATTTAAAAACTTATTGATTTATTGACTATAAGTTAAAGTATTAACTTGCATTGACATGTAGTTATGCTCCCCACCCTGTATTTACCCTGTGTGTGAGTGATACGCTTCTACTGCGTGCTGCGCTTGCCTCGTTTCGCCGAAGGGATCTCTGCTGTGCATCATTCACTTATGCCTTGTTTCCACTAACTAATGCTAGGAGCGTTGGTGTACATTCCCACTAGGGGCACTGCTATTAGTCGCGCGTGCACTGATCTACCTCGCGCAGGCAGGTAGACTCTTTGCGCGAGTACGGTATGTCTCTGCCATGCCCTTTGGGAGGTTTGGCGCGAGGATTCGTATGTATCGGAGTGGCGTCGTCACTCTCTCTCCGGTTTCGGCGTAGGTAAGATGTTCGTATGGTCGAAATGGTGAGCCACAGCTAGGTCCATGCTTCGCTTTGTAGCAGTAATAAGTTATGTGTGCTTTAGGTGTGTGTGAATAATGTTATTCTCGGGAATGTGGCGTATTCCTCTCATGTATGTTTTCCGATGTGACTTTGATTTGTTAAAACGGTAAATGATTAGTGAGTTTTAGTTTGGTGTCCATTATGGCATGTGGAACAAAGACCTATTCTTTGTTCAACGTTTTCCAACCCTTCAGGCGTTGAAATAATGCTACCTCTTACTATTTCCGTAATATCTTTCCGCGCCCTTCTGGCTTCTTATCAGTTCAATCGTGTGTAAGGTTTGTGTGAAATTTTAGTGGACCCTTCCGGGTATTGGAAGTGAAACAGAGTGCACGTGGTTATGAATATCGTAATTTGGCTGATTCGGCTTATCTGCCTGGTTGTGCATTGTGCTGTATTTCATGTTGCAGTCTTCTGTGAGAGTAAGTGTCGCAGCTACGCGCTTGTGAATGATCGTGTCCCATGTCCTACCAATCCTCCTGTTTATGTTTTACATCCTCGTTTTTGCTTATCTGACCCCTCTTGGTGTGTGAACAAAATTAGTACCTTGTAAATTAGTAGGATGCAGTTTTATTGTGTACTTAAAATCGGTGTTGCTCCCATTTCCATGTGAACTGGCAATAAACCAGCTTAGTTAAATTTTTCCCTTATTTGTAATTTCACCTCAGATCCGTTTTATTATTAAGGTTTCCCTCTGCTTCCCGGAGAACACCTCATGTATTCCTTTGCGCAAAGCTCTTATCTTGGATCCCTTTTGCTAGGACTTGTTAGTTTTAAATAACTGCAGCTCTTTTATCTGGCGGTTTCCAGCCAGGATTCGTGATTTGAAATTTAACAAACATCTTTTATCTGGCAGTTTCCTGCCTGGATCAGTTATTTGCAATTAACAAGCCGCTTTTAACTTGCCTAAATTAACATGGGTCAGATAGGCAGGGTGTTGGCCCCCTTAAGTAGCTTGTAAGTCTAGGGAGTGATGAAATGTTCAGATGTTTGTAAATCTATCGGACCAAACTGCGTGGTCATCAGTACGTAGCTGACAAACTACTTAAACGTAGGTAAACTAACCTAAGGAGAAACACACACACACACCCGTGCCCCAGGGAGGACTCGAACCTCCACGGCGAGCAACCGCGCACTCCGCAGTGAGACGCTTTAGACCGCTCGGCTACTCCACCGTGGCGGGAGTGATGACTAAGCAGTTTGTTTGGATAAGTTTTAAATGATTTTATTTGAATTTGGACTCTCTGACATCGCTCAATTCGCTCTACAGCAGCAGCTCCACCAGCTCGGCAGCGGGCGAGGAGGTCTTCAACGACACGTGCCTGCCGGTGTGCGCGCCCGCCTGCCGGAACGCCACGTGCGTGCTGCCGAACACGTGCCAGTGCTTGGAGGGCTACGAGCCAGACCCCGCGGACGCCGCCAACGCCACGTGCCAGCCCACGTGCGAGCCCGCGTGCGTCAACGCCGCCTGCACTGCGCCGGGCGTCTGCTCCTGCCTGGACGGCTTCTATCCGGACCCCGACGACCCCTCCAACAGCTCGTGCCGGCTCCTCAGCCAGGCGCTCGAGCTCTGCACCCGGGGAGGCTGCCACGCTGACGGTACAGTAGCCTGCTGCCACTACCACTCCCGGTACTGCCCGACAAGAGGAAAAAAGGCTGGTCAGGATATAAGTTCGTTCCAGCAGCTGCCACACGGCTACTTTCAAGCGCTGAGAAACAGGTGTTGCTGCGCATGTGCAGCTACTATGACGTAAAAACCCTTGTTTGATAATTGCACTGCTGGGACGCTTTTTGCACTGTTTCTGGCTGCAGGCGAAGGTGAGTTTAAAGGAATAATTAAAATACTTTACTTCCTAATAACGAAGAAGTGTAAACGAGAAATATCTGATCTCAATTGGGATTGCAGTGATTTCAAAATAATCGAAAAACATGCTACAAGCACACACGTATCACATGATGGCTACCACCAACTCTAACTCTGACCTTTCGGCGCATGCGCAAATTGGCAGCTTGACCGCACCAGAAATATATTTCCGGGTAGCGCCTGGCTGCTTGCGGCAACTGCTGGAACACCAAGCAGCCACACTGCAAGTAGCCAGAAGCGGGAGAAGGTGCTGCTGGAACACAATATCAGCGTTGCGCATGCGCGTCAAGCAGTCTGGCAGCTGCTGGAACGAACCTCATGTGACGTGTTTCCAGTGAAATCGACTAAAATTTACTAACAACTTTCGAGGGAAGTCCCACTGCACTCCACTCGCATTTCGTAGTAACTAGCTGCAGATTCAACATCACCCAACTACTTACTTATTCGCGTCTCGAGTCAGTCCATCACTGCTTTTCTTTTCTCTCTCTTTCCTTCTCTCTCTGTTTATCTCCCCCTCATTCCCTCTCTTTCTTTTTCTCTGTTCACCTCATCTCCCCTCAACATCTACATCTACATGGGATACTCTGCAAATCAAATTCAAGTGCCGCCCATTCCATTCTCCAATAGCACGCGGGATGAAAGAACACCTCAATCTCCCTGTTCGAGACTTGTTTGACTTCATGCGCAAAGTTGCGCCGAGTGAGCGTGAATTTGTTCTATCTCGGGCAATATTTTGTTAAGATGTAATGAAATCTGGCCATTTTCAACAAGTACACGCGTTCTCTTAAAAATAATAATAAAGAAACTAATTTTTTGAGCCATATTCAGGCATAAAATGTTAGGTTAATTCGCCAGAAAAAATCGGTGCCCAACAGTCTCTTCAGTTCGGTATCTTATATCTGACGGACTAAAGATATTACGAACATCCACTTGACATTTGTGTCGTGCACTCGAGTCATCAAAGTCATCGTTTAACGACTAGAAATTGTCTTTTTTTCCAGTCAAATGTGTCACTAAAACATTCTCTTTTCCGAACCATTTCATGTTCACTATTTTTGAAACATATTCCCGCTCGATCATCACGGATTTCGAAGAAATTTTATATGAACATTTTGGGATGTCCCCTATGAATGTTAGTGAAGTTTTGCAATCGTCGCAGTAATACTTAATGAGATATAAACATTGGTTTGACTACATGTGCAAAAGTTCCACAGATTGACCGTGAATTTCTGGCGTCTTTGAGCTATTATATTTGGGACAATATTTTATTAAAATAAATGAAATTTGGCCGTCTACTACAATTACACGCGTCATCTTAAAAATAATAAAAAACATAATTTTCTGAGTCATATTCAGCAAGAAAATATTACGCTAATTCGGCAGAAAAAAATCGGTGCCCTAGAGAATCGCGAAGTTCGCCTTCTTAAAACAAACACACGGGACTTGAAGTCGAATTCTCCAAAAAGGGAACACAACAACAAACGAATAAGCACTCTCGAACTGTACAGTTAGACCACTGAACAGCTACTGGAGTAGAAGGTAGGAAAGGCGAATCGCTTCTTGCGAACAAGGAATGATTGCCGGTCCACGACATTCCTAATTTTTTGTACTTAACTTATACAAAAACACAAAACGCGAAATAGAAATCTACAACGAAGAACAGCAGCAGTAAGCGCAGATGCACGGTCGCAACATACGGCTGAAACTGTGAAGAGTTACTGAATAAAAGGCGCGGAAATACAGCTCTGCGTCTGGAGACGTCCACAGCACACAGGAAGCGTCTGAAGGCGCCAACAGCACAGGCGGAACGTCCCAGCCGCGCGCCTGGGACGTCCACAGAACCGGGGCACAGAATAAGGAGTACACAGAAAGGAAACTCCAGCTGCAGTCTGTCGTCCAAAATTTAGTGCGCATGCGCAGCATCGGCCATCTTGAAAAGCAGTAAACGTGTGATCACTCCCTACTCTGTGACGTGGTAATGCGCCGTCTTTGTTTGTTAATTGTGTATTTTAACTGTCTGAAGCGCATAAAAGGAAACAAGTATTTGGTACAGTGCAGTCCAGTGAAAAGAAAGAACTGTGTGTCAGTAGTTGGAGCTGTTCCGTTTGTATTATGAGCAGCAATAAAAGAAAAGGCGGCCGATGGTGTTCAGCACATAATTGCCGCAATAATTCGAATACAAATAAGGATATACGCTTCTTCACCTTCCCAAAAGATGTTGAATGGTAAGTGAACGTTGCTATATGTGTAGTAAAAGTTGAATGTTATCAGTTTCGGATGAGAGCAATGTTTGCATAATTATTAAAAGTAGCCTCGCTTCTTCTCTTGACGATAACTGTCGCTGTTGCTGTTGCTGTAGCAGTTCAACAGCATCGAAATGTTGAAGTATATTTAAATGTTATAAGCTTAACGTCGCAGGGAATAATATAAAATGAAAGACAAAGAATAGTGCGTAATTAGCGGGACTGCAAATGGTAAAATTTTACTAACGGCAATGGAGGCGTAGTGTGCTAATGTTGTGAACGACCGTTGATCCTTTTACAAGGGGAGGTCGGCAATCGAGACGCGGCGATTTTGCCCAAATTGCGTGTGTAGAAGGAGATCGGTCTCCATATAACGTGCCTGAAATATTTCACCTGAGTGGGCCTTAGGGAAGGAGAAAATGCTCTCGAGAGTTTTTCAAGTAGTACTGTATTTTGTGTCCCAGCCTCGTCGCCGCTTTTGGTGTCTCGTTTCCGTCGTAGGTGTCGGTGGCCGAGTAGAAAGACCGACACAGGAATAAACGTAGCACGCTTGTGCAGGTACGGAGGGGAGCAGCCAGTGGGACAGCAGAAACTAGAAACACTAGAGTAAATTAGAACGAGATATATATTGCACAGAATTTATACAATACTTAACTTTGACATAACTCAGTACTGCAGAAGGCTGATACATAGTTGAGCTAGAGGCCTGCCTAGTGCCTGTCCGATAGCAAAGTCTTCACTGGTGCCTATCTGATTCCGAAGTGTTATCTGGAACCTATCTCAGTCCCAAGTGAACGACGTCGTTCAGTGGTGGCCACGAGCGGAGTTGCAGCAGAGGGCGCTCGTGGCTGACGTCGTAAGAACGCCGCGCCGTGCGTGCATGGCGGCGCGCGGCAAAAGTAGGTGGTGCGCACTTTGGACTTGTGCGACACCACACTGTACATCTTATTTAGCAATCTGTTCGTGACTAACGACGTAGCGTAATGGTCAGGCGCATTACTTGCGCATCAGGCACCCTGGGATCAATCCCAGGAGCTTCCTAATTTTTTTACGCTACGCCTTTAATTCACGGAGCGCTGAATAACAAATAACATGTTCAGTGCTATCGGAAAAACTTTAGAGAGCGTTTCCTCCTTTCCTAAGGCCCAATCAGGCCCGTTATGTGGAGACCCCACCTCCTTCTACACACGTAATCGGCGGGTCCCGATTGCCGACCTCCCCTTGTTAGGATATTCAAACAAATGGAATAAGGGGAATAATCTTGCTGTTCTTGCTCTTAGGTTGGCAGTTTCTTGCATCTACCTTTCTCAGGTCGGTGAAGTAATTGTCCTCGTAAAACGAGCATTATCTTGCCAACATTAAAACATTACTCCTCCACTGCTGTAAGTAAAACTGAACCAGTCAAATCGATGAAACTCATCCTGCCTCCTCCCCTTGTTCTACGCTGCTTAGGCAGGTAAAATTTTACTTACGGCAGTGGAGGCGTAGTGTGCTAATGTTGGCAGCGAATGCTCTTAGGATACAGTACTCAAACAAATAGATTACGGGCAATAATTATTTTATGCTGTTCCTGCTCTATGGTTGACAGATTCTTGTATATGCCCTTCTCCGATCAGTAAATTAATTATCCTCCTAAAGCAAATACAACTTTTCCAACATTAAAACACAACTACATCATTGCCATAAGTAAAATATAACATATAGGTATGTTTTAAAGGCAATATTTATTTCCGGTGCTAAGAAATGGATTTTGAATTCAAGGAGAGCTGATTTGCTAAAAAAGGGTGCCAAATACTTAAATAAAAACTGCAGAATATCTAAATGTTCAAATGTTCAAATGTTTGTAAATCTATCGGACCAAACTGCGTGGTCATCAGTCCGTAGCGTACAAACTACTTACACCTAGGTAAACTAACCTAAGGACAAACACACACACCCATGACCCAGGGAGGACTCGAACCTCCACGGCGAGCAACCGTGCGCTCCGCAGCGAGACGCTTTAGACCGCTCGGCTACTCCACCGCGGCACAGAATATCTAGCGTGCACTTTGAAGAAATCATGTTTACTAACCTATTGAAAAACCGATTAACCCAATGCTGTTCCAACATCGTTCAATATAACGAATCCACCAAAGTCAGTATCACTAAAAAGGAAATCACCTAAGGAAAGGACCGGTGAAATACGTCCAGGACCTAAGAAGGCTAAGCCTGACATACAGGTAAATCTGATGCATATAACATATGTTTCGTGGTGCTAATTCAGAATATATACATAAAGCAAAATTCATTACCACCCACTGAAAGTAATATCTCTGTGAGGTACAAATGCTGTGTAGTGTTCTAGTGAATACGTATTGGCATGGAAGACTAAGAGGAAAACGAACACTTTTCCTTTGCTATAACTGAAACAATATGTGCCACAATATGACACTTACAGAGTAAGTTTTCTATGTAGTTTTATGTTTCCGCTACATGTCCTTCATTTTTGTGTAACTTAACAGTTTTATATGTGCTCAGACGTCATTAATTCTGTATAATCAGGTTTTACTGCTAAGCCTGACTCAATATTTTTTGCAGTTGTGAAATCACTTTCTTGTTTATAACTAATTTCCCAAACATAACTTCACATTACTTGGGATTTTTATATAGGTAAACACCAAATAAAACAGTCATTGATTCCACCGTACATTTTCGTAGTTGTATTAAAATTTAGGCCTACTTTTTTTCGTTGGATTACAATTAGGTGCAAGAACAGGGAGCAAAATAGAGGAGAGCATAATGAGAAGCCGTTTCCTTTTGTGAAAGTCGGCGAGATCAGCTGCAGTTCATAAAAAGTCCATTTCCAGCCATAATACTAAGTGGCTATAGTTTCGAGTTTACTGCTTTTCAATATGGTGTCGAGCGCAACGCTTGGCAACATACAGATCAAAGGCGCCGCCCCCAGCTTTCCTTTCTGTATGCTCCCTATTCTGTGACCGGGGGAAGAGCGCAGAGCCACGTCTATAGACATCCAGAGGAGTTGAAAGTGGCGTGTTATTAAAATAAGCAAGATCTCGGGCAGTAGAGATCCGCAAATGAAAGTTAAAACGCTTACTGCTGCTCTAAATTACATTACAAGTGGCCACAGTACATGCGCAATGGAAATTTATCTAACTGCTCACTCCTAAAGGAGGATAATTAAACATGTGACAGGGAGCCTCAAATCATAAAGTAGAGGTTTGATACTTTAAAATCACAATCTATTCAGTAACATAACAAGCAAAGAAACGGGGGGACCAAATTAAGCACACACCTTGTACAAAAGTGAATTAAATCATATAATTACTGCCTGTATTAAAATTGTTTCTGCCCTTTATGAATATGGAGGTAACGTGGGAGGAAATTTTGAAACACACCATGGGTAGGTGAAAGTACATTCATTTATTCACAGACATGTGCATAAAGCTAGGCAGTACATTACAAGCTGGAACACTTGAAAACAGCGGCAAAACGAAGAGTCGGCGGCGTCTTGACGAAATGGCGGGTGTCTTGATCACAAATTTTAAATTATACTGTGCACTAAACTGAACCCATGCGTGGGGAGGCAGCGGCTCACTATTCTTAAGTACCACGTAATGTGCGACCACGCCGAATTTCATAACATTTACAAACAGGCATTAATGTAGAATAAGGAAGTAAAACACGTGTGAGATTTCGTATAGAAGAAAGCTAGTATTAACAAAAGCATGGCTGAAGGCCGAAGTAGCGACCACTACGAAAGCATGTGGTGCAATCGGTAATACAGGACAGTAAAGACGGAATCAAATCAGAAAATATGGAATATTTAGCATACTCGCCAATGCAGAAATGACGCGAAAACGTTAGTTAAAAACAGCAAGGAAATTCAAACAAATTAAGTTTACCCAAAGGCTGAAGGCCACACACGTGTATTCTAACTTGAGCAAAACCAGATACACAGTCATCACTGGAATGAAAATGCAAATAGTAAATTTCCACTGAATTTACTCGAGTTTTGTAAATTAAGAAAAAGTTCGCCTCTCACCCAGTGAAAGAATTACTCCAACGAACTTTCACTGAAAAACCAAAACTGCCTGATTACAAATAAATCAAAGTCCTAACAGTCTGCCTTCCCCTCACATGATTCGGCGGAGTACGTACTTCCTCAGTTGTCGAAACGAGAATGAAGAGCGAAGACTAAAGCTCTAAGGCGTCAGAAAAACCTGCCCCCACCATACACCGGATGAAGAGCGCGCTAAAAGCGACGCAGAGTGCGTTCAGAGACTAGTGTTTACCAACCCTTGCTACCTGGCCAACACAATTCCCTCTTCAGCCGCTCTCAGAGAGGTCTCCTGTCACCTCTTTCGTCCAAGATTAGGTTGGTACGACACTAAGAACACGCCCACTTCGTCACCTTGCCAAGTAAGCTTGTCTCTGGCCAGCCAGCAGACGCCAGCGCAGACGACAAACGAAGCCATGCGTTCTTAATGACAGCAAAACGAGGCCTAAAGCGGGAGGTGGCGACTGTAAGCCACTGCGCGGCAGTCAGTCAATATTGAGAGCACACATTCACATTCACATGAACACACAAGTTCAGTCACACGGGTGGAAACTTTTATAAATATGGGGCAAACATACATAAACATAGAACATTGATCTAATATATAAAGCAGAGTGTCTGTATGTTCGTACACATTGCATACAAATCTACAGTTTTGTTCCAATCTTTATGAAATTTTGTACACATGAGCTTTAATCTACAAGGAAGGTCGCGGTAAGTGTAAGAATAACATACGGTATATAGTTCACGAGATATGACGTCATAAACAATGAGATGCGCCAAAAAACTGCTGCACTTAGCGACAATGTTGCTCATTTTCTCCTAAGCCACTGGACCGTTATCAACCAAATTTGCTACACACATTTCTTACCGTGAGGTAATAATTTGTCAAAGGTTAAGAATAACGAACGGCACCTGGTTCAGAAGATATGACGCCATGAACAATAGGAATCGCAAAAAAACTGCACATAATGTGGCGAGACTTTATAAATACGGTATATGAGAGTGAGAGTACTTAGCGACTTGCAACAAACTTTAAATACAATTTCGCCGGCCGCGGTGGCCGAGGGGAATGAGCCGCTTCAGTCACGGTCTGCACGGCCACTACGGTCGGGGGTTCGAATCCCCCCTCGGGCATGGATATTTGTGCCATCCTTAGTTGTAGGTAGTTCATAAGTAGTTTGTAAGTTATGTCCCTTAAGCTTAACAAACATTTGAATATTTTTTTAAATACAATTTCAAATCTTTATTAAACTTTTTGTCGCTGATAACCATGTCAAACTAATGAAAGTTCAAATGTTTGTTAAGCTTATGGGACTTAACTACGGGGTCATCAGTCCCTAAACTTACAAACTACTTATGAACTAACTACAACTAAGGACGGCACAATTATCCACGCCCGAGGGGTGATTCGAACCCCTGACCTTAGTGGCCGTGCAGACCGTGACTGAAGCGCCTCAGTCCCCTCGGCAACCGCGGCCGGCAAACTAATGAAAGGAAAAACGTTTCTCGCTTACTACTTTTCCGCTGATCATAGAATAAAACTACGGCATTTGGTATGACGTTTCAGTTTATAACATGTGCACTACAAATTGTAGCTGTAGCTGAAGGAAATTTTTGACAGTATACACACATACAGATGAGTGTACCTTCTAAATTGTATCACAGTACGTCACATAATCCATGAGATATGGGCACATAAACAATAACATCCATGGAAAACCGCCCCATCACGCCACAAGTTTTCATCTACATCTACATACATACTCCGCAATTCACCGTAAGGTGTGTGGCGGAGGGTACACTGTACCACTACTAGGCATTTCCTTTCCTATTCCACTCCCAAATTGAACCAGGAAAAAAAGAATGCATCCGTATGAGCCCTAATTTCTCTTATCTTGTCTTTGTGGTGTTTACGCGCAATGCAAGTAGGCGGCAGCAAGATCGTACTACACTCAGCTTCAAATTCCGGCCCTCTAAATTCCCTCAACAGAAATTCACGAAAAGAACGTCGTCTTTCTTCCAGCGATCCCCAATTGAGTTGCCGGAGCATTTCCGTTACACTCGCGCATTGGTCGAACCTACCGGTAACAAATCTAGCTGCTCGCCTCTGAACCGCCTCTATGTCTTCCTTTAAACTGATCTGCTGCGGTTCCCAAACACTTGAGCAATACTCAAGACGTGGTCGTACAAGCGTTTTATACACGATCTCCTTTATAGGTGAAGTACAACTTCCCAAAATTCTCCCAATAAACCGAAGTTGGCTGTCTGCCTTACTCACAACTGTCCTTACATGTTCGTTCCATTTCATATCGCTCTGCAGTGTTACGCCTAGATAATTGAACGACGCGACAGTATCAAGAACCTCACTACTAATGCTGTATTCGAATATTATGGGATTGCTTTTTCTACTCATGCGCATCACCTTACACTTTTCTACATTGAGAGCTAGCTGCCATTTCTTTACTTCTTTTCTACTACTTGTATTCTCGATGGATTTTAGACGTGCAGCCATTATACAAACGAATATATACCTGAAAACTGGCAGGAATAAATAGGTAAATAACTGGGAAACACTGGGTTTTCAGCTAGTCATTAATAAAAATAATAAAATAATTAATACACAGACAAATAACATTAATGGTGCCGAAACACTTTCAGTGGACGTGTTTCAAAGTCAAAGGGTTAAGTCATTCCTCCTGGCAGCTAATTTCATAAATATCTTTGTATCTTGACCGCTGCATCAGCTCCAAATTTCATTAAGCGTTATTCCTACCAGTGTGTAAAAGCACGATGAACTAACCTTAGTTTTTTCCCCTATTTGCCCCTACTCATTTGCGCGGTGTGTCGATGTCCACAGACGGCAGCGCCCGGCCAGTGGCGGTGGCGGCGGGAGCGGGCGCAGCGGCGTTCGTGGCGCTGGCGTCGGCCGTGGTGGCGGTCGTCTACTGGCGGAGGAGGAGGCGGGGCCGCGCGCTGCTCCAACACACAGGTACTCTCTGCCCAACTGGCTGTCACATCTACCCAGTCCTCTCCATCTCCTCCACGGTTGTGACCTTCAGTCCGGAGACTGGATTGATGCCTACCCTACCCTACACTGAGCAAGCCTCTTCATCTCTTCATAAGAACGGCAACCTACATCTATTTGAATCTGCTTACTGTACCCATCTCTAGCTCTGCAATTATTACCCCAGACACTTCCCTCCAATGCTAAATTCACAATTCCTTGATATCTAAGAATGTGTCCTACCAATGGATCCCTTCTTTTGTTCAAGGTATGCCAGAAATTCCTTTACTCCCCAATAGTGTTCAGTACCTCTTCATTAGTTGAAGAGTGGAATTGCTAAAGGTGCTAAGTGCCGAAAATGAAATAGTTGAGGAAACGAAAAAAAAAACTGCACATCTCTGTGAGTAATGGATATTTATTTCTAACAAAACCACAATTTAACTCTTTACATGGTTATACAAATGTTGACAAACGTTTTTCTACTTATGTTGAAAAATCAAAACGTTACGTAGCGTTCTATGCAAAAAGATGTATGTGCAATATGTTTTGTCACAGCTAATAGATCTAAGTACTACGAGACAACACTGACAGCTGTCGGAAAAAGTCCTTGTTGTTTTCGTCCACGTAATCAATAATAGTGGAAAAATTGGTTTCTTATTTGGTGCCAGTGGAACAGTAGCTGGAAGTTTTAGCAATTCCACAGATGCAGTGTCTTGCCTTTCTTGAGGACATGAAACTTTTCCCAAGCACTATTCCAAAAAGCTTCTTTTGCAGGACACAACACGAGGCTGTTGTTTGCTCATTTTGATCAAAGAAAGCTGTGTCTTTGAAAACTTCAGACCCCGTCTTTTTCTTCGTAACAATTGTTTGATTTTTTTTATCATAAATATTAAAGGTATTTAAAAATGTAGCATTGCATACCCTTTTGAGGTCTCCTGTCCCATCACGAAGTGTGTAGCAGAGAGTTGACTGCCTTTTACCTCTCTGCGTCTTCGTTATAGGTCCCATGACGTCGTCTTTGAGTAAGAAAAATCTCTATAAGCCCCATAAGGTAATTGCCTTGTTGTAAAGATGACGGTTGTTTTGCAGCAAATCCCCTCCTTGTTCTGCTTCTTCTACGTGATTTACGACGTTCCGCTTAATCTTGCCTTATCCCGTCTTTGCCTGAACGTAACGTTCTCAAGACTTCCATCACCACTAAAATCACTGGCGTTCATATTATCATTATTAACAGGTACATCGTTTTAGATAGTAAGCAACAGCTTCAGTAAGCAAAACAACAGCGTTGTGGCATAACCTTGACTACAGACTGCTGTTCGGCAAGCGCCAGATACCTGTGGCACATAGATCCATTAGCAGAGCAGGCCCATCTGGACATAGGACTAGTGCAATCTCTTGGGGTCAGTAGCAACTACAAGGAATGACTGGAGCACATAAATCGCTTAGCAGAGTATTGACGCGAAGACATAGATCGGTTAGCAGTGAAAAACCCCAAAAGTCAAAAAGTGGCACTTACATCCTGTAGCATTTCCACTCCTAAGTTATGCAATCCACCCACCTAATCTTCAGCATTCTTCTGTAGCACCACATTTCAAAAGCCTCTATCCTCTTACTGTCCGCTCTCTTTATCGTCCATGTTTCACTCCCATACAAAGCAACACTCCACACAGATGCCGCCTTCAGAAAGGACTTCCTTAGGCTTCAATCAATATTCGATGTTAACAAATTCATCTTTTTTAAAAACGCTTTTCTTCCCATTGCCATCTGCATTTTATATCCTCTGTACTGCGACCATCATATGTTATTTTACTGCCCAAGAAACAAAACTCATCTACCTCCTTTATTGCTTCGTTTCCCAATCTAATTCCTTCAGCATCACCTGATTTTCTTACACTGCACTCCATTACCCTAGATTTGCTCTTGTTAATGTTCATCTTATATGCACCTTTCAGCACACTGTCCATTCCGTTCAATTGCTCCTCCAGGTCCTTTGCTGTCTCTGACAGAATTACAATGTCATCAGCAAAACTCAACCTTTTTATTTCTTCACCCTGAACTTTAATTCCCTCTCCAAATTTCTCCTTGCTTTCCTTTATAGCTTGCTCAATAACCAAATTGAATAACAATGGGGAAAGGCTACAACCCTGTCTTACACCCTTCCCAACCTCTGCATCCCTTTCATGCCCTTCAACTCTGATAACTGCTGTCTGGTTTTTGTACAAGTTGTAAATAACCTTCCGTTCCCTATATTTTACTCCTACTGATTTCAGAATTTGATAGAGTGTATTCCAGTCAACATTATCAAAAGCTTTCTCCAAATATACAAAAGCTAGAAACGTAGGTTTCCCGTTCCTTAATCTATCTTCTAAGATAAGCCGTAAAGTGAGTATTGCCTCCCGTGTTCCTACATTTCTCCTGAATCCAAACTGGTCTTCCCCTTAGCCGGTTTCTACCAGCTTTTCCATCCTTCTGTAAATAATTCGTGTTAAAATTTTGCAACCATGACTTATTAACCTGATGGTTCTGTAATTTTCACACTTAAATTATTACATTATTCTTAAAGTCTGAGGGTATTTCCCCTGTCTCATGCATTTTACGAACCAGGTGAAATAGTTTTGTCATGGCTGCCACTCCCAGAGACTTTAGTAGTTCTGATGGAATGTCGTCCACTGCAGGGGCCTTGTTTCTACTTAGGTCTCCCAGTGCTCCGTCAAATTCATCTATCAGCATAGTATCTTCTATTTCAACTTCATCCTCTTCCATTCCTATAATATTGTCTCTAAATTCATTTCCTTTGTAGAGCCCTTCTATATACTCTTTGCACCTTTCAGCTTTCCCTTCTTTTCTCAGAACTGGTTTTCCTTCTGAGGTCTTTTTATTCATACAGCTGCTTTTCTGGTCTCCAAATGTTTCTTTTACTTTTCTGTAGGTGGTATCTATTTTTCCCCTATTTATACATCCTTCCACAACTTGCATTTGCCTTCTAGCCACTCCTGCTTAGATATTTTGCGCTTCCTGCAAATATCATTTCTTAGTCGTCTGTACTCCATTTTGCCTGTTTCATTTACTGCATTTTTATATTTTCTCCTTTCATCAATTAAATTTAGTATTTCCTATCCAAGAATTTTTTTTGTGGCTCTTGATATTCTACGTATTTTATTCTCTGCTGCATTCATTATTTCATATCTCAATGCTACCTATTCTTCTACTACTGTTTTATTTCCCGCAATTTCTGTCAATTAATGCCTAAAGCTCCCTCCAAAATTCTCAAGAACTTCAGGTTCCTTCAGTCTATCCAGGTCCCATTGCCTTGTTTTCCTACCTTTCCGTAGTTTTTTCAGTTTCGGCCTACAATTCATGACCAACAAGTTATAGTCAGAGTTTATACCTGCCCCTGGGTATGTCTTACAGTTTAAAAACTGCTTCCAAAATCTATGTTTTACCATTATAAAATCTATTTGGTATCTCCCAGTGTCTCCTGGCCTCTTCCACGTATACAACCTTCTTTTATGATTCTTAAACCAGGCGTTTGTTATGATTAATTATGTGTCGTACAAAATTCTAGCAGGCGGCTTCCTCTTTCATTCCTTTTGCCCAGTTCATATTCACCTACTATCTTCCCTTCCCTTCCTTTTTCTACTACCGAATTCCAGTCTCCATCGCAATTAAGTTTTCCTCTCCCTTAATTGCCTGAATAATTTCCTTTAGCTCCTCATATATTTCTTCGATCTCCTCATCATCGGCAGAGCTAGTTGGCATATAAACCTGTACTATTGTGGTCGGTGTTGGCTTCATACCTATCTTGACTACGATAATGCGATCACTGATTTGCTCATAGTAGTTTACCCGCATTCCTATTTTCTTATTCATTACCAGACCTAATCCTATAATACCCACCAACTGATTTTGTATTTATAATCCTGTACTCACCTGACCAGAAATCCTGTTCATCTTTCCATCGAACTTCACTAATCCCCACTATATCCAACTTTAGCCTATCCATTTCCCTTTTTAAATTTTCTAACTTCCTTGCCTGATCAAGGGATCTAACATTCCACACTCCGATCCGTAGAATGCCAGTTTTGTCTTTCCTGATGACCACATCCTCCTGAGTATTCCCTGCCCGGAGATCCGAATGGGGGACTATTTTACCTCCAGAATATTTTACTTGAGCGGATGCCAACATCATATATTCATACAATAGAGCTGCATGTCCTCTGGAAAAGTAACGGCTGTAGTTTCCTCTTGCACTCCACTAGTCACAGAATACATGACATTAACAGCGGATGGGCAAAGCTGAAAATATGTACCCAGCCGGGATTCATTAACGAAGAATTCGATACCTACACAATCTACATCTACATCTACATACATACTCCGCAATTCACCGTAAGGTGCGTGGCGGAGTGTACACTGTACCACTACTAGGCATTTCCTTTCCTATTCCACTCCCAAATAGAACGAGGAAAAAAATGCCTATATGCCTCCGTACGAGCCCTAATTTCTCTTATCTTGTCATTGTGATCTTTACGCGAAATGTAAGTAGGCGGCAGCAAGATCGTACTACACTCAGCTTCAAATTCCGGCCCTCTAAATTTACTTAACAGAAATTCACGAAAAGAACGTCGTCTTTCTTCCAGCGATCCCCAATTGAGTTGCCGGAGCATTTCCGTGACACTCGCGCATTGGTCGAACCTACCGGTAACAAATCTAGCTGCTCGCCTCTGAACCGCCTCTATGTCTTCCTTCAAACCAATCTGCTGCGGGTCCCAAATACTTGAGCAATACTCAAGACGTGGTCGTACAAGCGTTTTATACGCGGTCTCCTTTACATGTGAAGTACATCTTCCCAAAATTCTCCCAATACCAGAAAAACGTGAAGAATTTCGAGTACTAGAAGTAGATAATCGAGATACTTTACATATAAATTCAGAAGTAACTCTATTCCTGATGCAATGTACTCACTGAATGTCAATGTTCTGGAGCCTCGGAACCAAGTTGATGCAACACTCCATTGTGTCGCCTCCAGACAAATCTTTCTGAGCCCCCTACACCACACGGCTGGTGGGGCACAAAGGGCGGGCAAAACCCCAGACCCCCACGTCCCCTCTACTCGACTTGGCCCCAGGTCATCACACCACACGTTGCGTCAGATTGTGATGAATCCTCCTGGTCCCGATCCCAAGATGCTCCAGGCGAACTGGGTCTGTAATGTAGGGCAAAGTTCTATTAACAGGACGCCGGGGGATGGTGAGGTACACATTATAAAAAATAAACACTTGGCTTGGATTCTGATGTTCGATGTATTGGCCAGTTTGCGTTGTGATTGACGTCCGTTGATCCAGGTTTACTTCAGAGCTACATTCACATAAATGAAATGGTGGTCGACGTTAAACGATGAAAATGACGAAGTCACTTATTTAAACTTTTCTTAATAAATGTTTTATTTCCATTTAAATGCAGATCAAAGTTGTACAATGACCAAAATTCAGCAGAAATAGAACAACGATGTTAACAGGTTTGTAACCAGGAACAGAGTGCCAAAACATGGCTTCTATCAAACATCTTCCATGTAACCGCATAATAAGGCTAATGACAATGTTTTGTAATTCACAATTAAACAATATTCTTTTACTTTAAATATGCCAAAATACACAAATTAAAATATTACATTTAGGCTTTAACTATTTATCTCAATGTATGTATGTGTTTTATGAAATTTATATTTAATAGTATACGCAAAATAAAAGTCTTGTTTTGACTCATTTTTAAAATAACTCAATTTATTTACGTTATTTGTGTTTTTGACGTACACACATATCTGTTTTGCCAATATTGTGTAGGCGTACTGTTATTGAGACATGGATTTTTAGTGTATTTCAATTGGCAGTCTAATTTTTTTATAAATATTGATTTGTATAAAGTCGTCGTAGTTTTGTCTATTTCGAAGACAGTTTCTTGTACCAAATAGATTATTAATTATAGCATGTGAAAAATGATCAGTATTTAATTTAGAATCCAGTGATATATAAAACATCGCCTGCCCTAATTTATCTAAACAAACGTAAATATGTAATAGTTATAGCATGTAATATTGTTGTTTTTATACACATTAGTACCTTTATTGGCTCGACATATTCCGTAACTAAGTGTAATGCATTTTTAGTGTTTGCAGCTATTATTTACGAAAGTATCAAAAATTGAAAATAACGTAAAAAGACAGCCAAAGTTATTTTTAAATCAACATACTATTTCATAAAGATGTTCTACTAATAGTGTTAATAGTATGTTAAACAGAATGAAAAAATATGATATATTACATGTCTGGTACCGAAGGGTGAAGAATTAAAAACATTGCATTTAACCGACGACATAGTAATTCTGTCAGATACAGCAAAGGACCTGGAAGAGCAATTGAACGAATGGACAATGTGCTGAAAGGTGCATATAAGATGAACATTAACAAGAGCAAATCTAGGGTAATGGAGTGCAGTGTAAGAAAATCAGGTGATGCTGAAGGAATTAGATTGGGAAACGAAGCAATAAAGGAGGTAGATGGCAGTAAAATAACAAATGATGGTCGCAGTAGAGAGGATATAAAATGCAGAATAGCAATGGGTAGAAAAGCGTTCTTGAAAAAGAGAAATTTGTTAACATTGAATATTGATTTAAGCCTAAGGAAGTCCTTTCTGAAGGCATTTGTATGGAGTGATGCCTTGTATGGGGGTGAAACATGGACGATAAACTGTGCGGACAGGAAGAGGATTGAGGCTTTTGAAATATGGTGCAACAGAAGAATACTGAAGATTAGGTGAGTGGATCGCGTAACTAATGAGGAGGTACTGAACAGAATTGGGGAGAAAAGAAATTTCTGGCATACCTTGAGTAAAAGAAGGGATAGATTGGAAGGACACATTCTTAGACATCAAGGAATTGTGAATTTAGCGTTGGAGGGAAGTGTGTGGAGTAAAAACCGCAGAGGAAGAGCAAGAGATGGATAAGTAAGCAGATTTAGACAGATGTAGGTTGCCGTTCTTATGTGGAGTTGAAGAGGCTCGCTCAGGATAGGGTATTGTGGAGAGCTGCATCGAACCAGTCTCCAGACTGAAGACCACAACAACAACACCGAAGTTTTATTTAGTTGTCCGATATTTCCTATTTGTGATGTTGGTAACGGATTTTGTAGGAAGCGTGCAACATGGCAGACACGTTACAAGATGTAGTACGACAATGGATGACCTCGAATTGCGGCAGACATTTCCTGGCCACTGTACTTCTGTGTTGTTGTTCTATTGCTGTGTGTTTTTGTGCTGCGGTTTCACTCTGCTTCTTCTCTCTGCTTTGTTTGTGGGTCTGCGTGCCACTCAGCAGTAGGGATGGCGATTATCGCTGAAACAACTGGTTTTAGGTTATACCAGTTCTTTTCATTTCCGGTTTAACCGTACCATAAAAACTGCTTAAGATAACCGGTTTTCGGTTTTTATTGCTATTATTTCCAGTAGTAACCGTAATCGTCGGTTCTTCTAGTTTCGGCCGAAACCGAAACTTACGGAATGTAGTTAAACTTTAGGTAAATTTACGTTTATACGACGAATCACTAGTTTTCCCATATTTTGCAAGATACCCTCCCAATACTACGCCTTCTTGAGTGTGTGTGAGACTAGTCAGCAGTTCGTAGAAGACGATATACGAAGCATACACATTTACTGGGCCAGTCTTTCCACCGGCAGTTGCGGATATTGAGCCAACCACTCCGTAAGTTGGACTTGTGACCCAGCGCATACGAATATCTCGTTATATATATATATATATATATATATATATATATATATATATATATAATGCTTAGGTCATCGGTCCCTAGACTTACAAACTACTTAATCTAACTTTAACTTACACTAAGGACAACATACACACCCATGACCGAGGGAGGAGGGAGGACTCGAACGTCCGACTGGAGCAGCCGCGCAGTCCGTGACATGGAGCCTCAGACCGCATGGCTACCTCGCGAGGCACCACATGATCAATGTTACCTAAACCCATATTGGTTATTAAAAAAAGCCTCTCGCTTTGAAGGAATCACATGAATAAAACTTGTTAGCATAACAATATGATAGATAATACATTAAAAGTTAGTATTCCAAGCGTAGAGTATATAACTTATATAATAGGTATATGCATCAAATTTACCTTCTCTTCCAAGAAACATTTTGGATGCTTTCTCCTTAAATGACATAGCACGTTTGTAGTACCCGTTTCAGCTATTTAAAGGAAATGGATCATTGTACCTCACTGCTCCCGTACTTCGTGAAGTACTTCCACACTCGGGATGGTGCCATTTAAGACACAACCGATGTCTGGCGACGACAGCAAGGGACTGCCGCATGACCAGACGGAGGCAAGTCTCGTACACTGCCGGTGCACGCGCGTCGTCTAATAGGCCACGCCACACGGCAACAGCTGCATCGATGCATTAATAGCTGCACCAGTCCTTAAGTTCTTATGCCACGCGTTTGTGACGCGTTTGTGACTGCCAGGATTGTTCTTAAATTATCACTGATCGCTTTTCTTAGTTTCTGCGATGACCTAATATTTCACAGCAGTGGAATATTTAGAATAGCCCTAAATATTATGGTCTACTAGTTTTAATTTAAATTATTTACGAAAAACACATTTTGAACCACTACTACAGGAAGTAGTCGTACAGGTTTTTTTTTTACCCGGTTCTTGGCAATAGCTAAAAGAAACCGGTTACAACCGACACCAAATAAATACCGAAAAAACCGGTTATTCAAAACTAAAATACCGGTATCGGTTTTAAGCGGTCGGTTTTTCCCATCCCTGCTGAGCAGGCGCCTGGCGGCGCAGCTGTTGCAGGTAGCGGCCGGCACGCCAACCCCGCCTTCGCAGACGACGAGCAGCACCACTTCGGCCAGCAGCTGCTGGAGGAGAGCAACGTGGACAGCGACGACTGAGGGGCCGCTACCCTCTACTCTACTCTACTCTCCACTGGCCGCAGAGGCCACCTGGCCGAGTCCGTCGCGACGTTGTGTGTGTTTCTTTGAGATTGCTGACAACTGACTATACGGCTTATGCGAGCTCGTCGGTACGTTTTGCTGTGGAACATCTCAGGACCTGGCTTCGAGAGGAATGTGTGCATCGTACGCAGCCGTGTGGTCTGCTGCACAGGTGGCAATGGTAACCAACTTCTGGCGTGTTCTGATTGTCGGATATGTTCTGGAATCGGTACTCTTGGTAATTATGTGACTTCTTTTGGCGTGTTCTTGACAGGACATGCATTAGGATGAGTCTAAGGTAGCTCTGCAGCTATATACAGGGTGTGTCACCTAAAAGTCGCACCTCATTACTTCGTGAATGGTTCCAGGTATCAACATGAGATTTTCTGCAAATGATAGTGTGCCAAGGGGCACGTTCTTTTCTATGCATAACTCTTCTGATGATCGATGTATTACAGGAAGAAAGGGTCAGATATTTGTTTAAGCCTAAGAAACTTGTCATCTCTTTCTGTAAATCTGTTCTCAGACAGGTATCAACTGTACATCCTCCATGTCTTCCTTTCCTGCGCATCCTCTTTCATATCCTTGCCACTTCTTCCTTTTTTTTTACATCTGTTAATTTACCAAATCTTCTTCTTTCTCTCTTTCCTTCTACAGTTAATGCTAATGTGTGTCCCATCCAAGATGTTTCCCTCTTCTGTATCATCTTCGTGGAATTCCTTTTCTCTTTTCCCCTGCTCAACATCTCATTTCTCATTCTGTCAGTCCAATTCACTTTCTTCATTCTTCTTCATAGCCACATTTCAAAACTCTTTAAATATTTTTGTTCTTTCTGTCTGTCTGTCCACGTTTCGCAAGCGCAAGACAGAATGCTCTACACAAAACACTTCTGGACCCTCTTCTGGAGATTAATGGGGATGCTCCCGGCTGTCACTAAATGTTTTACTCTCCCAAGCGCTTTCTTTCCCACGTGTGTTCTGCGTCTCACTTCTTCTGTAAAACTTCAGTTGGAAGTTATCAAGCGTCCCAAATACTGGCAGGATTGCACCTGTTGTAGTCTTCTTGCATCTAGTGATGTACTGATCGTGTCACCGTCTTTTCCTATTTTCATCACTTTGGTCTTATTTACGTTCATTTTCATTCCGAATTGTTTCTCCGCCCTTACAACATTCTCCAGCATTACGTGCAGCTTTTCCTTTGTTACTGCTATTACAGCCATATCATCTCCAAACATTATGGCTTTCATTCTTTCTCCTCCTGCTACAAGCCATTCTCCTTTTTCCAAGGCCTTACTGATCAGTTTTTCAGCGAATATATTAAAAAGTCCTGTGTGAGACATCTCTTCCAGTAACCACCTCTTCACTTTCATTGTCATCTATTATAACGCTCACTTTGTAAGAGACCTGTTAGTATTATGTGTCACATATTTGTTAACGATATAATTGTAGATAAAAGATTTTGTTAGGTTATAAATTAATTTCAAGGCTAATCAAAATGTTTGCTGTATTTAATATATATCAAAATTTACCGCAAAGTATTTTTCAGAACATATAGAATCTTCATGTAATTGCTAAGAAGAGAAAAGTGGTTGTTCTTTGCTGATAGAGTATTCTATAGGAGTATGTTATTATTATTGTGATGTTATGGAAAGTGAATAAATGTATTACGAACGCTCAATATATATATTTCAACTTAAAGTAAGTTCTGCTTTCGTCTACAATTATTTCATCTTTTCAACATGTAAGTTTGGTGTAGTAGAAAGAGAGTCTACGGGAGGTACCTCGCCTGGAATTACGAACCTGCAGATTTTACACATGGGACTTTATTTGAAGCTAATTATAAATGACTGTTACATTAGACACAGATACTCCTTGCAATTCCAGATTGGGTAGTGAATGTTCCATTCGGTACATAGAGACCTTCTGTTATCCAAGAAATTAAATAAAAAAGGTTTACAGGTTCACACATCATTGCAGACCATGAAGCAAGAAACTACGAGCTGCATCGACACCACAAAGTCTAGCCTGTGGTGGTAAGAAATAAATAAAATTGTTCATTTTCAGGAATTTCACAGCATCTTATCAGAAACTGACCAGAGCCTTTTAAAGATAGATTTAAATTAAAATAACTGATTATGTCAGACGTAATGAATACAAATATTTAATATATAATTATTTTACAACCTCATGTCCCACTTAACACAGTTTTTTCTTTTAATCTGTGAATGTGTACATTTATCACTGTGACGTATGGAAGAGCAGTAACGCTGATGTATTGAAATGGAAAATGCGTGACGAAATTGTAGGCTACTTATTTCCAAAAATCCTTGAAACGAAGGCACATTTCAGAAGCATCTGATATGCCAACAGTTGACATATGCCGTAGCTCCCTAAACAGATCTTAGCTGATCCTGTGTGTATGACGCATAGGAAGTGAGGTTTTCTTTTACTGGCGTGCACCTACTTTGCCCCACGGTAATTTCGGTTCCTCTGCTTGACGGCTTTTGCTCGGCAACAGACGACTCTTGGGTCATTAATTTCAAACTTTTCTACATTGTCTCGGCTATTTAATTCATGTTGTTATAACCTTAAATGTAAATACCAACTACCGCTGTTTCACTGCAGTTATCTCTCGAAAATCTACTGAATGCATCCATCACAAAAGAAAGAAAGAAAAAAAAAAGAAACCCTTGCATCAGGTCGTGCCCCTTAGAGCGCTGTCAGTTGCTGAAAAACCTCGTTTCGATAAGTTTGTTCCATGATAAACCGTTCACAAAATAAAGAGGGTACAAGTTGTAGGTGATTCAACTTGTGGCATATATATTTGTCAGAGCTACATATTTTACAAAGTAATACATCTTTGTTCCTTCCATTCCTTATGGATGTATGGGATTAGACGCTTCTGGAACAGTTCCGCTATGTGTGCCATTTTATGGAACCTAAAAAAGTTTGTATGGTTTTAATCAGCTTCTACTCACCGATAGACGATACTTTCAAAAAGCGTTGGAGTTCCAGATGCCTGTATTTCACTGCTTTAAACAGATTACCGTAGCTGCTGAGAAACTGCCTCGTTCTTTCGAAACTATAGAAACTAGAAGCCGTTCAAATTCTGCTCCTTTCCGTGTATAATATTTCGTTTTCGTGTTTAAGAATAAGCCATTGATGATAAAATGTATTCACTGATTCTTCGACGAAATTGGCATTCCGTTGGGAAAAAGTTCAGCTATCAGGATGAAGAGAATGAGGCATGGACAGAAGACTCTCACTTTTAGTCGGGAAATAACACGGTCAGCGTAAAACTGCATCGCCAAGTTCCTACAAAAGAGTGATATACATTGTGAAACCTTGGAATGTACAGTATATAAGATATTTGACAGTTTCAGAGCCCCCCAATCCTTGAAATCCCCGGAAACTGGTGTTGCCACGATTGAAAAAAGCTGAGTTGAAAAGTGTGATGACATTTCAGAAGGTGGTGTTTTACAGAAATTTCACTCCTAAGACGATTTCTGTAAGCTGCCGAAGGTCGAAAAGAAGAGCCTCTTCGTTAGACATCTTTAAGATTCTTCAATCTTCAGATACCGTTTCTAAGGTTTGCCTGACTTTGCTGTTTTGGTAACGTCATAATAGAGGAGTTCACCAAAACTCACACTAATTATTATCTAAAGTTCACTACCAGTCAAGCAAGATCACAATTTCATATTTCGTTGTTGATGAAGCTAGAAGTAAGACATTCTCAGCTACAAGTTAAAGTCACCCATTAATTACAAGATCTTCAGTTACTTATGCTATTTCATTAATAATATTTTGAGTGAGTTATTTTTAAAAGTATGTCTATGCAGGAAAAGTATGTAGTCATAAACATTAACACAACAACTTCAAACTTCAAGTAGTCTGTTCAAGCTTAGAGTGATGTGACGATAACCTGCCCCACTGACATTATCGTAGTTTATATGTCTCTTCCTCTGAATGCTTGTCAGTTAAAAGGCAGTAATTGACTGTTCCATTAGTTTGGTAGTACATTTCACGTTACCTGTGTAATATTATGCAATATTTCTGTTATTTTATTTTGCAAAATGTTGTTCAACTGTTGCGCCAATACCAGGTGCAAAGGTAGAAATGTGTGGCTGTGAAATTTAAGTGGTATCAATGGTTTTACCTTTCTGAAGAGGGCAGAGTATGTAAGTTGATTACAAAATTGACAACTACTAATGTCGACTAATAGAGAAAAGAGAGGTTATATGAATAAAGTGCTATGTAAAATATTTAGGTTGCATAAAATAAGGACAGGTTAAGTATTGAAAAAATCACAAACAATAGTCATTATATGAGTAAATATATGCAAATTTCCCCTTGCAATAATTTCTACAATATGATAAATAGTACAATGTGTTATGTTCTGTTGATTACACATTAAGTATTTAGCGAATTTATCTTCAAATGAGATCAACTTTCATGTTCAGGAACAGGACGAAACTCACCAGACATTTAGCATCTATCTTCCTAACAAAAGAATTAATGAAACTTTTCAAATGAAAATGAAATACTTTTTACCATCTAATTGAAATTGCTTTTGTCTCAAGAACCAATTACTTCAGTCAAATGATATGATACTGTGACAATTGAAATGTGTGTAGTCCAGTTTCTTGTGTATGTTCACCACACAAAAGTATGATTAAATAAATTTCGTGTTTATTTAACAAGTAATACGTTGATACAAATCGAGTGAAAGAAGTCATAAAGTACTTGTAAAAGAATGTTATATTACAGACAATAAATCCTTAAGGTACTATATTGCTTATATAAAACAATCTGCAAACTTTCTTTCTGAAATATCTCTCTCTCCTGTTACAGTACGATTAATGAAATAAAATGCAAATACCTATACTTTTCAGACATCTTGCAGTTTAGTGTACGGTGAAAACGTTTTTTCACAGAATCTTCTCGACTCATGTTCTATATGTGGGTGTATGAAATTGATCTCTATCCTAGCTGTATGATAAAACAAAGATGCCTCAGCATGTGAACCACAGATATTCATATTTCGTTTTTTCCTGTATTCAAATATGGTTCCTATGAAGTATTAAAAGGAAACAGATAGAATATACATTTCTACTCCCTTATTAACCAATTACATCGTGTGTTGACATAAATTTCAAATCAACAGGTAAGCGTGCAGTTTGTTGTCTCGTAATAACCGATCGAAAATCGTCTACCAAATTGAAACATGTCAGACATTGCGAAATCAAGGAGAAACCCACACAATGAGTGAGTAGTAGTAAATAAGTGTTACAACCGTTGTAATTAATACTTATCACTCTTCTGTATTAGACATTTAGAAGGCTTCAAGTAATTGTTGATGTAAAATTGGAATTCAAATACATTTTATGATTTCTGCTTGATTAAGACACTGAAAAAGTCCGGATTATAGATTTTGGCACTTCAAAACCACTACATTCTGTACATTCTGCATCTGTATTACACTTCATTTTACCTAAATTCTCCACCATGGCGTCATTCCCCAGTTGAAATATATGGATGTTGTTGTTGTGGTCTTCAGTCCAGGGACTGGTTTGATGCAGCTCTCCAACCTACTCTAACCTGAGCAAGCCTTTTCATCTCCTCATAAGAACGACAACCCACATCCATTTGAATCTGCTTACTATATGCGTCTCTTGGTCTCCCTCTGCGATTTTTACCCCACACACTTCCCTCTACTGCTAAATTCACGATTCCCCGATGTCTAAGAATGTGCGCTACCAAGCGATCCATTCTTTTAGTCAAGGTATGCCAGAAATTCCTTTTTTCGCCAATTCTGTTCAGTACCTCTTGATTAGTTACACGATCTACCCAGCTAATATTCAGCATTCTTCGGTAGCACGACATTTCAAAAGCCTCTATCCTCTTCCTGTCTGCACTGTTTATCGTCCATGTTTCACTCCCATACAAGGCAACACTCCACACAAATGCCTTCAGAAAAGACTTCTTTACACTCAAATTAATATTCGATGTTATCAAATTTCTCTTTTTCAAAAATTCTTTTCTTCCCATTGCCATTCTGCATTTTATATCCTCTGTACTGCGACCATCGCATGTTGTTTTACTACCCGAGTAACAAAACTCATCTACCTCCTTCATTGTTTCGTTACCTAATCTAATTCCTTCAGCATCACCTGATTTTCTAAGACCGAATTCCATTATTTTTGTTTTGCTCTTGTTAATGTTAATTTTATACGCTCTCTTCAACACACTGTCCATTCCATTCAACTGCTCTTCCAGGTCCTTTGCTGTCTCTGACAAAATTACAAAGTCATCAACAAAACGCAATGTTTTTATTTCTTCACCCTGAACTATAATCACTATTCCAAATTTTTCCTTGCTTGTCTTCACCGCCTGCTCGATGTACAAATTGAATAACATCGGAGAAAGGCTACAACCCTGTCTTACTCCCTACCCAACTAATGTTTCCCATCTATGCCCTTCGAGTCTATAACTGCGATCTGGCTTTTGTACAAGTTGTAAATAAATTTTTTTCCAGGTATTTTACCCCTGTTGACTTCAGAATTTGAAAGAGTGTATTCCCATCAACATTGTCAAAAGCTTTCTCCAAATCTACAAAAGCTAAAGACTAGGTTTGCCTTTCCATAATCGATATTGTAAGTCATAAAGTGAGTGTTCCCTCCCGTGTTCCTATGGTCCTCGTAAATCCAAACTTATCTTCCCCGAGATCAGATTCTACCGGATTTTCCATTCTCCTGTAGATAATTCGTGTTAAAATTTTGCAACCATGACGTATCAAAATGATGGTTCTGTAATTTTGACGCCTGTCTGCGCCTGATTTCTTTGGAATGGGGATTATTACATTATTCTTAAAGTCTGAGGTATTTCGCCTATCTTATACATCTTACACGCCAAGTGAAACAATTTAGTCATGACTGACTCTCCCAGGGGCTTTAGTAGCTCTGAGGGAATGTCATCTACTCCAGGGGCCTTGTTTCGACTTAGGTCTTTCAGAGCTCTGTCAAATTCATCGCTCAGTATAGTATCTCCTATTCCGTCCTCATGTACTTCTTCTCCCATTCCTACAATATTGCCTCTAAGTTCATTTCCTTTGTAGAGCCTCTCTATAAACTCTTTCAGCTTTCCCTTCTTTTCTGAGAACCGGTTTTCCATCTGAGTTCTCGATATTACAGAGCTGTTTTTCTTGTCCCCAAATGTCTCTTTTATTTTTCTGTAGACAGTATCTACTTTTTCCCTTGTTATACATTCTTCTACAGATTTGCATTTGGCTTCTAGCCACTCCTGCTTAGCCATTTTGCACTTCCTGTCAATCTCATTTCTTTGTCATCTGTACTCTATTTTGCCTGTTTCATTTACTGCATTTTTATATTTTCCCCTTTCATCAATTAAATTTAGAATTTCCTGCGACTTTCAAGGATTTTTGTAGGTCTTGCCTTTTTACCTATTTTGTCCTCTGCTGCCTTCACTATTTTATCTCTCAATGCTACACATTCCTCTTCTACTGTTTTGTTTTCCCCCCATTTCTGTCAATTGTTTTCTAAAGCTCCCTCCAAGTCACATCTCTTTATTTTCCTAACATTCTGCATTTTTTTTTTTTTTTTCAATTTCAGCCTACAGTTCATGACCAATATGTTATGGTCAGAGTTTATATCTGCCCTTTGGTATGTCTTACAGTTAAAAACCTGGTTCTGAAATCTGTTTCTTACCATTATAGAATCTATCTGATATCTTCCGGTGTCTCCTGGTCTCTTCCACGTATACAACCTTCTTTTGTGATTCTTAAGCCAGACTTTTGTTGTTATTAAATCATGTTCCGTGCAAAATTCTACCAGGCGACTTCCTCTTTCATTACTTCTGTCCAGTCCATATTCACCTACTATTTCTCCTTCACTCCCTTTTCGTATTACCGAATTCCAGTCTCCCATCACAATTACATTTTACTCTTGTAAATAACCTTACGCTCCCTATATTTTACTCCTGCTTGCTTCAGAACTTGAAAGAGTTTATTCCAATCAACATTGTCAAAAGCCTTCTACAAATCTACAAAAGCTAGAAATGTAGGTTTGCCTTTTCTTAATCTATCTTCTAGGATAAGCCGTAAAATGAGTATTGCCTCCCGTGTTCCTACGTTTCTCCTGAACCCAAACTGATCTTCCCCGAGGTTGGCTTGTAGCAGCTTTTCCATCCTTCTGTAAATAATTCGTGTCAATATTTTGCAACTATGACTTATTAAACTGATGGTTCTGTAGTTTTCACACCTGTCTGCGCCTGCTTTCTTTGGAATGGGGATTATAACATTTTTCTTAAAGTCTGAGGGTACTTCACCAGTCTCATACATCTAACACACCAGGTGAAACAGTTTTGTCATGGCTGGTTCTCCCAGAGACTTCAGTAGCTCTGAGGGAATGTCATCTACTCCAGGCCGGCCGCGGTGGCCGCGGGGACTGAGGCGCTTCAGTCACGGTCTGCACGGCCACTACGGTCGGGGGTTCGAATCCCCCCTCGGGCATGGATATTTGTACCGTCCTTAGTCATAGGTAGTTCATAAGTAGTTTGTAAGCTTAGGGACTGATGACCCCGTAGTTAAGTCCCATAAGTTCTACAAAAATTTGAACATTTTGAACATTTGAATCTACTCCAGGGGCCTTGTTTCGACTTAGGTGCTTCATTGCTCTGTCAAATTCATCTCTCAGTATAGTATCTTCTATTTCATCCCCATCTATTTCTTCTCGACTTCCTACAATATTGTCTCTAAGTTCATTTCCTTCGTAGAGCCTCTCTATATAGTCTTCCCACCTTTCAGCTTTCCCTTCTTTGCTAAGGACTGTCTTTCCATCTGTGTTCATATTCATAGAGCTGTTTTTATTATCCCCAAATATATCTTTTATTTTCCTGTAAACAGTATCTATTTTTCCCCTATTTATACATTCTTCTACATCCTTGCATTTGCCTCCTAGCCACTTCTGCTTAGCCATTTTGCACTTCCTGTCAATCTCATTTCTTAGTCGTCTGTACTCCTTTTTGCCTGTTTCATTTTCTTCATTCTTATATTGTTGATGTTCATCTTATAGCCTCTTTTCAAGACACTGTCCATTCCATTCAGATGCTCTTCCACCTTTGCGGTCTCTGACAGAATTACTATGTCAAATGCAAACCGCAAACTTCTTATTTCTTCTCCCTGAACTTCAAATCCCTCTCTAAATTTCTCCTTCCATTCCTTAACTGATTGCTCAATGTACAGATTGGACAACATTGGACAAAGGCTACAACCCTGTCTGACTCTCTTCCTGACCTCTGCGCTGTTTTCATATCCTTCGACTCTAACAACCACTGTCTGGTTTTTGTATAAGTTGAATTTAACGCTTTGCTCCTTATATTTTACCCATTTTACCTTCAGAATTTGAAAAAAATTATTTCAGTCGACATTGTCAAAAGCTTTCTCCAAATCCACAAATGTTAAAAACGTCGGTTTGCCTTTCCTTTGCCTATCTACTAAAATAAGTCTTAATGTATTTCCTTATTTCTCCTCAATCCAAACTGATCTTCCATGAGGTTGGATTCCACAAGTTTTTTCATTCGTCTGTAAATAATTGAAAAACGGCTGTGAGCCGTCTTCCCTAGGTTTTTAACTTTGTAAATATTCAACTGCATTTCCTTCTCTTCCTTTTCCTACAGCCGAGTTCCAGACCCCTTCACAATCAAGTTTTCGTCTCCATTAATTTCTCTATATACTTATAAAACGCATTTGTTGTCTGTCTGTCTGTTCTATTATAATTCAAGATCCAGACGACCAAATAATGTGAAATTTGGTACACGTACACAAAATTACATCATGGGGAAGGTTCTTAAACAGGTTTCGTTCCATTTTTTGGAAAACCAACCGGAAAATTTGAGAAAAAAAGAAAGTGCGTTTTCAGTGTGTCCGTGTAAATCTATATCTTCGCATTGATATTGATGAAATTTTGCACAATTGACCTCCAAACAAGAGGAAGGGCACTGTCTAGATAAAATTTAGTTCGGTGCATGGTGGTTAGTACTTATGGATTCCGCCAAAAAATTGCAATTGCTTTAACGTTAATGTACCCTTTTATTACATGCCAATAAACGGTTTTGTACGCTTCTACTGACAACCTTATTTTAAACCTGGGCAAAGTTGGGTGCTTGCATATAGTTATGAACAATTTCTTTTATCTCCTCATACATGTCTTCAATGTCCTCATCATCAGAAGATCTAGTTGGCATATAAATTTGTACTACTGTGGTCGATGTTGGTTTTGTGTCTATATTTGTAGTAAGTTACCCGCATTCCTATTTTCTCATTCATTATCAGACCTACTCCTGCGTTATCAATTTCACGTTTATAACCCTGTACTCACCTGTCCATAAATCCTGTTCATCCTGCCACCGAACTTCACTAATCCCTATCATATCTAATTTTAACATATCCATTTCTCTTTTCAAATTTTCTAGCTTACCTACGCAATTAAGGCTTAGAACATTCCACGCTCCGACCCGTAGAATGCCTGTTTTGTTTTCCTTGATGGCGACATCCTCCTGAGTATTCCACGCCCGGAGATCCGAATGGGGGACTATTTTACCTCTGGAATATTTTACCCGAGAGGATGCCATCATCACATGTTCCAACCTCCTTGATATGTAGAGCTCTGTGAGTTATCATTCACTACGTTTACATGCAACACATCTTCCGGAAGACGAAAACCGATTTTCGTAAACCGTTTTTCGCTGTCGTGTTTACATGGCACAGCCTGAATCGGATTTCGTAGCTCACTTAAAATGGCGGCTGGAAAACAGCTGATTCAGTTCCTTATTTAGACTGCACAATCGCTATTTTTCTTTATTTAAATACACATATTTATGTTCACTCTAATATTCATACTTTTATTTCACATTAGAAAATATCACTCTGTCCATATGTGCCGAAAATTCTTAACAAGAAAACACAATCTGACAAGCCAAGAACGCTTCAAAAACGGTTGCGTTTACATGGGAACGAAAATCGATTGTGGAACTGGAAAACCGCTTTAGAGAAGCGGATTTCCAGAATCGATTTTGGAGTGTTTACATGACCAACCAAAAGCGGAATTGGGAAATCGGTTTACGAAATCCGGTTTTGGGAGCCCATGTAAACGGGGTGTGTGTGGTGTGTCATAGAGTATAAATATCTCTGGAGTGAGCATAGCATTCTGGAATTGTCACGTGACCTGGGGACGACGTTGTTCATTAATTCACACTAAACATCACGTCACGTCACGTCATGTTAGGAATTCTCGGTTTTAAAGTTTTAATAACGTTGTCGTCTGACATCGAAATTTAATTTCTTTTCGTCGGGTTCTGTGCTGTGATTGTAGTTGATTTTGTTCTTTTGTTGTTTCTTAATTTTCGGTTTATGACTGTGATTTGTTTCCGTGGTAATCTGCAAATGTACCATTATGAATTGAATTGGTAAAGGTTTGAAAGGATAAGATGTGAATTCCCACATTTATGTTTTAAATCGTGACAAATCACAACTAAATGTCACAGCTACCGGAAAGTAGCATTCACAGACATCACTGTTCTCGGACAAAGACTGTTTAGATCATCCCCATTACAGACAAACGTACGTCGTCCATAGATCACGTGACCATAATGGCAATAGGCGTTGACAACACAAGATCTGTTCTACGCTTCTGAATGCTCACTCCAGAGATATCTCTACTCTATGTGGTGTGCGCGGGAATTGGCGAAAAATGATCTTTTCATATGGATGGAAGGGTTATCGCAAAACGATAAACTAATCATTGAAGGTTTGTGCTTTCGTCTTCAACTTGCAGATCTGTTATCATTCATTTTTTACTAAAATATGGCAGATCCTAGAGTAAAAGTAATTAAAATCAAGACTGGCGTCGTGAAACGTCTGACGAAAGAAAAGATGGTTTATGAACAGGAAGCGGAGCAGCAAAAAGAGAGAGTGCAGAAACTGAAAGAAGAAGGTAAAAGGTATTTCCAAATGTACAAATCTGCAAATGACCTCGTTTATCACGAATGTCAGCAGAGGTATAGAAAAATTGTTATGATACTGAGTCTCACATGATAAGTTTGGGTGATGTGGAAGTAACGTTGTTCAGATAAGGCAGTAGTTATTTGACTGGATTGAATTTTACTTCCCAGTTCGGCAATCCTGCCAGTAATGTTGGCAACAGATTGTGAATTTTGAGAAGGGTGTAACGTTCACATCAACCAACCACGTGATAGTATGATGTATGCAGTGAGATTCGGTGTATTTTTCCGCGGAATACAGCAAGACATTTCGTTTGTTTGACATTTTACGTTTTTTCACCTTTTTACATACCAATATCTTCATCCCAACGAAAACGTTTTGCCATGAAATCTTCGCTCTATGACGGCAATTCCTTTTATTGAATGGACAAGGGTATATACATGAACCTGTCAACCATAAAACAGGAATAGCAATATCTATTTACATGAAGGTCTACAGGAAACAGGGTTAAATTGTACTACGGTTCCTGCCAGGCTACACTGGTTATGTTGGCACCAATGGTTAATGGCAGCAGCTCACATGACGAATAAATATTTTATCGTGACAACTTCAATTAAAACGAATATTATTTTTTTCTGAAGGGACAAGGGTACATACAAGAACCTGTCAACTATAGAGCAGGTATAGTATTAATTTTGCTGCGAGTGAAACGAGCAGCAATAACACTTAATCTGTAGTTCGTGAAAAATATTAATACACTTCATTGTTCATCTGTTGCCAACATAAGCACTGGAGCCCGGCGAGAAGCGTCGTAAAGTCTTACCGCAAACAGTATTCATGCCATTCTGTGTGGTTCGGTTTCCTAAGAATATTAACAGCTTGCCAAAGTTTCCTAGCATCTTATTGATTATAATGTTGCTTGTTAGTGGCATTTGTGCTTTCTGTGTCATTGTCATTGCAGTTACAAGGAAATAATTATTTCAGTTTCATTATGTAAAAAATACATTTGGCATAGTCTTGTAATTTTGCATGGTTATGGTTGTTGTTATGGTCTTCAGTCCGGAGACTGGTTCAATGCAGCTCTCCACCCTACTCTATCCTGAGCAAGCCTTTTCATCTCCTCATAAGAACGGCAACCCACATCCACTTGAATCTGCTTACTATACGTGTATCTTGGTCTCCCTCTGTGATTTTTACCCCACACACTTCCCTCCAATGCTAAATTTACGATTCCCCGATGTCTAAGAATGTGTCCTACCAAGCGGTCCCTTCTTTTAGCCAGGATATGCCAAAAATTCATTTTCTCACCAATTCTGTTCAGTACTTCTTCATTGGTTATGCGATTACCCACCTAATCTTCAGCATTCTTCTGTAACGGTTAGGATTACTAAAACTTCTCTCTCTCCAACAGTCTCATTGACCTTTGTATTTCAAAAAATATGTATTGTATATAAAATTCCACAGCAAACGAGAGGTAATATGTTAGACACCATAAGTCAGTAGGTGTTTCCTTGTTATAGGCGCGGTGTGACTGAGTGCGATTTGTGGTTTCATTTACGTGACATAACCCAAATTTCAAAAAAAGTGTTTACGAGAAACTTTCCTGTTGGTGTAAAAATTTAAAAACTCTTACTTATTGTGACAAAGGCATATATTATTCAATTGGATAAATCCTAGTGTATGTGACACAAGCATCTCGTTAATGTGCAGACATTGGTAGCAGCATGGTGAATGATGGGAAATGAAGGCAGCCAATCAGAAGTGGAGTTGAGATAGCCAATGGAAACGCATCTTTTAAACAAGGAATGAATACGGTGTGTAATTTAAATGTCATAATGACAGTTATGTGACGCATAGTTTTTTGTTTTTTGTTTTTTTTTTGTTTTTGTTTTTTTTTTTTTTTTTCATTATAAGAAATTCAATAATTCCTATTTCGTGTGCACTGTATGAGATTATGAGTTATAGATATTTATGAGACGATGAATTGGAAAAGTACACCAAAACCTAGTCATTACAGGGTGTGACAGTTTCTTTTCTTAATGGAAATTGAGAGCAATTCATTTGCGTAGAGAGAAGACAACTGCCACTCTAGATGTAGCCTTCTCTAAAATAGGTATGGAAGATCTTTAAAAAAGTATGCCGAGAACCAGTCACTACATGGGCGTCACAGTTATTTTTCCTTTACGTAGCTTTGACGATCAAGTATTTTAAATGTTAAGAAATCTGTATTATTGAAGAATGAATTGCGCTCAATTTCTATTAATTAAAAAAATTGTCACACACATGTAGTGACTGTTTCTAGATGTACTTTCCTGAAGACTTCCTGCAGTGATTGATTATGCAATGAAAGTCGTATCTAGAATTTTTATCTCTTTGTAAAAATAAAACCGCTGGTGATTTCTTGTTGTACTTTCATATATAAATCTGTATGGATACCTGACGGTCATTCCAAATTACACTGCAATGTATAGCATGAGAAACAGCCAGCAATTTCCTACGAAAATCTAACTATTTTCAAATGTTCTGCCACAGCTTCAATTTACGTCAGTGCCAGTTGGCTCAATGACATTTAAACAGAAATTCGTCAAAAAAACATTGAGTTGTTTCATACAAATGTGACACGGTTCTACTATAAAAATATTCATGTAAACACAGATTTACAGTGCCACTCAACAAAAACATTGGCTTATTTCCTATGAGGATGTCACGTATTTCGACAAAACCATTTACACGAACAACAAAGAATTGTTTAGAAATCAAAACTGAAATTCGCATTTTCATTGGCTCTCTCTGCGAGACAGTGGCGGATTTTCACATTTGCCGCCAGTAGGCTATCCAAATTATGCCGCCCCTTTCGACCTCTACAACTCGATACCCTATTTCACAATCATAATAATTATAATTTTTTGTCAATGAAATTGTAACTTTATATTTTGTGCACTACCGTCGTAATTATACCACGTTTTTTCCGTAATTACTATGACTGTAAACTAGAGGATCTAAGTGTCACTTCCTAGAGTATTTTTACAATACAACTATTTGATTAAGATTGAACAAGAAATAGTATTTGTATGTATTTCTGAACTAATGAAAGCACAGTCATAGACTACTAATAAGGTAGGGGTAAGGTATGTCTTAATACTTCTTACACAATAATGTACATCCGGTACACGTAATTAAAATTGTTTTATTACATTTACTTACAGTTTAAAAACTTTGGCCCCAAATTTGCCGCCCCTAAGATCTGCCACCCAAGGCTCCAGCTTCTCAACCTACTGATAAATCCGCCACAGCTGAGAGACTTCTGATAGGTTGCCTTCATTGCCATTATTCACCACGACGCTGCCAACAGCTGAACATCAACGAGAAGCTTGTGTAACCTAATCTAGAATTTAACTCTTCAATTTGTGTCCAAAGCAAGTCATGCATCTTACCAGGAACAAGTTTATCGCCTTGGAACTGAAAAAGTAATCAAAATAGTTGTTTTTTATAATTGTAAAAGGATGGTCCAAAACACTGTAAAGGGTATATTACACGGAGCGAATTTGGTCGCTAGTCGCTGGCGTATTTGGACGCAGCTGCTAAATTCGCTCCGTGTAAACAGGGACAGCGAACAAAGTCGCTGCTCCGAAACGCGAGCGTCTAAAGTTGAAGGGTGAGGTGGGCTACTCTAGACGCTGGTAGCTGGCGTTTTTTGTCGCTGGCGTCTTTGGTCGCCCCGTGTCATATACGGGAGCGTCTAAAGTAGCCACCAGTCCAGTCAAAATTTCGAAGAAAATTGTAAATGCTGGCGTTGTGTCTCTCGCAACAGTCTTAAAAGAACAATTAATCTACCAAAAGCAATACGGAAAAGTAGGAAAAAATGAAAGAAAATGGATAAGAAGGTGGACTGCGAGAAGGGATAAATATGGTGCTTCTACAAATGTTTTGAGAGAATTATCGTGCTAAGATCCTTCTGCCTACAGAAATATAATGAGGATCACATAAGAAAATTTTGATAGATTACTGTAAATGGTAGAGGATAAAATAAGAAAACAGAGTACCATCATGAGGATGGCGATCTTGCAAAGAATAAAATTTAAATAATCGTTATTTTTAATGTCCCATAATATTGGAAAACTTCGATAAATTTTCAGCAATTTCATTAAAATTCCACTTCATATTTTGTTTGGTGGGACACAGAACTTTTAATATCTTTATTTACGTCAATGATCACAAAATTTCTCGTCGTTTTGACGACTAGTTCCGGTCAGGATGACCATTTTCAAGTCCACAGCAAATCAGAAACAGAAGGATACATCTAGTATTAGACTACCTTAGAAAACATAAATAATGCATTAACTTACAGTCATCAATACATGTAATATAGCCATATGGCATCCTTAATGTATCTTCATTAAGGAATGTAACAACAGGTATCATGTATAATATTTTAACACGTTTTTTTTATATTGATGACTGTAATGCCTTATTTATGTTTTATAAGGTACCGTAGTCTATTACTAAATTTGTCCTGTTTCCGATTTCCTGTAGACTTGAAAATGGTCATGTCGCACCTTGGGAAACAGAACTGTTTGGTATCACCTAACCTCCAAAATAATATATCATATGCTACGTCGTGTTTCAATTGTTTTTACGAAGACGCTACAGTCAATCGGGGTAACTTTGTACCACTTTTCTCCATTTTTTGAAAATACAGTACTTAAAATAAATTACACATTACAACAGACATTGTAACATTTTACATCTACAGTTACTGAGTGCTTGGGAAAGTAAAAATGTATACTAATTATGCCCTGTTAGGGTAAAAATTCGATTTTAATACTGGTACAAAGTTACACTGTCATTCAGGGTAACTTTAGACCAGACTTAAAAAAACACAGAATGTTTCCTATATCTGATGCTCTGGGTAACTTTATACCATGCCAGAAGGAAATCAGGTGTTAATATGAAGTAAAAACAGTGTTAATTCAGTATTGACGTTTTACTCTGAAATATCAAGATATATGTGTCGAGCTGGCACCCACAGCTCTCATATTAAGTAAACACAAATAGAGAAAAAAACCATTCATTGCAATCAATTGTTTTAATACACATTACAAATAATAGTACACACATTTTCTTCATAACACTTAATAGGAAATAGCCTTCTTCAAATATCTTCATCTGATGAACACAGGAACTCATCTCTGATATGAACATTGCCCCTTTTATTAACAGGCTTCATGCAGGATTCATCAATTATTTTTAATATACTGTCCTTTTTGTACAAAGTTAAATCCTCTCTCTCAGGACACATGTATTTTTTACCTTCTGAACCATGCAACTTATTCTGAAAGTCATACGATTGCCTCGCTCCTCTACTGCAGTGATTTTTCCAGGATAACATTTACCCTCATACACTGCGATGACACAATCATTTACATTCACATGTAGGTAATTTGCTGAATATATCAGTTATCATTCCTTCTTCTACAACAATGTTCCCCTCAGATATTACAATAGGGCCGTTTACAAGTTCCATTTCATCGGTTATACTAAGTTCACATCTAATTCAACAAGGATACTACAGCTGTCAGGAACATCTGCTGACATATTCATTTTATTCAAAGTTCTGAGTGTTCTAGCATGGGTCCTTACTCCACCTCTTGTCTTCGGTCCTGATTTTGGTCATGATGTACCAGGTTGCACAAATTCTAGCACATCCCTCGGTTGATTTTCTTCTTCTGCCTCCATTCGGGTTCGTCTCTTCTTTCCGTTGTTACCACTTACTTCTTTATTCTCATAAAATGCCCTAACATCTTCTGCAGACAAACTCTTCCCAGGTTCTATGGGCTACTTATACTTTTTGACAGTCTTCACTTTGAGATCTGACTGTCTTACTGTCTCCAAATAGTTCTTGAATAATTCAGTTCCCACACTGATGACCATTGCTTATTATTGAACCTCTATTGTAATTTTTGAATAATTTAGAAATGAGTGACAGCAGTTCTACAATAATCTGACAAATGTTTATATATTTATTGGGATGTGAATTTCCAAATTTGTACTTTCAAATACGCTACTATTGGTAGGCCCAACCATCAAAATCACGTAATTCATGCCATACCAAGTAATTTTAGAAATTTTAATGCTACATGACGTTAATTTATTATTCCAATTTCAATTTGGTAAACATTGTACCATGGTCCTGTCAATTTTGTACTGGTACAATGTTACCCTGAAATGAGCATGAATCTACCACTAGCTGTAAAACAGTGGTTATGTCGATATAGTAAATCAGAATTTCAAATCAAGTTATATAACTGCAAACTCAAAGCATTATTTAATTGCTTAAAAATGAAATATTATCAAGGAGGTCATTACTTGTTCTTACAATCACAAATTGAAATCACTAACGTCAGATGCTCTCTTCACAGTCAACACAATAAAAGACTAAGCACAACCAAAAGAGCTTGTAGGAATGTGGCAAGGCAGTTGAAATACGAAATATAAATAACAGAGATAATAAAACTTTTACTTTTAGTACAAAATAATATCACTAGACAGAACACCAGGCAACTGAAACAAAAATAGCGAATGGTACAAAGTTATCCTAACTGCTACAAAGTTACCCCGATTGACTGTAGCGTCTGAAGTGGCTGCGTGTCATTGCGTCAGCGTATTCGTTCGCTATTCGCCCATACGCCGAGCGACAACAGACGCCAGCGACTAGCGACCAAATACGCTCCGTGGAATATACGCTTAATATATTATTTTATTTATTTATCACTAGATATCTTTCCGCGTATTGCCGTCATCAGGTGTCTTTGGTATTTGGAGGCCTTAATTGTTTCAACTGACTATTTATGAGGTGGTTTATATTTCTTCACGAATTTAGTCAGTTATCGTATTTGTCAATGCCTCAGGCCTCAGTATTATTGACGAATGAATTGAGCTCCAAATACCAAAGACAACTGACGACGGCAATATGCTGAAAGATATATCGTAATAAATAAATAAAGCAATATATTACAGTGTTTTGGACCATAATTTTACAATTATGTCAATAAACGACATTTATAACACTGTGGGTCCAAGATATAATAAGTTGTTTTTATTTTGATGTAAAAAATATGTATGAACCGATAGCATCTGATTGCCTGCCAGCACTTGCCTCACAATTGGTCATCTGTTTGTGTCATTCAGGATCCGTTGCCAACATTATTTCCCGAGACTGCCGAGTCAGTAAGTAAAATTTTACACTTGACTGTACTGGTCCTACGTCGTAGAATCTCTAATGTTTTATATACTCACACAGTATTTGATTCAATTTGTAATAGTTTTAAGTTAAATGAGATTATAATAGTGAGAATGTTGTGTGAAAATAATGTCTTGATTATAAAGGTTCTTAACAAGAACAAGTCTTCTGGTCCGAATTGTATACCCATTAGATCTCTATCTGATTATGCTGAAGCGATAGCTCCTTACTTAACACCCATATACAACCGCTCTCTCAAAGAAGGATCTGTACCAAAAGATTTGAAAGTTGCACAGGTCACACCTATATTCAAGAAAGGCAGTAGGAGTAACCCATTAAACTACACGCATATTTCATTGACTTCAATTTGCAGCAGGGTTTTGGAACATATCCTGTATTCAAATATTATGAATTATCTCGAACAGAATGATCTATTGGCCCAAGGCCAACGCGGATTTAGAAAATATCGTTCATGCGAAACACAACTAGCTCTTTATTCACACGAAGTGATGTGTGCTATCGACAAAGGTTCGCAAATTGATTCTGTATTCCTTGATTTTCAGAAGACTTTTGACACCGTACCTCACAAACGGCTTTTAATCAAATTGCTTAGTTACGGTATATCGCCCCAAGTTTGCGACTGGATAGGGGATTTCCTCTCAGAGAGGACACAGTTCTTAGTAATCGATGGTAAGGCATCGACTAAAACAGAGGTGATATCGGGCGTTCCACAGGGTAGTGTTATTGGTCCTCTGCTGTTCCTTATTTACATAAACGATTTAGGGGAAAATCTAAGTAGCTCTCTTGGGTTGTTTGCAGATGACGCCGTCATTTACCGTCTAGTAAAATCATCTGAAGATCAAACCCAACTGCAGAACGATTTGAATATGATATCTCTATGGTGTAAGAATTGGCAATTGACTCTAAATAATGAGAAGTGTGAAGTCGTTCACATGAGTACGAAAAGAAATCCGTTAAACTTTCTTTACATGATAAATCAATCAAATGTAAAGGCCGTAAACTCCACAAAATACCTAGGAATTACAATTACTTCTGACTTAAATTGCAAAGAACACGTAGATCGTGTCGTGGGAAAGGCAAACCAGAGACTGCGTTTTATTGGCAGAACCCTTAAAAGATGCAACAGAACCACTAAAGAAACTGCGTACACTATGCTTGTCCGTCCTTTTAGGGAATATTTCTGCCCAGTGTGGGATCCTTATCAGGTGGGTTTGACAGAGGACATCGAAAGAGTCCAAAGAAGGGCAGCTTGTTTCATACTGTCGCGATACACGGGAGACAGCGTTAGGGAAATGATACAGGATCTGGGATGGGAATCATTACAACAACGACGCTTATCGCTGCGGCGTGGGCTGCTTACGAAACTACAATCGCCAACATTCTCCTCCGAATGCGAAAATATATTGTTGACTCCCACTTACATGGGTAGAAATGATCATCAGAATAAAATACGAGAAATCAGAGCCCGAACGGAGAGATTCAGGTGTTCATTCTTCCCGCGCGCTATTCGAGAATGGAATGGGAGATAAAATAGTATAGCGGTGGTTCGATGAACCCTCTGCCAGGCACTTAAATGTGATTTGCAGAGTATCCCATGCAGATGTAAACGTAGATTACTATAAGAAAATGTTGTACAACACACTTGAGGTGTAGTCAGGAGTGGAAACCGGTATGGGCTTGAAATTAAAAGCTAGCGTTCAGATTTTGAACAAGAAGCCAAGTAGGCCTAAGTTTATATCTTGAACAGGGGGGGGGGCATAGAAGGTTGCTCAAGTGACCCCAGACCCATCTCTAAAGAGAAGAGAAAATGGACAAATAACAGAACTAAGACTTGAAAGCATGTGTTATGGTTGGCGGCTCAAAAGAGTGTGATGCAATTCAGCTGTGGCTGCAACAGCCTGAATTCGCGCCACGTCAGGTACTGCAGCTGCGTGATTTGATTGGCAGGTCGGCTTTTCTGATGACGAGTCGGCCTATACTACAGCTCCTAAATACCCAAGCTGAATGGTCCGCCATGTTTTCCCCAACATGGTTGGACTCGCGCTGCACTAACAGCGTAGAGGCGCATGTCCTGCCATCTTTCACAAACGATTTCGCAAAAACTAATTGGTAGAAATATTTAATTTTTCCGCTACTTAAATAATTATATGTCAGCATTATGACGAAATGCTCGTTATTTCGTCAATAGTCATAGCTGATAAGATATTGGCTTAGAAATACGAGACTGCGCTACATTAGGAAAAGTTTGCAGTAAAAAATAGAGGCTGCTGTGATATTCCGTTTGGTTCATGTTGCACCATATGTTTCTGCAGATGAATCTTTCCTAATGAACTGAATTTTATTTTCGACTTACGAGGAGATCTGTACCTTTAACTCATACTGCAAAACTTTATTTTATTTAGCGCACTCATTTCCGATGGCGATAAGGCCAGAATGAATCATTGCGTATCTCATACACGGTAAGAGGTATCAAAATGATATTTTGACAAATGATAACATGCAAAGAGGGGAGTATTTTGCCACGCGGTTACTACGCAAAACTTCATTCATTGTCGCGTTATTCAAGGAAATAAATAGTTGTAGAATGAAAAAGAGTAAACTTAGTGATTTATTATTCGATTTGCAGACATTCCTTCCTCACTAACAAATTTTTATTTCTTTGCTTCTTGTCCAATGTGTTTCAGAGCTACTACTCAGTTTCCAAAACCTAATAGGAGTTACATTTCCTTCAGTATAACGTCTAGCAGTAACAGAACGGAAGTTACTAGATATAATGAGGATTTTATGTGAGAATACTTAAAAATGACAGATAGCAAGGATCTCTTCACTAGCTAACGAACTGACTTTTTCTCATTTCCTCACATAATAAAGCACTCTGTATTGGGATATTTAGAATATCCTTTTCATATAACTAAGAAATTGAAATTGAATATTACGTAGAGACACCGCACTTTTGAAGTTTGCAACTATTAAATTTAATGGGTTAAAAGAAGTCGGTACCAGTATGCAGTAACAACAATTATTAGGAGCTCTAATATGGAAGACGTGTCACTACTAGACGGGCGGGCGGATCCCAGTGCGTCATATTTAACTGACAGTATCTCAAGTTATACATTTCTCACAGAGTTGCTGTTTGGAGAGGATGAAATTTGATGTATTTTGAACATTTCATTCGCTTAATGTGTTCACCTAACCAGAAAAAAAGTTTCTCGCATGTCGAAAATTCCGTAAGTCGTCAGAAAGTGCATGTTCGTAAACTATGAGTATGTGCTGTTTATTAATTATTGCCATAAATAAGACTAAAATGAAAATGTAGTGTACTTCTTAACGAAGACATTGATGAAAATTCCACGTCGATACAGTGAGTAGTTTGCGAGTGTGAGCGAGTTGAATGAAACGCGAGGTAACGCGTGAGCTCATCCGGAACGTGGCGACTGCTACAGCTTGGGGAAAAATGGCGGACAGTTCAGCTCGGCATTATAGGAATCTTGGCCCATTCTGGTGAGAACTGGTAGAATTCTAGTGTTCGCGCATCAGCGGAACGGTGACGGACAAAACGTTTAATTACATTTAAAATAACAAAATTATTCGTGCTCGGGTCTGGGACGCCTTCTACAATGTATTAAGAAGTACATTGTCAAAAATGTTCAAATGTTTGTACAGTCTATGGGACTTAACTACGGGGTCATCAGTCCCTAAACTTACAAACTACTTATGAACTACTTACAACTAAGGACGGCACAAATATCCATGCCCGAGGGGGGATTCGAACCCCCGACCGTAGTGGCCGTGCGGACCGTGACTGGAGCGCATCAATCTCCCCCCCCCCCACCCTTTTTTTTTTTTTTTTTTTTTTTGTTCTATGGGTAGTTCTTTCCGTTGCAGACGCTGATCGTTTTTGTTCGTAGTTGTTCGTTGAATGGTTGGCTCAGCTTTTTTTATTACAGAGGGCGTGGAGCTCTGACCGGGCGCGCTGAGCCACGGCGCCCGGCATCCCCTCGGCCACCGCGGCCGGCAGTACATTGTCATATTGTACAAAAAAATCTTCATTGCGTATTGATATTTATGACGTCATAAAATCTGATGTAGTCATTAGGAATCTGTGGCAAAATAATTCATCAGAACAGAGCTCAATATAAAATGCAGAAATTGTACAGCTACACAACTCTGAAAAACACACGTAACAGCCTGCAAGAGGACTTGTGAAAATTCAAAAAGAGAAAAATCTAGTGAGAAAACAGGGCTATGGGTTCAGAATCTATTGCTTTGAAAATTTAGCCTCGTGGAAATATGTAACATCAGCCATTAATTCATCAGTAAACAACAGTAACATGCACAGGAGTCTTTCTTCCATTGAAAGACAGTGGAACTTTTGGCTAATGCACGTGCACTCGAAAAATTAAAATATTCCATCATATTGTTATTGAGTGCATATCATATTTTGTTTCACTTCATAATCTCTCCTCGAAACCGGGGCAATTCACAAATTGCAACAAGACAATGATCTATGATCTCAAAACCATTAAAGTAAAGGTTGGTTAAAATACATTATGTTTTCTCAAACTCACCACAAAGACGTGGCGACGAGCTGTGACATGCACATACAAAAGACACACACATACAACACTTTCAGCTATCAGCCATGGCCTTCTTCAGAAAATAGAACACTCACGCAATCTCACAGGCACACAACACAGTCATACAACCATCACCCCCGCTTCTGCACTTTGAATCATGCACTGCCGCGTTTAAATCGGGGAGGGGAGAAGGGATAGGAATAACCACTAGATATACCGAGCTGAACAATCCGCCATTTTGAATCCCAATGCGACGACAGTTTTGTATGCTTTGTATAGTGCAACGAAGTGAAACAGCGAATATTTTCTTATTTTATTGTTACACACTGTGAAATCGTTGGTTGTGCAGCTGCAAAAAATAGCTGAGATGGTCGGTATAAGTTTTATCGGTTTCCTTCAAACATAGATCGGCGTAAAAGGAGGCTTGTAAATTTCAGACGCCAAGCATGAACGCTAAAATCAAGAAACTAACTGTGTGACGTTAAGAACCTTTTTTTTATTATTTGTATTCGAAATAGTTAAGCTCACGCAGATTTAGCAATAAAAATATAGGGCTAAACATGTAAGGAATACAGGAAGGCAAAGGCAAAGGTTCCAGGTTCGCGTCCAGGTTCCGGCACACACTTTTAATCTGCCTGGAAGTTTCATGTAAGGAATAGTTTATTTAAAAAAATTTCAAATATGTGTAAATCTATGGAACTTAACTACTATGGTTATCAGTCTCTAGGCTTAAAACTATTTAAACTAACTTAAATTAACTTACACTAAGGACGACACACACACACACACACACACACACACACACACACACACACACAGCCAAGCTGTGAACAAGATGGCTAAAAACACTGAACTTCGCAAAGAACGGGAACAGGAAAGAAGTCGTACATGAAAGGCATTAAATTCATAACTTAGCATGCAACATTTACTTTATTTCACAGTGCATGCTACCAGAGAGACTTTATTTAGTCGTTATCTAACGAAACCAGGCGTTCAAAGTTATTAAACACATTTTTGACGTAAAATCTTCTCTCAAATATGTTGTGTGTAAAATATGGGAGACATTAGAGGGGGGAATACGGAAAGTATAGTATCGCAATGCATTATTCCGTTATTTTTTCGAATACAACACTTACTTACCCTAAACGTGTGTGGACGCACCATTTATAAACCAGAAGATACTATAATATTGTAACATATTTTAACTGTATGTGGTAAATATTTAGAAGAGCAACATATTTCTTAATATGGACTTTGAGTGACTGTATCATATCTGTAAATATTCCTGTAATCACTAACTTCAAGTTCATTGCCTCTTACAGTCAAATGAATAAATTTACTAGGCCCTATGCTGTAACATTTTCTGCGTTAGGAAAGTATTTGACGGCCTAAGAGCACATTAAAAAGCATAATGGTTCCATAGTTTTTAAATGCGGGCCTTCAACATGGGAATCAAAATGGGGGATTGTTCTGCTTGTACTGTACAGTGCTCTAGATAGGAAAGTTACGTCACGGTGGTGGGGATGGGTACAGCACGGCCTAGATGGGTGTAACGAGATGCAGAGTGGGGAGGTAGGTGAGGGGAGGAATATAAAATGAAACAAAAATAATAAAATAAACAAAATAAATATAGATATAAATAAAAAAACGCGCACACGGCACACGTACACACACACACACACACACACACACACACACACACACACACACACACTCAAAATAGGAGAGGTTTAGGATAGAGGTAGGAACTGTAAGGTATGGAAAACAGGGAAGTTATCGTAGGTTGAGGCCTGGATGATTTAAGGATTGGAGAATGTACTGTAGGGATAACTCCCATGGTGCAGTTCAGTAAAGCTGGTGGTGGATGGGAGGATCCAGATGGCCCGGGTTGTGAAGCAGCCATTGCAATCGAGCATGTGCTCCGCTGCATGCTGTGCCGCAGGGTGGTCCACCTTGTTTTTGGCCACAGTTTGGCGGTGGCCATTCATCCTAATGGATAGCTGGTTGGTGGTCATGCCAATATAGAAAGCTGCACAGTGATTGCAGCACAGCTGGTAAATTACGTGGCTGCTTTCACAAGTGGCCCGGCCTCTGATAAGGTAGGATAAGCCTTTGACAGGGCTGGAGTAGGAAGTGCTGGGTGGGTGGTTTGGACAGGTCTTGCAGCGGGGTCTTCCACAAGATATGATCCCTGTGGCAGTGAGCTGGGTTTCAGGGTGGCATAAGGATGAACTAGGATGTTGTGGAGGTTGCGAGGGCGACGGAACACCACTTTAGGAGGGGTGGGAAGGATCTTGGGCAGGATGTTTCTCATTTCTGGGCACGACGATAGAAAGTAAAAACATTGACAAAGGATGCAATTTAGTTGTTAGTACTGGGTGCCAAGGGGAGCGCTCTTTTGTGGATGGTTACTGACGTTAGAGGGAGGATTTGGGATTTATGAGGATATGACATGGGAAATTTGTTTGCGGACTAGGTCTGTGTGGTAGTTTCTCTCTGTGAAGGCTACTGTCCACAACAACTACAACAGTTTACAACTGTTGGGCCAATGATTCTAAGATCTGTGTTCGTCTGTCTGTGACCTGCACCTTTTGAGACAAACTCCTTTTGTGTATTACTTAGGGCCTCTTTCATAATTTACTTACTCCATGGCTGTAAAACAAAAACAAATTTATGGGAATGAAAATAGAATTTGAAGCTTTTGTAACCACAGTCGCATTCTGTATAGGCCTACATATATGATAATGTATTTTAATTTTATTTGACGATTAAATAAATATAATGTATAAACTTATATTCAAGTTTAATAAGATCTGTGCTTGCTTTGCTTTTTAAAGTGTAATATTAACTACTATTTGAAAACATTGGTTGCAGATTTCTTAAAGTTTTCAGAAACGGTTAGTTATACTCATTAAAGGCCATAATGAGAATGAAGATAATGATAATGAATGGTAATTGTAAAATGTAAACTTTCATGGCTGGAAATGTCAATACTGCTAAAATGTTCTGGGCTTTTGCTCCTAGCCTTGTGGATTTGTTATTAAAATTGTTATTTTAATAACAAATCCACAAGTCCAAGGCATAGTAGCCCAGAAAATTTTAGCAATACTGAATGGTAAGTAATGTGATGGAATTCAGAAGAAAACATCACAATAAGACAGTTACTTATCATTAGAGATTTTCTTGTACAAATACAGGGTGATTATAATTAAAGTTAAACTTTGAAAACGCTGTAAAAATAACACCACTGGTCAAAAGGACATCAAACTCCAACAGAATGTTATTGGAGAAGGGGGGAACGTATACTACAAGAAAAATAAATAATGTGAAAATTGTCCACTAGATGGCACTGTATGTGCCAGAATATATACATGAAAACACCTGTCGTATTATGGTTATTACAAGCATTTTTGTTATTCATTATGCCATGTCGGATGAATGGATAAAGTGACTGCCTGTAAGAAGGAGCCCTGGGTTTGCATCCTGGTCATGGCAAAAATTTAATTCAATGCCTCCTTTTATAGTAAAGATCTCTGATATTTGGAGACTAAAACTGTCTTTGGAAATGAAATAATCGAAATTCCTTTCACAATATTCAGTTCAATTATATCTTGCCTGTGTTTGTCAATTCAAAATGAAGCTATCATCTATTGTTCCCATCTCATTCTGAAATTTCCTTTGAATGTGTATCAAAATATAGTTTATTTAATGTAGCCTTGTTCTTTACAGAACAAGATGAATACACTATACGAAAACAAGAAGAAGTGTTGGAAGAGTCTGTTATGATGGTGCCTAACTGCCAGCAACGATTGTGGAAAGCCCATGAGGAGCTCAAGGGAATAATTGACACTGAGTCAGACTTAGCTGAAAATGATGATTACATAGCAGCCGTGAAGGCTTTGGAAGATGCAAAACCTCAGCTGCCAAGGATGAAGTGTAAATGTCACAAAATCTTATAAAAATAGTTTTATTGTAAAACATAATTGCAAGAACTGTTTGATATTACAGGTGATACTATTAATAATAACAATATGCATTTAATGTAACTTTAATATTTGTTATAATTAAATGACTCAAAGGAGAAGGTAAAAAGGTAAAGCAGTCTACAATCCGAAGATTGCTTTGAACAGCACAGTGCTTTACTAGGCATGGTCCTGTTCAGAGGTGGTATGCCGTTGCCTTCCTCCGACCTTCGAACTGACTTACCCAGCCAGTTATAGGGGGACCTACAGTTTAACGTGGGTTCCGAACCACGGTGCTACTCGGTATTTTTCACATGAGCAATACTGCCAGAGGTGAAAGAAGTGAAAGTGACAGATAAAAATCCCAGGACCTGGTGGGGATCGAACCCGCGACCTTTGGATTTGTAGTCTGGCATTCTAACACTGTGCAACCGGAGTGCACAAAAGGAGAAGATAGTAGTGTAAAAACTGATAGTGTAAAGTAGTAGAAAGCAACCTATCATCTCAGTTACATTGTTTACAGATAGCAATAAATTTGCATTATGGCATCTGTCATTCTCCTAACCCCCCACAAGTGGGAGAGCAGCCATAAAGGCTTTGGAAGATGCAAAACCTCACCTGCTGAGGATGAAGTATAAATGTCACAAAACCTTATAAAAATAATTTTATTCTAAAACATAATTTTAGGAATTGTTTGATAATGCAGGTGATCATTATATAAATACGCTAACACGAAAATTGGGATACAGATTACTAATTTATTGGTACAAGAAGGCCAATGAAAGTTACATAATTCTAAAGATTGTTTGTCATATATTTCACGAATATAAATATTATGTGTGTATTTACCAACTAAAAGTGGTAAAAGGAAGTAGAAATTTTCCTATCTACAGCTTGGATCTCCAACAATCAGCTCAATGATTGGCTATTCGCCTCGAGCAAATAGGCTGTAATGCAGCGTATCTGCAGTATTAAAATAAGTGAATATCGAAACATGGAGTGCTCCCAACTCACTTTCATGTGCCGTTCAAATGATTTATTTTCGCAGTGATTGAGAGTGGTTGGATGTTTTCATATGAATGCCGATATAAAGGATGATGCGCCGGGAGAGGCATCTAGCGGTGCTCGGGTGGAACTACGAAATCGAGAATGGCGATATAAATGATGATGCGCTGGGAGAGGCATGTAGCGGTGCACGGGTGGAACTACGAAGTCGACATGTTGTCAGCTCTGGAATTCTGAATATTGCAGTATCGAAATAACATTATTTCTTGGCGTTGTATAAATGTACAGACACCGAAATTGTAGTTCCATTTCAAATATTAGGCTAATGAAAGTTATATAATTCGAAAATGGCATGAGAAGTATATACTTCTTGTTGTTATTGTGTCAGGCATTTTCCTTAACACGTAAAAGATACCGTTTCATACCTCCCAGTGCCGGTCAAATTTTACCAAATATTCCAGCGGCCTCCTAAGATAATGTTGGCAACAGATGCTAAATACTGAGAATCCTGTGAGTCTTCATTTTAGCCAATCGCTTGACAGCGCTGATGTTTTCTCACAGAATCTTCGCTTTACAAGGGCAATTATTTTTACTGAGCGGACTACGGTACATGCAAGAACCTGTCAACCATGAAGCAGGAACAGCATTATTTGTTTACTTCATGGTCTGTACGATACACTAATCGAGTTATTCTATGTGGTTCGAACAAATGGGCAAAGATTTTCTATCGTGTTGTTGATGTTGCCAACATAATCACGCGAGGCCGCCGACATTATACGTAAAATTTCCTCTCCCAGTGACTATTGTAAACTCAATTGGTCGATTTTCGACCACAAGCAACACTAGTAGTATTAATAACATTATGTGTTTTATGTAACTTTAATATTTGGGTATAATGTAAAGGGCTGAGAGGAGAAGATAGTAGTGTAAAACTGATACTGTAAAGTCACAGTGTGCTACAGATGTCAATAAATTTGCATTATGACATCTATCATTCCCCTATCCCTGCACAAGTGGGGGTAGCATCCCCTCATGCCTCAGGACCATTTTGCTTTAATGTGCCACATACCCCATTTCACAGCTTCTAGTAAGTATCCATATACAAAACACCACCACCACCTCTTCCTCTTTTTCTTCCGCGTAATAGATGATCTGGGCCTATTCGTAACAGGCGTCTAGGAAATTCCCTGCCAGAGCAGCAAATCATACATCGAGGAAACAGTCCACACGATAGGGGAGAGGTGCCGTGCATACAAGCGTCACACTCAACTGCTCCAGACCACTAAATCTGCTGAGGCCCATCACTGTACGAGCTGCATTCAAGTTCTAAGGCCTCCGATATTTTTTCTAATTAACTACTCCCGAAAATCGACGAAACTGGCGTTACTTCTCGACGTAATCGCCCTGCACACGTACACATTTTTGACAACGCTGACGCCATGATTCCATGGCAGCGGCGAAGGCTTCTTTAGGAGTCTGTTTTGACCACTGGAAAATCGCTGAGGCAATAGCAGCACGGCTGGCGAATGTGCGGCCACGGAGAGTGTCTTTCATTGAATGAAAAAGCCAAAAGTCACTAGGAGCCAGGTCAGGTGAGTAGGGAGCATGAGGAATCATGAAGAAACTGTTGCGTAACGTTAGCTCGATGTGCGGGTGCGTTGTCTCGGTGAAACAGCACACGCGCAGCCCTTCCCGGACGTCTTAGTTGCAGTGCAGGAAGGAATTTGTTCTTCAAAACATTTTCGTAGGATGCACCTGTTACCGTAGTGCCCTTTGGAACGCAATGGGTAAGGATTACGCCCTCGCTGTCCCAGAACATGGACACCATATTTTTTCAGCACTGGGGGTTGCCCGCAATTGTTTTGGTGGCGGTGAATCTCTGTGCTTCCATTGAGCTGACTGGCGCTTTGTTTCTGGATTGAAAAATGGCATCCACGTCTCATCCATAGTCACAACCTACGAAAAGAAAATCCCGTTCATGCTGTCGTTGCGCGTCAACATTGCTCGGCAACATGCCACGCGGGCAGCCTTGTGGTCGTCCGTCAGCATTCGTGGCACCCACCTGGATGACACTTTTCGTATTTTCAGGTCGTCGTTCAGGACTGTGTGCACAGAACCCACAGAAATGCCAACTCTAGAAGCGATCTGTTCAACAGTCATTCGGCGATCCCCCAAAACAATTCTCTCCACTTTCTCGATCGTGTCGTCAGACTGGCTTGTGCGAGCCGGATGTTGTTTCGGTTTGTTGTTCTGCCTTCATTAAACTGTCGCACCCACGAACGCACTATCGACACATCCATAACGCCATCACCACATGTCTCCTTCAACTGTCGATGAATTTCAGTAGGTGGCACACCACGCAAATTCAGAAAACGAATGATTGTACGCTGTTCAAGAAAGGAAAACGTCGCCATTTTAAGTATCTAAAACAGTTCTCATTCTCGCCACTGGCGGTAAAATTCCATCTGTCGTACAGTGCTGCCATCTCTGGGACGTATTGACAATGAACGTGGCCTCATATTAAAACAATGCGCATGTTTCTATCTCTTTCCAGTCCGAAGAAAAAAAATCGGAGGCCTTCGAACTTGAATGCACCTCGTATAAAGACTGGCCACACCATGGAGTACGATAAGACAAAATTACTCAAGCAGTCTTCCTCATTGTGGGATTGCATTATGAAAGGGGCCATCGAAAGCAGATTGAAGGACGTCTTGCTGTATAAAGATTGTGACCGCCAACTCAGGCTTGGAAGCCTGCACTGTTCAAGGAGAGGAAGACTCGCCTCTGGAGATCAAGGTCTGCACCTGACAACAGCAGCGCCGAGCAGTGTTGCCAACTCATGGTAAATTTATCCATCAGACCAACACCCAAAAATCCGTCAGAATTAGATATCTTTGTATTTTTCTTGCAAAATAAAGGAAACATAAAATTAATTGTAAAGCATCGAGTCCGTTACTTTGTTTATGCGTCGGAAAAAATATTTAGAAACCCATGAAAATTGGACATTCCAAATTTTCATACAGAAATAAAGATCAAATTAAAATCTAAGTACAAACAATGTAAGAGCAGCAACAGCAGCTGTGCATTCATACGTCTGTTTGATAGACTGGGAATGCAATGTTGACTGCCGTGAAGATGAAAAGGGTTTGGCTGCTTTGAAATGTTACTTACTTCTCCATGAACAAGTAAATCTCACGTGCACCATTTCAGGTTGCGTTGGCAATATTTGCTCCGTGCACTACTAGGCACCACTAACAACCAGTCCTTTATTATTATTGTTGGTCATTTAACTACGTCGTACATAACACTTTACAATCTTTCCTGGCATGTTCAGTAAGTCGTTTAAACAGAGAAGCGTGGTATAACGAACCACAATACTTAAAACACCACACCAATGTACTAAGCTCACTACCTAGAATTCCCAAAACTTTCTCGTAAGGCACATCATTGTTAGCGTGCTACTGAGGCACGTACCGTACCGCTGTATCCAGAGAAATTAAAGCCATATGGCACCCTAATGTTTATTTTACTTACTTTTAGAGTCATCTGAGATGTTTGTTACTGGGTTTAAAGCAAGAATTCGTTAATATACTATGCTATTGTCGTGTATTCACAAAGATTTGTATCCGTAATACATTTTTTAAAGAAAATGTTATATTTTCTCCCAAGATTGTATTAAACAAGCAATATCCATCAAAAAAAATGTAAGTTTCTAATAATATCCGTCAAAAAATCCGCCAACCGTCAAAGCTGAATTTTATCCGTCATACAGCCTGAAATTCCGTCAAATTTGACGTGAAAACCGACAAGTTGGCAACGCTGGCGCGGAGACTGCAGGCCAGAGATAGAAGCCAGGCACTTCCCCCACCACTACCAGCAGCAGGGAGGGGGGTAGCGGCAAATAGACACAAAGAAAGAAAATATGTTATGTGGACACGTGTCCGGAAACGCTTAATATCCATGTTAGAGCTCATTTTATTACTTCTCTTCAAATTACATTAATCATGGAATGGAAACACACAGCAACAGAACGTACGAATGTGACTTTAGACAGTTTGTTACAGGAAATGTTCAAAATGTCCTCCGTTAGCGAGGATACATGCATCCAACCTCCGTCGCACGGAATCCCTGATGCGCTGATGCAGCCCTGGAGAATGGCGTATTGTATCACAGCCGTCCACAATACGAGCACGAAGAGTCTCTACATTTGGTACCGGGGTTGCGTAGACAAAAGCTTTTAAATGCCTCCATAAATGAAAGTCAAGAGGGTTGAGGTCAGGAGAGCATGGAGGCCACGGAATTGGTCCGCCTCTACCAATCCATCGGTCACCGAATCTGTTGTGCGAAGCGTACGAACACGTCGACTGAAACGTGCAGGAGCTCCATCGTGCATGAACCACATGTTGTGTCGTACTTGTAAAGGCACATGTTCTAGCAGCACACTAACCAATTGATGCTGCGTACTGATGTGCTTGATGCTAGTACTGTAGAGCAATGGCCGGCCGCGGTGGCCGAGGGGACTGAAGCGCTCCAGTCACGGTCTGCACGGCCACTACGGTCGGGGGTTCGAATCCCCCCTCGGGCATGGATATTTGTGCCGTCCTTAGTCTTAGCTAGTTTATAACTAGTTTGTAAGCTTAGGGACTGATGACCCCATAGTTAAGTCCCATAAGTTCTACAAACAAAACAAAATGTAGAGCAATGAGTCGGATGTCAACACAAGCACGGAAGTCAACATTACCTTCCTTCAATTGGGCCAACTGGCGGTGAATCGAGGATGTACAGTACATACTAACTAAATTGGGTATTTTGACAATTGTCTGCAAGAATTATTTCAATTTACATTTAAAGAGAAATAATAAAATGAGCCCTAAGATGGAAATTAAGCGTTTCCGGACACATGTCCACGTAACATATTTTCTTTCTTTGTGTGTGACGAATGTTTCCTGAAAGTTTGGCCGTACCTTTTTGTAACACCCTGTATATAGGGTGCCGAGAGAAGCAGCACAGCATTCATCAGGAACCACCTGAAGTTGGCAGCGTATACGATTGCCAAAATATCGTGCAGGAATTACGGTGCAACCCGACTGGATACACAAGAATTTTTCAACATTGAAATACGCCATAAAAACTTCAGATTACTGTCCATTTTCACACAGCTCAAAATGCACGGAAGTTCTTGTTTCCAGGCTTCATGTGTCATCGCTTCTTGATATTATTTATGCGATCAGTTTGATGATCAAACTCTAGATGAGAAGGGGTTACTGATTTTCCTGGTGAACTCAAATGTTCAAATGTTTGTATAGTCTATGGGACGTAACTACGGGGTCATCAGTCCCTAAACTTACAAACTACTTATCAAGTACTTACGAACTAGGACGGCACAAATAACCATGCCCGAGGGGGGATTCGAATCCCCGATCGTAGTGGCCGTGCAGACCGGGACTGGAGCGCCTCAGTCCCCTCGGCCACCGTGGCCGGCCTGGTGAATTAATATAAGGATTACATGTGTAAGGATAGACCAATGTGGAATTAGGAAGGTTCAGGTTGGGTTGCTTACATTCAGTATTTGAAGCACGCAATGTTTATTAAAAGCAAATTGGAAACACAAATGACAATATAAACACTAGCTTGCCCAAAAACAATGTTTAAACCATTTAAAGATAGGTCGATCATTAAACTTCCTGGCAGTTTAAACTGTGTGCCGGAACCGGTACTCGAACCTGGGACCTTTGGATTTCTCGGGCAAGCGCTCTACCGACTGAGCTATCCCGACACGACTCACGATGCCGCCTCACAACTTTACTTCTGCCAGTACCTCGCCTCCTACTTTCCAAACTTCACAGAATATCTCCTGCGAAACTTGCAAGACTACCACTCCTGGAAGAAAGGGTATGGTGGAGACATGGCTTAGCCACAGCCTAAGGGATGTTTTAAGAATGAAACTTTCACTCTGCAGCGGAGTGTGCGCTGATATGAAACTTCCTGGGAGATTAAAATTGTGTGCCGGAAAGCTTGGAAAGTAGGAGGCGAGGTACTGGCGGAAGTAAAGTTGTGAGGCGGTATCGTGAGTCGTGTCGGGATAGCTCAGTTGGTAGAGCGTTTGCCCGCGAAAGGCAAAGGTCCCAGGTTCGAGTGCCGGTTCCGGCACACAATTTTAATCTGCCAGGAAGTTTTCATATCAACGCACACTCCGCTGCAGAGTGAAAAGTTTCATTTAGGACTATTGTTCTGTCGGTTTGCCTGGGCAAAATAACTGTATAGTCGATGCAAGCAACAGTAAACGAACGTAATGTAACAGTAGCGAGCGTCCAATCCTGAGATTCAAACATTATAGGCATGTAACACAACTTCTTTATCAATTTCTCTCGGATACGGTACGAACGATCATCGTTTAAACGCCTAACAGTAACGTAGCGCGATCCCCAGCGCGACCACAGTGTTCCCCAGGCAAAACAAACATATGCTAAATGTTTAAACAAAATATCATAACGTTTTAGGCATCCTCTCTCCAAAAAATCGCACTGACGTGTTTTACGGCCCACTTTAGATTTGGCAAACATTTTGGACCAAAATAATAATCTAAATAATAAAAAAATTAATTAATAAGAGTGTCTGAAACCCTTTTGGGAGAAAATTTTTAGTTAGTAGTGGGTTCTGAACCACCGACCGTTAACGTCATAGTCCAACACCTTGCCCACTACGCTACGGCTAGCTATCAATTAAAAGATGTGTCCTATAATCTCATACTATTGTTGTCCTTTGTTAACTGATGCTAATATGGCATTTATAGACACTAGATTAGTACTTTTGGAGATTACTCTCAACAAATAGACATACACGATGCCTTTTAAACAAATGATTAAATTATGAAATCTTTATTTTCTGTGATCCGATTTTAATTATTGAAGCTTTTATGTAAGCGCATGATACGCTCAAGTTACGTGTGAAAACCCCATGAATATTCGTCAGGTAGTTTTGGAGATGTCTTCAAAGAGACAGACAGACATGACAGTCGTAGATAAAAAATTTCAAATTATGATGTTCTTTTTTTCCGTGGTCCGATTTTTATGAAACAAAGTCTATATGTTGTCCAGAGTTACGCTCATGTTATCTGTGAAAACCCCATGAAAATTCGTGAACTATTTTTGGAGAAAAAAGGTTTTTAATAGTTGAACAGACAGAACGGTTACTGAAACCACTTAAAATTACGATATATTTTTCCGTGATCCGATTTTGATAAAATTATGCCTATATTTCGACCTAAACTTTTCTCATGTTTCCTGTGAAAACCGCATGAAGATTCGTCCAGTAGTTTTGAAGATGGAAGGGAACAGCAACAGGCCTACATTTTCAGATTTATTATTAGTGTAGATACCGTATACACCAACCCGCATTACAGAATATATCCATAGTAACAACAGACTACAGTATCAACCATCCAGACCAATTAAGTTTAACCTTGTAGAATACATACAACATCGTATCTTAGGTAATCATATCTTCCACTACAAATGCATCGATAACACTGCAGAAGCAGATAAGGTATCTTACGACATCAACAGACAACTCGCAAGAGTCAGCTACACACATCAATGAAGGGTAAAGGATCTGTCAACAGAAGAATATTCCAAGATTGCTTATATTCGCAACCAAAAACACGATAAATTGTGCAGAGGCACGAAAAACTTAAAATGCAACAGATCGAGCCTTATGTCGATTTTAGGGTAAATATAGCTACAGAGCACAAAAATGCACATCACAAACAACGGATCATGTCCTAGTATGATTCCGACTAATTCTCCAAATTATGCTTTTGAGTGATACAAGGCGCGTCCAGAAAGTAAGTTCCGTTTGGTTATATAAAACGAACGGGTACAGATACAGAAAAGATATTGATTGTACAGAAATCTACAACTGTTAAATTACTTTTCTACATAGCTTCCGAAATTTTGTAGGCAATCGTCATAGCATGGCACAAGGTTTTGTGTGCCTTTTCCATAGAATGTTGCCGCCTGTATATTCAACCATGTGGTAACATGTTCTTTCAGCTGGTCATCATCATTGAAGTGTTGTCCACCAAGGACAGATTTTAGGTGTAAGAAGAGGATTACTGTCAAAAGATTTTTTTTTTTTCACGATAATGCCTGATCTCACACACCGAATGTGACCAAACAATTCTTACGGAAATTTCAATGGGACCTGTTTGATCATCCTCCATACAGCTCGGACCTCTCTCCTAGCGACTTTCATCTCTTCTTACACCTAAAATCTGTCCTTGGTGGTCAACACTTCAACGATGATAAAGAGCTGTTACCACATGGTTGAATACACAGGCGGCAACCTTCTGTGAAAAATGCATGCAAAAACTTGTGGCACGCTATGACAAGTGCCTAAAAAATTTCGGCAGTTATGTGGAAAAGTAGCTTAAGAGTTGTAGAATTTTGTGAAATAAAAATTTCTTCTGTATCTGTGTACAGTTTCATTTTATTACCAAACGGAACTTATTTTCTGGACGCGCCTCGTATTTCTAGGTGAAAGACCAAATAACCCACTTATGGGGGAGAGGTACAACACATCCTTCGATTCCAGATGTATTCTTCGAGACTTGTGGTATAGAGATAGTGCGATCACGTGACAGAGTTTTTAGGGTAAATCTAGCCACTAATCACAACATTCACATCACAACCAGCGTTTCTAGCGCCAGGAAGACTCCGGGATGAAATGTTCAATAGTTTGTATAGCTTATGGGAGTTAACTACGGGGTCATGAGTCCCTAAACTTACAAACTACTTATGAACTAGCTAATACTAAGGACGGCACAAATATCCATGCCCGAGGGGGGATTCGAACCCCCGACCGCAGCGGCCGTGCAGACCGTGACTGGAGCGCCTCAGTCCCCTCGGCCACCGCGGCCGGCACTCGGGGATGAGCCTCAAATGATACTCTAGAGTGGTATTTCCAGGTGGGAGATCAAATAACCCACATTTGGCTGTGGCCTCGCTTCTCCCAGCATCCTCTCTTCTCGGGCACGTCACTGTTTCACCGAAGATCACATTTCAACAATAATTTTGTTTCATTCACAAAGTTCCTACCAGTTTAGATCTCAGAACAAGTTGATTAGGCGCTTCTAAACTTTCGAAGCTAATTTTTATAATTTCCATGACGTTAGCGGAAGCAGAAAGATGCTTTTCAACTTTGAAAAGAATAAGACGATTCTTACAAACGTCTGAGCTCAAGGAAAGATTGTCAGCTTTAGCGGTGTTTTCCATTGAAATAAATCTTGTCGTGGACCTTAAAATCGGCGAGAGATTGATAAATTCGCATCGATAAAAATGGGCACATTTCAGTACAGTGAGGTAGGAATAAGTGTACTTATAATTCTAGGGACGTTTGTTTATATCGGGAGAAATGGCAAGAGGCCAGACACTAGGACAGAGAATTTTCTCCCTCGTAAACGAACTAAAAATGTAACTGACATTTGAGTTCCGCGTTAGAGTACACGAGCGCTCTAAGGATCGATAAGCGGGTCAAAGCCCACTATCCAGTCACTCGTTGATCATTTCGGCGCAGTAATAGAAGAAAGCAAACGGTAAGTTGAAGTTCTAAATTTAACCTTTAAGAAATCTTTCACACGGAGGGCCGCACAAATGTACCATTATTTGATCCACGTAATAATTCCGAAATAGAGGACATAGTAATAGGTATTTCCGGTGTAGAGAAGCAGCTGAGAGAGCTATATACGAAAAAGTCTCCTGGCCCCGATGGAATAGCAGTTCGGTTTTACAAAGAGTAATCTGCGGAATTGGCCACCTTCTTACTTGCATTTATCGCGAATCTTTAATTCAACGCAAAGTTCCTAGTGATTGGAAAAAAGCGCAGGTGACTCCCGTTTATAAGAAACGAAAGAGAACTGACCCACACAATTACAGGCCAATATCGTTGACATCAGTTTCATGTAGGATTTTGGAGCATATTATCAGTTCGAATATTCCTTGAAACGGAAAAGCTTATTTCTGTGAATCAGCATGGGTTTAGGAATCATCGTTCATGTGAAACTCAGCTTGACCTTTTCTCACATGACACCTTGCGAGCCATGGATGAAGGGCAACAGGCGGATTGTGTTTTTCTCGACTTCAAAAAGGCGTTCGACGCGGTGCCACACTGCAGACTGCTAACGAAGATACGAGCTTATGGAATAGGTTCACAGATTTGTGACTGACTGGAAGACAACCTAATTAATAGAACGCAGTACGATGTTCTCGACGGCGAGTGTTCATCAGAGACGAGTGTATCGTCAGGCGTGCCCCAGGGGAGTGTGATACTACCGCTATTATTTTCTATCTATATAAATGATCTGATGGACAGAGTAACTTGTAATTTGCGGCTGTTTGCTGATGACGCTGTGGTGTACAGGAGGGTGTAGTCTTTAACTGACTGTAATAGCATACAGGATGACTCGGACAAAATTTCTAGTTGGTGCAAGGAATGGTAGGTAGCTCTCAATGTAGAAAAATGTGAAGTGATGCGCATGACTAGGAAAAGCAATCTCTTAATGTTCGAATACAGCATTAGTAGTGAGCTTCTTGATGCTGTCGCTTCGTTCAAATATCTAGGGATAACACTGCAGAGGGATATGAAATGGAACGAACATGTAAGGACAGTTGTGTGTAAGGCGGACAGCCGACTTCGTTTTATTGGGAGAATTTTGGGAAGGTGTACTTCATCTGTAAAGGAGACCGCGTATTGAACGCTTGTACGACCACGTCTCGAGTATTGCTCAAGTGGTTGGGACCCGCAGCAGATCAATTTAAAGGAAGACATAGAGGCGGTTCAGAGGCGAGCAGCTAGATTTGTTACCGGTAGATTCGACCAATGCGCGAGTGTAACGGAAATGCTCCGGCAACTCAATTGGGGATCGCTGGAAGAAAGACGACGTTCTTTTCGTGAATTTCTGTTGAGGGAATTTAGAGGGCCGGAATTTGCAGCTGAGTGTAGTACGATATTGCTGCCGCCTACTTACATTTCGCGTAGTGATCACAAAGACAAGATAAGAGAAATTAGGGCTCGTATGGAGGCATGTAGGCATTCTTTATTTCCTCGTTCTATTTGGGAGTGGAATAGGAAAGGAAATGCCTAATAGTGGTACAGTGTACTCTCCGCCACGCACCTTACGGTGGATTACGGAGTATGTATGTATGTAGATGTAAGGCGCCTTGTGGAGCGCGCGGTTGTTTGCCGTCGGATGTTGGAGCCCTCCCTCGAACATGCGAGTATGTGCATTGTCGTTAGCATAAGTTATTTTAGGTAGTTAGTACTCCTAGGGACTGGTAACGGCAACAGTTAGGTCCCTAAAGCCCTTTCTACACGGGAAGTGAGAGTTTACGAGATTACCCACGATGCACCGGTCACGCCGTCCGCGTGCAGTGTAGACGCGTCCACTTGCACAAGATGCTCGCATACGATCGCCAGTAGACGGAATAGGGTGGATCCTATTCTCACGCGTATGGAAGAGCTTCGCGCATGCGCAGACGACCGAATGGGGAACCAAGCGGACAAACGAAGCCAAGTCGCGAATTTGTTTGAGAATGCGTAGTTGTCTCCTGCTCACAGGAACGTAGTTTTTCGACTCAGTAGTAGTTTTTTAGGAGGTGATACTATAGAGAAATTGCATTAAAAATTTAATATAACCTGTGTACTATTTTTATTGGATATAGAGATATAGCTGTTAATATGAAATCCAAACAAACGTAGAGCAAATGTAAATCAAGAAATTTTCACTGGTTTATCCGTCGGTTTCTTGGTAGTACAACATCACACTTACTTAAAAGTAGAATTTTGTGTATGTTCTACACGTTCATTTCCACTTAGTTACCCGGTTTTCTGCTTCCAGGGACATAATCAGACTTTAAACTACGTCGAAAACAGATTATTTAAATAAAAGTCAATATGGAGATCTACCAAGAGCCGACGAAAGAATCAGTCAAAATATCGAAATCAGTTTGTTGTACATACCAAGAGCTGTATCTCAAATAAAAATTGGACACACGTTATATGAAATTATAATTGCAAATCTTCTTTATTACTTCTTCTAAAATATTTGCTATTTTTTCTTAAACATGCCACAGTTAACAGATGAAATATTTGTTTTTGGTGAGCATTACATGAAGCTTAATCAAAGTGAAAGGTCTATGTATAGACACCTGAGCTTGTTCATCATATACATAGGCGCCTCAAACCGCAGGGGCTGCAAGTATGTAATCGCATTTTATAATGAGGACGTTAAACATGTGAGCGACGTAATTACGCATGAACTGTACGAAAACAATTACATACAGTTTCACAGTGGCAGTGTAAAACACAGATGTTTTAATAATCACAACATATCACACAGTTTCGAAAAGTGATGTGATTCATTCGCTGTAAGTTGACAATAACCGAAGTAGACGCGTGAAGCAGACGACTCAACAAATGCGTACCGTTTGAACGCTTCTTTGTAGTTGGACGGTCTGTCGCAAGGGGCGCTGCAGCTGACAACGACTTCCTTGCGTGTTGCACGTCTCGTATAGAAAGGGCTTAAAGCCCTTTTTCAACGATGAACAAAAGTGAACAAGATAGATAATAGTCTACTGAAACGCTCCTAGCGTACTAGTCCTGAACTACAAACTCATGCAAGATCTTGTGGCAGCGTGTTTAGACGATAAACGTAATCAGGCCTCCTTGAACCAGACAGTAATACCGGATGTTGAAAGGGAGGTTATGACTGGCGTTCTGTTATGTAGGAAGTAATAGTTTAATACTGGAATTGAGGAAGCAACGCTAAATGTTACTGATGGCCAAAGAAAACTTTGTAATGAATGTTTTTAGTCAACTTAGTGTGGTAAAGTGCTGGGAAGGGAAAAAACATTTCAAAACATTGACATTTGCATTTTCAAACGAAAAAAATAAACATACGAACTCGTCAAACAATATTTGTAAGAGCATTAATAGACCTTCTTTACTTTATGTACTACGATTTGCCCACTGACATTGTTAATAACGTCATGCACAATTGAATTTTTCTCCTTCATTTGGACTGACTGCTATTTAATGAAAATTGCATCATCAAATTACACTGTTATTCAAATAAACAATTGGCTTCAGGCTTTTCTGTTACAATATTGCAAAACATAAACCATTTTTCGGTTTCAGATATACGACCTCGCTTTTAGGTGGACACTCAGTTGAGATAAATATTTCAGTCGCCATGAAACATTTGCAATTTACCGCTAAACCAAAGAATAATAATAAGATAAAATTAATTAGACAAATTTGCGTGCAAAGCGTGTAATCGTCGACTATAATATGAAAATCGCGTTAAGAAAATAGGTTAACTTTCGATGTCAGCAGACGACCGTTCAATCAAAACAATCTTCTTGAGAAAGCTTAACGTGGCGTTGACGTGAGGTCAGTGGCGTAGCTATGATAGGGCTAGGCGGGGCAGTGCCCCGGGACCCCCGAGCTCCAGGGGCCCCTCGGCCTACGTGAGCGACGTTCGAGAAAAGTTACAGTAGATCCTTGAACACTTTCATGTCCTCCAATTACTTCGGATAATCGAAGTTCTAATGTATATATGAATTTAGTTGAATGCAGGTTTTCCGACTTTGAACTTTTTGAATCCTGACCAACAAACCTCAAACGCACGAAGTGAAATCCAAAAGTTATTCGCACCCCAGAATATAAACATAACAAAGTCCTTTGCTTGTCCTCTAAGACGTGGACCCTGTCATCGTCAGTGTATTGTCGGTTGAAGTCGGAGTTGCCGTGTCTGCCAATCTTTGCAAAATAACAGTGAATGCTGCTGAATTACTAGCACAGTGTTTGACAGTAGACAGTGTGACCACATTTGAATATGAAGCCTCTACAATGTATTATTACAGAACGGTATTATTATGGTAACTCAACTGTTTGTGAAGTGAATTCCCCAAAGGTGTGCTCCATAATCATAGATCACAATGAAGTGCTGCACTCTGAAATTCGTGCAAGAAGAAGAGAAATTATGGATACTTTGTCACAATAGTAAATTGTGCATTCAAGACACTACCCTGTTCAAATGTTCAAATGTTTGTAAATCTATCGGACCAAACTGCGTGGTCATCAGTCCGTAGCTTACAAACTACTTAAACCTAGGTAAACTAACCTAAGGACAACACACACCCACGCCCCAGGGAGGACGCGAACCTCCACGGCGAGCAACCGCGCGCTCCGCAGCGAGACACTTTAGACCGCTCGGCTACTCCACCGCGGCACACTACCCTGTACCCCACTGCCACTATAATAAGCGAAGATGTCAACTTAGTTATTTTACTTATTACTTTATCCTGGCCAAGGATTAATATATACTTCATGAAGCCTGGTAGAGGTACGGCTCAAACCAAAGTATTCCATCAAACAAAATCCGGCAACTTTGTTTTCTGAAACCATTCTACACGAATATTTCCCCTATTTTCCTTCTTCGATTGGGCTATCAACGAAATTAGGCTGATCGGTACAGAGCAATGACCCTACAGCGGGGAGTTTAGCGACAGTGAGATGTCGGCACTGACAACAGTCCGCCTGCTGGCACCGCGGACTCGACTGTTCCCGGTTTGCTTCGCGGCAGGGGGCCATGTTTTCATGGTTAGGTAACACTTGCCGGCCGCGGTGGCTGAGGGGACTGCGGCGCGTCAGTCATGGCCTGCACGGCCACTACGGTCGGGGGTTCCAATCCCCCCTCGGGCATGAGTATTTGTGTCGTCCTTAGTGTTAGCTAGCTCATACGTAGTTTGTCAGTTTAGGGACTGATGACCCCATAGTTAAGTCCCATAAGCTATACAAATATTTGAACATTTGAAGTAATACTTCTTCATTGTTTATTTTTTACTAGCTTATACCTGTGACTTCAATCACCTAGTATGGAGCAACTTCTTAAACTATCCCAGGTCCAAATCTATCCCACTGCAAAATTTCATTCAAATTCACCCAGTAACAAACAAACAAACCAACTTTCACAGTTATAATTATATTTGAGCGTACAATGAAATAATATCTGCTGCGTAACACATAATAGTTTACTTAATAGTATTTAGGTTTGCCTTATTATGTCTTCCAGTAGGCGGTAAGGAACTGATGATGAAGTAGTTTTGCATAGTTTTAGTTTAAAGAGGGCCCCAATGTCATTTTTGCCCCGGGGCCCTTGGTGACATAGCTACGCCGCTGCGTGAGGTGACGGTCCGGTGACGGACAGTGTGAATGCCGCCATTAGAAATTCATTGTGGAATACATTCTGATCATAAACTTCGACAAAACGCAAAATATACGTAAATAGGAAGGAAAATGGCGGACTAACTGGAGCGGTGACTGCGGCAGACAGCTACTAGCTCGCGCATGCGCAATGAACCCACTAGTACCGAATTTAGAACTGGCCCTGTTTCTTAAGCCCGTTTTAGATGATCAACGAACTTGTAATAGATTGATAACACGTTGCGTTAATGGCTGCCGTCTGTCATTTGAACGGCTCGACTAGTATGATCGCGCTACTATCGAGTCGGGATAATCGAAGCGATAACGAAATAGGGTCAGTTCTAAATTCGGTACTAGTGGGTTCACTGCGCATGCGCGAGCTAGTAGCTGTCAGCCGCAGTCACCGCTCCAGTTAGTCCGCCATTTTACTTCGTATTTACGTATGTTTTGCGTTATGTCGAAGTTTATGATCAGAATGTATTCCAAAATGTAGTTCTAATGACGACATTCACAGTGTTCGTCACCTAACGTCAACGTCACGTTAAGCTTTCTCGAGAAGATTGTTTTGATTGAACGGTCGCCTGTTGACATCGCAAGTTAACCTATTTTCGTCACGCGATTTTCATATTGTAGTCGGCAGTTACACGGTTTTCACGCAAATTTGTGTTGATGATGCAATTTTCGTTAAATAGCATTTTAAATGAAGAAGTCAGTCCAAATGAAGGACAAAATTTGAGTTGTGCATGACGTTATTAACAATGTCAGTGGACAAATCGTAGTAGATAAATTAAAGAAGATCTATTTATACTCTTATAAATATCGTTCGATGTGTTCATAAGTTTATTTCTTTCGCTTGAAAAGAGATGTGAATGTTTTGAAATGCTGTTTCACTTCCCAGAACTTTACCACACTAAGTTGGCCAAAAACATAGATTGCAAGGTTTTCTTTGGCTGTCAATAACATTTAGCATTGTTTCCTCAATTCCAGTATTAAACTATGTCTTCCTACATAACAGATCGCCTGTCATAACCTCACTTTCAAAATCGGGTATTACTGTTCGATTCCGTTTATCGTCTAAACACGCTGACACAAGATCTTGCATGAGATTGTAGTTCAGGATTAGTACGCTAGGAGCGCTTCAGTAGAATATTATCTATCTTGTTCACTTTCGTTCATCGTTTAAAAATGGCTTTAATCGCTATGATTATAGCGCTTCGATACCAGCGCGATCATACTAGTGCAGCCGTTCAAACGACTGACGGCCGCCATTAACGCAACTTGTTATCAATCTATTACAAGTTCGTTCATCGTTTAAAACGGGCTTTAGAGTTGGCAACATTTGAACCTTGGGGGCAGCAGGCAGCGCACGTGTTGCGCGCGCCTGACCTCGGCCAGGTGTGGGCAGGAAGCGAAAGTCCCAGTGCCCACCCACGCGTCAGTAATGGCGGCCGTGCATCCGCTGCCGCAGGCGCGACCTGCACAAGGGGCCCTCACAACGACACTCTGCAGCCGTCGGCACACGAAGCGAGGCAGTTAACGTTAACCCTTTCCTGCCCGACGGGACTTAAAAGTCCCAGCCCATTTACAGCGTCATAAATAGGGTTGCCAGATTGAACTCGAGGCAGGCCCGGAGACCAGACGAGCCCCCCTCCCCCTTGGCCAATGACTCACCCCCCAACCCGAATTACACGTGAAAAAAAAAAAAAAAAAAAAAAAAAAAAAAAAAAAAAAAAAACACCTAATCATCTCCTCCCTCCCAGCAAGTATTATCCCCCCCCCCTGTGGAACATTGTTTGGGTAGCCTTCACATGCGCCGGACACGGTGGCCGAGGGGACTGAGGCGCTCCAGTCACGGTCTGCACGGCCACTACGGTCGGGCGTTCGAATCCCCCCTCGGGCATGGATATTTGTGCCGTCCTTAGTGTTAGTTAGTTCTGTGGTGTCGCACAAGTCCAAAGTGCGCGCCACCTACTTTCGCCGCGCACCGCCATGCACGCACGGCGCGGCGTTCTTACGACGTCAGCCACGAGCGCCCTCTGCTACAGCTCCGCTCGTGGCCACCACTGAACGACATCGTTCACTTGGGACTGAGATAGGAACCAGTCAACACTTCGGAATCAGATAGGCACCAGTGAAGACTTTGCTATCGGACAGGCACTAGCTCAACTATGTATCAACATTCTGCAGTACTGAGCTATGTAAAAGTTAAGTATTGTATAATTTCTGTGCAATATATATCTCGTTCAAACTTACTCTAGTGTTTCTAGTTTCTGGCTGCTCCCCTCCGTACCTGCACCAGCGTGCTATCTTTATTCCTGTGTCGGTCTCATTCCACTCGGCCACCGACACCTCCGACGGAAAAGAGACACAAAAACGGCGACGAGGCGGGGACACAAAAAGTTCATAAGTAGTTTGTAAGTTTAGGGACTGATGAGACCGTAGTTAAGTCCCATAAGCTATACAAACATTTTTTTTTCCCTTCACATGCCGCAGCTGACCGGCCAGGCCGCCAGTTGCTGTGGATCAACAATCGGCGTGGTAGCAGAAGTGGCGGCAACATCAAAGCTGCTCACACCAACAGCTGCGCCTTCGAAGAGTTGCCGCTTGCGGCAACGCGCACTGTGAAGGATCGCGCGCCACCAAGAAAAGCTTCTCACTGGCTCCATGTGAAGAGGCACAGTCGCCGTCTGCTCCGCATAAAGAAGTGCACTTGAGGGCATAAAATGATTAAACGTAAGAGTGCTGAGAGATAAAAAAAAGTTAAGATGAAGGTTACATTGAAGCCCGGAGATGAGAGTCATTGGCCCGTAGACCCGGAGAATTCATTCCAAACCCGGGCACTCCGGGCGGCGCCCGGAGATCTGGCAACCCTAGTCATAAAACAAAGTGGAAAATGATATCTGACGTGTATTCACGACGGGAAGTCAGAGTCCCTCTGAAGTATCATATGAAACACTCCCTGGTCTTTCTTTGTTTTCAGTATCACTGCTCACAGACAGCAGTAAACAACGAACTATTTTATGTCTGTGTGTACGATTTCGTCAGGCGAGGCAGAGGCAGTTAACGTTAGCCGTGTCCTACGTGCGCCACAAAAGTAAGGCTGCTATAAACCCGAGCTGAACTGTCCGCCATTTTCTCCCCAAACTGTAGGAATCACCACGTTCCGGACGAGCTCACGCGTTACCTCGCGTTTCATTCAACTCGCAAACTACTCACTGTGTCAAAGTGAAACTTTCATCAATGTCTTCGTTAAGAACTACACTACATTTTCATTTTAGTCTTATTTATGGCAATAATTTATAAACAGCATATACTGATAGTTTACGAACATGCACTTTCTGACGACGTTACGGAATTTCCGACATGCGAGGAACTTTTTTTCTTTTGGACTTAGGTGAACACATAAAGCGAATGAAACGTTCAAAATACATCAAATTTTCACCCTCTCCAAACAGAAACTCTGTGAGAAACGTATAACTTTAGATAATGTCAGTTAAATATGACGCACTGGGATCCGCCCGCCCGTCTAGTAGTAACACGTCTTCCGTATTAGAGCTCCTAATAATTAGGCACATGTTGTTACTGCATAACACCCATACTTGAAGATACTGCTACTGACTTATTTTAACCCATTAAATTTAATACTTGCATACTACAAACGTACTGTGTCTCTATGTAATATTCAATTTCAATTTTTTAGTTATATGAAAAGTATATTCTAAATATCCCAATACAGAGTGCTTTATTATGTGAGGAAATGAGAAAAAGTCAGTTCGTTAGCTAGTGAAGAGATCCTAGCTATCTGTCATTTTCAAGTATTCTCACATAAAATCTTCATTGGATCTAGTAACTTCCGTTATGTTACTGCTAGGCTTTAAACTGAAGGAAATGTAACTCCTATTAGGTTTTGGAAACTGAGTAGTAGCTCTGAAACACAGTGGACAAGAAGCAAAGAAATGAACATTTCTTAGTGATCAAGGAATACCTGCAAATCGAATAATAAATCACTAACTTTTTTTTCATTCTACAACTATGAATTTCCTTGTATAACGCGACAGTTAATAAAGTTTTGAGTAGTAACCATGTCGTAAAATACTCCCCTCTTTGCATGTTATCATTTGTGAAAATATCATTTTGATACCTGTAACCGTGTATGAGATATGCAATGATTCATTCTGGCCTTATCGCCATCGGAAATTAGTGTGCTAAATAAAATAAAGTTTAGCGGTGTGAGTGAAAGGCAAAGATCTCCTCGTAAGTCGAAAACAAAATTCAATCCATTAGGAAAGTTTCATCGGCAGTAACATATGGTGCAACAAGCAGCAACGGAATATCATAACAGCCTCTATTTTTTACTGCAAACTTTTCCTAATGTAGCGCAATCTCTTATTTCGAAGCCAATATTTTATTAACTATGACTATTAACGAAATGACGAGCATTTCGTCACAATGCTGACATATAAAGATTTAAGTAGCGGAAAAATTAAATATTTCTACCAATTAGTTTTTGCGAAATCGTTTGTGAAAGATGGCAGGGCATGCGCCTCTACGCTGTTAGTGCAGCGCGATTCCAACCATTTTGGGGAAAACATGGCGGACGATTCAGCCTGGGTATTTAGGAGCTCTAGGTCGGAACGTGACGTAGACAGTGTTCTTGCTTGCTATTGTCCCGACTTAACGTGGCACGTCACCGAAACATCGCAGAACTTATTTTGCGGTGTTTCACGGGAGAAAATGATCCCTCAACGGGGAAAGCAGGATGTGACGTCAGAAATCTCGGAGATTTGCACGTCAACGTTAGCTGTCCCGTTCCCTGTGCTGACGGATTTAGGTCCGGCGCGCACTTGACTCTGCAAAATTTCAAGTCATGGGATATGCTTCGAAAAAAAAAATTGTTTTATGTAGACGAATATAAGCTACTCCCTTCTCTGTATTTAGGTTCTTTTTAAACGGTTTACTTTTTGCGTAAAAAAATTAAAAACACTATTTTCGGATTTGTCCGTGTTCTGCGCTAACGCAGCTTCCTCAGTCGATTTTGCAGAAACTATTCGCTAGAATTTTTTTTTCTGTTTGTTATATCCAAAAGCCACTGCATGATATTGGACTGGTTTTCTTTTAGTTATTGTCCATAACAAAAAATTAATTCCAACGCCGCGCTTATTTTGAAGAGTTTGCAGTGGAGAAAGTAGTCGGTGGCTAGTTTGCGTTTGCTGCGTTTTACATCATACATTACCGCGAACGAGATGTAGCTAACATATCGAAATTGTTTTTAACGGTGGAATGAGAGCTATATCTCTTTCGATTCTCGAGAAAATACGTGAGATACGTCTTACGCGCCGCCGGCCGCGGTGGCCGAGGGGACTGAGGCGCTCCAGTCACGGTCTGCACGGCCACTACGGTCGGGGGTTCGAATCCACCCTCGGGCATGGATATTTGTGCCGTCTTTAGTATAAGGTAGTTGATAAGTAGTTTGTAAGTTTAGGGACTGATAACCCCACAGTTAAGTCCCATAGACTATACAAACATTTGAACATTTGTTACGCGCCACGGTCGGCAGCTGCGGGGCTGTCGCCGCCTGCGGAGCTGCCTCGTGTCTCCCTTCTTCGTACGCTGCCGATACAGACCCAAGCTGGAAACGAACAACTCCCTGAAATAGAAAGACACCAAGATTCATATACCGAGGATGCGGATGGTGTCTTTTCACGGTCTATAGCAGAGGTCGGCAAGTAATCTTGGCTGGGGTCCGGATACTTTTGAAAATTTTTATCGAGGTCCACAAGTAAGATCTCATATCCCTTATCAATTTTTTATTTTAATTTTCACATTCAAACTAATATGAAATACAAAAATGTGCAATAAGAATGTGTAATAATCCAGTAAAACTTATGTTATCTACTATTTATTTATTTTTATTTTCACTGACAAAAAGTAGTAAATAAAATGTGTAGTCACACTTCTATCGAAAAATCCAGAAACAGGTCATTCATTAAACATACTATTTTCCCTTAATTTTCACTAAAAATTATGAAAATCAGCTTTACCTATTTGTGTTAAAAAAATCAGTGCAAGAAATTACATTTGTGATCTTCAGCTAGTTTCTTAAAGTTAGGTTCACATGCGGAGCTGCTTAGCGAATAGTGTCTCCGAGGTTGGCTGCCGTTTACCTTGAGCGATACTTATTCTTCAACGAATTAGCTTTAAAAAAAAATGAAATTTGACTAGTATACGTGCAGCCAAACATAGTACCCAGGTACATGGCTAGCGTTTTGCAATTTTCATATTTTTCCGGAACATGTTCACTCCACAATTCGTCAGTGGATTCATTTTTATATGTTTGCAAGGAAATGCCCTGCAATTCTATTATCTCCATTTGGAACAAAGGTTTTGAAAGTTTACCGTCAGGGACCTTCTTCAATTTCTTGAAACACAATGTCCACCCCTTCGTGGAGATTCAGCCCATTGCTAAACCATACATGACGCTAGGAACGTCTCTCGTCAGTATTCCTCAACATCAATTTCAATACTACTTTCAGAAATTAAACAATTGCAAAAGTACCAGCATAGCTTCACTAATTACTAACAAAATAGGATTGCTGCTGATCGTAATTATTATTAGACATAATGACAGAGACAAAATAGGAATGTGATGTAATAAAATACTGCACGTACAAGCACAGCTGCCGTCAAAGAAGAAGAAGGAAACACTTTGCTTTCAAATGCAGTTAAACAAGGAAATTATGATTTGAAAAAAATTTTCATATCGATATATCTTTCAAGCTAAGACATATGAAAAGCATACCATGTGTCACAAAGAAGAAAAGTGTTTCTGATCGTATATACTGCGCCACAATCATGATCAAATATAAAGGTTCTTTCAATTATTGATTTTGTAGTGACACTTGTTTCTCTAAATTATAAAAGAAATGAGAGAAAACTAAATCTGATTTTAATTACATTCCTAAAACATATCCCTAACTTTTCTTTAGTGGCTATGACGTGTCACAATTTTGCTTCTCTGTTAAGTCTTAAGTGTAGAGAAGCTTCAAGACAAGGAAATTAGGCAGAAATACATAGCAATGATCTCGGAAAGGTACCAGGTAGTTGATTGAATGATGTACAGCCACTGGAAGAGGAATGGTCAAGGTACAGGGACACATTACTGGAAACAGCCACAGAATGTCTTGGAAAAGTAGTGTGTAAAGGCAGGAAGAAGCAGAGAGCTTGGTGGAATGATACAGTCAAGGCAGCCTGTAAAAAGAAAAAGAAGGCATTTCAAAAATGGCTCCATACTAGAAATCAGGCAGACAGAGAAAGTTATGTTGAAGAAAGAAACAAAGCCAAACGGATAATTGCAGACTCTAAGCAGAAATCGTGGGAAGACTTTGTAAATAAGCTAGAAACTCTGGGTCAAGCCGCGGGAAAATCATTTTGGAGCGTAATTAGCAATCTTAGAAAGGGAGACAGGTCAGGAAAGCTGCTACTCAATCCTTTGGATGCCTTGAGCAGATGGAGGGAATATTTTGAAGAATTGCTCAATGTAGGTGAAACGTTCAATGATGTGTCAGATTTTCAGGTAGAATGGGATAGGAACGACGATGGAAACAGGATCTCATTTGAGGAAGTGGACAAAATGGTCAGTAGATTACAGTGCAATAAAGCGGCTGGGGTGGATGAAATTAAGCCGGAACTCGTCAAATACAGTGGAATATCACTTCTCAAATGGTTACACAGGATAATTGAAAAGGCGTGAGAATTGGGACAGGTTCCGTCTGCCTGGATGAAAGCGGTAATCAGGCCAATTTTCAAACATGGAAACAGAAAAGATTGTAACAACTATCGAGGTATCTCTTTAATTAGTGTTGTAGGCAAAATATTCTCAGGTATTGTTGAAAGTAGAGTGAGAGTATTAATTGAGGACAAGTTAGATGAAAATCAGTGTGGGTTTAGGCCTCTTAGAGGCTGTCAGGACCAGATCTTTAGCTTACGGCAGGTAATGGAAAAGTGCTATGAGTGGAACAGGGAATTGTATCTCTGTTTCACAGATCTAGAAACGGCTTATGACCGTGTCCCTAGGAGAAAGCTACTGTCAGTTCTACAAGATTATGGTTTAGGAGGCAAACTTCTGCAGGCAATTAAAGCATAGACAGTCTACATAGATTGTCAGGCTGCAGTTAGAGTAGATGACAAATTAAGCTCATTGTTCAGGGTAGTTTCAGGGGTAAGACAAGGCTGTAACCTGTCACCACTGTTGTTCATACTATTCATGGATCATATGTTAAAACAGTAGACTGGCAGGGCGAGATTAAAATAGGTGAAAACAAAATAAGCAGTCTCGCATATGCAGATGACTTAGTTGTAATGGTCGATTCGATTGAAAGGTTGCAAACTAATATTTCAGTGCTCGATCAAAGGTGCAAGGATTATGATACGAAGATCAGCATCTCCAAAACGAAAGTAATATCTGTGGGAAAGAGATTTAAACAGATTGAGTGCCAAATAGGAGGAACAAAGTTAGAACAGGTAGACACTTTCAAGTACATGGGATGTATTTTCTCACAGGATGGCAACATAGTGAAAGAACTGGAATCGAGGTGCAGCAAAGCTAATGCAGTGAGTGCTCAGCTAAGATCTACTCTCTTCTGCAAGAAGGTAGGAAGTACCAAGACTAAGCTAGCAGTGCACCACTCTATCTTTCGATCAACTTTGTTGTATGGGAGTGAAAGTTGGGTGGATACAGGTTACCTTATTCATAAGGTAGAGGTTACAGATATGAAAGTAGCGAGAATGACTGCATGTACTAATAGATGGCAACAATGGCAGGAGGGTGTCCATAATAAGGAAATCAAAGAAAAACTGGGAATGAACACCACAGATAAAGCAGTTAGAGCGAAAAGACTGAGATGTTGGGGTCATGTTACACGCATGGGAGAAGCAAGGTTACCTAAGAGACTCATGAGCTCGGCAGCGGAGGGTAAGAGGAGTCGAGGTAGACCAAGAAGAAAGTACTTAGATTCGGTGCAGAATGATTTTGAAGTAAAAGGCATAACATCAGACGAGGCATCAATGTTAGCATTGAAAAGGGGATCATGGAGGAATTTTATTAGAGGTACTATGCTCCAGACTGAACGCTGAAAGGCATAATCAATCGCTAATGATGATGATGATGATGATGATGTTAAGTCTTTCTTACTCAGCATGGGCTCTCTTTGAACTGTCGTCTCTTTAGTTGCGAGCCGGCCGAGGTGACTAAGGCGCTCCAGTCACGGTCAGCACGGCCACTACGGTCGGGGGTTCGAATCCCCCCTCGGGCATGGATATTTGTCCCGTCTTTAGTCTTAGCTAGTTCATAAGTAGTTTGTAAGCTTAAGGACTGATAATCCCGTAGTTAAGTCCCATAAGTTGTACAAACATTTGAACATTTAGTTGCGATAGCTCAATAGCTTATAATGAAGTTCCATAGACCAGACAAGTTGGCCAAGATTGCCTGTTGCTCAACAGGCAAATTAAGTTGAGTTTTGAAGGAGACAGGAATGGAATGTAATTGCATGGAGAGGTGTGCAGTGGACATGCAGCGTATACCTCGCTGCCCTCGCCTGGCTGTGCTCGCGAAGTGTGCGCTCACCAGCAGAGGCCATACGCCTCGCCTCTGCCTCTGCCCAATCATTCTGTTTCTTCCATCTCCTTCCACTGCTTTTTTATTTTATTTTTATTTATTTATTGAACTTCCATGCCTCCTTTCTCACTGTTTTTACCTCCTTCTTCTTCATACCTGACAGCTCTCCTTTCTCTCTCTTCTTCATATCCTTCTACTTCATGCACTCTTCTAATTTAACTAACACCTCTCCTTTTTCTTTCTATTTTTCATCTCTTTCTACTCTCCCTCCTCTACAATTCTTTACCTGGCACCTCTAGTTTAATATTTCTCATCTCCTCCTGTTCTTCTTTTTTCTGACACCTCTCCTTTTTGTCTGTCTTTTTCATCCTTTATTCTTCCCTTCTCGTTCTGCAACTGACACTTCTCCTTCCTCTTCCTCTCTCGTTTTAATCTCCTCCTTCCCTTCTTTTGTAACTGATCTCACTTTTTCATTTTCTTATCCTTCATCTCCTTCTTTTCCTTAACTGATACCTCTACATTCTTTCCCTCATTTTAATTTCTTCAACCTTCACTTTCTCTTCTTCTTCAACTGACTCCTTGCACTCTCTCATTTTCGTCTCCTTGTCGTTCCTTCCTATTCTTCCTTAACTGACAGTTCTCCTTTCTCTCTATCTCTCATCTGATCTGCCATCTCCTCCTCTTCATTTGACACCACTCCATTCTCACTCTGTGTGTGTATGTGTATGTCATCTGCTTTCTCTTCTTCCTTGACTGACTCTTATCCTTTCACTATCTATTTTTGATCTCTTACTTCTCTTTTTCTACTTTCTCTTTGTCTCTTTTTAATGTGCTCCAACTTCCATTTCTATTCTTCTTTAACCGACAGCTCTCCTCTCCCTCCCTCTCTCTCTCTTTCATCCCCTCCTCGTTTTACTCTCCTACCTCCCCTTTTCCTTCCTCCTCTCTCATTGCTCTTCCACCGCTCTGCTTCTACCTGCTGGCCACCCACCTGCCTGGGGCAGAGCACTGCTGCCTCTCCGGACAGCCGCCCTCGCAGACGGGCAGGCAGGCGTGCGACGGAGAACTCCTGCTGTAGCCCGGGCAGCACTCCACCTCCGTCCTGTACGACTGCACCACCTGCAACACACCGCCGTATCTACCATTCTCGCATCGTTTCACGTATTCCGATATTCACATGTTTGCGCATGCTGAGATATGCTTTGAACATGTCAGTAATTGTGGAAACTTATCAGACCATTGATACAGTGAGGTTTTGATCAGTGGAACTCTGTTACTTTTACTTTGATTTAGCCTAGTCGTCCTATACACAACACACAATGGTATTAACACAGTGTCAGAAAAAAATAACTACATGTGGAAAAACAACGTCGATTTCTTTCCTATTCTGGCAGGTGCCACCTGCTACATCCATACTCCGAAAGCCACCCAATAGGTGTGTGGCGGAGGGTACCTTGAGTACCATTATTGGTTCTCCCTTCTATTCCAGTCCCGTATTGTTCGCGGAAAGAAAGATTGTCGGTATGCCTCTGTGTGGGCTCTAATCTCTCTGATTTTATCTTCATGATCTTGCAAGACTAGCACGCCTGGAAGGAAGGATATGATGGAACCATGGCTTAGTCACAGCGTAAGGGATATTTCCAGAATGAAACTTTCTACATCTACATGGATACTCTGAAAATCACATCTAAGCGCCTGGCAGAGGCCCGACTTTCACTCTGCGGAGTGTGCGCTGATATGAAATGTCCTGGCAGATTAAAATTATGTGCCGGAACCGGAACTCGAACCTGGCACCTTTACCTTTTTGCGAGCAACTTGTGAGGATGGACCATGTGTCGGGATAGCTCAGTGGAGAGTCTGCGTCAGGCAGTGCAGCAGTGCGGACGGACTGTTTACGTCCCGCCGCCGAGTCTGCTGCTCGCGTGTGTTTACGTGACACAGTCGCCTTCGCTTGCGTTATTTAATTAGAACAAGAATGTCCCACTCCTGGCGAAAATCAACATTGAAAATCAGTTTTTCGAATGAATATGCACGACCGAAGGCACTTGAAGTCGAACAATTTATTAGAGAAGAAGTGAAGATTGACTGTAACGGTCTTATCGACATCCACTTCTCTATAGTGAGCAGTGTAGTGTATGCGAAGCTTACCGGCGACGCCGTCTGTGAAAAGATTCTAAACAGATTTAGAAATGGACTCAAATTCCGTCACTCAGATGGACATATCGGTGAAGTGACTATCGAACAAGCAGGTCTTGGACTACGAACAATCAGAGTGTTTGAACTTCCGTTTGAAGTACCTTCAGACGTGGTTGTTTCTGCGCTGCGCCCGTATGGGCACGTTATTAGACACATGGCCGAGAAATGGGCTCAATTTACCACATATCCGGTATTCAATGGGATGCGGCAGATCCGCATTGAATTGACCAAACACGTGCCATCTTATCTATATATTGGAGGGTGCCGTGCCATCATAATTTATGATGGCCAGTCGAAGACGTGCTCCGGTTGTGGTCAAGAAGGTCACGTTCGTTCTAGCTGTATGCAGCGCAGAATAACGCAGTTACCACCTTGTGATGAGCAGATCCCATTGGCATCGACGACGCTCCCATTGACGTATGTACAGGTTCTTCAAAATGAACCCAGCCAGCAGCCTGTGACGACACCACCTGATGACACCGTGCCAAACACGGTAGAACTTGAGGGCAACGAGGACAGGATGGAGGCTACACCTGTGACGGCTCCTGAACGTCACGTGAGGAAGGATAATGAAGTGTCTCCGAAGGAGAGAACCTGATGCCGCCTCTATGGTCGTGCCTATCGCCGCCTTCGTGCCAGACAGTCAGAATACCCAGACTTCGTCTGATACTGAAGCACACGTGCGAAAACAATGGTCACCACAGAGAAGGAAGAAACGTCGGCTTGCTCCGTCTGATACCTGCCGATCACAATCTAATGATGAATCCCAAGACCTTCTACCATCAGAAGACCCTAAAGTGGAACTTCCTGCTCCACCCCAGTCGGAAGCGGAATCGACACGGCGTATGTCTATAACTGAATCTACGATGACCAGCAGTCAGCCATTCGTCAGTAGCACACCGACGATGTTGACTCACCAGGGGCTTCGACTGACGACCAGCGTCCAAGCAACGCTGCCTGGCACGAAGATGTCGAAGACAATTCATCCACAGCTGACGTAGCAACAGATGTTGCTACTAAACTAAATGTCTGCTAATCGATGAGGGTTTGGGGGAGAATGGGCTACTTGATCTTCGTGTTTCAATGAGCAGGCTTACAGAATTCGATCTATCAACATTAACACAATCCAAACGCAGATAAAGTTTCAGTTATTCCGTGACATGCTGCAGGCGTCAGATCTAGATATTGCCCTTCTACAAGAAGTTCGCTTGGAGTCATTTCCAGATATTTATGGTTATGATACATATCAAACGCCATCTGCTTGCAACGGTAGTGGGACGGCCGTACTTCTGAGAGAAGGTATTGTGGTTGAAGACGTCGCTTACTTACCATCGGGCAGGGGCCTTGCTGTGACGTTCCATGGCGTCCGGATCATCAACGTTCATGCTCCCTCCGACACGGACAAATGAAGGGAACGCTCGCACTTCCACTCAAAAGAGATAGCTCCGCTGTTTGCAGGTCAATACGATCACATTATTCTTGGAGGAGACTTCAACTGTGTGCTCGCCATAAAGGACCAAATTCCTCATTTTACCACGTGACAACAACTTAAATTGCTTATTCAAGAACTGGACCTGATAGACACATGGGAGCATACGCATGGTGATCGACCTGGATACACTTTTTTCACCAACCATTCTGCGAGCCGTCTAGACCGAGTTTATGTCTCCCGCGGACTCACAACGGCAGCACTTGATGCCGAGCTGTGACCTACCGCATTCTCGGACCACATCGCCTACATTTGTACTGTTTCTCTTCGACGGCAGGGGGTGTGGCGAAGTCGAGGTAGTTGGTAGTTCAATGTTGCACATCTTAAGGATCCAGAGTGCAGACAGCATGTAGAAACGACATGGAACAATTGCCAGAGACGTCTTACGGCGTATCCTTCAACAATTTGATGGTGGCTCGAATGTGCTAAGCCCGCTTTGCGTCGCACGCTGGTACAGTATGGACGTAACAAAATGAGTTGGCATCGACGTACCAAGGAATTTTACTTTATGACACTTGCTAACCAAGCATCGTCTCCTGAACGACAGACTGAAATTCAGCAGATTAAGGCGAAGTTTACTTTAATTACTCGCCGCCGTCTTGAGGGAACAGTAATACGTGCGAGATGTCAAGATCGAGTCGCTGGAGAACCTCCTTCCATGCTTCACGTTATTCGAGAGAAGCAACGGTGTAGAAGTGCGCTGGTGCACGCTATTGATACCCCAGAAGGTCGTCGACTGACATCTCAGAATGACATCGCCACTGCTTTCGTGGACCACTATCGACAGTTGTATGCAGAAGTGGATCAGGATGCTATGGCAATGGAAGAAGTGCTCGACTCCATGCCTGGTACTCTTGATGGGGAGTCTGTGCAGACCCTTACCGATACGATTACGGCTGATGATCTCGCTGACGCTCTACGTAGGGCAGCAACAAACAAATCCCCAGGCCCAGATGGCCTCCTGCTGGAGTTCTACCGCGCCTTTCAAGACATAATGGCTCCTCGCTGGATAGAAATGTATAAAGAACTGACGATACCTGACGTCCCGGTCCCACCTGCATTTGTCTAAGGCCCGATCATTCCAGTCCCAAAGAAGTCCAGGGGACAAACAGGGGAACATTATCGGACATTAACCGTGCTGACCTGCGACTTCAAGATTTTAACGAGGATCCTCGCTTCCAGACTCCGGTGTGTCTTGCCTCTCTTGCGTCCCTACGGATCAAACATGCCTTGGTGGCAGAAGTAACATCCAGACAACACTAAGTGATTATCGTGATATCATAGCCTTGGCAGAGACTTGGCGCATTCGTGGTGTCTTAGTGTCTGTAGACCTGGACCATGCTTTTGATAGAGTGAGTCATGACTTTCTTGAAGCAGTGATGCGAAGAATGGCGTTTCCTCCCGCCTTCACACACACCATCCTGCGGGTTCTCCGATGCGCCACCTCACGTGTACTGATCAATGGACGTGTGGCAGACACCGTTACCATTTCGCGATCTGTACGACAAGGCTGTCCACTACCGATGATTCTTTTTACCATTGCGCTTGAGCCATTGTTACATGGACTGCGATGCCGACTGTCTGGGATGACGACGAGGGGCTGGTCCTTTATCTGTCGCGCATATGCTGATGACCTGATGTTCTTGGCTCAATCAGGCGACGAAGTGCGGATACACTGGAATGGATTACCAAGTATGGAACTACTGCGGGCAGCCGTATGAATCTGACCAAGTCTGCTGCTATGAACATTGGCAGGGATCTTCCTGAAGGGAGCGTGGCCCCGCTGCAATCAGTGGACAAGCTCAAGTGTTTAGGGATAACCTTCACGCGCGACATTCGACAAACCTCGGCAGTCAACTACAAAAGACTTCTTCAGGTACTATGAGCTAACGTCCGAAGCAATCTACTATGGTAGTTAGACTTAATACAACGACTTGCTTTCGTGAACACCCATCTGGCGCCTAGGATACCGCACCTGGCCCAGATTCTACCGATGCCGAAGACGATGGAAACAAGACTGCTGGCTGTGTTTGGATACTTCGTGAGCGCCGGCCTTATCTTCAAAGTCCGTTATGAAACATTAACTCTCCCCCCTCGAGACGGAGGTCTTGGGCTTGTCAATGTACATGTCAGAGCGTCTGCCCTTTATGTCAGTACAATGATTAAGCTGTGGAAACATCGCCAGACCGGAATATCTGGGATTCTGATCGACGAACTTGCTCCTCTATCTGTAATGCTGCCCATGGCAGTAGCTCATATCTCTATCTATCTCTCACATATTAAGACATTTTTTATCGAATATAGTTACGTCCATGAAGACTTGCCCCTATACACGGACTCCAACGACACGTGATATGTACCGCATAATGATGAGGGGCCACACCCGGAATTTCGTGGAGAGACGACATCCTACAGTCAGATGGCCCGTGGTCTGGCGTTCTTTGCATCATGCCCTCCTCGATACAGATGCTTGTGCTACCTGGTATCTGGTTGTCAATGGAAAATACATGACGCGACATCGGCTGCATGATGACGGACTCTCCACACTGCCCTCACTGTCACGTGTTAGACACTGATGAACATCGGCTGATGTGTGGACCTCCTGCAGAGGTGTGATTCTTCATAAAGAAAATACTTGCTTTTCTTTGTCGTACAGCTCCACACACTATTGAACCGCAGTCACTTCTATTTCCAGACGAAAGCCTTTTCCCACGCACAAAGACTAATGCAGTGAATTGGATCAAAGGCCTATCTATATATTATTTGTTTCACGGTCGAGAAAAGAGTGTGCTTGATGTTTGGACATTCCTCCAAGATCGCTTCACGCCTCTACTACACAATTCAAGACACCGACAATACTATGCCAATTTTCTGGGTAGTGTTTTCCTAGATCCTCCCCACAGCTTGGGTGTGCCGGATATGAGACGATAATTTTAGTATGAATGATCCCTCGGAAAAATGTACCTATGTAACGGATGAAAACAATTTTTTCGAGAAGACGTGCCCGGAACTCGCGTGAGGGAACAGAAATTCAGCTAACATCTATCCGCATATGGTCGGTGTACAATCACTATGTTTTTTTCCGCCGGGAGGGCAGTCTTATTTATGTTCACTATCAAACGCTATTAATGCTGCACTTCATGGAGATATTTTACTTCCAGTGAAAATCCTCACAAAAGAAGGAGATATTTTTATTTTATTTTCTTTTATTTTATTTCTTATGGATATATATAGAAATAAAATGAAGTGCGTTAAACTTTAAATAAATAAAATAAAGTCATATCCTCACCTGTGTTTTTCGCAAAACAAAACAAAAAAATGTCAATTTTAATATGCCAGGAAGTCTCATATCAGCGCACTCTCTGCTGCAGAGTGAAAGTTTAATTCTGGCAACATCCCTCTTCTTCTCGAGGTATCTTTTCACTGATGAGGCCATCTTTTGTGTTAATGCTGAAGTCAACCGTCACAACTATAGATATTGGAGTGACCAGAATCCTCAATGCATGGAGCCTTCAAAGGTATTTGGTGGCGTAACTGTTATGGTGCTGTGTGGAATATGGGATACCCGTGTAATTCGACGAATTGTTATTGACTAGAACCAAAATGCTCAAAGTTACCTGGAAATGCTGCAAGAAGTAGCGTTTCCCTTAATTCTGAATAAAGAAGGCAGTTTTCCCTCTTACTTTCAACAGGGTGGTTCTCCACCACACTACAGAGCAGTTCCTCAGTGGCCAGGTAGTAAGTTTCCTGGTCACTGGATTGGCTGACGTGGTTGAGTGGAACAGCCACCCTGATCATCTGATCCCACGCTACTTGACTTTTATCTGTGGGGCCATTTAAAGCAAAAAATATACGCAGATAAAGTAAGAAACAGATACATTTACATCTACATCTGATACTCTACAAATCACATTTAAGCGCCTGGCAGAGGGTTCATCGAACCACCATTATACTATTTATCTCCCATTCCATTCTCGAATAGCGCACGGGAAGAAAGAAGAACTAACGTACTGAAGAAGTGTGTGCCAGCAATTCTGCAGAAATCCTTCTGCGAGAGCATGATGATTGGACAAAGCGCCTTCAAATGTGTGTCGAGCACAGTAAGTGACTAAACATAAAAGTTTTATGGTTGTTGTAGCGCGTCATAATGTAAGATGGCTATTACTTTAATAACCGACGTTTCGGCCAACGTTACAGTAACTTTCTTCTGGTATACTGCTGTGAGATAGTTGTTACGTGTCACTATATTTTGTCATTACTGTAAACTATAACATTACGACATAATTTTAAACTCATCTACATCTACATCTACATGCACACTCCGCAAGCCACCTGATAGGTGTGTAGCAGAGGGTCAGGGCCGGCGCAAGCCCAAGTGCCGCCCCGTGCGAGCTGCTAAATTGCCGCCCCCCCTTTTATTATTATTATTTTACATATCGTTTGGGAAATTTTATTTAAACAGATCTGTAGGAAATGTCAGAAATAATCTCAGTAATACGTACTTACATCTAAACCGCCATCTTGACTGTTACGTTCAGCATGACGGTATAGACGTAAACGTAACTCAGAGCATTGAGAATAGCCACACTGTGCCCGAAATCTATGTAGATCTGGAAAATAAAAACAAAAATTGCGACTGTCTGGTGACATTCTCTACAGATTTGTACAAAACAGTCGTTGGGCACCAGCTCAAAAATGGAGTCAAACCTAACTGAAGAAATCTAGCTAATTTTAATAAGCCTTGTGAACTTACAAACACGTTCAAATCTGTGTGAAATCTTATGGGACTTTACTGCTAAAGTCATCAGTCCCTAGGCTTACACACCAATCAACCGGCCTCACAGTCCCTGACTGCAGCGCCTACATTGCTCTGCTAATACCGCTCGGCATTTTTCAATGGTTGTGAACAGATAATGTATTCAACGGAAAACAGTATACAGTAAATAAATGTTGGCAAAGTAATAATGTGCGAGTAGTATTGTCAAACAAAAGTGCCGGTCAGAGTTTAATTGTTCATGCAGGTGGAGAGAGGTGTTTCATGGCTCAAAATCAAACGTATGACTATCACTCAGAAACGGATAGCAAAAATTTTGAAAAATACGTCGACACCCAAATTATGTTAGGCTTATTACCAATTCTTTATACCTAGTAATTACTCGCAGCGTATTTACCAATTCGGAATACTTCTACCCATTGTAGGTGTTGGAGAAGTTTGACTGTAGTAATTACAACGATTTTTCCATAATATGGGAAGAATAAAACACTCGCAAACTGCGATTGAACGATTTAGCAAAACTGCTTCAGGCTTAACACATAATCGCAGTATCGAACATTGCCTCCGAATTTCCAAATTTGATTTCGTGTTCTGCAAAATTGTTGTTGTTGTGGTCTTCAGTCCAGAGACTGGTGTGATGCAGCTCTCCACAATACCCTATCCTGAGCAAGCCTCTTCAACTCCACATAAGAACGGCAACCTACATCTGTCTGAATCTGCTTACAGTATCCATCTCTCGGTCTTTCTCTGCGGTTTTTATCCCACACACTTCCCTCCAACGCTAAATTCACAATTCCTTGATGTCTAAGAATGTGTCCTACCAGTCGATCCCTTCTTTTAGTCAAGGTATGCCAGATATTTCTTTTCTCCCCAATTCTGTTCAGTACCTCCTCATTAGTTACGCGATCCATCCACCTAAGCCGGCCGCGGTGGCCGAGGTGACTGAGGCGCTCCAGTCACGGTCAGCTCGGCCACTACGGTCGGGGGTTCGAATCTCCCCTCGGGCATGGATATTTGTGCCGTCCTAGGTCGTAAGTAGTTCATAAGTAGTTTGTAAGTTTAGAGACTGATGACCTCGTAGTTAAGTCCCATAAGCTTAACAAACATTTGAACATTTGAACATCCACCTAATCTTCAGCATTTTTCTGTAGCACCACATTTCAAAAGCCTCTATCCTCTTCCTGTCCGCACTGTTTATCGTCCATGTTTCACTCCCATACAAGGCAACACTCCACACAAAGGCCTTCAGGAAGGACTTCCTTATCCTTAAATTAATATTCGATGTTAGCAAATTTCTCTTTTTGCCATTCTGCATTTTATATCCTCTGTACTGCGACCATCATTTGTTATTTTACAACCCAAGTAACAAAACTCATCTACCTCCTTTATTGTTTCGTTACCTAATTTAATTCCTTCAGCGTCACCTGATTTTCTTAGACTGCACTCCATTACTCTAGTTTTGCCCTTCTTTATGTTCATCTTATACGCACCTTTTAGCACACTGTCCATTCCATTCAACTGTTCTTCCAGATCCTTTGCTGTCTCTGATAGAATTACTATGTCGTCGGCAAAACGCAATGTTTTTAATTCTTCACCCTGAACATTAATTCCTTCTCCAAATTTCTCCTTGCTTTCCTTTATAGCCTGCTCAATGTACAAATTGAATAACATTGGAGAAAGGCTACAACCCTGTCTTACTCCCTTTCCAACCACTGCATGTCTTTCATGCCCTTCAACTCTGACAACCGCTGTCTGGTTTTTGTGCAAATTGTAAATAACCTAACGCTTCCTATATTTTACTCCTGCTTGCTTCAGAACTTGAAAGAGTTTATTCCAATCAACATTGTCAAAAACCTTCTCCAAATCTACAAAAGCTAGATATGTAACTTTGCTTTTTCTTAATCTACCTTCTAGGATAAGCCGTAAAGTGAGTATTGTCTCCAGCGTTCCTACATTTCTCCTGAACCCAAACTGATCTTCCCTGTGGTCGGCTTCTACCAACTTTTCCATCCTTCTGTAAATAATTCGTGTTAATATTTTGCAACCATGACTTATTAAACGGATGGTTCTGAAGTTTTCACACCTGTCTGCGCCTGCTTTCTTTGGAATGGGGATTATAACATTTTTCTTAAAGTCTGAGGGTACTTCCCCTGTCTCATACATCTTACACACCAGGTGAAACAGTTTTGTCATGGCTGGTTCTCCCAGAGACTTCAGTAGCACTGATGGAATGTCATCTACTCCAGGGGCCTTGTTTCGACTTAGGTCTTTGAGTGCTCTGTCAAATTCATCTCTCAGTATAGTATCTCCTATATCATCCTCATCTACTTCTCCTCCCCTTCCTAAAATATTGCCTCCAAGTTCATTTCCTTCGTAGAGCTTCTCTATATACTCTTTCCACCTTTCGGCTTTCCCTTCTTTGCTGAGAACTGGTTTTCCATCTGTGTCCTTGATATTCATAGAGCTGTTTTTCTTATCTCCAAATATCTCTTTTATTTTACTGTAGGCAGTATCTATTTTCCCCCTATTTATACATTCCTCTACATCCTTGCATTTGCCTTCTAGCCACTCCTGCTTAGCCATGTACTCTGCTGCCTTCACTATTTCATCTCTCAATGCTTCCCATTCCTCCTCTACTGTTTTATTTTCCCCCATTTCTGTCAATTGTTACCTAAAGCTCCCTCTGAAATTCTCAAGAACTTCAAGTTCCTTCAGTTTATCCAGGTCCCATCTAATTATTGTCCTACTTTCAGCAGTTTTTTCAGTTTCAGCCTAAAATTCATGACCAATAAGTTATGGTCAGAGTTTATATCTGTCCCTGGGTATGTCTTGCAGTTAATACCTGGTTCCGAAATCTATGTCTTACCATTATAAAATCTATCTGGTATCTCCCGGTGTCTCCTGGTCTTGTCCACGTATACAAACTTCTTTCGCGATTCTTAAACCAGGCGTTTGTTATAACTAAATTATGTTCCATGCAAAACTCTACCAGGTGGCTTCCTCTTTGGCTTCCTCTTTCATTCCTTTTGCCCAGACCATATTCACCTACTATCTTCCCTTCCCTTCCTTGTCCTACTACCGAATTCCAGTCTCCCATAACAATTAAATTTTCCTCTCCCTTAATTGTCTGAATAACCTCTTAAGCTCTTCATATATTTCTTCGATCTCCTCATCATCGGCCGAGCTAGTTGGCATATAAACCTGTACTACTGTGGTCGGTGTTAGCTTCGTAACTATCTTGACTACCATAATGTGATCACTGTGTTGCTCATAGTAGTTTACCCGCATTCCTATTTTCTTATTCATTATCAGACCTACTCCTGTAATACCCCCAATTGATTTTGTATTTATAATCCTGTACTCACCTGACCAGAAATCCTGTTCCTCTTTCCACCGAACTTCACTAATCCCCACTACATCTAACTTCAACCTATCCATTTCCCGTTTTAAATTTTCTAATTTTCCTACTCGATTAAGGGATCTAACATTCCACGCTCCGACCCGTAGAATGCCAGTATTGTCTTTCCTGATGATCACATCCTCCTGAGTAGTCCCCGCCCGGAGATCCGAATGGGGGACTATTTTACCTCCGGAATATTTTACCCGAGAGGATGCCATCATCATATGTTCATACAGTAGAGCTGCATGTCCTCGGGAAAAATAACGGCTGTAGTTTCCCCTTGCTTTCAGCCGTTCGCAGTAGCTGTGTGGCAAAGCCACATTAGCTGATGTTACAAGGCCAGCTCAGTCAATCATCCAGACTGTTGCCCCTGTAACTACTGAAAAGGCTGCTGCCCCTCTTCAGGAACCACACGTTTGTCTGGCCTCTCCACAGATACCCCTCCGCTGTGGTTGCACCTACGGTACGGCTATCTGCATCGTTGAGGCACGCAAGCCACCCCACCTCGGCAATGTCTGTGGTTCATGGGAGTGGTCTGCAAAATTAGCTGTGAGTAGGCGCGCAGCAGGCTGCCAGCGCTCCACTCATAAGAATACTGTAGTACACGCCAGACTGCTTCCCCCCTCTGCTCCTCCGGCGTAAACACGACGGTGCTGCCTCAGTGGCGAGGAAGAAATTAGTCCTCCTCCCTGCCCTTGTTCAACAGGGGCGGCCGATAGCTAGTCGAAGCGCCATGCCACAATTCCCAAAGTCACTCCGTCTCAGGTTTGGTTTCGAAACCCCTTTTGGGCATGAATGTTGAGTTTGTGGTTAAAAAAAAGTGGGGCGGGGGGAGTCAGATTTGCCGCCCCTCGGAAATTGCCGCCCCGTGCGGCCGCACGTTTCGCACGTGCCTTGCGCCCGCCCTACGGAGGGTACCTTGACTACCACTATCGGTTCTCCCTCCTATTCCAGTCCCGTATTGTTCGCGGGAAGAACGATTGTTGGTATGGTCGTGGGCTCTAATCTCTCTGATTTTATCTTCACGATCTCTACGCGAGATATACGTAGGAGGGAGCAATATACTGCTAGACTCCTCGGTAAAGGTACGTTCTCGAAACTTCGACAGAAGCCCCTACCGAGCGACAGAGCGTCTCTCCTGCAGAGTCTTCCACTGGAGTTTGTCGATCATCTCCGTAACGCTTTCACGATTACCAAATGATCCTGTGACGAAGCGTGCTGCTCTCCGTTGGATCTTTTCTACTTCCCCTATCAACCCCACCTGGTACGAATACCACACCAGTGAGCAGTATTCAAGCTGTGGGCGAGCAAGTGTATTGTAACCTACAGTTTTCGGACTGCTTTTCCTTAGGATTCTTCCAATGAATCTAAGTCTGGCATCTGCTTTACCGACGAGTGATTTTATATGGTCGTTCCATTTTAAACCACTCCTAATGCCTACTCCCAGATAATTTATGGAATTAACTTCTTTCGGTTGCTGACCCGCTATAGTGTAGCTAAATGATACATGAACTTTCTTCCTATGTATTCGCAGCACATTACACTTGTCTACATTGAGATTCAATTGCCATTCCCTGCACCATGCGTCAATTCGATACAGATCCTTCTCCATTTCAATACAATTTTCCATTGTTGCAACGTCTCTATACACTACAGCGTCATCTGCAACAAGCCTCAGTGAGCTACCAATGTTAATCCACAAGGTCAGTTATATATATATCGTGAACAGCAACGGACCCACAACACTCCCCTGTGCCACACCTGACATCACTCTTACTTTCGAAGACTTCTCACCATTGAGATTGACATGCTGCTTTCTGTCATCTAGGAATTTCTCAATCCAATCACAGAATTGGTCTGATAGACCATATGCTCTTACTTTGTTCATTTAACGTATGTGGGGTACTGTATCAAACGCCTTGGGGAAGTCAAGAAACACAGCATCTACCTGAGAACCCGTGTCTATGGCCCTCTGAGTCTCGTGGACGAATAGCGCGAGCTAGGTTTCACACGATCGCCTTTTTCGAAACCCCTGCTGATTCCTAAAGAGCAGATTTCTAGTCTTCAGAAATGTCATTATACTGGAACATAATACATGTTCCAAAATTCTACAACTGACCGACGTTAGCGATATAGGCCTATAGTTCTGCACATCGGTCCGACGTCCTTTCTTAAAAACGGGGATGACCTGCACCATTTTCTAATCTTACGGAATGCTACGCTCTTCTAGAGACCTACGGTACACCACTGCAAGAAGGGGGGCAAGTTCCTTCGTGTACTCTGTGTAAAAACGAACTATTATCCCATCTGGTCTTTCCCCTTTTGAGCGATTTTAATTGTTTTTCTATCCCTCTGTCAATTATCTCGATATCTTCCATTTTGTGATCTGTGCGGCAATCTAGAGAAGGAACTACTGTGCAGTCTTCCTCTGTGAAACAGCTTTGGAAAAAGTCATTTAGTAATTCAGCCTGTAGAGTGTCAACCTCTGTTTCAATTCCATTTTCGTCATAGAGTGTCTGGAGATTTAGTTTTGATCCACCTACCGCTTTGACATAAGACCAAAATTTCTTAGGATTTTCAACAAAGTTAGTACATAGAACTTTACTTTCGAACACGTTAAACGCCTTTCGCATAGCCCTCCTCACGCTACCTTTCGCTTCGTTTAATTTTTGTTCGTCTACAAGGCTTTGGCTATGTTTATGTTTGCAGTGAAATTCCCTTTGCTTCCGTAGCAGTTTCCTAATTCGGTTGTTGTAACATGGTGCCTCCTTTCCATCTCTTATGACCTTGCTAGGTACATACCCATCTAATGCATATTGTACGATGGCTTTGAACCTTGTCCACTGTTCCTCAACACTATCTGTACTTCCGAAAAAACTTCTGTGTTGAGCCGTCATGTACTCTGAAATCCGCTGTTTGTCACTTTTTCCAAACAGAAAAATATTCCAACATTTTTTAATATTTCTATTCATGGCTGAAATTATCGATGCTGTAACCGCTTTATGATCGCTGATTCCCTGTTCTGCGTTAACTGTTTCGAATAGTTCAGGTCTGTTTGTCACCAGAAGGTCTAATATGTTGTCGCCACGAGTCGTTCTGTGTTTAACTGCTCAAGGTAGTTTTCAGATAATGCACTCAAAACAATTTCACTGGACTCTTTGTCCCTGTCACTGCGGCGGTACAACCTCTTCTTGCATGGGACTAAATCCAAAATTTTAGGATATGAAAGTCGTCCGCTCGTCAATAAGAAAAAAAATTTTCAAATAATGTAATCTTCCTATATTGTGAAATTTCAACGACAGATCCTTGCGCAGATAGAAGAAGCATATGATTGTAGGTTTGCACTTCTTTAAAACTATCACTTTGAAATAAGTGTTTTAAAGTTCCTGTCAAACTAGATTTCCTCTTCTCAGTTGACATCGTCTGTTAAAGTGCCAAACAACCCAGACTACAAGTACAAACGAGTAAGTGCTGCTGTACTTATCTTGTTATTCCGTGTCCAGTGATGCGACGATCCAGACCCAAGCATCCAATTTCCAGGTTAAGTGCTCCGTTTATCTTTGCCGTATAATTAAAAATTCATGTCCTCCTTGGTTTATCCAACATCGATTAAATACATCCAAACGTACTTCTCCTGCAACACAAACACTCTGTAGAAACTGTATATGACGCAATCCCAGCTATGCTCCACCAATTGTAATGTTTACTTGATTTTTAAGTAATTACAGTTCATTTCTATCTACCAATTTCACACATGGTACTCAGATTTTCAACATTACGATGTATGGGGGTTCTGCTCGCTGCAACATTATTCTCCTGGGGCGTCGTGGTAGAAATAAATACTCGTAATTACAATTTTTCACTTGTTCTTTAATTTGAAATCAAAGTGCTTCTCCACCAAAACATTACAACTTGATTTGTGTACACAATACACCACAACAATACAGACTGACATAGATTCCAAAGCACTTTACAACCGGCAAAACTCAAACTCTCCCACACAAGGCGGTGAGGCAAATATATAACATCGACAATAATGACATTGCATTGTTCATAACAATTGAATATACTAATTTACAATTACCGAAACAACAGTAAAACATTTCATGTACACAAAAATAATCACAATATACAATGGAAACTATACACACAATAATTTTAGATGGTGCATATCTTTTTAAGTCGGAATTTCGGTTCTTTGTGTAAGACAACAAAGTGCAATGTCAAATGTCAATTAATTAGTTAATGAGTACATCATACGTTCCTAGCATATATTGAACTATCAAATATATTGGCAATTCTGAAGCTAGGTTTAAAATCTCACATCAGTCCATATATACAACGAATCATAACATTTAAATCTCGACTATTACGTTAATTAACACAATTAGCTGGTCAACACAACTTGTGTATGAGCCTAACATGTATAAAATGCTATTTATTTTCATTTACATAAAGTTTCTAAAATTCGTCTATCTAGTTCTTGAAATAATCTACAATGACAAACCTATTGTTTATAGAACTGTCTGGAAAGCATCTAAATGAATCTCTTAATTAATGAAATCTATCACTTGTTTTTTTAATCACAGTATCATCGAGATACTCTCCTACACCGATTCCTAGGCTGGCTATTTCGTCTGTAACTTCACACGCTAAATATATCACTATTACACCACACGACACAGACAGTATTGTATGATAACATTGAGATGAGAGGACCAGCAGTATCGTCACACTTGTTGCAACTTAGGTGGCATCTTGTCGGGTCTAGGGAGGAAATTCTCTAATCTAAAAAACCCCCATGTGCACTCCGCACGTACTCCACTACCCTTGTAGCCGCTTTCTGCGTGTAGTGCACGCCTGAACTATTCAGGGGAACCCTACATTTCTCCACTCGATAGCGGAGGTCGAGAAATTTTCACCCTAGATCTCCGCAAAATCGTCTGAGCCTCTGGTTTAAGCCTTGCACTCGGCTCCAAACCAGAGGACCGCGATCGGTTCTGGGAACGACACTACAAATAGTTAGCTCAGATACCACCCCGCGAGCGAGGCTTTCTGCCTTCACCAACTCCGCCAACCGCCTGTATGAACTAAGGATGACCTCTGAACCAGCCAGCAGGAGTCATTGGTGCCCACATGAGCAACAATTTGCAGTTGGGTGCACCCAGTGCTCTCCATCGCCGCCGGAAGGTCCTCCTCCACATCTCGGATGAGACCTCCCCCCCCAGCAAGCAAACAGAGTGTACACTGGCCTTCTACCCCGACCTTTGCGCTATTTCCCTAAGGGGCTCCATCACGCGCCTAACATTGGAGCTTCCGATCACTAATAAACCCCTCCCCCCGTGTGCCTGCTCGGACCCTGCTGAAGGAGCGGCCACATGTCCACTCACAGGCAGAGCGGGCGACGCCACACTGCCAGCCTCCACATTGACCTTTCTCCCCGAGCGACGCGAACCCTGTTGAACCCGTCACACTCCTTAAGGAGAGGGTGGCTCAACTGCGTCCGGCACGGGCGGAAATGTCCTGACAGCAGGGACCGTGGGTGGAGCATGTGACACCTGTGCTGTCCCATGCGACGCACCAGAGCCCCTACTGCCGCAACACTCCGAGGCAGCAGCCTGAAGGCGGCTGACCGTGGCCAACAGCACGCTCAGCTGCTCGCGAATAGCGGCCAGCTCCTCCTGCATCTGTACGCAACAGTCACACATCCTATCCATCCTAACGAATCAACAATTGCCTGTAGAGAGTTAGGTATCTAGTTACTACCGCGAGTTTATAAAAACTGACACTGCTCTGCCCACAAATAAATCACAATAGTTCGCTCCTGCTTAGCTATAACGCTGCTGGTGCTGCTGTGAGTGCAGCTGGCGCGCTCAACACTCCCTACCAAATACGCCAGAATAAATTATTGAAACAGTAGCACAAACGAAAACTGCTAAGTGCGCGGGAATAAACCTCTTAAAACAGTACTAACGAAAAGGAAAAACTTGACTGGCAAATTAAATTTCACACAAATGAAATTATGATACTTAGCGCTGTTTACGATGTGACACTGGCAACAGCTGGCACTGGACTGACTGATAAGTAGGTCTCTGACTTGTTTTGAAATACACTAGTCACAGACGAAGACTATACACAACTGTATTTATCAAATGCACTTGAATGAACTATTAAAACAGTAGCACAAACGAAAACTGCGAATAAGCCCCTTAAAACAGAAGTACTAACGAAAATGAAGAACTAGACTGGCAAATTAAATTTGTCAGAAATTAATTTATGATACTTAGCGCTATTTACGATGTGACACTGGCAACAGCTAGATGTTCTGATGGTGCTTTCAACATTAACTGCCAGTAGATAGCTCAGTAACACAATTTATAGAACTCTACATGTGTGTACCTTTTAATGGAGCTCAGTGTGGTATCAAGGAATGAAGAAAACAGGCGCCATGCCACAGACACACTCTCCAACTTCCTGCAGCCATATGTGTATCCTCATTACATTTTGAGTGCGTTCTGTTTAGGAATGCCTCGAAAACGCCACAGTACAGGAAAGGACAAAGTGAGGTGTCGTTAGTTACATAGTACACCAAATAACTAATTATGGCATTGCTGCATTTTTCATTCTCATAACTACGGTGTAATACACTACAAGAATGGGTACAGTTTTACTTACTGTGGGGGCGTTGTGCACTGATGCCGGCCGCGGTGGCCGAGGGGACTGAGGCGCTCCAGTCACGGTCTGCACGACCACTACGGTCGGGGGTTCGAATCCCCCCTCGGGCATGGATATTTGTGCCGTCCTAGGTCGTAAGTAGTTCATAAGTAGTTTGTAAGTTTAGGGACTGATGACCCCGTAGTTAAGTCCCATAAGCTTTACAAACATTTGAACATTTTGTGCACTGATATTAGCAACGGACGTTGAATCGTTTTTCAAAAATCAGTCACGTAGAATAAGGGGAATAATTATTTATGTTCACGATGAAATAAATAATTTATGCTGTTCTGGTCAGTAAATTAATCATCCTCCTAAAGCGAATAGTTCGTTGCCAACGATAGCAAACTAAACCGCTGCCACTGCAAGTAAAGTTTAGCCCAGGTAGGACACAATTTTTTTTTCTTTCTTCCTAGCTATAACCAATATGCTCTGCAATGTCATGGAAAGAAAAGAAGTGCATCTTTCGACGGGTATAACCAATAAATTATACATAGAGTAGAAATATCTAAGGAGTGAGCATAGGCTTCTGTGTATCTTCTCAACAATAAGCTAGAATTACCAAGTGATACTGAGACAAATCCACTCTTTCCACACGTTTATTTGCTGTTAGGATTGGTTTGTACCACATTGGCTGCAAAGAATCCCCACCTCTTTTTCGTAATATGAAATAATATCTAAATAAATGTGTCACAGAAGCAACAAGAAAGTTGAGAAAGCGTCGCTAAAAGGGCCATTTACAGTCACCGCTCTTAACCGAACAAAAAAGACAAAGATGAAGTCATCGATTAGTAGATTTTTCCCAACATCAGGCGATATTTCCACTTTAATGTTGAGGACAGAAAATCTGTTGTGGGCATCTGAATGCTCACTCCAGAGATATTTCTGCTCCGTGCCTGCCACTAGAGATAATATAGACATGTGAGCGAGAAAGTCATCAGAAACCTCCCTGCTTTCCCCCCCCCCCCCCCCCCCATTGGTCGAATTTCCAAAAATACCGAAACACGTGTCTTTTAAATTTGAACCCCGAATCAAAATCGGAAAATTTGTAGTTATAACTTCAAAATTGCCTAAATAGCAACATATTTTCGAAAAACACCCTCTCTCCAATTTAACCCCCTTGATGGTTGAATTTCCAAAAATACCAAAACACGTATTTTTTAAATCATAACGAACAATACAAATACCAATTTTGCAGCTATAACTTGAAAATTGTCTTGACAACAAAGTGTTATCGAAAAGAATTTTTGATCCCCTCTATCACCTCCTAAGTTTTTGAATTTCCAAAAATACCGAAACTCGTGTCTTTTTAATCCTTATCAAGAGTCCATATCCTAAGTTTCGTAGTTATAGCTTGAAATTTGAGTTAACAGCAACAAATTTTTTCAAATCAATTTTTTGCGTCCTTTATTTTACCCCCTTATTGATTGAATTTCAAAAAAATGCCGAAACACGTGTTTTTTTAATTTCGAGCCCCGAATCCAAATGCGAAAATTTGTAGTTCTAACTTCAAAATTGCCTAAATAGCAACATATTTTGTAAAAACATCCCCTGTCCAGTTTGATCCCATTGATGGTTGAATTTCCAAAAATACCGAAACACGTATTTTTTAACGTCTAACCAACTACACAAATATCAATTTTTGCAGCTCTAGCTTCAAAATTGTATCAGTAGAAAAATCATTTTTGATCCTCTATTTAACCCTCTTACTTGTTGAATTTCAAAAAATACTAAAAGTCATGGATTTTTAATCCTGACCAAGATTCCAGATCCGAAGTTTCGTAGTTGTAGCTTAAAATTTGAGATAACAGTAACATATTTTTGAAAATCAATTTTTTGCGTCACCTATTTTACCCCCTTATTTGTCGAATTTTAAAAAATGCCGAAACACGTGTCTTTTAAATTCGAACCCTGAATTAAAATCCGAAATTTTGTAGTTCTAGCTTCAAAATTGCCTAAATAGCTACGTATTTTCATAAAACTTTTCATCCCCTATTTCACCCCCATACGGACGGAATACCGAAAAATCGCTTCTTAAATGACGCCTACAGAGTTAGATCAACACCCTCCACAAATTTCAAGTTTCTGTCTTCAGTGGTTTGTGCTTGGCGGTGATGAGTCAGTCAGTCAATCAGTCAATCAGTCAGTCAGTCAGTCAATCGGGACACTTCCTTTTATATATATAGATTACACAAGATCGATTTCAACTTTGTGCTTTACGAAGTAATCACTGCAGGACGTGAGGACATGTATTAGGTGAAAGAGTGGCCGATGCTGCTAACACAGTCAAGATAATTCACTAGAAATATTATGGAAAGTTCTATATAGACGATCAGCTGACGCCATTCCTTCTACTATTACCCAGACTTACTTTATCGCACATTGACGCCACCATCACGTCTTATATAAACAGACATGAACTGCTCTGTTGATTGAATTACAAGACTTTCAGTATTCGTAGACTTTTCGATAATATGGAGCACTGCATACAGAATAAGTGCATTGTCCCCAGTGTAACACTGCAACATTCTAATATTTCAGCATACACTTACTGTGAGAGATAAACAGTTTAGTACTGCGCCATAGAACCAATACATGGCACTGTTATTATTATTACTATTTCTCATCTCAACGATAGAAGTGTTTTCAGAAGTTTATGCCAAACAGATAATTTCACACCTCAGTCTTAACTTTATGAACACAAACTAACAATGAATTTACATCGTTCCGCAGTACGGAGTAAATTAATTTCACTTTTTTCGTGAAATACTTTATGAACTTTCATCATTTTCGACAATGACTTCTACTTAAATTTGACATCGTGGCTAGGGGAACTGAGTTTATTGACAGAGCGATCCAACAAGGATTCTGTTATTGCTGACCTAGGTCTGCAACCCTAAAAACCATACAAGTCCCTCTTTAACAACAGTTGTGAAGCACGGGTAAATAAGCTAGTATTTAATACTTTTGGTATAAAAAGACAATGTTGTCTCAAAGAAATGTATTATTGTTGATATTTAGAAATCAGAATGTTTTAGACAATAGGCTTCGCATGATGCATATTTCAGGCATAATGATTATGAATTTGTTATTTATGGTGTCATATTGTCTATAGGTATAACATCTATTTTTGAAGAAGATGGGTTTATATCTGTCAAAACCATGGTCAAGTTTATTAAACGACTATTATTGGAACTGGTTGGCTGATTATTAATTTGCTATCCTGTAACTGTTGCTGAGACGCAGTCATGTTCACAATATTGAAGTAATACATGTGGAAGGGGCCCTCAGTTTGTTTTGCCGCTGCCCCGGGCTGCGACGGCCTTAAGGCCAATTCACACTGTTCGTCACGTCACGTCACGTCTACATCTACATAGATACTCTGCAAATCACATTTAAGTGCCTGGCAGAGGGTTCATTAACCACCTTCATAACTTTTCTCTACCGTTCCATTCTCTAATAGCGCGCGGGAAGAAAGAACACCTAAATCGTTCCGTTTTCGATCTGATTTCTCTTATTTTATTGGGATGGTCATGTCTCCCTAAGTAGGTGGGTGCTAGCAAAATATTTTCACATTCAGAACTAAAAGTCGGTGATTGAAACTTCGCAAACAGATCACGCCGCAATGAATAACGTCTTTCTTTTAATGATTTCCACCCCAATTCGTGCAACATTTCCGTGACGCTTTCCCCACCGTGACGTGATAAAACAAAACGAGCTGCCCTTCTCTGAACCTTCTCAATATCTTCCGTCAGTCCCACCTGGTGAGGGTCCCACAAGGGGCAACAGTACTCCAAGAGAGGACGCACAAGTGTGATGTAGGCAGTCTCTTTGGTGGAGCTGGTGCATCGTCTAAGCGTTCTGCCAATGAAACGTAACCTTTGGTTCGCCTTCCCCACAATATTTTCTATGTGTTCTCTCCAGTCAAAGTTGTTCGTAATTATCAGAACATTCCTCAATGTATTTCTAATGGCGGCATTTACACTGTCCGTCACCGGACCGTCACGTCACGTCAACGTCCGTCAAGCTTTCTCGAGAAGAATGTTTTGACGGAACGGCCGTCTGCTAACATCGGAAGTTAACCTATTTTCGTCACGTGAATTACACGTTGCAGTCGACGATTGCACTGTTTATATGCAAATGTGTGTTATTCATCTTTGTGTTGTTGTTGTACCTCGTTTTATGGGTAAATCTCAAATGTTTCATGACGACTTAAATATTTTTGTCAATTGAGTGTCCCCCTAAAATCGAGGTCGGATATCTCAAACCAAAAAATGGTTTATGTTACGTAACATTGTAACAGAAACGACTGAAGCAAACTGTTTATTTGAATAAGATTGTAATTTGATTACGCATTTTTCATTAAATAACACCTTAAATGAAAATGTCAGTTCTAATGAAAGATAAAAATTCAGTTGTTTACGACGTATTAACAATGTCAGCATGCAAGTCGTAATGGTTAAAGTATACAGGCGCTATTTATGCTCTTACAAGTATGGTTTGATGTCTTCATAGGTTTATTTTTTCGCTTTAAAATAGATGTCGATGTTTTGAAATGTTGTTTCAGTTCCCAGTAAGTTGGCCAAAAACATACACTGTAAAGTTTTCTTTGGCCGTTAATAACATTTAGCGTTGTTGTTCTCCCTTTCCAGTATTAAACTATGACTTTCTACATAACAGATCGCCACTCATAACATCACTTTCAACATCGCGTATTGAGATGGACGAATTGACGTGACGGACACGGACGGACAGTGTGAATACAACTTGACGTGACGGTTCCGTGACGTGACGTTGACATGACGGACAGTGTGAATTGGCCTTTAGTCCACCACTGAAGAGTTGCAGCCATATTTGCCGTTATTCCAAATTATACATGTCTTCTGACTTCACATCAACTCTTGGAGGAAGTGAAATATAATAAATATTTCCCAAACCATGAAGAAAAGAACGAAATGAAACATTATCCTTATTATGTAGTCTACATGAGGTTCCACCTCGATCAGCACTTGGCGCATGTGTGTCCCTGCAGCTGTCGAACGGTAACAATTTTCACAGCAGTGAGTGTCACTACTGTGTATGCTAGACTCTGATGGTACTCTCTAACACAACAATTATCGTTTATAAGACTAGTGACCAGAAATTATCCAACAATGGCATGCTACCGACCAAGGTTGCTATTGCAGGAAGCAAAAGTGCAAATTGTTTTTTTTTAGATGTACACATACTAAGCCAGGAATGCACTACTCTAAGTAATGTACCAACCTAGATGGTACAAAAATTCTAAATTTTACTCTCTTCCATGACAACCATCGTTTATAACCATGTGGAGTGAGCAAGAAATATCCAAGTTTTTGCATGTCACAAAACTGGGCTACTAAGAATAACTGTATAGAGTTTCCAAATGAGACACAAATAAATAAGAAGACATCTCTATTAAAAGAATGTTGAAGATAACCCATTCCATTACTACTTCCTTGTAACTTTGTATCTCTGTCCTTGTAAAAATTCACTGAAGCAAAAAAAAAAAAAAAAAAAAAAAAAAAAAAAACCTGAGAAATGTAGGGTAACATCCACTGGATAGAAGATGAATACTTCAATTGAAGGGTTTCTTACAAGAACCAAATAAGTCCAAAATTCGACATTTTGAGATACTTACATGGGTTTATTCCCTGTAAGAGGCACCATCCGCTGGTTTAATCCGTTTGGGCAAAAACCAAATACATAGCAAGTTATTAGGTTGCAAAATATCGCTGTTTCTACAAGAACCACACGTGTCCACAACAGTTTGAACAAGAACCAAATTCTTCCAGGACGTGTTTGGTTACTGCTATCAACAGATGGCGCTGGCGTAGACGTTATCGGCCCCCGTTTGTCAGGTTGTTGTGTTTCTTTATCGTCTACTTCCCAGCAATTCGTGTAGTTTAGTTATTGCATTAACACGCAGTTGCTGTGAATGTAATAGAACCGTGTAGTGATAAAATGCAGGGGTCAAATAATGCAAAATCTGATAATCTGTGACCAAGATGGAAGGAACTAACAGAAAAGAAAGAAACAGCACGTAAACGTGCCAGAGCAGTAGGGAAACAGTATATCAATTCCGTAGGAGAAGATTGCAAGTAAGTAGTCATTGACATGTAGATAGCATGCACAGTAACATTTGTTGAGGCAATCATTTTTCGAAAAAGTGAACAGGAAGGTTATGTCAAATTGAGGTTATGTTTTCCATTCATCACTGTTTTGCTTTGTTTTAGATGCTCAAGACATCACTGCTTCGAGAAACTAGATGAATCCACTAGGCATAAGATCTTGGATGATTTCAATAAAATAGGAGACAAGAATGATCAGACTTCAATTGTGAAGAAGAGACCATGAAATACAGAGTCATCAGGAAAGGATCATGCAGCTTCTTACACCTTCAGAGTTCGGGTATGTGTAAACGATGTTCCTGTCTATCAGAAAGCTTTTGACAGTTTGCATGGCATAACACAGAGTCGGTTGTATAGACCTCAACAAAGTTTGCTCATGACTGGGCATTCACCGAGAGCTCAAAGGGGCTCACATCATAATCGCCCAACAAAGACTCCTGATGCTGTGATAAAACTGATTGAGTATCACATACACTCACTTCCAGCTCGACAATCCCATTATTCCTTATGACAAAATCCAAACAAGAGGTATCTTCCTGATGATCTGAGAGTCATTGACATGCATGAAGCTTTCTTGGAACTGTACAGGAGTAATGTTCCATATAAAGCATATTGGTCAGTTTTCAAAACATTTAGTATATTGTTTGGATACCCGCGATCAGACACATGCACATTTTGTGATGCTATTAAACAAAAACTAAAAACAGTGGAGGATGAAGAACTGAGGTGCAAATTAAATATCGACATGGAGCAACATTTAAGGAAAGCAGATGCATTTCACAAGGAGAAGCGAAAATACACAATGAAAGCTAAAGAGGGGACAGTGATGTGTATCGACTTTGATTTCATGCAGAATCTTCCTCTGCCGACATACCATCCAATGCTACATATTACGCAAGGCAGCTTTGGTACAATGTGTTTGGAGTGCATAATCTAGCAAATGACAGTGTAACAATATATCGCTATCTTGAACATGAAGGGAGGAAGGGTCCAAATGAAGACATGACAATGATTATAAATTTCAAAAACAACATTCCACATTCAAAGATGTGTGAAGAGTTAGTTTTGATCAGTGTTGGCTGTCCTTGGCAGGACAAAAACAGACAAATGGTACAGTTTTTATATTGCCTTGTCCATCTTCTGAACTTGTTCAAAAGGATAACCTATCTATTTCCTGTGAGAGGTCACAACTATTACCCTGTGATCAGGACTTTGCTCTGATTGGCATGAAGAAGAAGAAAAACAATGTTGTTGAAATGCCAGAGAAGTGGGATGAGTTGATTCTTAAAGCGAGGAAACATCTCGAGCCTTTCAGTCTAAAGATCATGCATTCTGCCGATTTTAAAGATATAAAAGGAGCAACTGAGGGTCTTTGCCTTCGCATACCAAAATCGCAATGCAACTACAGCAAGTGAGATTGCTACAGGTAGATGCGGATGATACACATGTTCACTTGCGAAAATCCTACTGGGGTCCATGGAGCAACCATTTGATTCAGGGAAAGAACTACCACAATAATAACAGTTCTCTGAATCTGCAACAGCTTTATAAGAAGGATCCTGAATTGACACCAGCTAAGATTAAAGACCTCAGAAATCTTAGTCAGTACTTATTAGAACCAGACAACCAGAGGTTTTATGAGGATCTGCTGTAGCATGTAACACCTTCAAACAAAGGTCCTGCAGAGAGCGAACAGAATATTGAAATCGATGAAGATGATAATAGTGATGGATGTGATGATTCGATACTTTCTGTTTGAAAAATGCCAAACAATAGAAGTGAGAACAAGTTATGTATCACTCATTGGCGCAACAGCGTTGGTGGGCGTGGTGTTATGAACTTTAACGCTCCCAACCTACTTTTAAGAAATTAGTTTTGAAAGTAGCGTCGTCTTGTATTTTTTTTATTTCTGTGCATATGCGATAATTCAGTAATGTAATGATTGTAATCTCTTTTCATAATAAATTATAGTTTAGCCTAAAGCAACTAGTAGAGCCTTTATTTCTGCAGGAACCAAATAAGTCCAAATTATTTTTTTTTTCTGCGTATAGTGCGAAACATACATGTATATTACGACACTGTCCCACTTTCTGCACAAATATAGTACTCTAGGAAAAATAATCACACCTTCATCTCATTACGTGTCAATGGTATTAATTTTTTTGTGTCTCCTGAACAGTCTCTTTTTTGGACTTATTTGGTTCTTGTAAAAAAACCTTCAATTATATTCGAAAGACGATATAGTGGATTGATTTTGTAAGAATACTTCAGACTAATAATGATAATACTAGTAATAAGTCGGTGTAAAAGAAGTAACGTTTTTATGCGAAAAGCAACAGTAGTATTTTCATTGAAATTAAAAAGTTACAGAAACCACGCATGGAAAGATTCTCATTTGGAACGCATGTTGTTTTGTTGAATTCAATCATACACCAGGATGATATCACAGGAGTTATTTCGTAAGTTGCCCTACATCAGATAATAATGTGCATTCAAGCGAGACGAGGTTGATGCATCGCCAGTGATAGCGTTGCACAAAACCAGAGAGGTACATATTCATTAGAAGGCTGTTTAGCGTGGTTGGTTTGATTATCAGCTGTCAACTGTTAGGTTCTGCTCAGAGTGTTCTGTTGTCTGCATGCAGAACACGTTGATATGTTTCGCATTTGTAAATATTTCTTTTGGTAGATAGTTTTCGTATGAGGAAAACTGACGTCACCGACAATTATAGAAGTGAGAACAAGTTATGTATCACTCATTGGCGCAACAGCGTTGGTGGGCGTGGTGTTATGAACTTTAACGCTCCCAACCTACTTTTAAGAAACTAGTTTTGAAAGTAGCAGTGTGGTTGACCAGTGAAGATGGTTTTTGAAAGTATCGTAGCAGATCTCTTGAATCGTTTTCTTGGAGACTATGTCGAAAATTTGGACAGATCTCAGCTGCAAATCGGAATATTTGGAGGTGAGTAACCGCATTGCGGTATGTCGTAGTTGCGCTATTGCGTAGCGCAGATGTAAACATACTGTTTCCATGAGGTTATGTTTCTTGTTTGTGCTTGGTATATGTGATATTTAATATTGTTCATCAGGTGATGTCGTCCTTCAAGACTTAATTTTGAAACAGAGTGCGCTAGATGAGTTAGACTTGCCGGTAAAAACCGTGTTTGGGCATTTAGGTAAGTAATCTATTCTATAAATCGATAATGTTTCTTTCGGCTGCAGTTCATTTAAGATATTTGTTTTAGTTTCTCTAATCGTTTTCAAGTTTTACATAAAATATTGTGTTCAAATGTTTGATTAGTTGTACAAAGGTTTGACTTACAGACTGACAATTGTGTAACATTACAACCCTTGGGAATCGACGTATTCGTCTACAGATGTCATTTAAATTGGTGATATATAGCACAACATATTGGCATTACATTTATATGTAAGAGTATTGTCATTAGACATCTCATTGAAATGCTGTAGTTTTATTCCAAGTTAGGCATTTTCATTTGCTTTGTTATGTGTGTAACTCTGGCCCATGCTAAATAACTCTTGATACATCACGTAGTGTAATAATTTTTTGTAATGTGCATAATTTGTTAGTCCATGTGATCCCATGCTGTGGCTGGAATTGTCAGCTCTTTAACACATTTAGCATATTAGGAAGGCTTTTAATGTAATTGTAAACTAGCTCATTAGTATTCTGACATGTAATATGCTTAATCTGTTACATTATTGGGTTAAAGTGCAGTTTATGAGTCTGTGACTGGTGCCTGATATGCAGAGGTTGGCAATGGGGAGGGAAAGCAGCCAATAAGATTGCGTTTCTGATGTCTACCAGATTTGGTGTCAGTTTTTAACAGTTATTGTGACGTTAGTGTGCAGCGTTTTTTGCCAATGTATTGGATATTTCATTTATAATCTGTGCAAATTGTGTTTAGGTCTTAGCTAAGAGAAATTTGTCAGCTGATTGGCATATTTTTCGTTCAAAAATATTAAAAATGAGCAAATGGTTGTGCCTTCCTGTATCTGTTGTTTCCAATTTAATATCTGTCCATCAGCTACAGTAGGTCTCTTTGATCATTACCCTAAAAAGAGAGGTCAGTAGCTCCATTGTAGAACATCAGCTTACCATACTGGTAGCTGTAGTGTGTATCAGTTTGAATCTCACTGCAGCCTTTACAACTTGATAGCCTAGTGGATTCATTTGGAAATGGTATATCTGAAGAGCTAGGGTTATCAGTCCTCAATATATTGAGGCCATTATCAAGTATTGTGCCCCAATATCACTGTAATGTCTCTGGGGTGACTGAAATTTGTTTGGTGTACATTTATTTAGAAATGGAGGTGTAACATTGGCCTGAATTATCATTTAACAAATATGTTTGAAAAGGCTGTATACAGGCAGCTATTTAGGCGAGTGTTGGTACTCAGTTCCTTTTTTAAGCAGAAAATTGGCTGAAAAGTTATTTGCTTAGCCCTGATCAGTAGCTGTGCTACAGTATATGAGGAAAGTTTGAACTTGAGATGACACCCAGGATAATTGTGTGAATGGGTTAATTCCATTTGCATGATATGTTAGCTGTGCTGAAATTAATGCTGAGCAAATGGTACAATGGTTTTTCAAAATGAGTCTTGTGGGGGAGGGGGGCTGTTAACTTTCCATGAGCGTTGTGGTGTAAAGTTACAGTGATATGTTAGACAATCCATTTAGCACAATTGAATGATGAGTGTCTTCTACTGATTTAAAGTTAATTTATATCAGGAGGGGCACGCACACACATTGAGCATGTGACTTTGATGTTTGTGCAGGAAATTAACGGCCAGAGAGATGGCTCCATTACTGAAAGGTATGACACTGACCATCTACATCTACATAGATACTCTGCAAATCACATTCAAGTGCCTGGTAGAGGGTTCATTAACCACTTTCATAACTTTTCTCTACCGTTCCATTCTCTAATAGCGAGCGGGAAGAAAGAACACCTAAATCGTTCAGTTTTCGATCTGATTTCTCTTATTTTATTGGGATGGTCATGTCTCCCTAAGTAGGTGGGTGCTAGCAAAATATTTTCACATTCAGAACTAAAAGTCGGTGATTGAAACTTCGCAAACAGATCACGCCGCAATGAATAACGTCTTTCTTTTAATGATTTCCACCCCAATTCGTGCAACATTTCCGTGACGCTTTCCCCTCCCCCCCCCCCCCCCCCCCGTAACGTGATAAAACAAAACGAGCCGCCCTTCTCTGAACCATGGTTTACATTGGCCTGCACTAGCTGTTCCCATGGAGAGAAAGGGCCGGGATTATGCACAAAAAAGTTGTAGAATAAAGGACCACTTTTGATGAGTAAAGTGTGCTATGAAAGGGCATTTTGTGTATAAGTTCAATTTGTACATTGAACAAGCTCTAAAGGAAAGAAAGGAGAAATTTGGAGAAGGAATTAAAAGTTCAGGACGAAGAAATGAAAACATTGCGTTTTGCTGGTGACATTGCAATTTTGTCAGAGACAGCAAAGGACCTGGAAGAGCAGTTTAACGGGATGGAGAGTGTGTTAAAAGGTGCATACAAGATGGACATTAACAAGAGCAAAACAAGGATAATGGAGTGCAGTCTAACAAAATCAGGTGATGCCGAAGGAATTAGATTAGGTAAAGAAACAATAAAAGTGGTAATGAGTTTTGTTGCTTTGGCAGTAAAATAACGCACAATGGTCACAGTACGGAGGACATAAAATGCAGAATGGCAATGGGAAGAAAAGTGTTTTTGAAAAAGAGAAATTTGTTAACATCAAATATTAACTTGAGCATACGGAAGATGTTTCTGAAGGCATTTGTGTGAAGTGTTGCCTTGAATGGGAGTGAGACAGGGACGATAAACAGTCTGCACAGAAAGAGGATAGGCTTTTGAAATGTGGTGTTACAGAAGAATGATTAAGATTAGGTGGGTGGATCACGTAACTAATGAGGTACTGAACAGATTTGGGGAGAAAAGGAATTTCTGGCATACCTTGAGTAAAAGAAGGGATTGATTGGTAGGTCACATCAAGAAATTGTGAATTCAGTATAGGAGGGAAGTGTGTTGGGTAAAAGTCGCAGAGGGAGACAAAGAGAACAGTAGTAAGCAGATTCAAATGGATGTGGCGTGCCATTCTTATGAGGAGATGAAGAGGCTTGCTCGGAAGAGTGTGGGGTGTAGAGCTGCATCAAACCAGTCTCTGAACTGAAGACCACAAGAACAACAAAAAAATTTTCTGGAGTAAATGTTAGACAGATAATTTGTTTCCCAAGTGTGTCAAGTTGTAAAATATACGTGTCTGGTGAAAGAACAACATACTCGTGTTTAGTAGTTTGGAGAGAAGTAGTCTTTTGTGAAGCTTGCAGTGTGCCAAAAGGAAAAAGGCGGACCTTGCAACATAAGGCTTATATAGTTATACCTAGAACGGATTTGAAAAGATTTTACATAGAGGCACAGGGAGTGAGAATGTGTTGTGACATTGTAAAACAAAGGGTCCTTCATCTAATGTATTTCCCAGGAAATGCTTAATGGTTGATAAGTAGGTAAAGTCAAAATGTAATTTTTGTCCATCAATCGCTGTACGTTGTTCATCTATTATGGTTTATATCTGAGCTGCATTTAGATTGTGCTAAAACGTGTTGAATGTCCAAACAATGGTGGACTTAGAGTTTCTAGTACTTCATCAGTTTATTTTCATTTCATTGTTTACAAGTTCATTCTGGTAAGTTTTTTAACAGATATGGTAAAATAATCTAGACTGCAGTATTTAATTTTTCAGCAAGAACTTGTGAAGACCTGTTTCACAACCCCTGCTGACTTTAACCGCTAATAGACTGTGGTAGAATAGAAGTAGGGAACCAGTAAGATCAAAGCTATCACAGAGCAGCTAAAGACAAATTGTCCTGGCCAGACTCGCAGGTGTTAAAGATGAGAACTAGCTTTGGTAGTTTCAAACATATTTAAGTCAAAAATTGGTATTATTATTAACTATGTCACATCTTAAAATGTGCCTCACATCATATGTTATGTCGTGTCCTACTTCTCTGATGCTTCACATAAAATTATTCGCAATTAATGGTGTGGTACAGCAGCCAGTGAAATTGTATACTGAAGTAAAAAGCCCTCTTGGTTCCTCAGTGTTTCAATACTCTTAAATGATGCATTTCACTCTGTAGCAGGGCATTGTCAGATTATCTGCATGACAGAGGAAACACAAGAATTACAAAACAGAATTGTGGAAAAAGGGAGGGGGGGGGGGGGACATGGACAGGATTCTTGAAAGCAGTCACGTGATCTACAAACTGAGCTATGATCACTGGAGCAACAAGCTGTCTGTCCGAACGAGTGGACATCGCCAAACTGTGGCCGGGAGACTGCTGGACCATCCTGTTGCAGAGCGTGCAGCCCTGCGTGATGTGGCTCACTTCAGTGTCTGGTACACAGCCTGTGCCACACGGATCCTCCCCGCCAACACCGGCTTTTCTGAATTGCGTAGATGGGAACTCTCCCTACAATATGTCCTATGCTCCCACAATCCTTCAGGCCTAAACCTGTGCTACTTCCTGCCCCCACCACCTTCCATTCTCTTTCCTCACTATATCCTTACATACATCTGCCGTTCCACCACACATTTCGGTCCCTTCCCTTTCCTTCCTCCCTATCGGTCAGACGGCAGTGCCGTATTGGCCCCATCCTGCCAACAGTCGGAAGCTTTTAATTTACTTGTAATATGTTATGTGTGCCTTTCTGTGACTCAACGAGACAGCTCTGTGCTGAGTAGAATCATGTGGAATTTCCATTGTTTGATCAATTTGACAAATATTAATTTCCATGTTTGGCCAACTGCTTGAAGCGGAACAAAACCATATCGTGTCGCTTCATGACTTCCCTAGAGTATCGCATCATCTTGATTGAAACCTATTATATTTAATTTTGGGAGAAAATGATTTTAAAAACAATATATTAATTCAATTTGTAATCGTTTGAATAGTATAGGGACGATGGAATAAATATGTTTTTGGATGTCTTTGTCTTAGACGCGTGTGTTTCATGGTAAACTTTGCTACGGTGATATCGGTGAAGTTACCGGTGGTCGTCACCAGATGGCATTTAAGTTCTTCGGCAGTATATCAGCACGGAGAACCAAGGAAAAATTATGATTCTAAGACGTTGCCTGCGCCGCACACGCCAAAGAAGAAATAATTAGATTCATTGTTACGGGTTTTTGCTTTGGGAGGAGAACAAATTTTTCTGGGTTTTGCAGACTTACTTATGTGGCTTCTCCTGGTTTGCTTTCGATATATGAACTACTCGGCAAATGTTACGACAAAAAGAGGTGAAAAGTCGAGCGGTAAATACTGCAATGAGTGAGTATTTGGCTTATAGCAGCACACAGTAAAGATTAATTGGAATTTTATTGAAGAATTAACTACTTCGTTAATTATGAGTTTACGAGATATTTCTCGTGATGTAATTGTAGTAGTGGTAGTCTGTTCATGAAGGAAATTTTGTGCACACTAAAGTTGTCGCATTTTAGAATCGCAACTGTGGATTCATAGCTCATTCTGGGAAATTACATTGTTACGTAATTTATTTATGAAAGAGTAAAGGATGTGGGTATTTGATGTTGTAACAGTCGGTCTATTTTAGTAAATGGTTTATGGATACAGTCGGACCACGCGTGGGATCTGATGTATCTGGGAGTGAGACTGGATTCTGCTCCTTATTTTATGGTGACTGACCTATGTTACATTAATGGAATATTGATGGTGTCTATTGAATCCAACATTATGGTGAATTATTAATAAACCTTCATGACAGATTACATTATAAAGAAAATTATTACAATACTGTGTGCTTAGCTAAAAAGCAAAACTTTATTTATGAAACATTTTTATAGTATGGAGAGTGACACATTGCAAGACCATGGAAAATTTGGGCCTCTTTTCAAACTTTCCCGAGGCTACTGGAAGTAAAAATAAGTGGCGAGACTCTTAGACGAACAGGGGGTACGAGTGAAAGAGATTTCTTTTTAGTGTCGAAGTTTACACCTGAATACGGCCTCATTAATTGCTATTTTATTTTTAATTGATTATTCCAATATTAAGAGGCGACTGCCAAGTGGTGGAAACAATGTAGAATTTATTTTTTATTCTTTTGGACGGTGTCAAAAGTGAGAGGGGTGTAGTTTTATTAATCTGTAGGAAGAGTTCGTCCACTTTAAGAGATTGTAGAATCATCGATATTGTGTATTAAAAAAAAAACACTTTAAAAAATCAAGACAATAAAAAAAAAAGATTAAACTTAATTTTCTACGTGTTCTGTCTTTAGATGGTAAATAATATTTAACGGTTGTTACCGATAAGACAGTTATCGATAGCAATCGTGTCTGAAACATTCATTTTGTGTTTCGATAGTCGACGCAATTGATTCCTTTAAGAATCGATCATGACTACTACGAGATATTTTTGACAGAAGCAAAGAACAGCTGATTTATTCAAATCCTTGGCGCGAATGAAGATTATTTACCTTACTTATAATATTTACCTTACTTATGACTTTGTGTTTGTGTTAATTATAAATCCTGGACATTCAACGGTATTATCGAATGAGGATCTTCGTTTTTTTAATAATATCGCAGTCAGATTACCGAAATAACAAACAATATTAACCTTTTACATACCGTTGTATTACCATCCTGGTCTTTGCATACATCATTATATGGGAGTGGCGATCCCAGGGCTTATTTAATAGTAGTATCAGGAATAAAGCTTTCGTACAGGTGTGGCACCATTACTGAAAGTATAATTCAGGTGGTGATACACATGTTGAAGTTTGTTCTGAGCTTACTATTCAGCGTTAAAGGTTATTCATCTCAAACCCAAAAATAAATTTCTCTCATATATGTGTGCAAACCAGAGATATTTTGTGGAGGCAGGTTATTGATATTGGTCGAAGATTATTGACTGAAGCTGTAAGTAAAATTATATAGCTTCACCACCGATACTGAAATAGCCTCCTACATGCTGTACTAGAAAAACGCATGAAGTACAGTGCACAACCACAAATGAATGAGGGGTTTGATTACTTCGTTAGCTGCTGATGTAAAAAAATCACCTTAGACAGTTCTAAATAGGCCTACTCAGAGGAAGCGAAACTCAAATTAGCCTGTAAGTTTAGTGACATCACCCAGAAAGCGTCGGCTAACTACCCGCCCCACTTTGATTCAATAATTTTGAAATCGATCGCGAGAAAGCTTGGAGACAAAAATTCAATAATTGTACACAGACGAGTGCAATACCACTGCCGTCATGATGTACTGAGCAGACTATGTTATTAAGACATGAACTTCCTTTGAAGAGAACAGTATAGAAATGATAGATTCTCACACTACTGCAACCGACTTGAACTATAAATAATCTTGAACCCTGCCTGTGTATCCCCCCCCCCTGAATAACTGTATGAAACGTATGGTTATGAACCCCACAGCTCCCACATTAGTGTCCAAATTAAGACCCACAAAATAACTACCCTGTCTTTCCCGTTATCAGTGGAATCCTAAATCTAAGAGAGCCTGCCTCTAAATTTGTTAAATTTCTCATAGAAACAATTGCTTCTTGAAGAAAATTTTACTCTACACAATAAGAGACAACTAGTAGATTTATCATATAATGGATTGTTTCCAAATGGACTATAATAACACAGCCTGGCGGTGATTTTATGTTTTCATGAAGACTTGATGACGAAATTTGCTTGAGTTGTATGCCAGTATGGACAAGATAGCAGATAATGTATCCACCTAATAAGTCTGTTTAGTTTACTTCTGTGGAGATGGTTTAGAATTGGAAGCAGTTGGAGTTATAACTATAATAAACAGCTGCTTGTTGGCTATATGAATTTCTTAAAATATCTTACAGATGTCATGTTTCATCCACTAGTTTCATCCAAATAAAAAAAAAAGTTCCAAATGGTGGCTATCTTTTGTTGTTGGACATAAAAATGTATACACTAACATACTTCTGTAACAAACAGTCGACATCATCCAGCAAAACCTTTCCAGGCAAGGAAATTTCTTTCCGAAAGAAATTACAGAAATTGTCACTATTAAGACGTCAACGTCTTTCACAAGCAAAATGGCGTTTGTGGTAAGTTTCCTCGCCGACATAGGCCTATATTGAACACCAGTACGTCTGATGTAAAACTCTTCTGCGCGAGATATGCTGCTGATATCCAGATAATTTTAAATGGTATCCTGGCTAAACCCATCAGGGGCTCGGCATTAATTTGCCGAGTACGGGCTTGGCGAACTCGGGGTCCTGAGCTGAGAACTGGTAAGCGCTGTCAGTTCTGACACTGTAACCTCTAGGCATGCTTCGGTGACCACCGTGGAACGTTGTGTGTGCCAGGGAATGGGGATCTTGGCTTGACAGCCCGGGTCAGTCTTTAGGTGTGCTATGTGCTGATGGGATGCGTGGCTGTTAAGGTGGAGCAGTCACTACCAAGCAACCTCTGGGGGTACTGTCGCACCCAGTTGTGTAAGGCGTTTACTTCCCTAGCTGCTTGTGGGACCGAGATGGATAATTTCAATTTGTCCCTCGAACCTTCTAGGGGGGTACTAACACCTGCTACAAAAAGAGTGCTCGCTTCGGCATCCCTCCAGAGGCAGGGCATGTTAATAAGTAACAGAGCACATTCTGCTGCTGTACAGAACGTGTTTTTAGTAATAAAGAGAAAAGATGGAAGCTTCACGAAGGTTTCGCCATTCTACATCCAAAAGGATTTAGAGGGCATTTGGGAGATATCTCGGCGAAACGGTTATGAAATGGAACCCTGGTGGTTGAAACAGCTAATTCCCAACAAGTGGAAAACCTTAAAAAAAGCTAAGTGCCCTGGGAAGTATGAAAGCAAAATAGAGATGCGCAGTACCCTCAACTACAGCAAAGGTGTGGTCTCTTGTTGTGATCTCATAGACATTCCTAATGAATAACTAAAGGCAGAATGGGTCTCAGAGGACATAGTGGACATGCGGAACATCTCGAAAAGGGTGGATGGGGGACTTGTAAATTCAGAGTCCCTTATCCTCACCTTTGATAGTCTGAAATTGCTAGAATATGTCAAAGCCGGATTCCGTAGGTTAAAGGTGTGGCCAGTTGTACCCGACCCTATGTGATGTTTTAAATGTCAGCGGTTCGGACATACTACTGTGGCTCGTAAAGGTGAGGCCACTTGCGGTAAATTTGGTAACACCGCCCATGAGGAAACTGAGTGTACACCACCTGCTCTGGGGAACATCCAGTCTGGAGCAGGGACTGCACATTGTATTTGGAGGAGAAGAAAGTGCAGGAAATCAAAACTACCGAGCGAATTTCCTACGGAGAAGCTAAAGAGATCTTTGAGGCCGTGCAACCTGCTTCCTTTGTCACGTCCTTTGCTGCTGTTATCCAAAAGCCAGCTCTCAAAGTTGGTGCCTCCACCCAGACAGAGGTCGCTAGTGTCGGTACGAACACCTGTACCTGTGAGTGTTTCTGCAAGGCTGCAGTTGTTCCAGAACCCGAACCCCTGCCATGCACATCAGAAAAACCTACCGGAGTCAACATTACAGAGCTTTCGCCTCCATCCCTGGCAGAGGCCCTTGGCTAGGCCCTGCCACCTTCAAAGCCGGAGGCTCTTCCGAAGGTCGTCACTGACCTTTCCACGCCTGCTGTCACGACCATAAAGGTTACAAAACCGAAAAAGGCACCAGGGAAGGGTCAAGAAAAGGCAAAACTGGATAAATCATCTGATTCCGTAGAGGTCATTCTACCTGACCTCCCTTCTGACTCTGCTCCAGAACTTAGGGAGCTGGATGTCCCTCAGGAGCAAATATCACGCCTCAAGACCGAAACTCCAGCCAGGTCAGTCTCCCCCCACTAAACGGAAAGAGAGAGTTAAGATACAGCCTCCATGAAGATGGCTCCCATACTGCAGTGGATTTAAAACCCGTGTGGAGGAACTGCGGTTGTCGACTCGGAATAGACTTATGTGTGTCTGTGTTCAAGAGACTCGCTTTAAAGAAACACGCCCCTGAGCTACGAAGATATTTCCTGTACAGAAAGGATGACCTAACCGGTGTGAGACCTAAAGGTGGGGTGGCTATTTTCATCAACGCTACCTACCACTCCTCGCCTCTCCCGCTCACTACGTTTCTACGAGCAGTCGCAGTCTCTCGTGTCTTTGCGGCACCATTTCACAATACATTTACTTTACTTGCCCCCTCGAGATGTGCTCTGACGGTGCTGTCCGTCATCTTATAACTCGGCTCCCGCGACCGTTCGGCCTGTGTGGTGATTTTAATGCGCACGATGTGCTTTGGGGCTCTGCAACCACCTGGCCCAGGGGTAGAGCAATTGAGAGGATCCGTTTGTCTTCCAGTGCACACTTGCTAAATACGGGCCAGAACACGCACTTTTGGGCTGTGACATGGTCGTTCTCTGCTATCGATCTCTCGCTCTCCTCTCCAGCACTTGCCCACTCTGCTCAATGGGAAGTGGACGATGACCTACACGGCAGTGATCACTTCCGTCTCTGGATTCGTCTGCCAGTCACAGTGGTACCCGCCAGAATTGCGCCACGGTGGGTGCTTCGTCAGGCAGACTGGACCTCGTTCAGCCACCCGGCTGCATTTGAACAGTGCGATACTGTCATATTACACACGTGATCCGTCGCGCTGCCGAAGTATCCGGTCCACGGGTCAGTTACAGTGGTGTCCTGTCCCTCGGTGGACTGAAGAATGCCACTCTGCAATACGGGTGAGACGAGCGGCTATGCGAAAATTCAATTGCCGGCCCACTGCAGCCTTTCAGTTAGCGAGGGCAAAAGGGCGCAGAGTTATAGAGTGTAAGAAGAGATCTTGGCAGCACATCCTGAATTCTGTCAATCGTTCCACACTTAGCAATAAAGTATGGGAGACTATAATGAGGATATCTGGAAGAGGAGGACGGTGCCCTGTAGCAGCTATAATGGAGAATGGCACTCTCCACACCGATCCGTGCGACGTAGCACAGATTGTGGAGGAGTACTTCGCCACTGTAACCTCCACTGCCAAGCAGGATCCTGCTTTCCAGCGCCACAGGATGGGTGCTGACAAGGGCAGTTTGGACTTCAGGTCCACTACTGCAAAAGCATACAACTGCCCTTTCTACATGTGGGAGCTAGATTCTGCTTTGTCTTCAGCTCGTGATACGTGCCCTGGACATGACAGGATACATTATAGTATTCTACGACACCTTACAGAAAGGAACAGAGAGCTCCTCCTTTCACTTTTTAATCTTGTTTGGGCATCGAGCCGTTTTCCTGACTCGTGGCGTGAAACTGTTTTAGTTTTAATTTTAAAACCAGGGAAGGACCGTACGAGTCAGAGTAGTTACCATAGCACTGCCCTCACCAATTGCGTGGGAAAGACCTTATAATGGATGGTCGACCACCACCTCATCTGTCTGTTAGAATCCAGGCAACTCCTTACTTGTTTTCAGTATGGGTTCAGGAAATACCGTTTCACCTTTGATAACCTGGCCTTTCTGGAAGCGGCTATACAACAGGCTTTCCTGCGCCGGCAGCACCTTTTGGGTATCTTGTTTGATATTGAACAAGCCTACGATACTATTTGGAGGCATCTTATCCTCAGGCAGCTTCAGAAATGGGGATTTGGTGGTTGTCTTCCCATTTTTATTGTGTCCTTTCTTTCTCGGTGCTATTTTAGGTATTGAGCTGGTGATGTGCTCTCAGATCGGTTTGAGCAAGAGAACGGTGTTCCTCAGGGTAGCGTTTTAAGTGTGACTCTGTTTGCCATAGCAATTAAGTCTTACATCCATTGTCAAGTCCTGTTCAATGTTCGTTATTTGTTGATGACTTCTCGATGTTTTGCTCTTCTTCTACACTTGCAATGACAACTCATCAGTTGCAACTTGCTCTTCGATTGGATGACTGGGCGAAGAAGAGTGGTTTTAAATTTTTGACCGAGAAGTCTGTGTTTGTTCCTTTTAAACGTTCCCATTCTATTTTAAACTTACCAGAACTGAGGATGAGGGACACTTTCCTACATTTTAAAGTAACAGTGAGATTTCTGGGTATAATTTTTGACTCAAAACTCACATGGTTGCCACACCTCAAGGACCTGAAGAAACGTTGCCTCAAGGCACTGAGTATTTTAAAATGTATTAGCCACAATTCGTGGGGTGCAGATAGAACCTGTCTGCTTTGGTTTTATCAGGCCTTCGTGCGATCTCGCCTCGATTGTGGATACACGGTGCACTGCTGTGCCAGACCCTCTTATTTGAAGATGCTGGACATGGTGCACAACGAAGGAATCTGGCTGACTACTTGGGCCTTTAGAACTAGCCCCATTCTGAGCCTCTGTGCTGAGGCTGCTGAGCTGTCACCACTGTCAGTCATCAACTTCTCCTGGGGCAGCAGGGATTAAAAAAAACCATTGTCAACGCCACACCACATGCACCTGCATACCGTAGTGTAGCTCGGCCTCCTACGGTCGGGTTTTTTGTATGTGGCAAAGGGCAACACGATCCTTTGGGATTTGCATGAAAGCTTGTCTCTCACAGATGAGTGTACTCGATTTTCACATCTTGCATCGAGGGTGGAGCAGGTTTCATCCTTGGCCCTCTTGGCGGCCCAACATTATTTTATACTTAGCTAGTTTTAAGAAAGGTTGCACTCCTGATTTTACATATCGCTCTGAATTTTTCAAAATTTTAGATAGGCATCAGGATTTTACGGTGGTCTACACTGACGATTCAAAGCTGGGGGATTCCCTCGGCTGTTCTACGGTGTTCACAGACCGTGTTACCAGGATTCGCCTCATAATAGCCTTCTCTGTCTTCACAGCAGAGCTTCGCGTGATTCTGACGGCACTACAGGAAATGCGATGTGTTCGGAACACACGGTTTCTTATGTGCTCCAATTCACTTAGCACACTTCAATCACTGAACAACCTGTACCCAGATGAGAGGATGCCACAGCTCATACAGGACCAACTGTACTCCCTCCAGCGGCACGATAAGCAGGTGTCATTCTGCTGGGTACCTGGGCATGTGGGAATTCGAGAAAATGAAGTGGCCGATAGGGCTGCAAAGGCGGCCTGCAGTGACCGCAACATAATACGAGCTGCCATTACCCTGCAGGACGTCCTCTTTGGTGCGGCAGAAGTGCTCTCGGCTGTGAGAAGACACGTGGCTGTCAGTGACGGGCAATAGGCTGCGGTCAGTGAAACCGACTGTCCGGCCGTGGCGAACCTCCTGCCAGTCACAAAGAATGGCATGAAGTGACCCTGACACGCCTCCGAATCGGGCATTGCCCATTAACGCAGATTTTTACTTCGTCAAGGTGATCCTCCTTTTTGTGATGCCTGTGGTGTGCAACTTACTGTACAATTTAATTGAGTGCCCTTTATATTGTGCTACGAGGGCGAAAGCCAATCTTAGTGGTGATCTGCCCTCCGTTTTAGCTGCTGACGAGACGAGTGTCAAAGGTTTTAAGATTTTGTGAAGCGTCTGCATTCTAGTCTAAGCTTTTAGGTTGGAGATTTTAGTTTGATGCTAAGTTGCTGGCCGAGTTCCTCCTTGTGTGGTCGGTCAGCTGTGCTATTCTACCTATTCCACTCTTGGTAACTGTGATATGAATGATTTTATGGCCTAATTTAATTGGCTTGTCTCTTATCTTGTTTGACACTCTTCTCGCTCTTTTTTTGTCCGGGCACTAAAGACCTTGACGTCGCGCTCCCTGATTCCGTAATCACCACACCTGGCTGAAGTAGCAGTTCTAATTGAGGAATTTAACAACTTCCACCAAGAGGCGGAGCGCCAGTGTGCGATAGGCTTTCAGTTGACCACTGCCTTCTCCACGATTGTTCTCTTGCGTCTGGCATGTGGTGCTGACTTCACGCCACAACATTTATAGTAATACAGAGGGGTCCAAAAAATGTATCCACTGTTTACAGGTCCATAACTTGCAAACTAATTGACGGAGTTGTCTCATCTTTGGTAGTTCCTGCAATCGCCACACGAACATTGAATTTTGTTGTTATGTTTTGTCAGATGACAGTAGCCGGATAGTCAGTGTCTTGTTCTTCGTTGCACCCAGTTACTCAAATAAACATGGCTCACACAGGGCTTCCTTTCATTGAATGTAAGTCAGTTTTGAAGTGCTATTTTAAGAACGAAAACATTAATGAGGTTCAACAGCGATGATGAAATTAGTATCAAACAGAGCCTCCGACACATTTAACGATTCGTCACATTCAAGACAAATTTGAAGCGGAAGGCTGTGTTAAAGATGTACACAAACAACGATCTGGACAACCTGTAACAGTAACAAGTCCAGCTAACTCCTGTAGTGTGGTACAGTAATTCACCTGCTCACCACAGGAGTCTGTGAGACAGTGTGCCCGTGAAACTGAAGTGAGTCGCTCAAGTGTTTGGAGAATTTTGAAGACGGCTATAAACGAGGACAACCCAGATCGTAGAATGGAGTACTGCGAGTGATTTACTAACATGGTCCGCAACGATGAAGAGTTTGCAGAGATGATTGTGTGGTCTGATGGGGCACAGTTCAAACTCAGTGGTACAGTAAATTGCCACAATTGCATCTACTGGGCCGCCGAAAATCCGTACGTCCATGTGGACAAAGCCATGAATGTGTAAATGTGTGGCGTGGGTTGTCTTACCGGAGCTCAATTGGGCCACTCTTCTTCGACGCCACAGTTACCGATGAGGTGTACCTTCAGAAGCTTCAGGCATCCATTTTACCTGCCATCTGAGTCTTGCATGGATACGCAAGATTTTACTTTCAACAAGATGGTGCCCCCAGCCAACTACCAAAATTGTGTTTAGGGCTTATCTCGACGGAAACCTACCAGGAAGATGGATAGGCCGTAGAGGTGCTGTGGAGTATCCACCATGTTCCCCCAGACTTAACTCCTCTGGTCTTTTACCTGTGGAGAACACTAAAGGATGACGTTTATCGACAAAATCCATGCACATTGGATGAACTCTGAGAATCCATCGTACATCCGTGTGAAGGTATCTAACTGAACACGTCGCAGTCAGTACTTCGTGCTGCAGTTTGGTGGCATCAATTGTGAGTGGATGTTAATGGTGACCATTTTGAACATCTACAGTGATATCTTTAAGTTGGACTATAAGCTACACTTTCACCAAAAATGAGACAACTCCATCAATTAGTCTGCAAGTTATTGACTTTTAAACAGTAAATACTTTTTTTTTGACCCCTCTGTATTCAACAATATTTTGGAAAGCCAGAGACAGCTGTTTGTGTGTGTGTGTGTGTGTGTGTGTGTGTGTGTGTGTGTGTGTGTTTGTTTGTTTTCTCTGTGGCAGATGAAGGCTTTAACAGCTGGAATCTTCATTTTTGTTTATTCTGTTGTGTGTGTGCCTTTCCGCGGTTCATCGGACGTCTCTGTGGTGAGTAGCAACCTATCCTTTCCAAAATATTGTTGAAGCCTTTAAGATATTGCCATTTTTTATGGTAATATTATTGTATAATAATAGAATTTACTTTATTAGTACACACTATCAAGTCATTAAAGAAAATTGGTAAGACAATTGAAATTGATTTTACTATTGTTTTACTATTGTTTCAGGGAAACTCGTGCTGAAAATCCCATGGCGCAACTTGTACAGCGCTCCCGTAATAGCGAGCGTAGAGAGGCTGTTCCTGCTGGCCGTCCCGAATCAGGAGGTGAGCTACGACGCAGAGAAAGAGGAGAAGTGGAAGCAGGAGGCTAAGCAGGCGGAGCTGCAGCGCATCGAGGAGGCGAAGAAGCTCGAGAAGGAGAAGGAGAAAGGTGAGAGTCCAGTGCCTGGCCAATAATAATACTGTATATATTCGAGTAATCCGCGCCCTCGAGTAATCCGTGCACCCCCAAATTTTGGCAACGAGGAGGGGGAAAAAAAAAGAATAAATGCGGATTTTTATAGATGAGGATATTACTCTTTGGCTTTGAACAAGCAGGTGAGGGCAGCCATCTTGGGATGTGAGGTCTGTTAAATTTGAAAGCAGTGTGTGTGTGTGTGTGTGTGTGTGTGTGTGTGTGTGTGTGTGAAGAAAGTTGGCCTTATCAAGCGAAAAGGCACCGTTTCGTGTACACACACACACACACACACACACACACACACACACACACTGAACTTCCACAATCTAAGGTTGCTTCTTCAGAAAGAGCAGGGAAGGAGAGGGAAAATGAAAGTATGAGGGTTTTAACAGAGTGGGTAAGGAGCCATTCCAATCCTGGGAGAGGTAACACTTAGCCTGGGGGGTAAAAAGGACAGGTAAACGAACACTCCCCCCCCCCCCCCCCCCCCACCGCCCCCCCACACACACATATGTACACGCGCAGACACACACACACACACACACACACACACACACACACACACACACACACACCAGACATATGCAAAATGCAAAGAGGTTGGACAGAGATGCCAGATAAGGCAGAGGCCCTGTCCAGAGATTGGAGACAAAGATGTTGTAGAATGTTTGGCAGCAATTTCAAACTAATGGTGATTTGTGCTTAAATACTTTCTATTCATGCTTGAACCTCTTGCACTTTCCAATGCTATTGAATACCAGTCTTCAGCAGGATTCAATGGGCCACAATAGCATTCAAAGCACCAACTGATTGCTGGTTCTAATTTGATGCAAATTTTGTTTACATTATATTGACTGAAGAGGATTCACTTGGGTATAACAGTTGTTGGTTTATGTTTTGGTGACCCTCCTGTCTTCTCCCTCAGCCAGGCCAGGTCAGGTTTGTCTACTGATTGTGAATGCACTCTATACAAAACTTGCACTACAGCATTTGAGGTGACCTCAGATTGACACCCCAAGTGGGAAAATGTCACTTGGGCTTCAAACTGGCTCCAGATAATAGGCAAAAAACCACGATCAAATAGTGTTAAAAGTGGGGCATACAATCGGAAGTGTGCTGTACTTATGCCATGATGAGGTGATGTTGGCAACTTTTGTAGCCGTGCTGGGACAAAGCAGAGGTTTGTTTATGTGTGCCAGGTGAGATGGCAGTGTTCTGATGAAAAATATGATGAAATATTTCAATTTTCACCATGCAGCTGTTCCATTGAAATTATCACTGTTTCGAGCAATTTGTATTGTTTAATTAAGTTCGCTAGCTGGGTGCATGGAAGTAAACGGATCAGTTTGTATTGTGGAAAGAAATGACACGTTCTTAACGAAAAAAATTTCCTTTGCATGTAATCGATGTTTCAAATGATTAGTGTCGTTCGTCACTGGGCTCAGTAGGTGGTTTGGTGAATGTAAACGCATCAGGTTGTATTGTAAAGAGAAATGACGTATTTGTAACAAAACTTCTGTTATTGAACTTTGGGAGGTACAAGGTTGCCATACAGTGTAAACTCACTCAACTCCAATCATGTAACTGAATTGCTTGCTATAGTGACACAGAAGTGGAGCTTTACAGACACTCACTTCAAATAAGGTGGTATTAATTCAGCTCATGGTTCCTCATACCTCATTGGTTGCATCCAAGTGCTGTGCCATTGACTCGGTGTAATGTAGTGCATTACCAACCTATAAGCACTACGGAAGTGCCACCAAAATCACCACAGAAATGACACACACACACACACACACACACACACACACACACACACACACACACACACAAAAGTATGTTATAATCAATCACATTTTCTTCACCAATAATTAATTAATATTGATTACTTTAGCGAAAACAAGTTACCTCTATTGAGTTATTATGATCTTCCACTTTAACTGGGATTACTACACTTTATTTAGTTTTATGGCCTAAATAATGTAATCGTTTACCAAATTCGATGTTTACTTGCCAATTTTTGGCATTATTCTGCTTTTCGTTTTATTTTTGTCAATAGTGATGCTACTTTTACTAATTTGGTCATTATGTTTGTTCTCTCTTTGTCACATCTGGTTTGTTCTGAATTTGCTTTATTTCCTTGTCTATTTCATTGTTGGATTTTTACTAATTTAGTTATTAATTTACATGAAGCTTTTTCCTTCATTTGTGCTATTTTAAGCCAGATTTTTTGGCAAATTTGGCGTTATTTTTGGTCAGTCTTGGTGTTTTGGTTTTTTATTTTTTTTTCCAAATTTGGCTATATTTGGTGCAATGTTTTTTGTAATGCCCAGTGCCCTCTTTTTTTTACATTGAGTTTTTAGTTATGTAAAATTGTTTACTGAATTGTGTGTGTGTTTTTTGCATTTTTTGTTGGGGACAATTTTTGTGTTTTGTCATCTCATTGTAGTCATTACATCGAAAGTTAACTGTAAATTTATGTATGTGAAAGGATAAAATGCAAAGACAAGCCTCACTGGAGGGGGGGGGGGGGACATTAATGCTGGGGAAGATCGATAGCACTAGAAGAAGAAGTCAGAGATTAGGTGAATCGATGGCATCACAGAAGCAACGTTTTGCAAGCTGGAAGATATAAAAGAGAAACTGCAAGGCGGGGAAACTGCCACCCTTCGGCTCATGGAGTCGGAAATGACTAAACGAGGGGCAAATTTCCATTCGAAGATTTATAACATTTTGTTATTGGGGAAAAAAGCAAACTTCTCAGTTTTTGTAAAATTAGCTGTTATCGCACCATTTTATTAATATAGATTCTTCCGTTTGTTCACTTTTACAGCCAAGGAGCAGATTCCGAGCTCATTCGCCGAGAAGTTGGCGGCACAGATCATAAAGAATGTGCAAGTGTACATCCACGACATCCACATCCGGTACGAGGACAGGTACACCTGCCCGCAGAAGCCGTTCTCGGTGGGCATCACGCTCCACAACCTGTCGGTCCACAGCACCGACGAGAACTGGAAGGAGTGCATTGTGCAGGACGACTCGCCCATCTTCTACAAGGTGCGTTGCGCAGGAGGCTGCTGAATTAAAATCTAACCGGCTATTAAAACTAACGACATTCTTTTGTATGTGGTGTCTGATGTTTTAGACGTGTCCAAAAGATCAGACACAATTTTTTTTTTGTGCACCCTTTATGAATAAAGACGAACAGGAAACAGGAATTGAAGGCATTTTCTATCTGTGGGTATTGAATTAGATACACTGTGGAAAGTTAATATTTTGTGCTGAACTGGGATCATTTGTTGACTAGGTACTTGCACAGATCACTGCACTGTTTGGAGATAGTGGTCAGTGTGACTGCACAAACTCGACATTTCAGCTTACCCACACTCTACACAGCTTCCCCGTTGCCTATGGGAGGAAGGGGAAAGTTAGAAAACTTTAGAAATATTTCTATGCCGCCAGTTTTTGCTGAGGCTATTCAAAAGATTGATACGAATATTATAGATGAAAAATTCCTAGTAGGAAAAATTACATATAAGAAATAGACGAAGATTACTCACCCGGCGAAGGAGCATAGGTGTGACAGTAGCACAAATAAATAGCACACACACACACACACACACACACACACACACACACACACACACACACACACACACACACATATACATTTACACAGACGCAAGTACACCCAGGCAGACATACTGTAGAGAGCAAAGACGGTAATTCTTTCCTGTCCCAGGATTGGAATGACTCCTTACCCACTCCTTTAAACCCTCATAATTTCCTTTTCCCTCTCCTTCCCTTCTGCCTGACGAAGCAGCTAGGCTGTGAAAGCTAGCATTTGTGTGTGTGTGTGTGTGTGTGTGTGTGTGTGTGTGTGTGTGTGTGTGTGTGTGTGTTCTATTTATTTGTGCTACTGTCACACCTGTGCTCCTTCGCCGGGTGAGTAATCTTCGTCTATTTTTTATATATAATATTCAAAAGATTGTATATGCAAGGCTAATTGATCATTTCAGTTACCATAATCTGGTGTCAATTATACAGTTTGGATTCAGAAGTGGTTTAACAACCGTAAATGCTACATTCGGTTTTCTCTGTGAGGCACTGGATGGATAAAATAAAAAACTGCAGATACTAGGTGTCTGCTTGAGTCGATCACAAGTCACTGTTGCTGTAGTTGGAACATTACAGAACAGGACCGGCCTGGGCTAGTCACCCATTTGGTGCCCTCTTTTATATAAAATAGTGATCCTGGCAGCACTTTGCAACAGGGTATTTGAATGTTTTCTAGAGTGTGTCTTAAATCATTAAGTATGTCATCTTATCTACAGCTACACAGGATAATCTGCAAATCACATTTTAGTGCCTGGCAGAGGGTTCATCGAACCCCCGTTATACTATTTACCTCCCATTCCATTCTCGAATAGCGCACGGGAAGAAAGATCACCTGAATCTCTCTGTTCGATCTCTGATTTCTCGTATTTTATTCTGATGATAATTTCTACCTATGTTAGTGGGAGTCAACAATGCATCAATGCATCTGTTGCATCTTTTAAGGGTTCTGCCAATAAAACACAGTCTCTGGTTCGCCTTTCCCACGACATTGTCTACGTGTTCTTTCCAATTTAAGTCTGAAATAATAGCAATTCCTAGGTATATTGTGGAGTTTACGGCCTTCACTTTTGATTGATTTATCTTGTAAACAAAGTTTAACGGATTTCTTTTCGTACGCATGTGGACAACTTCACACTTCTCATTATCTAGAATCAATTACCAATTTTTACACCATAGTGATATTTTATTCAGTCATTCTGTAGTTGGTTTTGATCTTCAGATGATTTTACTAGACGGTAAATGACGGTGTCATCTGCAAACAACCTAAGAGAGCTACTTAGATTTCCCCCTAAATCGTTTATGTAAATAAGTAACAGCAGAGGACCAATAACACTACCCTGTGGAATGCCCGATATCACCTCTGTTTTAGTCGATGCCTTACCATCGATTACTACGGACTGTGTCTCCTCTGACAGGAAATCCCCTATCCAATCGCAAATTTGGGACGATATACCATAACCAAGCAATTTGATTAAAAGCCATTTGTGAGCCACGGGAGCTCAATGTGATAGGCACTCACAGTTGTGCTTTCCCATGCTCCTTAGTTCAGGTATTATTTATTATTTAGTTACTGCAAGTTATCATGAACGACAGCACATAGCACGAATTATATTGTATTTTTGCTCAATACTCTGATATACTCAATATACAGTGCTTGGTACCAATCTGACTGTATCACATCTGGAGGTTTTGATGTTGGCAACTCCTGCGTAGCCAGTCTGCACTTCCTGTCAACCTCATTCTTTAGCAGTGTCAACTCCCTTTTGCCTGCTTACGTGCAATTTTTTTTTTCTCCTCTCATCAATAAAGTTCAGTATCTCCTGTGTTACCTGGGATTCCTATTATGCTTTGTCCTCCTGCCTATGTGATCCTCCACAGCTTTCACTACTCTCTCTCTTAAAGCTATCCATTCCCCTTCTACTGTGTTTCCTTCCCCCATTTTGGTCAAACCTCGCATAATGCTTCCTCTGAAACTCTAGAGAACCTCAGGTTCCTCAATATATCCATGTTCCGTTTTCTTACTTTTCTACCTTTTTGCAGTTTATTAAGTTTTGCAGTTCATTACAAATAAATTTTGGTCAGTCTGTATCTGGCCATGGATATGTATTACATTTTAAAACCTGGTTTTGAAATCTCTCTTACCATTATAAAGTCAATTTAGTACCTTCTGGTGTCTCCTGGTCTCTTCCATGTTCACATCCTTCTTTTGTGGTGTTTAAGCCAAGTGTTTGCGATGATTAAATTATGCCTTGTGCAAAATTCTTCCAGGTGACCTCCTCTTTCATTTTTTTCCCCAGTCCGTATTCATCTACCAATTATCCTTCCTTTTCCTACAACAGAGTTCCAGTAAGCCATAACTGTCGGAATAACTTCTTTTATCTCATCATACATTTTTTCAATCTTATCATCGGCAGAGCTAGTTGGCATATAAACTTGTACTACTGTCGTCAGTGTTGACTTCATGACTGTCTTAGCTATAATAATGTGTTCACTGTGCTGTTGATAGTAACTTATTGCATTCCAATTTTCTTATTCAGTACTAACTATAAACCCTGCATTGCCCCGGTGTTTATTTATCCTACACTCTCATAGTCCACATCCCCTTCCCGCCTCCTCTCTGCACCCACCTCTTTTTCTCCCATCTCTCTGTTCGTTTCCACCTTTAAATCTCTCCGCAAAGTTATCTGCGAGGTATCCTCTGTCATGTACCATACAAACATTTATGTACCCAGTGATTTTCCTTTTGGTTTTAAAGGTCATGTGTGCAAAAATTCATAAAGATTGGAGCAAAACTGCATTGAAAAAATGTACTTTGTTGTTCTCAAATATTCCAGTTTTATTTCATACAATCATTGTTCAAAAAAAAATAACAAAAAGAAAGGAGGGGAGGGGGGGCGAAAGGGTCTGTGAAATCGGCAGAGTTGTTTTCAAGGTATTTAGGAATCAATTTTTGTTTCGAAGTACCCTCTTCCATGCCCCATGTGGCCTGTTTTTTGGGCCAGTTTTGCAAATATTTTGGACAAGAATAAGTAATCTGCAATTAAATATATAAAAATTTTATGATTCATTATTTTTATAAATTTAATTTGTATTATTATATTATTTTTTCATATTTAAAAAAAATTCTCAAATCTGGAAATCTTAAAGTGGGCTGTTAAACAGTCCAGTGTGATTTTTATTTAACTGTCTTTGTTATTTTTAGTTACTTATTTGTTTGTTTTTTTATTATTATTATTTTTTTTATACAAAGTATACCTTGATCTTAAAAAAGAAATTTCTAGTAATTAAATCTGCTCGTATGCCTTTGTGGGTATCACTTTTATAGTCTGTTTTTGTCAGGTGCTGGAGTTGGAATGCCTGGCCGTGTACTGGAACTGCAAGTCGAGGTCATTTCCGGAGAATACGAGCGACCACAAAGCCCTCCTTCAGGACTTCAAGAACAACATCTGCACCAAGGAGCAAGCGCCACAAGGCTTCAGCTACAGTGAGTATTCGTCCCCCTCCCCTATTGACAGGAGGCGGGACATTTTTCTGGGGGGCTGGAATCCACAACTTCGTGACTGTTTCTAGAGTTGTGAGCAAAAACATGAAAAAACCTGATACCGAGGGATAGTTGAAAGTGGCATATTAATATAGCAGAAGGCATACTTTGAATTTTTCTGTCATTCACCTTTATGAGGGTGTTACAGAAATACAAATAAGTTTAACAATGGAAAATCTGATAGGAATATCAATACTGGAGAATAGGTAGCAACTTGCCGTAAAGAGGCTCGCTGAGCTGCTGACGGACACGAAAAAAGATAATCACATCCACATGATGTGGCCTTTGTCAGAGAAAGAAACACATACCGTATATACTAGAGTAATCTGCGCACCCAATTTTTGACGAAGGAAGGGAGGGGGGAACCCTCGCGGATTTGTGTAGATCAGGATACCATCTGTCGGATTTGGACAAGAACGTGAGGGCCGCCATTTGGGGTGTGACGTCTATTAAATTTAAAAAGATACGTAAATATCAAAACAATTTACGTCGCATTGATTGAGAGAGAGAGGGGGGGGGGGGGGCTCAATGTTGTCATATCCAGAGTGTGCAGATCTTGCACCAACACCATAAATTTCTCATATTTTGCATACTAAACATTCTCATACAAAATGAAAAATATTTCATTTGTAACGTATTGCTGTGAAAACTTACTCAGTGACACACTAAAATGAACACTTACAGAATCTGAACCATTAAATAAATGGAGCTGACACTGGTATTGCACAGTATTATATCTTTGAAAAAGTCTATATGTCGTGTATTTACATCAAAGATATTTGATAGAGTAATAAGGAACTTTGACATATATGTATTTTCCAAAAAGAAGTGTCATCAAATGTAGCTCTGCACCGCATATTTGATTATAAAAGTTGCTCGTTTTCTCTCCGCTGCAAATGTATCTGCTCTGAGCACTAGCATTGCTGTTGCTGATCGACATGTGCATGCGTTTGAACATAACTGCAATGCTGCGCCGTAATTTACGTTTAAACACAGTAGCGAGAAATCGCTGTAATCCTGACTTTTCCAGATATAGTCATCGTCACGCCCCGATACCGATGTGGGTAATATGGTGGTACTGAACCGAATAATGCCTTACTTAAGTAGATAACGTACTTTATTACTCAGAAAGATGGTACCATAAACTAATCATTCTTACATAACAATGCAACTGTTTGTAAGTGCCAGCCGCGCTGGCAAAGAAGCTGCCAGAAAGATACGCTACTCCGCTACTTTTGCAACTAGAGTATATACGGTACATTGATGCAGTCACTCGGACACTTTTTTCACTGCTGCCTGCTGTTAGACCCGCTGCCTATACAATATAGCGGGTTGTGCTCTCACGACTAGTCTCTTGGGCGCTGCACTGGGAATCCCAGTGCAACATTGCCCATTCCCAACCATGAGCAGGTGGACCACATTGTTGTGAGATTCAGCAGTATTACTTCTGCAGCTTACAAAAATATTAATAAATAATAATCACTCGGACAACTATACACTCACAACTATCGTGGCCAACCACTCCGCCGACACGAGCTAGACTGTGAGTGAGGTGGGGAGTGGAGGAGGAAGGATGCTGCGTAGAGATGGGGATGAAAAGTTCTGTATTGTGTGATGGAATTTAAAGGCTCCGATAGGTGGGAATTTATATTGCGGCAATGAATACAGTGAAGGGAAGGGATGGAAAAGGATAAAAGGGAGGTGTAGAGGAGTGGGGGGATTTGATATGATAAGAATATCTCTCTCTCTCTCTCTCTCTCTCTCTCTCTCTCTCTCTCTCTCTCTCTCTCTCTCTCTCTCTCTCTCTCTCTCTCTCTCTCTCTCTCTCGTTCTCAATCCGAAGATTGGTTGGCAGCAATTCTTCTTCTCCACACTTGTCCGTTCTCGGATAGCCTCTTCATTTCCTGATATGATTCCACTCCTCTATCTCTTTGAATCTGTTTCAAGTACTGCAATCTGGGTCTTCTTCTGCCTCTTTTTCCTTCTACCATCCCTTCCATAATATTAATTATAAACTCATTGTGCCTATACAGATGACCTATTAACTTGTCTCTTCTCTTAATTGTTTTCACAAGTGCTCATTTTTCGCCGATTCTTGTAAGAACTTCTTCATTTGTCATCTTGAAGTAAGAAGCATTCGTTTATTGTTGAAGGTTAGTTTAGCTTGCGCAATTCTACTTTTTATGTCTGCTGAACTTTTGCTATCTGGTGTAATTTTACTTCCTAAGTATGTGAATACATTAACTTGTTTCAATAAGGAAAAATAAAATTAGGAGGAAAAAAGGAAAAAGTCAGGAAAAATACACAGTCGCGGGGGGGGGGGGGGGGGAGGAAAGTAAAATAAAAGTAATAAATTAAGGAGCTATTGTAAGTGGTAATACACAGTTGTAAGGAAGACATGAATACAGGATAATGGGTGGGGAAGGAAGTGGGGGGGGGGGGGGGGAGATGTTAGGCATAGGGTGCAAGGATGGGAAGTTATCTTAGGTTGAGGCCACGATGGTTGGGAGACCGTAGAATGTGCTGAAGGGACAACTCCCAGTTCAAAAGAGCTGGTGGTGGAAGAGAAGATCAAGGTGGCTCAGGTAATGAAGTGGCCATTGAAATCCAGCGTGCCGTGCTCAGCTGCATGCTGTGCCACAGGGTGGTCTACCTTTTTTTTTTTTTTCCACAGTTTGGCAAGGCCATTCATGCTAATAAGTATTAAAAATCGAGACACTCAAAAAATGGAATTTTGCATTGTACATCATAGTTGGCTGTACTGCCCTCTTTCAAAACATATTTCTTCGATTAATGATGAAAATTCTCCTCAGAGATAATAAATATTGTTGAAATGAGATAGAATGGCTGGCCAGTACTTACCATTGTGCTGTACCGCCGATAGTAACACAAAATGAAAAAACAGAAAAAAAAGGGACAAGCTTTCGGAACAGAGTTCCTTCGTCAGGTGGGAGAGAAGGGAAGAATAAAGGATGGGAATAGAAGGGAAAGGTGGTTCACGACCTAGGTCGTGAACCACCTTTCCCTTCTATTCCCATCCTTTATTCTTCCCTTCTCTCCCACCTGACGAAGGAACTCTGTTCCGAAAGCTTGTCCCTTTTTTTCTGTTTTTTCATTTTGTGTTACTATCGGCGGTAAAACATATTTCTTCTTTGAATCTGTCACTTTGCCTCATTTGTTTCATATGGGGAGTTTGCCAATAATGTTCTATAATGGGAATTTTTGTTTGGTAGAGATTACAAAATGTCCAAATCAGAAAGAGACTGAGTGATTTGTGCACATACATTTCTGCCGTTATTATTGCTGTCATTATTACTGGAACATACTTGGCACCATGTAACGAGCTCTTTAATCCTATATGAGTAGTATTCAGTGCTAGGAATCAACAAAAATGTTTGACCATTTCCCTGATAACGTGGATAACACAAAACAAAACAAGTTAAAAACAAGAGGCTGATTTTAGGCTAAATTTATAAGTATACATGTATGAGTATGATTGGAAATAATGAGTTATTGATGTTAACACTAATTATGTGTGTATATTCTGTAAACTCATTTTAGTCAAAACATTGTTCAAATGACCTAAGGGCTATGTGAATTATGTAAGAGTCGACACTTGCTCCTGCAAAGGTTCTGCTGTTCGAAATTAGAATGAAAATAATATGAGATAGTCATTCAGTATCTTAAAGGAGACAGATCTTGTGATAAGGTACTGAACTTCAGTAATAGGACAAGCAGAGGTAAGAGAACCTGGTCTGAATGAAAGGGGAAACATCTAGTAAAATTTAGCACAGGCCATAATTTAATCACTAACACACTGTTTAACCTTCTGATGTATCTGTTTTGTCACAAAACTTTAAAAAGTAACCAATTTCTTTCTATGTAGTTGTAAGCTTTTTAAAAATGAATTAATTCAGCAATTCAGTTTTACTTTTATTTTGAAAATCTAAGCAGTTATCATTAGTGGGAGTGATGAAAGGTGGTTTTTGTTGTTGTTGTTGTTGTTGTGGTGGTGGTGGTGGTGGTGGTGGTGGTGGTCTTCAGTCAGCAGACTAGTTTGACGCAGCTCTCCAGGCTACCCTGTCCTTTGCAAGTCTCTTCATCTGAGAATACAAACGGCAACTTACGTCCTCTTGAATATGCTTACTGTACTTGTCCCTCGGTCTCCCTCTAAGATTTTTACCCCACACGCTTCCTTCTAATGCTAAGTTGACAATTCCTTGACGTCTCAGAATGTGTCCAACCAATCTATCCCTTCTCTTAGTCAGGATATGCCAGAAACTTCTTTTCTTCCCAATTCGGTTAAGCACCTTCTCATTAGTTACGTGATCTACCCATCTAATTTTCATCATTCGTCTGTAGTACCACATTTCGAAAGTTTCTATCATCTTTTTACCTGAATTCCTTATCGTCCATGTTTCACTCCCATACAATGTTACACTCCAGGCAAATGCTTTCAGAAAGGACTACCTAACATTTAAATTAATATTGGATGTTAAGAAGTTTCGCTTCTTTAGAAACGCCTTTCTTCCCATAGCCATTCTGAACTTTATATCTTATTTATTTCAGCCATCAGAAGTTATCTTGCTACCCAAGTAACAAAACTCATCTACTACTTTTATTGAGTTTTTTATTGAGTTATCATCAGTGGGGAGATTTGTCAACATTAAAGATTTGACATTGATGCCAACTGCTGTGGCTTAGTAGAAATGACACTTCCTTTGTACTTCTAAATTTTTTTGAGTAGGTCAACATAAATACCATTGTCTTGTTTCCTCTCCTGATTTACCATACCAAATAACAAAAATCCGTACTGAAATTTCCAGCAAATGAAACAGAGATTTTCTTATACAGGGTGTCACAAAACGGTATGGCCAAACTTTCAGGAACCATTCCTCACACACAAAGAAAGAAAATATGTTAGGTGGACATGTGTCCAGAAATGCTTAATTTCCATGTTAGAGCTCATTTTATATTACTTCTCTTCAAATCACATTAATCATGGAATGGAAACACACAGCAACAGAACGTACCAGCATGACTTCAAAGACTTTGTTACAGGAAATGTTCAAAATGTCCTCCGTTAGCGAGGATACATGCATCCACCCTCCGTCGCACGGAATCCCTGAAGTGCTGATGCAGCTCTGGAGAATGGCGTATTGTATCACAGCCGTCCACAATAAGAGCATGAAGAGTCTCTACAATTGGTACCGGGGTTGTGTAGAAAAAAGCTTTCATATGCCCCCATAAATGTAAGTCAAGAGGGTTGAGGTCAGGAGAGCGTGGAGGCCATGGAATTTTTGAAATGATAAAATAATAAGGAAAATGTAAAAATATACAAATAAAAAACTAATTAAGCAGATACCGTATTTGCCAGAATATAGGCCGCACCTAAACTTTTAACACAAGATTATAGAAAGAAAGCAAAAAATCTCGCATATAGGCCACAGGTTTTTCAATTTTTATTTTATATATTTTTTTGTATAATTTAACTTTTTTTGTAATCAGGAACACAATGTTAACGAAATCATGTTCTTTCCAATAAATGCAAAACAAATATGGAAAACTTAATATTAACAAATTAAAAAGCGAGATTACAGGATGATCCGGGCACCCGAGGTGAGGGGATGCTGAACCGTTACCGGGCGTTTAAAGTGTTATACAGTGTAGGCGTGTGTTGCGGAAATATCACGTTTTTTCAGGGTGTGTGTGGTTTTGGCTTGTAATGGTAGTGCGAAACAAACATATGAGTTACATCCCCAAATGTAAGCTCCAGGTTGCCATGTCACAGTAATGGACATGGAAAGCAGGAAGTTGGACATAAATTTGATGCTGAAGGGGAAAAAAACTGAGGACAAATTATTAAAATGTTCGAAGAGTCAGTGTGCATTTCGAGGGTTCAAATGTAAATATCCCCATATAGAAAAATAGTTGCTAGACTTCGTAATTCAAAACAGGAACTGAGGTTTTGCTGTTACAACAGAAATGATTCAGTTGCAAGGCTGCAAAATAGCCCCGAGGTCCATGTACATCATTTCATTGGAAATTACGCTCAACGAATGTCAAACCGGTGAATCTGGTCCTAGTAAAGTACATTATTTTAAAATGTAGCATTTGAACTCGACATCGGTATTAGCTACACAAATTGGTTGTTCCACTATCTCAACCTCCTATCACCGCTTACAGTACGCGATACCATACCAACATAAATGTCACGGTAAGATCTCTTGTGACACACACTTAGCTTCATTGACTATATCAAATTAAAATCATTTCTGTTCTTAGGAAGTGTGTATTACATACTGCTATTGTTTAAGGCCGCGCAGACATGTTAAAAACAGTTGTCTGTTACAGTTGGCTGCAGTACTGAGTAACACCATTTGATTTATATGGAAATATCGACTTCACGAATTGCTGCGCCGATTCCGTGATTGTGTACAAAAACATAGTTGCAGTTCTCCAAAACAGTTATCGTAGCAATTTTGAAGACTATCTATTTTATCATGTTTCTCAAACCAAAATAAATGTGAGTTTGTAATTTTTGAAACTAATGACTTTGGAAAAGGAGGGATTGGGGGAGAGGGGAGAAGGGATGGAACCTCAATTATAGGCCGCACCAGTATTTTGTAAGCCAAAATCTGGGAAAAAGTGCGGCCTATATTCGAGCAAATACGGTATTTTAAGGGGGCAATACACAGTTGGAAGGAGACATGAATTGGAGGGATATTGGATGATGAGTGGGTAAGGGGGGTGAGAAAATGTTAGGCATAAAGTGTAGCATTGGAAAATTATCTTAGGTTGAGGACAGGATGGTTGCTGGACCGTAGAATGTGTTGAAGTGACAACCCCCCTCTGCGCTGTTCAGAAGAGCTGGTAGTGGAGGGGAGGATCCAGATGGCTCGGCTAGTAAAGAAGCTATTGAAGTCGAGAGTATCGTGTTTGGGCAAGATTAATGTGAGAGTGGCCCATCTTGCCTTTTGCCGCAGATTGACAGTGGCCACTCATCCTGACGGACAGCTGGTTTGACATCATACCAATATAAAATGCTGTACAATGATTGCAGCAGTTGGTATATATCACATGATTGCTATCACAAGTGGTCCGACCTCTGATGGGGTAGGATAAGCCTGTGACAGGACAGGAATAGGAAGTGCTGGGTGGGTGCATTGGGCAGGTTTTGCATTGGGGTCTTCCACAGGGATATGATCCCTGTGGTAAGGGGTTGGGTTTGGGAGTGGCATAGGGGTGGACTGGGATGTGGTGGAGGTTGGGTGGGCGAGTAAAGAACACTGCAGGAACAGTTGGAAGGATCTCGAGCAGAATGTGTCTCACTTCACGGCACGGTGACATAATCAAACCCTTGATGAAGGATGTGATTTAGTCGTTCCATTGGGGGAGGTTTTATGTAACTTTGTGGCTGGTTACTGGTGGTGGAGGGAGGATTTGTGACGTGTCTGGGGATGGAGTGGGAAATCTGACTGCAGATTTGGTCAGGAGGGTAATGTCTGTCTAGGAAGGCCTTTTTGAGGTATTCAGCATATTGGGCAAGGGACTGCTCATCACTGCAAATTTGCCATCTACGAATGAGTAGTCCTTTACCCAATAGGTCAAAGGCCTCGCAAGGCATTAGAGACGGACATTATCCTTCTGACCTAATCTGCAGACAGATTTCCCATTCTTATCCCAACACACCACCAATCGTCCCTCCGCCCTCTATAACCAGCCACAAAGGAGTGCCCATCTTGTCACCTAATACTATCCCGGACTGGAACAACTAAATCACATCCTTTACCTGTCACCATGCCTTGACATCCGAGACATCCTACCCTACATCCTCCTGACTCCTCCTACAGTGGTGTTCCATCACCTACCCAACAGCAGTGGCAAAAGTGTTGGGACTATTAAAAATGTGACATATTTATTTTGTTCATTGCATCCACATCCTCTGTGCAGTTTAAAGTCTGCTACTTAAAAGTGTACCTACAGTTAATGTAGAGTTTTTCCCAGTTGTTTTTGGGGCCTCATACGCTGCTGTGGTAAGGTCAAGCATAACTGTTTGCATGATTGAATGAAGTGTATCCTGCTGTTTGATTTAAAATAGAAAGACAGATGAGGCATCAATGTTAGCATTGAATAGGGGCTCGTGGAGGAATTTTATTAGAGTTACTATGCTCCAGACTGAACGCTGAAAGGCATAATCAGTCTCTGATGATGATGATGATGATGATGATACATATGTAATAAACATTTATTTACTATTAAGAGTTATACCCAAGCAATTGTAGGTGCTCAACTTTGTTACATTGCAAACTGTGTACTGACTTTAATGAAATGTTTCATGCCTTCTGGCATGCCAGCTTTTCATTTTTAACTGTAAGATTAGAAATAACCCAGTTTTTCTTTTTGCAGTTTTGGGACCAATAAATTCCTCGGCTAAGTTACGTATCAACCCTAAGCCCGAACAGGATGGTTCGAACTTCAGCATACCGAAGATACTGTTGGACTTTGCCCTGGAGAAGCTGTCAGTTGGTGAGTTTTCTGTTCTCTGGCTAGTATTTAATTCACCAATTCATTTTTTTTTTTTAAATTACTTGGCCTTTTGCTGCACACATACAGCAAGTTTAGTCATATAACATCTTTAAAATTTAAAATGATCTGCAGTTTCTTAGTTAATATTACATACATATTCTTGGACAGTCAAAATGATACAGTCAGATCAGATTTGAAATGGCCAACACTGTTGTGGATACACTATGCAATGGAATCTACAGTACTATTGTGGCTGACAGCACACGTTGTTGACATATCCACCTTACCTCCGAGCAAATGGACTCGCCCGTCCCACGTCACTGGCGTGCGCACAATCGAGGGAAACAGTCACTTGTGAGTTAGCGGTCTGACGTAGCGGTGTCACTGTGTTTTCCAAACAGCAACGAGGGAGACCGTCAGTGCACAGCATTACTGATCATTTCTGGAGCATCACCTGCGACCGGCTTCGCGAAAGGAGCGACAACACTTTCTGCGCAACCCACCCTTCATTTTGCACGACAGTGAGCGGGTGCGTACGGCGTGACCTGGGGACGCTCTGTTCCGTTGATGGGACTGGGAGTACTGTGCCGTCCACTGTACTCCCCGGACTTAAACCAGATAGCGCTGACGTCCTTCCAGAAGAACGAGAAAGGCAGCTTAGTTTTTCATTCTCGTAGTCTCGAATTGCGTGCAGTGTTATATTTCATTTCTTTGAATCGCCTGATTCTGTTGCAAATAAATTTTAGCTTTATTCTTGATTCCGAAGTGAGTGAATACAGCTGAAAAGTTGAGGTTCATACACAAGACATTGAAGGCTTCCTCTTAGTTGGGTTTGTATATCTGGGACATTCTAGTTTTTTGCTACATTTATATGTATGTGTTTCATCTTAAATGTTGTTTTAATTATAATTATCCATCAGATTAAAATCGTAAAGACTGGCCATATTGCAAAACAAATGGCTTGTTTGAGGGGGAAAAAAAAATCACTTATAAAGTTTTTGTGTGGTCATTTGAAGGTAATTTACACCTTTTGAAAACTTATTAAACCCAAAAATAATTCTGCTCAATCTGTGGTCCTTGTGATTTTGATTTGATTCCTAAGATGAGGGAACTTCATGGCATTTGCTTCAGAACGATTCCAGAGATTAAACAGACAGTAGACTGCTTCATTCACACCATCAACAGAACAGGCTCCAATAATGGTATACTACGCTTTCCGTGTCGCTGGCAACAGGTTCTACACTACTTCAAAGGACAGTAACAGGTGCAAACATGTAACAGTTCTGTATTGGTTGTGAATAAATAGTTGCCACTATTTAACTTCCAACTTAGTATATTGTGCTGTTCAGCCGTTTCTATCATTACCCTCACCAGTCGAATAACTGTGTAAGAACGTCTCGCCATCCTTGACGACAAACTGCTTACTCTGACTAACACTGCCAGCAGTGTGCCCACACACACAGGCTGTCCCTCAGACAGCACCCACGCCCCAGTGTTACGCTGCCCACAGGACGCGAGTGAGCCGCTGCCCTCGGCTCCGTAAGGTCTTACGTAAGCAGGGTTCGTACGTTTCTTAAAAAGTTCTTAAAAGTCCTTAATTTTCAAATGGTGCCTTAAAAGTACTTAATTTTTAATAACTGTCTTTAAAAGTCCTTATTTTTGCCTCTGAAATTATTTTCAGACTTATAAATCTGTTAACTTGGCTAAGTTAAAAGTGGGGGTATAAAATTGCGTGACTGGCAATGGCGTTTGGATACTACAGTATACGTTAGCAGCAGTGGTAAGGCGCGTGGGAACCTACAATACATGTGAGAAGAGCCATCTGTGATTTCAGCCATTGCTAGTCTTATAAGTTTGCTGGTAACATTTGCTAAGTTAAATAGGTGTATTTTTAAAATTGTGTTGAAATTCTCTGAAAGTTTGTGTTTAGCTATAACTGTGGCTGAGAAATACAAAGAATGGTTAGTGCCATCTGAAGACATCCACAAAGCAAATTTCTGCTGGCTAATACAGCTTACCTGTCACGATTATAATGAATTTTAATCTAATGTTTAAAAATGCCATTTTAGCATATAAATCCTGCTATTGATGGTACGAGAATTAGGGATTACTCTCGCAGCTGTTGGGTGTACCTTAACAGGTGGCGAATTAGTTTGTGATGTATGAACAAGTTAGACGGTGGTTGGAAACATGCCGGGCGCAGTGGCTCAGCACGTTCGGTCAGAGGGTTGCCGGCGTGGTAGGTCATTGTTCTCGGTCAGAAGGCTCGACGCCCTCTGTAACGAAAAAACTGAATTAGACGAAACGATCAAAATGAAACAAAACTAACCAACCTACACAAAGGACTGATCAAACCGTAAATCCAATGAAAAGAGAGAAAAAGTTACATTCTGTAAAATTTGGCACTGATCGGTTGAATGCTTCAAGCTAAAACAAAAAAGGAACATGTTATGGACAGACAGACATCGTCAAATTGCCGTTATGAAAAAGGGGGGGGGGGAGAATTTTGGAGATTTTTTCCTTCTACAAATTCTTTTATTCAATTGTCATGTCACATGAATGGTTGAGCCGTTATTTTCTTATAAATTTTGAGCTGTTAAATGGCGATCACAAAAGCCCACTTTTAGTGTTACTACCATAATATAAAGTGGTCCAAAAGGTGCTTAAAAGTCCTTAATTTTTATTTTGTAAATTTATTACGAACCCTGATAAGTGTTGCGCCTGTTAAACTAACAATGATTGACATACTGTTTATGTTCTGCTTGGTGTTACAGGTGTCAGCAAAGACCAGTACCAAGACTTGATAGAGCTGGTGGAATCGATCGATCGCATGAACCGCGCTGCCCAGTACCGCAAGTACCGGCCGAAGCTGAGTTCCTATCACGGAAACTACAAGCAATGGTGAACTTCACATTATTTTTTAGCATTTTTTTATGTAAATTGTTTTGTTCAATTCTTATTACCAAATTGGAAGCCAAGTAATCTGTTTCTCGGTGTGCGGCTTTTAAAGCTCAATATTTAACATCGGTATTCATTGAGAAGTTAAATACTCTGAGACCATTTTTTGTCAAACTGTAGCTTCTTATCGTATACGTAAGGGGTCTATTTCAAAAATTTCTGAAATGTTTGTAATTTCACACTGATAGTCTCGGAGGGAAATACGAAAGGCACTCCTGCACGTGCCTGTGTCAAATCTGTAGCTGCCAGAAGTTTTGTTAGTGTACGTTTGTTCGGTATTGTATCGCGTAGAACAGTGTGCCGCACAGTTTACAGATTTCGAAATGACAGAGTTAGAGGAGTGACATGTCTGCATTAAATTTTGTGTAACACTCTAGAAAATCCTTACAGACACACACCAAAATATTCGGGAAGCTCCCAGTGATTGCTGCTTAAGCCATATTTGGAATTAATGACGGTTCACATAGTTTAAAAATGGCCGGACAGCAGCTAAATGTGACCCTCATTTGAGATGTCCTTCGACGTCCTTTGATGACATTCGCATCGCCACATGTCGTGAAATCGTGACACGGCTTCTCTGAATTTGTTATATTGCTACCAGTTTGCCCCACTGCAAATGAATTGAGAGCAGAAAGAGCATTGTGGCTGTTCTGACTGTTCCACAGAGAAGGAAATGACTGTGCTGCTTCATCCTCTGTACTCTCCAGACACGGCCACTGCAGACATTTTTTTAATCTCCGATGTTGTAAACTCCATTGAAAAGATGAAGATTTGAGAAAAAAGAAGTTCACAACGGCTCTTCATGCTGTTCAGCAAGAGGCGTACCGGGACTGTTTTTGGAAGTGTGAAAAGCATTGGGAGCGGCATATTGGTTGTGGAGGATACTTTTTGCTAGGAGACTGTAATAGGCAAGCATAGGAAAACTTTGCAATAAACTTCCAGAATTTTTTGAACAGACCTTGAACTCATTTTGGCACAATTAATGCACTGTTTGCGCATTATTTGATGGTTTCTATCTCTATTTGGCTGTGTATCTGGCACATGCTGTTAAGTATCAATGCAAAGATGATTTCTAAGTGCATGTATTTATCTGATTCAGCAGTAATATACAACATGTTTTTTTGCTAGAACAGAAGGTGGTTGATGGAACAAGTGTAGTATTAAAGTCCATAATTATACGAAATTGCAATGTTTATGCTGAAAGAATTGTCAGAGTTCAGTGACCACAACTACAGTGAAACCCCTATTTTACATTTTTGTGCGATCCGTACTTAAAATAGATAATAGTGAGGATAACACAGAATCGAGGATAAACGTTAAAATCCCCAAAATACTAGCAAAACCAAATGTAATTTGCATATGTACATGATTAAAAATCGTGATCCCCTCCAATAGACCTATATTGTATATTATCTGTGTAAGTGAATGCAATTAACCCTTTCACACCTGATTTTTTTCTATATCAAGGAAATTATTTTTAATGCTGTAATACACTTAAGTCAAATTTGCAATGATTTTAGAAGCAAGATTTATGCAATTATATGCACCCATTGTCATACTACAACACAGCTTATACTGAAAAACAAGACTTTTTTATGGACTAAATTAATTAATTTTGTAGTACTAACTGTTGTACTAAATAAACTGATCGTTCAATAACTACATCAAAAAATAACAACTTCTACTTTCAGTTATATAGTGGAATACAAGTAACAACTATATATCTGTGTTCTTTGAAGTTTGTAAACTGCTGCACAGTGCAACATTCGCTTCTTAATATTTTTATAGTGATCTTCTTCAGGTGGCAGTTATTGTGCATGATGAAATGATTGAACAGTCAGGTGTTGTATACATGTTCTTTCCATTGAGGAAAAAATGCTTCTGAACCATCTTAGACACCGTAGAAGTTATGTACACATTTGTAGCCAGAGGGTCTGAAAGAGTTAAATGAACAATAGCTAGGTTTAGAATAACCTTTGGTACAACAAGACAATGGTTGTCTCAAAGAACTGATTATTGTCGATATGTAAATGTACAGGGTGGTCGGAAATTCCCATTGCAGACTTCTAGGACTTGTAGAGTGTAGTGAGTACATAACATTTTGAATAGGAACCCATGTCCAGAAACACATTGTTTCTGTTCCACAATGGTTTCAATTCAGATGGTTGTCTCATCCATTCCTGCTTTAGGAATGTAATCAGGTGTAACCCAGTACAATTGTTGCAATCAATTTGAAGAGAATACCGATTCATTCCATTATTACTTAGACATTTTCATTACAATATACACCTTATGTTTTACATTAGCTGGCAACAAGAAACCAGAATCTACGGCGTCAGCTGCAACGTACTGACGCATTACAACGGCAGTTCGATGTGACGACCACCAATGTCATTACACACACTGTACCTCCGAAGCGTATTCTGGTACACTCTCTCTGTACCAGGACAGGGAACTCTTGAGACGTTTCTCTGTCCCCAAGCAGACATTGCTGAATTATACATCTGACTTGAAACTGTTGTTCTGCGTTGCATGAAATTTCCATCCTTGGTCTTACCCGGCATTCTTCCCCCTCCACTCCCCACCTCACTCACAGTCTAGACCAGTGCTTTCGAAACTTTCCCTCATGGCGAAACCCTTTTATAGGTTACAGTTTTGCGTGACACCCTTTCACTAATACAAATACATATGGTAGAATTTAGATGTTTCTAGCGGGAGGGGGGGGGGGTGGAAATAAAGTATCGCTTAAATATAGTTTGTAAACGAAACTGAAATCCTCGTACACATTGACATGTTTAATGTTGGTCCTGGCTGCAGCAGTTACGTACACTCATCGCATGAAAAAGGAAACATTAGGAACAAATAATATAGTGAGGACAGTTTACTACTCACCGCAAAGACGTGGCGACGAGCTGCGACAGGCACATACAAAAGACACACACATACAACACATTCAGCTATCGGCCATGGCCTTCTTCAGAAATAGAGCACTCACGCAATCACACAGGCACCCAACACAGTCATACAACCATCACCTCCGACTGCCACACTTCGAATCACGCTCTGCAGCGAATCGGGGACGGGAGGGGAGGGGAGGGGGAGGGGATAGAAAGGTTACGTCACGGTGGTGGGGATGGGTTAGATGGGAATAACGAGATGCAGCTTAGGAATGGAGTGGGGAGGCGGGTGAGGGGAGAAAATAAAATAAAATAAAATAAAGTAAAATAATTCATGTACACTGCAAGTGCACAAGACCACACACACACACACACACACACACACACACACACACACACACACACACACACACATACATATACACACACACGATCACACATTCACACACCACTCAAATCAGGCGAGGTTTGGGATAGGAACTGTAAGGTATGGAAGGGGGGGGGGAAATAATAATAATAATAATAATGAAGTTATCGTAGGTTGAGGCCTGGTTGATTTCGGGATCGGAGAATGTATTGTAGGGATAACTCCCATCTGTGCAGTTCAGAAAAGCTGGTGGTGGATGGGAGGATCCAGATGGCCCGGGTTGTGAAGCAGCCATTGAAATCAAGCATGTGCTCCGCTGCATGCTGTGCCACAGGGTGGTCCACCTTGTTTTTGGCCACAGTTTGGTGGTGGCCATTCATCCTAATGGACAGCTGGTTGGTGGTCATGCCAATATAGAAAGCTGTACAGTGCTTGCAGCACAGTTGGTAAATTAAGTGGCTGCTTTCACAAGTGGCCCGGCCTCTGATAGGGTAGGATAAGCCTGTGACAGGACTGGAGTAGGAAGTGCTGGGTGGGTGGATTGGACAGGTCTTGCAGCGGGGTCTTCCACAAGGATATGATCCCTGTGGCAGTGAGCTGGGTTTCGGGGTGGCATCCCGAAACCCAGCTCACTGCCACAGGGATCATATCCTTGTGGAAGACCCCGCTGCAAGACCTGTCCAATCCACCCACCCAGCACTTCCTACTCCAGTCCTGTCACAGGCTTATCCTACCCTATCAGAGGCCGGGCCACTTGTGAAAGCAGCCACTTAATTTACCAACTGTGCTGCAAGCACTGTACAGCTTTCTATATTGGCATGACCACCAACCAGCTGTCCATTAGGATGAATGGCCACCGCCAAACTGTGGCCAAAAACAAGGTGGACCACCCTGTGGCACAGCATGCAGCGGAGCACATGCTTGATTTCAATGGCTGCTTCACAACCCGGGCCATCTGGATCCTCCCATCCACCACCAGCTTTTCTGAACTGCACAGATGGGAGTTATCCCTACAATACATTCTCCGATCCCGAAATCAACCAGGCCTCAACCTACGATAACTTCATTATTATTATTATTATTATTATTATTATTATTATTATTTCCCCCCCCCCCCCCCTTCCATACCTTACAGTTCCTATCCCAAACCTCGCCTGATTTGAGTGGTGTGTGAATGTGTGATCGTGTGTGTGTATATGTATGTGTGTGTGTGTGTGTGTGTGTGTGTGTGTGTGTGTGTATGTGGTCTTGTGCACTTGCAGTGTACATGAATTATTTTACTTTATTTTATTTTATTTTATTTTCTCCCCTCACCCGCCTCCCCACTCCATTCCTAAGCTGCATCTCGTTATTCCCATCTAACCCATCCCCACCACCGTGACGTAACCTTTCTATCCCCTCCCCCTCCCCTCCCCTCCCGTCCCCGATTCGCTGCAGAGCGTGATTCGAAGTGTGGCAGTCGGAGGTGATGGTTGTATGACTGTGTTGGGTGCCTGTGTGATTGCGTGAGTGCTCTATTTCTGAAGAAGGCCATGGCCGATAGCTGAATGTGTTGTATGTGTGTGTCTTTTGTATGTGCCTGTCGCAGCTCGTCGCCACGTCTTTGCGGTGAGTAGTAAACTGTCCTCACTATATTATTTATTCCAACCTGAAACATTAGGAACTACGGAGATGTACAACAGAGTACCACCGCAGACTAAAACGCCGAAGTCACACAGTAACACTTGTTTCTTCTACATGCGACCCAACTTCCGAAACACGAAAACTGAATTTCGGAGACCATTTTTCACTGTCGTGTGTGTACATGTCAGGGCCAGATACGTTTTTGTTGGATCGATTGAAAACGGCATCTGGAAATTAGCTGCACGGATTTCTGATTTAGACAGCACAGTGGCTGTTCCCTTTTAGTTCAATATTATCACATTATTTTCAGAAATAAAGAGGATGTATTTATGACAAGTGATGAATTATTATTTAAGTTCTATTGTTAGGTTCTTGCTTCACCACAACCTCGGAAGTCCCGACATATACGGAAAAAATGGATAAATACTTGTGACAAGTAAGAATATGAATGTCATTTCTCATCCCAGAATCTGTTACATACAGGAAACTGAGAGAAAAAAATGTAAATGCGTACTAGGGTTCGAACGATCACTGCATTTAAATTACTACTCTCCGTTAATCATCCGGCCATACTCCATACAAAACATCGCTACTGAATAGCTTTAGTCAGTGGACAATTGTGACTGCTTTTACAATCTGTGACAGCTTTTACAGCCACTGTGTCATTGATTGACATTTAATTGTAGAAACGCTACTGAGGGTGACGTGGCTTTGATAAATCCATTAAAAAAAAAAAAAAAAAAGCTTAGGTGCAGCTTTTTGAGAAGGAAAGCAGACTACAGTGAAGGTTCGTTCAAGCAGCTGCCAGTTCCAGCAAACTGCGCATGGGAAGAGCTGTTATAGAGTATCAGCTGAGCACGCAATTAATGTGCACCGATCATTCCTTTAATACGTGATCTGTGGTGCACTGAATGAAGAGAAGGATGATTAGCTGCAGGCGAGTCTTCAGGGTGCATGAAGAGAAAGATATTTTGTGTTATTTTATGACAAGATTTTTTGTTTAGAGTCTAAATTTGTCTCACGACACCCTTGACGCTACTATGCGACACCCCAGGGTGTCGCGACACCCACTTTGGAAAGCTCTGGTCTAGATGCTTGTGGCGCTGGAGTGGCTGGACGTGATGGTTGTGTGTGTATAGTTGTCCGATTTATTGCATGAATGTATGTTTCTTTTTCTGACGAAGGCCGTGGCCGAAAATTTAGTTGTGTGTATGTGATTATCTATTTTTATGGTTGTCAGCAGCTCAGCGAGACTCTTTACGGTGAGTTGTTACCTATCCTCCATTAGTAATCTGAATATTACGGTGGATAACGGATATAGGGCATTGAATTAAAATTGGCCCTAAGGCCAGGATTCAATCCCACATCTCCTGCATACTAAGCCAGTTGCGTTAAAAGTCAGCTTGTCCTGGTATTATGGTTAATGTAGCAGCATGCACTATTTTATCTGATATTGATTGGGGATTATTGGTAATGGCGATAGAAATTGAAAAGGGAAATATCTAAGCGGGCAATTCATAGAAGCAGTAAGGCCGCATCCTACTTGAGTAACAAGAGTGAGTGACATTGAGTTACGTGACACTGCAGCTACGAGCGCGACTTGGCTGTGTGTTCAGAGTGAGCACAACCGCTTCTCACTATAAGATGGCCGCTAGAACCGATCGGCTGTTTCTAAAATTTAGCACCCGTTAACTATAGACTGATGATAGCTCCTGAGTAAGACAATAAAGTTTAATTTACTCTGGGGAAAAAGAGTGCTGTTCATTCTTAACTTTAAATAAGAAAATAAACTATTAAGATGACCCACCAAAGTCTTTGAAAATACAATAATATACTTTAGACTGTGACGTCATAGTGTTTCTTTTGTAACTGCAAACAATCAAAAACTGAAAGAGTATGAAAGGAGTCTTATTTGAAGAAGAAATTAAATCATTTAATAGAGGTAGGTCAATCTAACAGTCAGAATTTAGCGGCCCAGTACACTAACCTGTGTCATACTAAGTGTTGCAGTTGCTGGTTCAATTCCTGTTCCACTTAATATTTTTAATCCTGTAACTACAACTGTTTTACTTATTATCTGTGCAAAGTTTTATATATCCTCTTTACAGATAACGGCACAATTTTGTACTGACGTAGTTTATCTTTAATTGCAAACGCACACATCCAATTGTGCCAAACACATTAAATTCCTGGTGAACATAATATCAAGACATTAACTCAGAAATGTAATTTTAGATGCATCTCATTTGACATCAGAGTGTTTCATATACTACAGAGATTATTACCTTGCCGAATTCTTGCGACATCCTTTATAACCGTGACAAGAAAACGATTCTCGACGAACCTTGACACTTCGTAGTGTGTTCTACAGTGACAAGATTTGAGCAGGTGTGAATCTCAGACGTCACCTGTTGTCGAGTCTGACGGGCAGCACTGCAGCTGTAACTCACACAGGAAAAATCGGTAACTATACATGCGGTCGAGATTTGTCGGTCGAAGCTGTCGCTCGATTTTGTTACTCGCGTAAGATGCGGCCTAAATGCCGGGAGGCTTCGACTGGCAATTATTACTGGCTGACTGTACTTTGGAGGCAGCCATTGCCCTCCGAACTTCGTCTTGTGATCTGCTTTTGAGTGTGGTTGGTTGGTTTCTCCTTTTTTTTTTTTTTAGTCAGGTATGTTATTAAAATGAGTGGTGAAGCAGTTGCTGGCCCATGTTGGGAGGTGCCTACAGTTTCTTGTGGTAAATATACTGCTTCAGTTTCATATACAAGCAACATTTACACAGACAGACAGACAATTCCAAAAACTGCAAAGCTCTCATGCCAGCACAGACAAAACACCACGGTTTGTTGACAGGTGGAAATTTGCATACACGTGCGTGATCGAGGAAGAAGTGCGCCGTCGGCGCCGTAACTGGAATTGGAATCACATGATAGCGCACCGGAAGATGTGCAGGGACTACGCCGAGGCGTACCAGGCGAAGCTGACCAAGGGCAACAAAATTAGCCCCGAGCAGAAGGAGCTGCTCTCGAGGTGCGAGAAGGAGCTGGACCTCACCAACCTCGTCATCATCCGCCAGAGGGTCGAGGTGGAGGTACGTGCACTCGGTGCCCTTTTAGCTTCCTAACAGTGTGCATTTGGGCAGTCCCAAACTGTCTGCCCGAGTGACCCCCACTGTGTACGGATGCAGTGTGTAGATGAATAGGTGCACGAAACAGGATAAAATGCTGCTGTGGGAGCACGTATTTGCCATTCTTTTGGGAGGGGGTTTTGATCTGGCTACCTGATGATAGATCATCATCAATTGTTGAGTATTAACCTATAAATATGAATAGTGACTATTGATGTTACTATAATGAAAAAAATATTGCCAAAATAGTTTGTTATGAACAAATTTTAATATGTCAATTTTTAATAATATTCCAAAAAATTACAGTGTTTCTGCATACAAAGTTTAGAAATCTAAGGAAAGAAGTTCACTGATATCCATAAAAGATTATCACATGTGAAAATCACATTTTGGCTACTAAAATCCTCAAGGGTGAGGTTTGTGTGTGATCTTAATAGGTGAATTCCTTTTCCAGGTAATGAACTTTTAAGTAATGAAAAGTAGCAGCCAGATGGCAATAAATAAATAAATAAAATAAGATAAAATAACTAAAAAAAACCTGATGATAAAAAGGAGAAAAAATCTATCTTGCCATATCAAGGATACTAGCCACTTCCTTCAGTGACTCTCGACCATCCCCACCTTTTTGCCTCCTGGATCCCTACTTGTCACAGTGGATGCCACCTCCCTATACACCAACATCCCACATGCCCAGGGCCTTGCCACTCTTGAACTCTCTCGACGTCCCTTTGCATTCGAGCCCGATACCTCATTCCTTGTAACCCTTAGCAACTTTATCTTAACTAAAAACTATGCCAACCTATTTATGGGCTGTCTGGAGGAATCCTTCCTAGCACCCCAAAACCTCAAAACTCTGGACTGGTTCATATCTATTGATGGTATTTTCATGATCTGCACTTAATACCAGAACACCCTATCCACCTTTCTTCAAAACTTGAACATCTTTTCTCCCCATTCACTTCACTTGGTCTTCCTCAACCTACCGTGCCACATTCCTGGATGTCAACCTTCACGTCACTGCTGGCTCCGTCACACTTCTGTCCGTATTAAACCTACCAACCACCAACAGAACTTAGACAGGTTCCATCCCTTCCACATCAAATAATCCCTCCCTTACAAGATAGCCACCCATGGGCAACCTATCTACAGTGACAAGACTCCCTTCCTCAATATGCTGAAGATCTCTTAAAGGCCTTCATCGACAGAAACTACTCCACAGACAAAAGAATACTCCCCTTGCCACCCACTACTACCCTGGACTCGAACAACTAAATTGCTTCCTTCCCCGAAGTTTTGATTTTCTGTCCTTGTGCCCAGAATTGACATATCCTGCCCAAGATCCTTTTCATCCCTTCTGAAGTGGTGTTCCGTCGCCTTCACAACCGTCACAACATACTAGTCCATGACTGTGCCACCTCAAAACCCGGCTCACTGCCACAGGGATCGTATCCCTGTGAGACCTGTCCAATCCACTCACCCAGCACTTCCTATTCCAGTCCTGTCACAGGCTTACCCTACCCTATAAGAGGCCGGGCCACCTGTGAGAGCAGCCACGTAATTTACCAACTGTCCATTGGGGTGAATGGCCACCATCAAACTGTGACTAAAAACCGAGGTAGACCACCCTGTAGCACAACAAGCAGCAGAGCACATGCTCGATTTCAGTGGCTGCTCGCAACTCAGGCCATCTGGATCCTCCCACCCACCAACAGCTTCTCTCAACTACACAATGGGAGCTATGCTTACAGAACATTCTCCAATCATGAAATTATCCGCCTCTCAGCCTATGATAACCCTCTTTTTCTCCACACCTAACAGTACCCTACCCCCTGTATCCTACATCTCTTCCATTTCATGGCACAACCTTCCCCTCACCTCGAGTGTACTCTCCTATAGTGTGGTTTTCCATCTGAGTTGTTGATATTCCTACAGCTGCTTTTCTTGTCTCCAACTGTCACTCTTACTTTCCTGTAGGCGGTATCTATTTTCCCCCTATTTATATGTTCTTCTGCGGTCTTGCTTTTGCCCTGTAGCCACTCCTGATTACCCAGTTTCAACTTCCTGTAAATATCACTTCTTAGTTGTCTGTATTCCATTTTACATGCTTCATTTACTGCATTTTTATATTTTATCATCATTTTGTTGTTGTTGTTGTTGTAGGTCTTGTCTTTGTCCCTATTTCGACCTCTGCTGCCTCTGGAGTTTCTGTTATTAGATTTTGACACTGTATTAGAGATACATAAAAGTGCCTAATTTTTCAGCAAGGCTTATGACATACAGTATAACAAATGTTATAATTGCTTAGCTATCGACTAATCATAAGTTTTATTGCGTTATAAATATGTAGCATTTTACTAAACAAATCTGTATGGATAACTATATATATGTTAGATTTAAATTGATGAAACGAAAATTATAGAAGGAAACTTTCCTGGTGGGATAAACAAATATAAAAAATAGAAAACGGATGACTTACCCAAAGGACAGGTTCGTCAACAGACACAAATAAAATCACACACACACACACACACACACACACACAAGCTTTTGCAACCGTTGGTCGCTTCTTCAGGAAAAGAGGAAGAAAGGAGAGGAGAAAGGGAAGGATATGGGTTTTAAGGAAGTGGAAAAGGAGTCATTCCAATCCCAGGAATGGAAGGACTTACCTTAGGGGGAAAAAAGGAAGGTAAACAAATACACACACACTCACACATATCCAAATGCAAACACACCTAGACAGACATTTTCTTTGCTTTTTACAAATGTCTGTCTAGGTGTGTTTGCCTTTGGGTGTGTGTGTGTGTGTGTGTGTGTGTGTGTGTGTGTGTGTGTATTTGTTTACCTTCCTTTTTTCCCCTAAGGTAAGTCCTTCCACTCCTGGGATTGGAATGACTCGTTTTCCACTTCCGTAAAACCCATATCCTTTCCTTTCTCCTCTCCTTTCTTCCTCTTTTGCTGAAGAAGCAACCAACAGTTGTGAAAGCTTGTATGTGTGTTTGTGTGTGATTTTATTTGTCTGTCGACGAACCTGTCCTTTGGGTAAGTCATCAGTTTTCTATTTTTTATATTTAACTGTATTTATGTTCAGAGAATCTTAGTTGCACTTTTGTATGTATCCATTTTAACATGTATAAAAACAATTATCTCTTGTTTTTGTTTTCTTGCACAATCTAACTTGGCAAGTTTACAATTTAACACTTAATATTCCTTCTTTTCTGGCAGCAGTTAAAATTAACAATATTTGAAATTTTTGAGGGGATATCATAATTGATGCATTTAATTTCTCTACAGATTCCATTATAAATGACCATTCAGAGATGGTAGAGCTAGTAATTGTATGATGCATGGTGATTCACAAATGGTCAGATCGATAATACTATAAAAACGTGTGCGGCAGTGCCTTGTTATGGCTTGTATGTCATTTTATCTATCAGATCTAAGCCATTATTAGAAAAATTAGCTTTTTCTGTAGCCTCAATGTCTGTTACACTGCAATGTGTAGATAATAAACAAGTAAATTTCTTGACCTGGTAAAATGTAAATCTCACTTAAGTATATAGCACTTTTTTCTCATATATATGCTAATTATACTTTTTTCACAGCTTGAGGGAAAAGGAGTCACTCCATTTTTTCCCCCTTTTGTAATAAGGTACCACGAGATGTAGCATAATCTGTACTTTTAGGTTTCTATATATAGGTAGTGTTCCATCTTTCCACAAATTAGAAAAAACGAATAGGAATGTGGAATATGTGTATCTTAATAAATGATTTTAGTGTCAGTTGGCAGTCAGTACTTTTTCATCTTCAGCTAGGTTATGACTGTGATATTGGCCCACAATAGTTATCAGTCATTTAATTAGTGAAAACAAGAAGTAGCATAAAACTGTTATTTGCAACACTGTATGCTGTACAGTATCATTGCCTAACAAAATTGTTAAATGAATGAGATAAAATAAATTTGTCAGAAGTAACCAAATGACCAACATTGGTAACTAATCACATGTCTGCAGTTATCTTAAAAAAAAAAAATCAAAAAATAAAATAAAAACAGATATGTAATTACAAAGGGAAATAATTAAAGCAGATTAAACCTCATCTAAAATGAGACTGCAGTAATTCACATCTCAAAATGTAAAAATGCTCAGTTGACCTCTACCAAACATTTTAATGTTTATGAGACTCAACTCACCTGTTGCAGGTGCCATTAATGCCAATGTATTAGAATATTTTGCTAAATAGGCTCAAACTTTCCCCAGGATCACAGTACGTATCAAAGGCAGTTACAGTCGGTGTCACACAGGAAGGCGCTTCTGCACACAGAGGCGGAGCGATAGGGGGCGAGTGGAGGGGAGGGGGTTCGGCCGAGCGCCGACAGCGGAGTCCGAAGGGAGAGACGTCGTCGTAGCTCGTGGCCGGCCATGCACCTAGAGAATGAACATTCAGCTGCCGGTGCAGTAATGGAGGGGGATGTGCAGAACGCCTGAAAACTGGGCCGCCTTCCTACGGGATTTATTTATTTATTGTATGAAATAAGCACTTAGACACATAAGATACATTACACAATGACATTTCGCCAGGTGGGAAGCAGACACAACAAACAGCTTATATCAATGAAACTTCCTGGCAGATTAAAATTGTGTGCCGAAACCGGGACTCTAACCTCGAACCTGGGACCTTTGCCTTTCGCGGGCAAGCGCTCTACCGACTGAGCTATCCCGACACGACTCACGATACCGCCTCACAACTTTACTTCTGCCAGTACCTCGCCTCCTACTTTCCAAACTTCACAGAAGCTCTCCTGCGAACCATGCAAGACTAGCACTCCTGAAAGAAAGGATATGGTGGAGACATGGCTTCGCCACAGCCTAAGGGATGTTTCCAGAATGAAACTTTCACTCTGCAGCGGAGTGTGCGCTGATATGAAACTTCCTGGCAGATTAAAATTGTGTGCCGGAGAGCTTCTGTGAAGTTTGGAAAGTAGGAGGCGAGGTACTGGCAGAAGTTGTGAGGCAGCATCGTGAGTCGTGTCAGGATAGCACAGTCGGTAGTGCGCTTGCCCGTGAAAGGCGAAGGTCCCAGGTTCGAGTCCCGGTTCCGGTACACAATTTTAATCTGCCAGGAAGTTTCATATCGGCGCACACTCCGCTGCAGAGTGAAAGTTTCATTCTGGAGCTTATATCAAAATTTAAGTGTAATAATTACAGAGAAGTATACAGGTATGCAGGGAAAAGACCATTACTGTGTGTGATGCAGTAGAATTTGGAAGAAAAAAAAATTATAAAATATTAATAAAAATCTATGAAAGATATATTACATTGTACAGTAAGATGAACAATTGAATCAACACTAATAAAAGAATATTAAGTTAGGAAACTAAAATAAGTAATAATGAAAACAATGAAATGAGCAGTAAATTTAAACAATTTATATTAACTGAATTAAAAAAGATAAGCAGCAAACATTGTCCTTATATATTAATGTCTAAACCAGCCAGCCATGAAACTACATCATCTCTCTCTCCTACGGGAGGTGGACTATAACACACGTTGATTTGTAGAAGTTGCAGTCTTACTCCCACTCTCACTAACAACACACAATTGTAGCTGAAGAAATCTCTGGAAAATTCTTTCTAACCTTCCAGGCGGAACGGATTTTGCTGGCAAAGCAACAGGCTGAGAGACAGCACAGTTGGTTCAACATCCATCACTGGTGGGGCAGCAGTACAAAGCAGGAAGCGGACACGCTGACTGCGGCGGCCATCGGTAAGTAGTGAAACTAGTGCGGAAGCTCGGCTGTCGGACCTGTGTTTTGTTTCGTCACAACATTTAAACTACTGGTATTCCACTGAAGTTGCCATCGTGTAGTTATTGTTAGTTTTCCTTCTGCCTGTGGGTACCTGTTTTTGGCGGCTGAACCTGTCGACTGTTCAGTACTAAATTAACAATTCCTTGATGCTTCAGGCTGTGAGCTATCGACGGGTTGTGTCTTTTAATCAGTTTATACCATAATTTTTTTAACCTCTCAATGTACAGCACTTAATCTTTATCCCACAGATGATAGGAAAATTATACAACCCATCCCAGTGCTGCATAAATAAGATGGGTTGGAGGCGTTGTCAGGATGGATGGCGAAGCGGAGAAGGCTTGTGGGTGCCCTAGGACAGGGTGGCTGATTGGCAAATAAGAGATAGGCTTCAAGTTAATATTGAGTATATTCTTGACATACGGAATACGTGGCAGGACTCGCCCTGGGGTCGGGTGCAATGAATGAGTGCCAGTCTAAGTTAGCGGATCAGAAAATGGAAAAGGTAAAGGTTACGGTTATGGTTCTTACAGTTGTTGGCCGATACCAAACAGCCGCTAGGCGGCAGCGGACGGCATGCGGCCGTTCGCCCCGCACAGATGCTGAGCCTCTGGAGTGCGTCTGTTCTGTACGAGAACTCAAACTGAAGAGCGCGAAGGAACCGATTCTCACACCTCTGAATCCTGCAGCAGTAGCACACGTGATCAAACGTGGGTGTCTGCTATTGGCTCCACGGTAGCGTGGAAACGTCAGTAGTTTCAGCACGGACGCCAGAAGGGTGGCGTGATTTTAGAATCGGCATTCAATACTGGTTCTGGCCGGCTCTGTCCTGCAAAGTGAACAGCCTTGGTCACGTTGTCAAGGCGTATGTCGCGGTGCAAGAACACTTGTAAAAGTTTTGAAATAAAATTTTTGAATTATTTCCCTAAACTATTTTAGACTGGCTGGTCATCCTGTATATCAATTCAGTTCAGTACCTAATGAGTTACTAATCTGAACCAGCCATGTAATGTTCTGCAGCACCATATTTTGAAAACTTCCATACTCTTCTTGCCTGAACTGCAGAATAACCATATTTTTCAATAATAGGTTACGCTCCAATATACAGTAAAATTTATGTTAAATGTAATTTTTTTTCCAGAAATAGGCTGGTGAATGTTCATGCCATGAATTTCATATACAGGGTGTATATGCACCAGGAGAACTGGAAGATCAGATAAAAACAAGGGAATATTTTCAGCCATGATTTCTTTTTTAGGTTTCTGGGAATTTTTCATTGTTTATGATATCAGTTAATATTTTTTTGTAATTACTTTAGCCAAATACTGCAGCAATAAAACATAAATGAGAGAATGACACAAAAATAAAACTTAAGTTGAGTGGCGGGGGGGGGGGGGGGCAGAAAGTGTCAGAGGCATCAGATGGAGTATGCAATATTTTATAACAAACTACTTTCAATCAGTGTGATGTATCATCTGTATATGTTTCTAACAGGTCACAGGTAAAAATTGAAAATAGTTGAGAAGTGTTACTTTCAAAGTGGATGGCCTTTTATGTAATATGAATTACGTTAATAGAATGTGCTATGAATTTCTTAAATTGCGAACTGTTTGACTCCCATTCGAAACAACACTTTGTGGACCAGCCACTTGGAGAAAATTTAGGGCCCTGAAAACAAGCCATTTATGCCATTATTAAAAATTATATTAATGTTTTATCTTAAAGGATAACTCGCACTAAAAACTACTAAGCTTGAAGGTTGATTATCATATTTATTTTAGTTCTTCCTTAAATAGATTCCAAATTGTTCAATAACAAAGGCAAAAAGTATAATTATCTGTAAAAAAAGTAATGGGAAGTGAGGACAGCCAATCAGGAGTATGTAAATGATTGTGTGTTGTGGTCGTTCTTTTGTTGTCTCATTAGGTTCATCCCTTATTCGAAAATCGTGAGACATTCGAAGAAAACGGCAAAATATTTTTGGCAAGAAATTAGAACTGTTTCATTAGGTTACAGCCCAACAACATACACAAAAATCATGTGGATAACTATTCATAAAAAACTGCTGAGTATTTTTTTAAATGAATTAAATGATAAAGAACCTTCTTATAATTTGCAGCATATGTGTCATTGTGGAAAAAACTGAAATATATGTGAATTTCATTTACGAAACAGAAATGGAAATAAAGATTCTGACTTCTATTTTTACCTGACCTGTGATTGGCTGTTCTTCCCATAAATTGTCACTCCTTTACTAACGTCTACATACAGACATTTAAAGTTCATAGGTGCTGTAACACAGTAACGTTTTAAAGATTTGAGAACTTCTAATGTTCCAAGCCAACTACCACAGATAAAGCTCAACAAGTACAACAGATTAAGCTCAAGTTTCCCAGGAATAATGGTGTGTCAGCCCTAAAAAGTGTATTTCCACCTGGTAAGAAATTTACTTTTTACCCAGCAAACCCAGAAAAATCCAGGAATTATTCTTTATCTGTGCGTTAATCAAACAAGATGTTGGCGACATGGATGCAAATCCTAATAAAGATTCATTTGCTTTGGGTAAGGAAACACTCCCCCCCCCCCCCCTCTACCCGATAACATGTGGAAAATAAACTGCAGTTCAGTTCACTTGAGTATTAAGGTAGATATTGCATTTCATTGGGCATGCGTGCACGCGCGCGTGCGTGCAGAAAGAGAAGTTTGAAGTAGAAATACATTTCACCTGCTCTGCCGCATAAATAGAACTTTTCAATGTGTAAATTTAACTATTGAATATTCAAAGTGTTATTTAATTCCAGCCTGGAATTTCCATTATTGATCAAGTGTAAATAATTCTCATATTGTCTTCTTCCTTTTTCGAGGGGCAGTGGCGGACTAAGGCTGTTAGAGCCTCGCCCCCGCCTCCCATCCATCTATGAAAAAGAATTGGACGTTCCCCCCCCCTCCCCCCAGGACAAGAGGCATGGAACATAAGGGGGAAAAAAGGCTTCAGAGATTTGGAGGCCCGAGCTGAACGAAATGACAAAATAAATAAATAAAATAAAAACAAAAACTTGTTTTCGAAGTATTTGGAGGCCCTACAAGCCCAGACGCCTGGGGTTGTCGGCCCCCCTCTTAGTCGGCCCCCTGGATTCTTGTCGTCTTGGTTTATGTTGCCCTATTTCACAATGAGCAGGTCCTCCGCTAATACCAATAAGTACTCATATTATTTGAAGATAAATATGAAGTGAAATAGCTTTTGCAGGTTAACTGAAGGATTTATTCTCCACAACTCGTAATTAACAACGGAAGACAGCATATAGCACACTTTTATAAATCGAATGCCCTGTTACAGTAGAATCTCCATTATCATATCTTCAGTTATCCGACCCTCCGTGTTATCTGAACCTTTCACCGTGCCAGGACTGTACGCAAAAAATGCTTGGATGGGGGTCATACATTTTTAAAGAATGGTTTTTTAATTACTTCTTGCCACAAACTGAACTCAGCTTGCTCTTTTCTCACATGACATCTTGCGAGTCATGGACGAAGGGCAACAGGCGGATTGTGTTTTTCTCGACTTCAAAAAGGCGTTCGACACGGTGCCACACTGCAGACTGCTAACGAAGATACGAGCTTATGGAATAGGTTCACAGATTTCTGACTGGCTGGAAGACTTCCTAAGAAATAGAATGCAGTACGTTGTTCTCGACGGCGAGTGTTCATCAGAGACGAGTGTATCGTCAGGCGTGCCCCAGGGGAGTGTGATAGGACCGCTATTATTTTCTATCTATATAAATGATCTGATGGACAGAGTAAGTTGTAATTTGCGGCTGTTTGCTGATGATGCTGTGGTGTATGGGAGGGTGTCGTCTGTAACTGACTGTAATAGCATACAGGTTGACTTGGACAAAATTTCTAGTTGGTGCGAAGAATGGTGGCTAGCTCTCAATGTAGAAAAATGTAAGGTGATGCGCATGAGTAGAAAAAACAATCCTATAATGTTCGAATACAGCATCAGTAGTGAGCTTCTTGATGCGGTCGCGTCGTTCAAATATCTAGGCGTAACATTGCAGAGCAATATGAAATGGAACGAGCATGTAAGGACAGTTGTGAGTAAGGCGGACAGCAGACTTCGGTTTATTGGGAGAATTTTGGGAAGATGTACTTCACCTGTAAAGGAGACCGCGTATAAAATGCTTGTATGACCACGTCTTGAGTATTGCTCAAGTATTTGGGACCCACAGCAGATCGGTTTGAAGGAAGACATAGAGACGGTTCAGAGGCGAGCAGCTAGATTTGTTACCGGTAGGTTCGACCAATCGGCGAGTGTCACGGAAATGCTCCGGCAACTCAATTGGGGATCGCTGGAAGAAAGACGACGTTCTTTTCGTGAATTTCTGTTAAGTAAATTTAGAGGGCCGGAATTTGAAGCTGAGTGTAGTACGATCTTGCTGCCGCCTACTTACATTTCGCGTAAAGATCACAAAGACAAGATAAGAGAAATTAGGGCTCGTACGGAGGCATATAGGCATTCTTTTTTTCCTCGTTCAATTTGGGAGTGGAATAGGAAAGGAAATGCCTAGTAGTGGTACAGTGTACCCTCCGCCACGCACCTTACGGTGAATTGCGGAGTATGTATGTAGATGTAGATGTAGACTGAAAAGTTGAAAGCCAACAACTTGCCTTGCAAAGCACTGTTGCTTATAGACAATGGCACTTGTCATCCTAATCGGGATTAACTTAAAGATCAAGATATAAAGGCCATGGTTTTCCCTCAAAATGTCACATCCTGAAGTCTAGTTCGATTTGTACTGTGTTACATTTTTAACTCGTGTGGCCTACTTTAATTTTTGTGTAACGCACTATCTTATCACTTGTCTTTGAGCGCCGTGTTATGTATTTTAACGTTATACTCGGTTCTTGTTCGTGTATTTAATAAGTTTTCTATATCCGAATAAATTTTTCAAACTTCTTATGACTTTTTTTTTTTCCATTATTTTCTGTGTTATCCGACCTTCCCACTAACCCGACCTGCCGCGCCCGGTTTTGGTAAGATGATCGATAGTCTAGTGTATAATAATATTGATTTTTCATGAATTGACGTTGTTACCTCCAGCAGTAGAATTTAAATGGCAGGCGTGCTGTGCAAGTAGTTACGCAAAGCACGTCGAATGGAGAGCCTGCGCCACCGCACGATGCACCACAAGCACCTCGAACGTAACAAAATGTCCAACAGAGCGACTGTTGTGAAGCTGTCCCACAAATATTGCAAACTCCATTATTGAACACAAATTAACAAAGTCATGCTTACTTAATTATAAATCCTGGCAATCCCCAAACTTTTGATTAAATGTCTTGGTACCCTTACACTTTGCATTGTATATGTGGACTTAAAACTTGGAAGGGTTATCTGTTTTATGTGCGGGTTGATACGAGGTTAAAGAGAATGGTACAATTTGCTATTATTTAAAAAGCAGTTAACAAACTTTATTTCAGAATAAGAAATACAGTTTTGCATTCTTTCCTGTATTTGTACCATTGTCTCAGATTATAGGAAACGTGCCCAGCTCTGGTCGAAGGAGACGGAGGTCACGGGTTCGTGCACAATAGTAATTAAGTGAAAGAAATAAATGATATTATCACTAATGTGCACTCACACTATTTACTTCTGTCTCGTCTCGCACAGCCAAGAAATTCGAAGACGCGATGACGCCGGAGGAGAAGGCGAAGCTTTACCGCGCGATCGACTACCAGGAGAACGCGGCCCCGCCCCAGTACCCGCCGGAGTTCGTGGAGCTGAGTGCGCATTTCTCACTGGGGAGTCTGCAGGTGGAGGTGCGCGACGACGCGTACACGACGCCGCGCGTCATGCTGGCTGACTTGTCGGGCGTCAGCCTCAATGTGAAGAGGCGGCCGGCCACCCAGGCACTGAGGTGAGTGTCGCACCGGGCAGTTAAAGTGGGAGAACTCTCTGTGACTTTTCCCTGTGGTGTCGACGAGTCGGTTCTTCATTTATACACCGGTGTGTCACCACCGAGTAACATAGATCTCAGAAACTCGAACTGTTCGTGGAAAAACAGCTATATGTTAACTTATTTGTGTGTCGAAGGTATCAATTAGAAGAGAAGTAGCAGAGAGTTTAATAGTAATAAACGTGTGTTCTCGGGCAATAGACATTAATACGTATCTGTGTGAGAATTGCCCCACAGTTTGAAATGACACGTCGTGGATCGATCGGATGCTCCTGCCGGAGGTTAGTCCTCCCTCAGGCACGGTTCTATGTGTTGCTTTCCTTGGGAACGCCAAATATGACTTCTGTTTTATTTGATGACTTTCCATCTATTACAATGTAGTGATCTTTCTGACAGGAAATCAAATCCGATCACACAACTGTGGTGATATTCCATAAGTGTGCAGTTTGATTAGAAGTCTCTTGTGAGGTACAGTCTCAAAAGCCTTCCAGAAATGTAGAAATACAGAATCTGGTAGAGATTTCTTGTTGATAGCATTCGTCACATTAAAGGCTAGCTGTGTTTCACGAGAACGATACTTTCTGAATCTGTGTTGACTATGGGTCAAAAGGTTGTTGATGACAAGATTTGCTGTTGTCAAGATGTCATTTGCTATACTCTGTGAATATGAACGATAGTTACAGCACCTGTTGAATGGGCCGAGTGCTCAATGTGGATAGAGTGTAAATAAAAAGTGATACAAGATTTTGGGATTAGCAGGAACAAGACTATCTGCCCCAAAAGGGGGCAAATGAGATGGACTATCAGAATGATCAACACTCAACTTCACACTTTCTCCAGAAAATCGTGAACTCAATTATGGTAACACGTACAGTATTGTCAAAGAACATTTTCAAAAGTTAGCAATATATTGGTGGTTCTTTTCAGAATAATGACGTAGTGAGGTGCCACTGTGGTAACACAGTGGACTCGTATTCAGGAGGATGGCAGTTCAAAGCCACCTTCGGCCATCCAGATTTAGGTTGTCTGTGATATCCTTATAACACTACAGGCAGGTGCCAGGATGGTTCCTTTCGAAGGGCCAATTTCCTTTCTCTCTTTCCCGAAAATTCTAGCAGGAGCTCCACCTCTAATGACCGTGATTGTCGATGGGACACTAAACTCTAATCTTCATAATAATATGTAGATAGGTAACAACTAACTGTAAGGACGAATTCTGAGCCGCCGACAGACACAAATAAGACACAGAAATACAATTCTAAATTTCAGCCGTGACCTTCCTCAGACAGAACACTCGTCCACACAATCACTCGGGCACACTCATCCACACACATCAGCCATCTCTGGCCGTCTCACTGTGTTGCGTGGCCAGAGATGGTTGACGTGTGTGGATGAGTGTTCTCTGTCGGAGGAAGGCCGTGGCTGAAAACTTAGAATTGTGTGTGTGTGTGTGTGTGTGTGTGTGTGTGTGTGTGTGTGTGTGTGTCGGCGGCTCAATGTTAGTCTTTACGGTGAGTTGTTACCTATCTACATATTATTATTAACATTCCTTACTGGACCTTCCATTGTTGTTAAACCCTAACTTCCTTCTTCCAGAATAATAATAATGATGATTATCATTACAACAATATTTATAAAAGGACGGACTGCTACTAAAAATCAGTAGCAGACTGGCGGACTTAAAAGGCTTCATACAGAAGTGATGCAAACATTGTCATTGCTCAGGAATAGGAGTTATTAAGTTTTGGCTGCAATAAATACTTTCTGAAGGTTGCAGTGCATTTGCTCCACCACAGTTGTGATTACTCCCTTTCCTACTTAAATGGAAAATTATTTTAACTTTTCAGTGCCAATTTGTCCTTTCCCTTTTCGCACCATTTCAACAACATATAAACGGATAATTTCTGCTGGTCTTCATTAAATTGTTTGAAAAGATTGCAGCAAAGCCACTTCAAAACATTCGTACCTTAATTGACAAAATTGTTAAAAATCACTTTGAATTCCAACCAGAGAAAATCACTGTAAACGCCATCAATGATTTTCCTAGATATATATGCTCGTCATTGGATAAAGGTAGAAATATTACAGGGGTTTTCTGTGATGTAACAAAAGCATTTGTTTCAGTGAACCACTCTTCATTGCTACACAAATTAATGTATGGTATCAGGGATACTACTTTACAATGTTTCCACTCCTACTTAATGGGTAGGAAACAAACAGTAATTATAATTCAGTAAATTACGTCTTTGAGTGGAAAACTTTTTCCCAAGGTATCCCACAAGTTTCAGTATTGGGTACCTAGCTATTCTTTTTCTATATAAATGACTTGTGATTTGCTATTGGCATCAATTTAGTTTAATTTGCTGATGATATCAGTTCTAATTGAAAATTAGATTCCTGAAAGAGTTCCAGAAAGTGTCAAAAATACTTCAGAAAAATTGGAATCCTGGTTCTATCAAAATGTCGTACAACTAAATGTGACTAAAACCAAAATGACACAATTTGAAGCAAAGTCAGTAAAAAGGAGTGATATGTAATGATCAGGATTTCACGGAAGCAAACCATGCAAAGTTTTTAGGCACACATCTTGATAAAAACTTGAATTGGAAGCTATACATTGCCTACCTAGCAAATAAACTAAATAGCTTGGCATTTGTTTTGAGTATTATGTCAGGTGTTTTAAACATAAAAACCAAAAAGGTGGTTTACCACTTCTACTTTGAGTTGGTTATTAAATATGGCATAATCTCTTTGGGAAATTCAGCAGATCTCTCAAGACAGACAGAGTATTACAAAACTAGGTATATGTATGTTGCCAAGAAACAGGTATCTTGTCAACCACTGTAAAAAAAATTATCATCATCATCATCATCATCATCATCATCATCTACTCCCTCCGCCTGTAGTTATGACCTATTTATTTTCTTATACAAAAACCAACATACATTTCAACAACAACACTAGCCACAGAGAATTTTAAATCTCCAACACATTGCCTAAAACTTTATGCCCAAATAGTACAGTACATGGGATTAAAAGTTTACAATAAGATAAGAGGGTAGTGATATTCTTACATGGTGCTGCATTGACTGAAACAACGGCTCTTCACTCTCCTGACTGAGAAGTATTGCTATTCTGTCAATGAATTATTTGAAGACAATGTCACTGTTTTGACAAGGGAATTAGTTATTTCAATTTTCATGCAATTCTAATTGTAATAAATATAAAATGTGTTATAAAATGCTCACATTGTATAACGTGGCATGTCTTCTGTATACATATCAAATAATTTGAAAATTGCAGGTAATAAGGTGACTAAATAACATTACACATTACATTGCATTAAGAAGTAAACATATAAAACTGGCAAGTGATACTTTCTCTAGTCTCGCTCATTCAGTTCTCTCGCCTCGCACTGACAATCCGTGTCGGAGACGAAATGTTTGGGCAGGTCCGTGTAATTGCGGTTCTCTGTGACTTGTTGCAGAGTGGAGGTAGCTGTGGGGCAGTTCACGGTGTTCGGCCTGGACGGAGGAGAGCAGAGGCCCCAGCTGATCAGCTCGAAAAACCTGGCAGGTGAGAGGGAATGTTGCTGTGTCTTTGTTGTCAGGTGTTAAATTAAAGCAGTTTCAGAAGTGCCTCTTTCTGCATCTGATACAAGGCGTGTTTTTTAAGTAAGTACCATTTTGAAATTAAAAAAAGACATGCTAAGATATCTCGATGTTATGCGCACTGGGTACCTGTATCTGTTGTCTAAGCACTGAGGCCATTACAATCTGATTCTTCCTTGTTTACGTTGTGTACTGAATGTTTGAGATGCCTCCTATAATCGTGACTCCCACCGACTTTGAAGTATGGGCTGTTGTAAGATTTCTTAGTGCTAACGACCTAAAATCAATTAATTTTCATTGTGAGAACTGTGCAGTTTACAAAGAAAACATGAGTGATGGAATGGTAAGAAAGTGGGCGAGAGCATTTAAAGATGGCCGCACAAATGCGTGTGATGAACAACGGAGTGGGCTTCCTTCGGTCATTAAATAAAAATAGTGTAGGAAGTGGACAATGTGTGAGGTAACAGATGCTTTACGATTTACTCCTCGTGGGATGACATTTCTAATGTGACTGATCAAGACAAAGACGAAGTCAAAACAGTTGTAATGAAGTGATTAACAAGTTGGGCGGCAGACTTCTATAAGGAGGGTATTAAAAACGGGTACAACGTTATGACAAGTGCCTCAGTATTGACGGAAATTATGTAGAAAAGTAGATTAAGGTACAGGCTTTCATGTAAATATAAATTTATTGAGATCTTAGCACATTGTAAAAATTTCCAAATAGTACTTACTTAAAAACCATGCCTCGTCTGATGTAGCCAAACAGTACACATAATGCACTTTTTTCAATGAGTCAATGAAGGGATGCAGGTAAATTATTTAACTTATAAACAAAATAAGTTTGTACTTGTATTCTGCAGAAGTGTTTTATTTGCTATCATTGGGTTTGGAGCATGATACTGGTCTGCATTCATTGTTAAAAAAAAAACTAATATTTTTTATGCTATAATATTTGGCTTTGTTTGCTTCATGATAACGCTTCTAACACTTCTGCCATCTTGTGGCACAATTACATGCCTTGAGCAAACCACATTAAGAAAGACAGCTAATTGAGGTATGAGCTTATGGAATAGGTACTAAAATATGTGAGTCACTTGAAAACTACTTAAGTAATAAACCCAGTACGTTATCCTCGACGGCGACGGACTAGGGTATCGTCAGGGGTGCCCAGGGGAATTGTGATAGGACTGAAATTAATTTCTATGTATATAAATGACCTGACAGACAGTGGGTTGCAATCTGTGGCTGTTTGCTGACAATGCAGTGGTGTACAGGACGGTGTAGTCATTGAATGACTGTAGTAGGGTGACTTGGACCAAATTTCTAGGTGGTGTGAAGAATGGCAGTAAGCTCTAAATGTAGAAAAACGAAGGTGTTGCAGATGAGCGGGAGAAATAATCCCGTAATTCTCAAAAACGAGATTAGTAGTCTGCTGCTTGACAGAGTTGTCAATTAAATTCCTAGGCGTAATGCTGAACAGGGGATATGAAATGGAAAAACTACTCGTGGGGAAGGCGAATGGTGGATTTAAGTTTATTGGGAGAATTTTGGGAAGGTGTGATTAGTCTGTAAAGGAGACTGCATATAAAATGCTTGTACGACCCCATCTCGAGTATAGCTAAAGTGTTTGGGATCCCTACCAAATCAGTTTCAAGGAAGATACAGAAGCAGTTGAGAGGTGGGCATCTAGGCTCGTAAGTGGTAGATTTGATCAAAGCACGAATGTTACCGAAATGCTTCAGGAACGCAAATGGGAGTCGCTTGAGGGCAGGTGACATTCTTTTCGAGAATCACTGTCAATTACATTTAGAGGGCCAGAATTTGAGGTGGGCTGCAAAATGATTCTACTGCTGCCAACATACATGTCACATAAAGGCTCCAGGAATAAGTCCAGAGAGATTAGGGCTCGTGTCGCTGCATACAAGCGTTCATTTTTTCCCTCGTTCTTTATGGGTGTGGACCAGTAAAACAAACTAGTAAGTAGTAGTGGAACTGAGTACCCTCTGTCACGCACCTATGCCGAATTGCGGAGTACGGATGAAGGTGTAGAAAGATTTTCCACTTTGCTAATATGGTAAGTGAAGAATGTTTGTGTGTGACACATACATAATGTAGACTTGATTTTTGTTGTGCCACACTCTTATACCTGATGTATCTGTTAAGAGTAGTTAGGTGTATTTTCTCTAGTGTTTCTGCAGATATTTGCAATTTTGTTCGTGGAGTGTGTAGCTGGAGCCATCCCAAACAAGTACTGCCTATAACATCTGTTACTCGATGCATAGTGTCGATGGAAAGCATTGGTTTGTTTCCCATTACAAATGAGAGATTTTTTAATCTATAAAATTGGAAAGTCCAGGTTGGAATAAATAATATAGTGAGGACAGTTTACTACTCACCGCAAAGACGTGGCGACGAGCTGCGACAGGCACATACAAAAGACACACACATACAACACATTCAGCTATCGGCCATGGCCTTCTTCAGAAATAGAGCACTCACGCAATCACACAGGCACACAACACAGTCATACAACCATCACCTCCGACTGCCACACTTCGAATCACGCTCTGCAGCGAATCGGGGACGGGAGGGGAGGGGGAGGGGATAGAAAGGTTATGTCACGGTGGTGGGGATGGGTTAGATGGGAATAACGAGATGCAGCTTAGGAATGGAGTGGGGAGGCGGGTGAGGGGAGAAAATAAAATAAAATAAAGTAAAATAATATAATTTAAAATAATTCATGTACACTGCAAGTGCACAAGACCACATACACACACACACACACACACACACACACACACACACACACATACATATACACACACACGTATTTTTTGAGTGAATTTGATAGAGTAGTCCCTAATGAGTACAGTTTAGAGATACGAGCTAACAGGCACTGTGAAATGTAAAGAGTAACCACTACTCCAGCAGCAACTGAGTAGTGGTGACGGATGATAGTACAGTCAGTACAGGTGAGGTTGGAGCTATAGAGCTCTTGTTGCTGTTACACTTAGTTTACTGTCCCTCTTAACACAAATTGTGGGACTGCTCATCGGCATGTGCACTTAAGTTTTTTTAGTTTGTACTGGGAAACATATAGCCACTTTCCTTCAACACTGAGCATCAGATGAAAGAAATTGTCAGCAATAAATTAAATTATTAGAGAGAGAGAGAGAGAGAGAGAGAGGGGGGGGGGGGCGACCAGTATGTACCTCTGCTTAGTACTGCCGATAGCAACACAAAAAAGATGAAAATAAATGGTGGCACTCAAACTGTCAGAAATTAAATCTCCCTCGTTAGGTAGAAGGCAGGAGAGAGGAGATTTAATTTCCGAAATCTTGTGTTTCAACATTTATTTTAATTTTTGTTGTTTGACCAGCCACTCTCTCTCTTTTGAGTTTTTTTGGAATGTCAATCATGGAGGATAGATAACAACTCTGTAGAGTCCCTGTGGTAAGGCTCTCATATTCCTGTGGAATACCCCAATGCAAAACTTGCCCAGTCCACTCAGCACTTCTTATCACAGTCCTGTCACAGGCTTATCCTACCCCATCATAGGTCAGCTCACTTGTGAAAGCTGACATATGATTTACCAACTCTGCTGCAATCATTGCATAGTGTTTTACATTGGCATGACAACAAACCAGCTGACCGTCAGGATGAGTGGCCACCGTCAATCTGTGGCAAAAAGCAAGATGGACCACTCACACATCGATATTGCCCGAACACAATGTTAGATTTCAGTGGCTTCTTTACTACCTGAGCCATCTGGATCCTCCCCTCCACTACCAGCTCTTCTGAACTGTTCAGATGGGAGTTGTCCCTTCAACACAGTCTACGGTCCCGCAATCGCCCCTGGCCTCAACCTAAACTAATTTGCCAACCCTACACGTTATCCCTAACTTTCTCTCACCTGCTTCTCCATTCATCATCCTGTGTCCCTCCAATGTGTCTCTCTTTCCATCTGTGTGTTGCCTCTTAAGCCCTTTTTAAACGATGAACGAAGGTGTACAAGATAGATAATAGTCTAATGAAGCGCTCCTAGTGTACTAGCCCTGAACTACAAACTCGTGTAAGATCTTGTGGCAGCTTGTTTAGATGATAAATGTAATCGGACAGCATTACTGGATGTTGAAAGTAAGTTTATGACTGGAGATCCGTTATGTAGGAGGTCATAGTTTAATTCTGGAATTGAAGAAACAACACTAAATGTTATTGATAGCCACGTATGTTTTTGGTCAATTTAGTGTGGTAAATTGCTGGGAAGTGAAACATCATTTCAAAACATCGACATAAATTTTAAAGTGGAAAAAATAAACATATGAACACATCAAACAATATTTATACGAGCGTAAATAGAGCTTGTTTACTTTATATACTACAGTTTGCCCACTGACATTGTTAATAATGTCATGCAGAACTGAATTTATGTCCTTCATTTGGACTGACTTTTTCATTTAAAATTTTATTTAATGAAAATTGCGTCATCAAATTACAGTCTTATTCAAATAAACAATTGGCTTCAGTCTTTTCTGTTACAGTATTGCAAAACATAAACCATTTTTCGGTTTGAGATATACGACCTCACTTTTAGGAGAATGCTCAATTGGGAAAAATATCTAAGTCGTCATGAGACATTTGCAATTTGCCGCTAAACTAAAGTATAATAATAAAGATCAACAAGACACATTTGCGTGCAAACCATGTAACCGTCGAATATAATATGAAAATCGCGTGACGAAAATAGGTTAACTTGAGAGTCGTGATGTTAGCAGACGACCATTTTGATGGAACGTTCTTCTTGAGAAAGCTCGTGTTGACGTGAGGTTACGGTCCGATGATGGACGGTGTGAATTCCGCCATTAGAAATACATTGTGGAATACATTCTGATCATAAACTTCAACAAAACGCAAAATATATGTAAATATGAAGGAAAATGGTGGACTAACTGGAGCGGTGACTGCAGCAGACAGCTGTTAGCTCGCACATGTGCAGTGAACCCACTAGTACTGAATTTAGAACTGGTTCTATTTCTTTATCATTATGATTATCGCACTTCGATACTAGCGCGATCATACTAGTGCACCCGTACAAATGACAGACAGCCGCCATTAATGCAGCTTGTTATCAATCTATTAAAAGTTCTTTCATCGTTTAAAATGGGCTTTAAAATGTCTGCTTAATTACTGTTTTTTTTATTTTTATTTTTTTTTTACTTTTTTCCTTATTATTTTTATCATTAAAAAAAAACCTCCCTCCCCTACATAGCTTTACACCTCCCTTTTATCTTCTCCCATGCCCTCCATCACTGCATTCAATTCTGCATCTCACATTCCCACCTTTTACAATCCATCACGCACTGTGGAACTTTCCATCCCTCCCCCCCCCCCCCCCCTCCTTATCCGCCATCCTTCCCACTCCACTCCACTCCTCACTCACTGTCAAAATTGTTGTAGTTCTGCTGCTGCTGCTGCTGCTGCTGCTGCTGCTGATGATGATGATGATGGTGATCGTGCAGCATTTATGGCCGTTAAACCCCAACTGGGGTCTTGTTCAGCCTGCCTGTCTTTTTAGCTGACACCACTTCAGCGACTTGTGTGTCGAGCTTGTACTGATGGAGTGGGCAGAGATTGGGGTTGAGTGTTTATAGTTGTCTGCGTGGTTATGTGACTGTATGTGTATCTTTTTCTGTTGAAGGCCATGGCCGAAAATTTATGTGAATGTGATTGTCTTTATCTAGACTGTCAGGAGCTCAGGAAACATCTTTACAGAGTTTAATCTCCATTATTGACATTCCAATTCGATATTCCATGGTTGGAAATTTATTTACTTACTTATTTTGGCTGGATTCAGCTATAAACTCCAAAACCAAATTGCAAATATTTGTAGAAACACCAGAATTTCCTGCGCCAAACCCGTTAGCACAACATTGGTCATATTCTACATTTAATTACGTTTGGTTTCACGGATTTTATACAGTGTAGGCTTATTGGATAGGACTGTAATCTTTAACGTTACTGCAATTACACATGTTTTTGCTCTTATTTTTGAGATTTTGACGCTCTCCTCGATTCTGCATTTTTCTCAATTTTTGTTCTTGTAAGTCTGGACCACAGAAAAATGTAAAATACGGGTTTTACTGTATCACCTTAATCTCTCACACAACTCTCATTCGTTTTTGTTAATGTCATAAGTACATTGTCTGCTGCAATATGTTTTAGATCTATTTGTTTTCCTGGCTCTGATAGTTTGTTTGTATAGCTTATGGGACTTAACTACGGGGTCATCAGTCCCTAAATTTACAAACTACTTATGAACTAACTTACACTAAGGACGGCACAAATGTCCATGCCCGAGGGAGGGATTCGAACCCCCAACCGTAGTGGCCATGCAGACCGTGACTGGAGCGCCTCAGTCCCCTCGGCCACTGCGGCCAGCGCTCTGATAGTAATTCACACCACATACATCGTAATTGATCAATTAACAGAATTCAGTTTTGTAATCAAAGTATTCACTGTTCCCTATCATCTGTGGAGAAATCACTCTGCAAAATTTGTTCTTTGTGTATTTGCCAAAAATTGTAGCTGTTAAGTACAAGAGTACACCAATTGAAACAAATTTTGCTTAAGAAAAACTGTTCTTTTCAGGTGGGAACACCCTTCTGGATGTGATGTTCGAAACAAATCCTTTGGACGGAAAGTGTGACCAGCGCATCCACGTCAGCTCGAGACCCCTGCAAGTCGTGTACGATGCGTCGACAATCAATAAACTGGCTGACGTGTTCAGGCCTCCGGCAGAATCGAAAGCTATTTCCCAGTGAGTGTGTTCTACATTGTAATAAAATTTTAGTTCACTTTCCAGAGTGAAAGCTACAGTTTTCTGCTTGTTACATGAAATAGTAATTTGGAGTATCTTTCAAATCTAAATCACACAGAATTAGGGAAATTATCGTTTGTTTACCATGAAATAAATAATTGATGCTACTGTTGCTCTATAGTTCACTGGTTCTTGTGTGTACCTGTGTCTTATAAAAGGAAGATTTCCTTCCCGTCATTAGCACACTAGGCCAGTGATGCTGTAAATAAAATTTAATGCAAGCTTTTCTAAATAGTTATTTGAGAGAATTTAGTGGCATTGAAAGGGTTTACAGGGAAAATAGAATTTGAGAAGTCACTCTTGGTATAGTTCACATTTATTTATCATCCCTTTCAAGTTAGTGAATTATACACTCTTGAAAAATCAGTTTATGCATGTTACAGGTGAGAATGTAACATTTTCGTTGCACTGACACAGTTGATCTAGCCAAATATATCAGTTAGATAGGCTGAAGAGAGGCAGCAGCCTTTTCAGTAGTTACAGGGGCAACAGACTGGATGATTGACTGAGCTGGCCTTGTAACATCAGCTAATGTGGCTTTGCCACACAGCTACTGCGAACAGCTGAAAGCAAGGGGAAACTACAGAATTACCTTTCCTGAGGACATGCAGCTCCACTGTATGAATATATGATGTTAGCACCTTCTCAGGTAAAATATTCCAAAGGTGTACCATACACGTCCTGCAACAATCCATGAACTGAAGGAGAACATTGAAAACGAAATCACTGCCGTATCCCAAGATTTGCTACACTGCACATTCCAGAGTTTTCATAACAGGCTGTTAGAGTGTGAACGCCGAATGGGAGCACATCTTTCCGATGTCATCTTTAAAAAGTAAAGAGACACTTTTGGACATTTTGATTGTAAAAACATACTGAATAATGGCATATTGAATACATTCACTTTCTTTAATAAATTACTAGTTTTATGAATTTATTCATGGAAATTTCGAAATTTCCCTTTTCCCTGCGCCACCCTGTATTTGCTAATTAAACACACTCCTCCGGCATCTAATAATCCAAATTGACTTCAGTTATAAAAAATAAATAAATAACAAACATTTCGGAAAAGAAAATGATAATAGGCTAATTTCAGTGGTATCGTAGGTTCAGTAATGCAAGCAGATGGGAATAAATCCAGACATGCTTCATTACAACTGTTGTATAATATAAAACCCTCCAGATTCACAAATGACCGCATAGTACCCCGAAAGTGTGATTCTGTGAAGCAATAATAAGATACTCAGGAAGGTGTCAGTTCAAAGGTTATATACAGTAGAACCTCTTTTTTACGCTTTTCAAGGGACTTAAGTAAAATGGTGTAAAATGCAGGAACTAATGTTTTAAATGGTAAAAAAATGCTTACTGCATGAGCCTTGCATTTTCGTAGTTTATTTGTGATATATGTACATAATAGGCATCTAAATACTCGCCAGGAAATTTATTATACAATAAAAATTATCCAAATCTTTACTATTTTAAGCGCCAAGCAAAACATAATTTTATGGGAAGTAGAAATTTATGACGTAATTTCATTCATTATAATCGAGGACGCCACTGCTGGGCTATGTAACACATCTTCAAAATTACTGCCTTTTACCAGCATTATGTAATTATTTACGTAGTAAAACTCAAAGCTCCGTTATTTTTGTATTTTTAGATGTTTCACATTATGATATTAGAGAATTTATTCGCGTTTTCAAGTACAAACATATGCATAAGTATTTTTGTGACGTTTTCGTAGGATCGGCACCTCTCACAATTATCACTTTTTTGAGATTGTGGGTATTATGATACCCACTTTGACAGGTATCGTTCTTTAGTAATCAGAAATATGTATCACAAAAACAATGCAACACTCTTTTCTCATGCCATCAAAGGAACTGGTTCTGATTGTTTGAATAGACGCCAGCCGCTCTGGCAAAGAAGCTAGCAGAAAGAGGAACTACACCGCCACAAATCGGCGCGTCATATGTCATCAACGAAAGGCGAAATATACGTTTGAATAAATGCCAAGTGTCACAAAGTGTCAAGAAACTCGACTGCGAATAAGTTTTCAGTGCTATACTTTATGGGGAAAGCCATGCTAGCATCAATTTATGTACATTACGTTATTTTTCTTCACGAAAATTCTTTCGAAAAGCGTAAAAAGTGGGAAAAGTGTAAATATGTTAACGCAAAAACGAGGGCGAATTAACATTGTAAACATAGGAAATTTGATGGGACCGACAAAAAATGGTGTAAATGGCGGGAAAACGTAAAAACCGAGAATGTAAAAACGAGGTTTTACTGTAGATGGCATGCACACTAACACGTGTTCATTAACAAATCAGGTAGAAATATGTACTATTGTAAATCATTTTGAGTTTGACACCCGCTCGCTTATTGCCGACATTTCTCCAGATTGCAGGCTGCGGCAGGTTCCCGCCTAGCGGAGCTGAAGGAGATGTCGGCGACGGGGCTGCAGCACGTCATCGAGAAGCATGCCGTGCTCGACCTCAAGGTGGACCTCATGGCGTCGTACGTCCTCGTCCCGTACTGCGGCACGTACACGGGGTGAGTGGAGCTGTTCTGAGCGACAGTTATTTTCCTTATGCTTTAACTCGAATAGATCAAACGCGGATAATTGAGACGATAGCATTATGAGCTTCGTCCGGCAAGTAGTACCTGTTTGTGCCGTATGAAGTGCTAGTTAGTACAGTAACAGCTAGATTGGATATAACTCTGACGTTTCTTTGATTTCTATATGCAACATTATGCACATTGTCTGTAATGTGATTATTATGTTAAAAAGAAAGGAGGAGGGAGGGAGAGGGGGGGGGGAGAGAGAGAGAGAGAGAGAGAGAGAGAGAGAGAGAGAGAGAGAGAGAGAGAGAACCACCTTTTGTCAAATCGGGGGCTGTGATCAAGATTCTCAATACGAGAAGTATGCTACCGATTGATATTCATTGTCAGTTGAAGGAGGGGTGCAGAGACTGTGTTAAGAGCGAGTCCCACTCAGCACTGGAGTCGTCACTTCGACTCGGGGGGGGGGGGGGGGGGAGAGAACGCTTGTGATGACGAGCGTTCGGGGGCAGATAACGGTGATTACTGCAGAACTGCTCGGTTAAATTGATGAAGTTGTAAAGAATGATCGGTGCTGTACAATTGGTGAACCTTTCAGTAATGTTTCACGAACACTTGTTCGTGAAATCGTTAAAAACTATTTTAATACTCGTGAAGCAGATGAATAAAAAAAGGTAAAGCAGTCAACAATCCGAAGATTGGTTTGAACACCACAGTGCTTTATTAGGCACGGTCCTGTTTGGAGGTGGTATGCCGTTGCCTTCCTCCGACCTTCGAACTGACTTACCCTGCCAGTTACAGGGGGACCTACAGTTTAACGTGGGTTCCGAACCACGGTGCTACTCGGTATTTTTCACATGAGCAACACTGCCAGAGGTGAAAGAAGTGCAAAGTGACAGATAAAAATCCTAGGACCTGGCGAGGATCGAAACCACGACCTTTGGATTTATAGTCTGGCACTCTACCACTGTGCTACAGAGCCGCAGATGAATATGATGCTGAAATACAAAAAATTGTCATGCGTTATGAAAAGTGTTTAAATTTGCATGGTGATTATTTAGAAGTTAAAAGTATATTCTTTTCATTAAAACATATTTGCTAATATTTATTAGTTTTAATTTTTATTCCAAAAAGGTGCTACTTTCCTGATGAATGCTGTTCGAATGGAGTTTCTGCGGTGCACTCCCGATTTTTGTCGGAACTTCCTGTCACTTCACTCCTCAGCTTATCTTGGGTCCGAGAGGATTTTGTCCCACGTGGCTTAGTGTTCCCCCTCTTTCCAGTCTCCACAGGTATTCTCGCTGCCACAGTCGGGTCATCAGTCACATCCTCATCATTCGCCAATGACTTCTGTGCGTATTTCAGCTTCACTAGCATTAGCATCACTTAAGTGGCTGCAGGAAGCCGTTAGAATGGAACAGTCCTGAGCCTTCACCTACGGCTTGCAGTTTTGAGCTGCAAAAAATGAGGCTCTCGCAGTTCTGTCACCGTAGGGCAGTTCATCCAGATCCGGCACTCTATTTAGCCGACAAATTCCTTTGTGTCGAGGAAACTTGTCACTTGTAGGGTACGATCTCAATTGTCGGGCTCACCCAGTTACTCCACTTCTGCAGGCTTAAACTAATGCTGGCAGTATCTGAACATCGTTCGTCACCTTAACCGTGCCGCTTGGGGAGCGGCTCGTCTGACTTGTCTGCAGTTGTCTGATGCCCTCATCGGATCCCACCTAGAGTACGGGAGCCCGGTGTAAGATTTGGCACTGCCTTCTGCATTGCGGATCCTCGACTCACTGTGTGGGAGTAGTTGAGTGGTCCGGAGCGCCACCTTACGGATCGCAAGGCCTCCCACGTTGGGGGTTCGAATCCCCCCTCGGGCACAGATGTGTGTGTTGTTCTTAGGTTAGTTTAAGTAGTTCATAAGTCTTATGGACTGATGATCGATGTAGTTTGGTCCCATAAGAATTACAAACATTTTGATCTCAGACCCGATCCTCCGCGATGTTGTCAAACTGGTGACAGGTGCAGCGACTTGTCTTTCTTTGCCGAGATTTCCACTTCCCTTCCTTGTATTGCGCACCCCGTTTCATTGCACGCACATCCCCGTGGATGGTACCGCGACCACTAATTTGGGCGGATCTCTTCCAGGGCCCAAAAGCTTTAATTTCCCCCCACAGTCTTTCGGCGTTTGGTGCGCCCAGTACTAGAAGAGTTTCAGGGAGCCTCTATTTTCTACACTGACGGCTTTAAAACTGTGGGCCCCTCCGGATATGCATTTACATCTCCCGTTGGGGCGGAATGCCATTCTCTGCCAGAGGCATGCAGTGTGTTCACAGCAGAGCTGATGGCGATTTATAGAGCCCTCTGATTTATTAAACATTCTGCCATGGAACGTGGTTTAATCTGTGCTGACTCCATGAGCAGTCTGCAGGCCATTGATCGATGTTTCCCCTCCCATCCTTTGGTTATTTCCATCCACGATCTCCTTGCTGACCTCTTTCATGCTGCCTGCTCTGATAGCTTTCTCTGGGTGCCAAGCCATGTTGGTATTACAGGGAATGAACAGTCTGACCGGTTGGCTCGATTGGCAATTACTCACTGCCCACCTCCCTTTCTAATTCCGGGTGCAGATCTGCGGGTGCAGATCAGATCTTTGCTTCACTCCTCATGGGATAGCAGTTGGAAAGCTACTGCCCCTTCCGATAAACTCCGCACCATCAAAGATACGACTGCAGCTCGAAGTTCATCGTTATGCCCTTTCCGGAGAGAATCGACTGTCCTCTGTCGCCTTCGTATTGGACATTGCAGGCTGATCCATGGATTTCTTTTATGCAATGACAATCCACCACATTGTGATTGTGGAGCCGTACAATCCGTGTCTCATATTCTGCTTGAATGCCCTCTTCATTTGACACTTTGTGGCGACTATGCCTACCACCTTCGTTGCCTCTAGTTTTGGTGGATGACCCACGTATTATTGATCATGTCCTTGCCTTCATCCGTGAAAGGTGGTTTTGTCCTCAGCTCTAGGACTCGCTTGGTTGGGGTGGGTGGGTTTGTGACTCTTGGCTGTTTGCAGGGTTTAGAGCCTTCTCCCCCCCCCCCCCCCCCCCCACCCAGTCCCCCACTCTTTTACTTTTTAACATCGTTTAATTTCTCTGTACTCTGAAGCTGTGATCTGTTGACCACTGTGCCGTTAGTAACTTGTGGTTTAGAAGGTTGTCGTCACTTCCGGAGCTATGGGAGCGGACACTGTAGCTTTTGCTGCCCTAAGTTAGTTTGTCTTGTCGGTGAGATGATTTTAATTCCTAGTGGAATGGTCTTTTAGCTTCCCCACATCTTTCGTTGGGTTCTGTGGCACGTACAATTCGGAGTTAAAGGGACTGATGACCTCGTTGTTTGGTCACTCATTTCCATCAACACACACAATGGTGACAGGTGCCTTCTGCACAAGTCCAGTGAGGAGCCTCCTTACTGAAGCTGGGATCCTTCCCCTGTGGTTCTGCTGGCAACAGCTTCTCACCTCCTACACCCGTGTTGGAGCTTTGCCCCACCACCCAAACTATGGGCTTCTTCTTCCAGTATCTGCACCTGCCCTGTTATTCTAGTGACCCAGTTAGGTCCTCCTGATCACGGTCTGAGTTTGTACCCTCCTTTCTCCCTCTCGCTATCTCTTGCTAACCCCGTATCCCTCCTTGGTCCCCCCCCAGGGGGCCCACAGTTCTTTTGTGGGTACGTGTGTGGCGCGCACGGGGCCCCGAGCCGGAGCAGCCTTTCTTCTGCCCCAGGCTGCTTCACTGTCCCTCCCGGTTTATGCCTTCGCCCGGAGACGGGCATATTTCGTGAGCTACTGTGGTTCTAGTTGTGGTTTTTCTTCCTTCGTTCCTTCCTTTCTTACCCTTTGTTTTCTGTCTCTCTCCTTGTACTCTCCTAGCCTTCTTCTCCTCATTAGTCTCCGCTTCGGCGTTTGAGACACTTCTTTCCTTCCTCTTCACTTTCTCTATCCTCTTCTTCTTTCCTCCCTGTGCGTGTCTGAAGGCCGACCCACGCATTATCGTGCGTAGCAGGTGACGGGGTAACGCGTAATTCCCCGCCCCGGGTAGACAAGTAGGGCACGTACGTACCCCCTGGTAAAGGCCAGGCCCAGGGAGGGGTGATTACCCGAGCTGGTACCTTCCAAACGTGCCGATTGGTCCCTCCGTCAGTTCTCGGGAGGTGTGACCTGAGGTGTGAACAATCACCTAAGGCGGGTAAGCCCTCGGAGAGGGCCCCCACTAGGAAGGAGCGCGCCATCGGAGACGCCGGTAATCACGGGGGACACTTCCGCGATGACTTCCTTATCTTCTTTCGTGACGTTGACCCATAAACGTAAGTTAGACTCGCCTCAGCCTAAAAAGACTCTGCCTAATGTGCCTAAATTTCTGGTTGTCTCTCGCACCGACGGAAAGGATTTCAATTCTGTCAATCCTTTCGTTATACAGAAAGGTGTAGATGCAATTGCTGGCCCTGTTAAAACCTGTTCACGTCAGCGCAATGGCACATTGTTGCTGGAAGTGGAAAGTGCCTTCCAAGCCCAAAAACTTATACGTACTACGTTGTTGCACACGTTTCCCGTTAAGGTAGAAGCACACCGCACACTCAACTCGTCAAGGGGGGTAGTTTTTACGAGATCCCTTGACGGGCTGTCTGATGAAGACATCCAATCGTATATGTCCGATCAGGGTGTGACAGCCGTCCACAGGGTGATGAAAAAGGTCGATACCCAATTGACACCGACTCGTACTGTGTTTTTGACGTTCGACAGAGTTGACCTCCCGTCGAAGGTCAAAGCAGGGTATGAAGTCATCTCTGTCCGACCTTATGTGCCTAACCCAACGCGCTGTTTTCAATGCCACAGGTACAATCATACCCGTGAACATTGCCCAAATGCAGCAAAGTGTGTCACTTGTGGTAGGGACGCCCATGAGGGGGATTGCCCACCTCCGTCCCCTCACTGCCTAAACTGCAACGGTGACCATGCGGCTTCCTCTCGCGACTGTCCTGTATACAAGGATGAGAAGGTAATCCAGCAAATCCGGGTTACGGAGAAGGTATCAACATCTGCCGCTCGTAAGTTGTTGGCGAGTCGAAAGCCCACTGTCCTCCCAGCGGGTACATACAGTAAGGTACTCACCTCACCTCGACCTACCAAAGATTCCAGTACCCAGACATGTGATTTCACCTTCGCTGACACAGTTGTGCGATCCGCCAGCCCGAAGATTGCCCGTTCCACGTCCCCGCTTCCTCCTGCTGCTTCTAAGGTACAGTCTTCGTCAACATCTAGTAAACCGCGGGCACCTAAACAAGATGCCCGGCCCTTGAAAAAGGAACCCGTCCGTGAGGATTTTCTGCGTTCTCAGGCTTCCCAACCGTCAACTACCTCTTCCCGCCGTCACTCTTCCAGAAGAGCTGACAAGAAAAAGAGTTCCTCTCCTTCCCCGCCGAGGCGTGACCCATCTGTCGCGCCGTCCAACAGTTGCCGGCCTCGGCCGTCTTCTGTTTCACCGGGACGCTCCGTTTGCCGGGCGCCCGGCCCTTTACCGGCGGTGGAAACTGCCCCTCCTGATCAACTCTGGGAGGTGGCAGGCGCGTCGGTCGAACCTATGGACCACGACCCTTTGCCCCTGGACAGCGATAGCAGTGCTCCCTCGAAATCCGGTCCTCAGCGGCCGTCGAGGTGACCCCGCTCGCTACTTGGTTTTTATCCTTATTTCTTCTCTCATTTTTATCATGGCGCTCCTTCAATGGAACATTCGCGGCTTTCGTTCTAATCGGGAGGAGTTAAAACTACTCCTTCGATTGCACTGCCCGCTTCTAGTCTGCCTCCAGGAAACTAAGTTGCGTCCACGTGATCGTGCAGACTTTCCACACTACACCTCTGTGCGGTTCGACCTGCCACCCGTGGAAGGTGTCCCAGCCCATGGAGGGGTTCTGATGCTCCTTCGAGACGACGTCTATTTCCATCCCATTTCCTTGCACACTCACCTACAGGCAGTTGCCGTCCGCATCACCTTATCCACCTTTACCTTCTCCCTCTGTAATATATATTCGCCATCGTCATCTGCCCTTACTAGGGCAGATGTGCTAAACCTTGTTGACCAGCTCCCTTCACCTTTCGTGTTGGTAGGCGACTTTAATGCCCACCACCCCCTATGGGGCTCTCCGGCACCTTGTCCGAGAGGCTCCCTTTTGGTGGACATTCTCCACCACCTCGATCTTGTCTGCCTCAACACCGGCGCACCGACCTTCCTTTCTGACACAACACACACTTATTCCCATATAGACCTCGCAATATGCACTCCTCAGCTTGCCGGTCGGTTTGAGTGGTATGCACTTTCTGACAAGTACTCGAGTGACCATTTCCCTTGTATCATCCACTTCCTACATCATTCCCCATCTCCACGTCCCACCAGTTGGAACATTTCTAAAGCCAACTGGGGGCTTTATTCTTCCATGGCTGTTTTTCACAATCAGAATTTTCCCAACTGTGACAGTCAGGTCGAATACCTCACAGAGGTTATCCTCACTGCTGCTGAACGTTCCATACCTCGTACATCCTCTTCTCCACGTCGTGTCCAGGTCCCTTGGTGGACTGCAGCCTGCCGCGACGCGCTTCGAGCCCGGCGCCGTGCTTTACGCACCTTCCGCCGCCACCCAACTTTGGAGAATTGCATCAATTACAAACGTATGAGAGCGCAGTGCCGTCGTATCATAAACGACAGCAAGAAAGCTTGCTGGACAGCTTTTACTAGTTCTTTTAACCGTTTTACTCCCTCCACGGTTGTCTGGGGTGGCCTACGCCGTTTGTCCGGCATCAAGGTCCACTCCCCGATTCCTGGCCTGACCGTGGAGAACGCGGTCCTCGTGGACCCAGCTGATGTTTCAAACGCATTGGGTCGTTTCTTTGCGGAGGTTTCGAGCTCTGCCCATTACCACCCTGCCTTTCTCCCTCGCAAACAGGTAGAAGAGGCACGGCCGCCTTCTTTCCGCTCTTTTAATCGGGAAAATTATAACGTCGCCTTCACCATGCAGGAGCTAGATCGTGCTCTCGCCCTGTCCCGGTCTTCTGCTCCCGGGCCCGATTCCATTCACATTGAAATGCTGAAGAACCTCTCTCCAGCGGGCAAGTGCTTTCTTCTTAGTACCTACAATCGCATATGGACTGAAGGTCATGTTCCCACAAGTTGGCGTGAAGCCATTGTTGTCCCCATCCCCAAACCAGGGAAGGACAAACACCTTCCTTCCAGTTATCGTCCTATTTCTCTGACGAGCTGCGTCTGTAAGGTGATGGAACGCATGGTTAACGCTCGGTTGGTCTGGCTCCTCGAATCTCGCCGCCTCCTGACTAATATCCAATGCGGTTTTCGTCGACACCGCTCTGCTGCTGACCACCTCGTTACGTTGTCGACCTTCATTATGAACAACTTTCTGAAGAAGCGTCAAACAGTAGCCGTGTTCTTCGACTTGGAGAAGGCATACGATACCTGTTGGAGAGCGGGCATTCTCCGCACATTACACACATGGGGCCTTCGGGGCCGCCTTCCTCTTTTCATTCAAGCGTTTTTGGCGGATCGCAAGTTCCGGGTGCGGGTGGGCTCTGTTTTGTCAGATACCTTTTGCCAGGAGAATGGGGTACCACAGGGCTCCGTCTTGAGTGTGGCGCTCTTTGCCATTGCAATCAATCCGATCGTGGACTGCCTTTCAGCCGACGTCTCCGGATCTCTTTTTGTTGACGATTTCGCAATTTATTGTAGCGCCCAGCGGACGTGTCTCTTGGAGCGTTCTCTCCAACGCTGTCTTGACCGTCTGTATTCCTGGAGCATCGCAAACGGCTTCCGATTCTCCACTGAGAAAACTGTGTGTATCAATTTCTGGAGATACAAGGAATTTCTTCCACCTTCTCTACGTCTCGGCCCGGTTGCTCTCCCTTTCGTGGAGACTACAAAATTCTTGGGACTCATGTTGGATCGGAAACTTTGCTGGTCCACGCACGTGTCCTACCTGGCTGCCCGTTGTGCCCGATCCCTTAACGTTCTTCGTGTCCTCAGTGGCACGTCATGGGGAGCGGATCGTACCGTCCTGCTTCACCTTTACCAGGCCATTGTTCAGTCGAAGCTCGACTATGGAAGCCTTGTATACTCTTCAGCACGGCCGTCGATTCTCCGCCGTCTCAACTCTATCCACCATCGTGGATTACGTCTGGCGACCGGTGCATTTTATACCAGCCCTGTTGAAAGTCTGTATGCCGAGGCTGCTGTATTACCCTTGACCAATCGACGTGACATACTCTTGTGTCGGTACGCATGCCGCCTACGGTCGATGCCCAACCATCCATCTTACAGATTATTTTTTGACGACTCACTCGATCGCCAATATCAGTTGTCTGCGATTGCCTTGCTTCCACCGGGAGTTCGGTTTCGCCGTCTGCTACAACGGCTCGATTTTACCCTTCCTTCCACCCTTCGGTTGAGCGAAAGCCCATTGCCACCGTGGCATCAGGCCCAGGTTCACACACACCTCGAACTTAGTTCGCTCCCCAAGGAGAGCACTCCGGATTTGGTATTCCGTTCGAGGCTTGTCGAACTCCGTTCGCGGTTCGATAATGCCGTATTTATTTACACTGATGGTTCCAAGAGCACTGCCGGTGTCGGATCTGCCTTCGTCGTCGGGGACAACCGTTTCCAATACAAGCTCCCTGACCGGTGCTCAAACTTCACGGCTGAGCTTTTCGCCCTCCACCAGGCCGTTTTGTATACCTGCCGCCACCGCCACCCTTTCTATGCCATATGTTCTGACTCCCTTAGTGCCCTGCAGAGTCTTAAGGACCCTTTCTCGAACCATCCTCTCGTGTATCGGATCCAACGCTCCCTCCAGTTGCTGGCGGATGACAGCTGTCACGTTTCTTTCCTGTGGGTCCCTGGCCATGTGGGTGTGCCCGGGAATGAGGCCGCCGACACAGCAGCCAAGGCAGCAGCTCTTTTGCCTCGCATGGCTACCTTTTGCGTCCCATCGGACGATGTTCAACGGGCTCTTCGCCGGAGTATCGTGTCGCAATGGCACAGTGTGTGGCTTTCACTGCACAACAATAAATTGCGAACTGTCAAACCGATCCCGACCGCTTGGAGGACATCCTCACGCCCCTCTCGGCGGGAGGAGGTCATCCTGGCTCGGTTGCGGATCGGTCATTGCCGTTTCAGCCACCGTCACTTGCTATCCGCCGAACCTGCACCGCTATGCTCCTGCGGTGAACTGCTGACAGTGCGACATGTTTTACTGACTTGTGTTAATTTTAATAATCTCCGTGTAGCCCTTCACTTTCCGTCTACTCTGGAGGAAATCTTAGCTGATGACACACGAGCAGCTGCTCGAGTTTTGCGTTTTATCAATTTGGCCAACTTATCCAAGGATATTTAACTCTTTTAATTGTCTTTTATCTTTCGTTTTTAGCCTATTGTTGATGTTCTGACAGTCTACATTTTTTTAGATCATAGCGAATCTATGTTCTTGGCTGGGCGCTAATGACCATAGAAGTTGTGCGCCCTAAAACCACAAAAAAAAAAAAAAAAAAAAAAAAAAAAAAAAAAAAAAAAAAAAAAAAAAAAAAAAAAAAAACCTCCTTGGTCCACCCCCCACTTGCAGCTCCATTTGGAATTGTCCTATCATTTAAAGGCATCAGTTTCACCACTAACTCTCCTTTGCAAGTTCCTGGCCACACTACACACATCCCGTGGAGCAGAACTATTATATACTGACGGTTCCTCGGTAGATGGCAGAGTCGGGTGTCCCTACGTTCACAGCGACCGTCTCAAACTGTGCTCCATTTCTCTCCCTGTAGCTGCAGAGTCGGTCGCAATCTCGTGCTGTCGACCGCACCGAAACGTGCCTAAGTAAGTCGTCGTCAACTGTAGCAACTTCCCGAGTGGCCTAAAGACCCTCTACCAGTATTTTTCTTACTGTTATTTCATAACCCCATCTTCACCCTCAGCAAGCCTGGTCGTTCGGTAAACTTTCTTCGGACCCCGGGTCTCAACAGGATCCCAAGTGACGACTACGTCGATCGGCCGACCTACCGGGCCACCACCTCCCGCCCCCGGATACGGGTTTCCCGGAAAGGGATGTCAGATTGGGATCACTCGGAATGGTCTACTGCACGCCAAAAGAGTTCCGTGGTATGGAGTGCTCTAGGGCCACGCAGAAGTCCTCCCTTGGCCATCTCGGTTATCCTGTATTGCCTACGTATCAGCTGCGGCTGTAAGAGGCTCGCACCTGGCCGTCTTCTTCGTGAGGACCTCTGCCCAATTGTAGCTGTGGCACTTTTATAACATTAGCAGACTTCCTACTGGACTGCCCCTTTTAGCCTCTTGGCAAGAGACTTCCAGTCTTCCCGATTCGATCACTTCAATTTTTGGTGATGACACCGCTGTGGCTGACCGTACCTTAACATTTTATCTGCACAGCCAGTTTCTGTCGTTCCATCTATTGGTAGGCACGTATGCTCAATTTTTCAGGCTTACACCCACTCTGAATTGAATTTTTATTCAGTCTGTCCAGATATTGGCTGGCAGTTTCTCTCACTTTCTCTTTTTTTGTAATCTTTCTTTTGTGCGGCCAGTGGTGTTTTATCTTATGATGCCACTTTGTGCACATTTAACTTTGTTGGGCACTTGCTTTTAGATCTAAGAGGAAACAGGGGATTGAGGACATTGATCTTTAGTCCCCTTAAAACCTGCAATAGCCGACTGACCAACTTTCCTCATATATCTTTAACGCTTCTCTCCTCTTCTCAACAAAACCAAATCCTCTCTATATACTACTACGTGCAGAGCCAAGTTCTCAAATTATTTTCTTATTTTTCCTGATAGCCTTGGAAGCTTTTCGCTGTTGCTCTGAACTCTCTCTCTCTCTCTCTCTCTCTCTCTCTCTCTCTCTCTCTCTCTCTCTCTCTCTCTAGCCTTGTTATTTTGGTTTTCCTCAAGTGCGCTCGGAAAGTATTCTATATCGTAGGGGAAAGTCCATCTCCTTGTCTGATTTCTTTATTGTTAAACATTAATATTATTGTTGGTAATTACAATTACTACCGATAAGAATTGAGAAGCTGTATGAGGAGAAGAGAGTTTGATACATTTGGTGTGAATAGTTTGTTCCAATGTAATAGATAGCCTGAATGCTCATTAGGGGAAATTAAATAATAAAACAACAATATTAATAACAGTAATAATGATGATGATGATGCTGATGTTTCTGCTTCTGCTGAGAGTATACATCATTTGAATGTGATTCATTATTCAGAAATAAAACCTGTATTGTATGTAAACTACATTTCTTTACATATGTAAAACCCTGTTGTGATGAACAGCAGTTAAGTTTTCAGTACATATCCAATAATGTACTTCCCCATATTGATGGCTTTAGCCTGTACTCTGATTATCTCCTTTTATTAACAACACCCAGTGATTATATTCCCTGTAACTTCTTTCCCTGTTGTAATGATGTAATGTAATGAGCTCTGCAAGTATGTTAATATTAACAAGTGGCAAAACTAGTTGTATATAATGATACTCATCTCAATACATTGTATTACAGTCTTGTAAATATTAAAAAAGGTACAAATGTTAAAATTGAGAGCGCTAGAATAAAATCAAATGGAATGACATTTGAAACACTTAAGTTTTGTCATTCCAAAATCATCCAATTTAACCAACAAAAATGATTGAAAACTTAAAAATATTGTTTATTCCATAAATTATTCCACAAATCACTGATCATCTCCTCGTGGCATATGTCATCAATAACCTTTCCCTTCTGTTCCCTTCCTCTTTCCTTCTCTCATACCCGATGAAGGAAAATATTTTCATAAGCTTGCGTCAACTTTTTTTTCATTTCTATTTTCATGTTTTTGTGTGGTTGTCAGCTGCAAACCTGAGATAAGTACTGGCCAGCCAAACTGTCTCTCTTCAAGAATATTTTAATATATGTATAAAAAATAGATGAGGATTACTTACCAGGCGAAGGAGCACAGGTAGTGATAGTAATACAAATAAAACACAGGCTTTAAGGGAGTGGGAAGGAGTCATTCCAATTCTGGGACAGGAAAGACTTACCTTGGGAGGGGGGGGGGGGGGAAGGAGGGTAAACAAATACACACACAGCCACACACATACACAAACGCAAACACACCTAGGCAGACATACTATAGAAAGCCTAATGTCTGCCTAGGTGTGTTTGCGTTTGTGTATATTTGTTTACCTTCCTTTTTTTCCCCCAAGGTAAGTCTTTCCTGTCCCGGGATTGGAATGGCTCCTTACCCACTCCCTTAAAATCCTCATCATTTCCTTTTCCCTCTCCTTCCCTACTCTGCCTGAAGAAGCAGCTAGGCTGTGAATGCTAGCGTTTGTTTGTTTGTTTGTGTGTGTGTGTGTGTGTGTGTGTGTGTGTGTGTGTGTGTGTGTTTTATTTATTTGTACTACTATCACTACCTGTGCTCCTTTGCCTGGTGGGTGATCATCTACTTAATATTTTTTTCCTCTATAATATTCGTATCATAAATTAGAATATTTTAATATATTTTTATGAATATTATAGACGGAAACAATCCTGGTAGGAAAGTATGTATAAAAATAGAGATGGTTTAACTTGACAAAAGCATAGGCTAGTTGACAGATACACAAATAAAAACAATCACAATCACAAAAATTCAAGTTTTCACAACCGTTAGTTGCCTCATCAGGAAAAAAGAAGGAAGCAGGATGCAGGATTTAAGGGAGTGGGTGAGGGGTCATTCCAATCCCGAGAGTGGAAGGACTTACCTTAGGGGGGAAAAAAAGGAAAGGTAAAGAAATACACATACACATACACACTCACACACATCCACACGCGCACACACCTAGGCAGACATTTGTAGAAACCAAAGAAGTTGGACAGAGATACCACTTGAGGCAGAGTCTCTGTCCACAGAACCGAGGCAAAGATGTTAAAGATGGTGGGCGGCCATTTGAATTTAGCGGAGGTTGAGACCAGGTGGGCAACGGGAAGAGAGAATGTGTTGAAGGGCAAGTTCCCATCTCCGGAGTTCTGAAAGGTTGGTGTCAGTGGGAAGTATCCAGATAACCCGGACGGTGTAACACTGTGCCAAGATGTGCTGGCCGTGCACAAAGGCATGTTTAGCCACAGGGTGATCTTCATTACCAACAAACACTGTCTGCCTGTGACCATTCATGCGAATGGACAGTTTGTTGCTGGTCATTCCCACATAGAACGCTTCACAGTGCAGGCATGTCAGTTGGTAAATCACGTGGGTGCTATCGCAAGTGGCTCTGCCTTTAATCTTGTTCACCTTTCAGGTTACGGGACTGGTGTAAGTGGTGGTGGAAGGGTGCATGAGGCAGGTTTTAAACTGGGGGTGGTTACATGGGTAGGAGCTGGAGGGTAGGGAAGGTGTTTTGGGGATTTCATAGGGATTAACTAGGTTACGAAGGTTAGGTGGGTGGCTTAAAGACACTCTTGGTGGAGTGTGAAGGATGTCATGTAGGATGGATCTCATTTTGGGGCAGGATTTAAGGAAGTCGTATCCTTGCTGGAGAGCAACATTCAGAGTCCGATCCAGTCCTGAAAAGCACCTGGTGACAAGGGGCACTTCTGGGGTTCTTCTGTGGAAGGTTCTGGGTTTGGGGGGATGAGAAGTGGCCCTGGCAATTTGCTTCTGTACCAGATCAGTAGGATATTTGTTAAAATAGTTTCCTTGCATTGCTATTTCCTAGTTCAGAAGTAATTGATATTTTTAATTACTTGACTGAATTGTTTTATTTACATGGCCAGTACGAACCACGCAACAGTGTGCAAGGCTCAAATGTGAATGATCTTTTGCAGAAATGAAGACGTGCTGGTACTGGACCTCGGTAGCTTCAAGATGGCGTCGGTCACAGAGGACCCGGCATCGAAGCAGTCGGTTCGCGAGATGCATTCCCAGGGCACAGCCGAGGAGGAAATAATGCAGACCATTCTGTCAAGGAGCTACGATAAATTTACAATAGAGCTGCAAGATGTTCAGGTGAAGCGCTGTTGTTATATACTGTTAAGAACTAATAGAGTACTTCTGATTCTGCCATGACATGTGGTTGCGGTCAGTCTGAACATTGGATTGTTACATAACTTCACCCTCATCTATCCTGTGTGTGTGTTCTCATCTCTACATGACTGTTGCAATTTAAACCTGCTTACTGTATTGAGGTTCACTTCCGTCATCACCAAAGTGACTGTTTTCCAATGTGTCAGAATGTGAAAAAAAATTTTCACAGCATAAAATAAAAACAGGAATAAAATGTCTGACGCTTTTGCCGTGATGTACAATGTGATAAAAGAGAGCAAATTAGCCGTTAAAAATTAAATTTCCAAATATATTATAATGAGTATAGTATCTATTACTATTTATTCAAGAAAGTATATTGTTTGAAAGTAGATACTGTGCAGTGACTGTCAGTGAAAAGCATTAACAGTAAGAGGTTCAACTTAATGCATAGTTTTAACAAAGAAATAGCATTCCATAGCTGACAAAGATGGCGGACAGGCTTCAACTGACGTATGTGCTCTGCATAGATTATGCCATATCACTTTATTTCAACCTCCTAGGTGTTAATACACACAGTTGGGCCACCTTGTGACTTGCTGTACTATACTGCATGGTGTTTATATTATTTTTACCCACTGTCAGTAAAATTATCCTCCATCACAGCGAGACCCACCTCCTCTTCCTCAAAATCACCCTCTTCAGACCTTCCAGGAATTTCTCACTTCAAGCCTTGCCTCTCAATATTTCCTGAAAAACCTGAATCCAACTCCCAACATCACCACAGCTGAAGCCCAGGCTATCCGTGATCTGAGGGCTGACCGGTCCATCGTCCTTCTCCCGGCTGACAAGGGATCCACGACCGTGGTACCTGATCGGCAAGAGTATGTGGCTGAGGGACTGTGTCAGCTTTCAGATAGTACCACATATAAAGTTTGTCAAGTCAATCCCATTCCTGATGTCCAGGCAGAGTTTCAAGGAATCCTCAAAACCTTAGGCCTCCTACAAAGCCTTTCATCTTGACTCCATTAATCTCATGACCCCACAGACAACCCGCACTCCCACTTTCTACCTACTTCCCAAGATTCACAAACCCAATCATCCCTGTCGCCCCATTGTGGCCGGTTACAAAGCCCCTACAGAACAAATCTCTGCCTACATAGACCAAAGACCTTCAACCCATCATGTGCAGTCTCCCATCCTTTCTCGAGCACCTCAAATCCTTACCCAGCCTGTTACCTCCAGAAATCATCGTTGTAACCATTGATGCCACTTCCTTATACACAAATATCCCACATGCCCAGGACCTCGCTGCGATGGAGTATTTCCTTTCACGCCGACCACCCACTTCCCTACCTAAACCTTCTTTCCTTAATACCCTAGCCAGCTTCATCCTTCACTTTTGAGGGCCAGACATACCAACAACTAAAGGGAACAGCCATGGGAACCAGGATGGCCACTGCTTATGCAAACTTATTTATGGGACGGTTAGAGGAAGCCTTCCTGGATACCCAAGCCTGTCAACCCAAAGTTTGGTATAGATTCATTGACTACATCTTTATGATTTGGACTCACAGTGAAGAAGAACTCCAGAATTTCCTCTTCAACCTCAACTCCTTTGGTCCCATCAAATTCACCTGGTCCTATTCCAAATCCCATGCCACTTTCCTCGATGTCGACCTCCATCTATCCAACGGCCAACTACACACATCCGTCCACATCAAACCTACCAATAAACAACAGTACCTGCATTATGACAGCTGCCATCCTTTCCACATCAAACGTTCCCTTCCCTACAGCTACGTCTTCGTGGCAAACGAGTCTGCTCCAGTCCTGAATCTCTGAACCAGTACACAAATAACCTAATAACAGCTTTCACATCCCGCAGCTATCCACCTGATCTGGTACAGAAGCAAATTGCCAGAGCAACTTCCTCATCCCCCCAAATTCAGAATCTTCCACCGAAGAATCCCAGAAGTGCCCCTCTTGTCACCGGATATATTCCGGGGCTGGAGCGGCTCTGAATGTGGATCGCCAACAAGGATACGACTTCCTTAAATCCTGCCCCCAAAATGAGATCCATCCTGCATGATATCCTCCCCACTCTGCCGAGGGTGTCTTTCCACCGCCCACCTAACCTTCATAACCTCTTAGTCCATCCCTATGAAATCCCTAAATCACCTTCCCTACCCTATGGCTCCTACCCATGCAACCACCCGCGTTGTAAATGCACCCCTTCTTTTTTTCCCCTAAGGTAAGTCCTTCCACTCCTGGGATTGGAATGACTCCTTTTCCACTTAAAATCCTTAAAATCCGTATCCTTTCCTTTCTCCTTTCCCTCCTTCCTCTTTTCCTGAAGAAGTGACCATCGGTTGCGAACGCTTGTGTGTGTGTTTGTGTGTGATTTTATTTGTGCCTGTCGACGAACCTGTCCTTTGGGTAAGTCATCCATTTTCTATTATATATATAGAAGGAGACTTTATTGGTGGGATAAATTTATATAAAAAATTGAAAATGCCAATAAACACAAAAAGACACACACAGACATTCCAGCTTTCACAACCGTTGGTCGCTTCTTCAGGAAAAAGAGGACAGAAGGAGAAGAGAAAGGGAAGGATACTGGTTTTAAGGAAGTGGAAAAGGAGCCATTCCAATCCCAGGAGTGGAAGGACTTACCTTAGGGGGGAAAAAAAGGAAGGTAAACAAATACACACACACACACACATCCACATGCAAACTGCATCTGATACAAGGCATGTTTTTTAAGTAAGTACCATTTTGAAATTAAGACCTGTAATTGCCAGCAGAAGTTTGACTCGTATTCCATAATCTTGTAGAACTGACATTAGCTTAATCCTAGGAACAAGGTTGTAATCCTTTTCTAAGTCTATAAACATAGTTAAAACTCCCCAGTCAACTCGTAGCACTTCTCTTTTATCTGCTGTAAGCTAAAGATCTGGTCCTGAACACAGATAAAATTTTCCGTGTCATACTATCGACAGAAATAATGCTCAAATGGCAAAAGGTCGATTGTATGGAATATAGATGATGTGTGATTACGAGGTGCATTAAAGTTATAAACCTCTGTTGTTTTTATAAGGAACTTCTACCGAAAGAAATGAGTGGTTTGTTCCAAAGTATGTACGCATCCTTTGTAATTGTGTGATAAAGATAACACTGTACGGTGCATAGAACTGTAGCAGTAACAGAGTTAGTGTTATCTATACTTAAAATGGCAATGATTCTGGTATAAGAACAGTGTGTAATCATTCACTTACTCCATTTATGGTGTGCTGCCAATTGAAATTTGTCGCCATTTGAGTGAGATGTGGTGACGGTGTCATGGATGTGTCCATTCTGTTTGTGGGTGTGACAGTTCAGAGAAGGCAGAACACACAGAGTAAATTCAGCCTCACACCAGCCAGTCTGCTGACGTAATGGAGCTGGTGGACGAAACTGTTTGCAGAATTGCCAAAGGGCTGTAGAACGTGGTGTCTTAGGAGGTCACATTTCTGTGGTATCTGCACAGTTGTGCACGAGGACCCTAAGATACGAAAAGTGCCCTACAGGTAAGTGCTACGAATGACAGCGAGACCGTGCGCGCAATGTGTCATCGGGTGGTGTCGGCGTGTGATGTCGGCACAAATGGGGCTTTCTTTTTGTCTATTGTGACAACAGACTAGATACGGGTGCCATTTTTTTATTTTGAAACGAAAGGCCGATCGGTGAGATCTCGGAGATCGAAGCGGGATCCCAAAGAACCCTTAGACGGCCCCAAAACCGTGGCATCGTCATTGTGAAAAATGTTTACAGGTGTTGGGAGATTGTGTCAAGATATAACAGAAATTTTACAGTTTGTGAGTCCTTAGGTGGTGGAAAAAAATAAATAAAAACAAAATTGAAGGTATTATAACTCAAATGCTGTATAGTACCTCTGGCAGAAAACTGATTCAGGAAAAGGAAAGAAAAATTCTCATCATTTTTATCCAGCTTTTGTTGAAAATTGAGGTTTTGATCTTTCGTATTGGACTGAGTTGCTTATCAAATGATCTGTGTAGTGTGGAGTAGAAAGTGGGAAAAGAGTCCTACAAGAAGTGTTTCGGCCGTTTCAGATCCTGGTGGTGCTGGCGGGCGAGCCGTGGAAGGAGGTGATAGACAAGAACACGAAGAACTCGGTGATGCACCTGCTGCACCCCACGACGCTGGAGGTGCACCTGGACAAGTGCCTCATTACCGACGACCCGCGCCTGCCCAAGCTGAAGGTCGCCGCGCAGCTGCCCAGCGTCTCGCTCAACGTCACAGGCAAGCGGCTCTCGACTCCGGGGGGGCCTCGAGGGTCTAAATAGTATGAAGAAACTGCGTGTACAGATGAACGCGGATTACATTTGTGGCCACAGGCTCCATCAGTTTGCAAAGTGTGCAGTTTTTACGATATTTTACAAATATTGCCGAAAATGTGAAACTACTTAACTTTACATGAAATCTCGTGATAATCGATGAAGTGCTTATGAATCACATACCGTATACTTTCGCAGGTACAAATTTTCATCGAAATTTTATAGTTTAAGGACATATCTGGCGTATAAGATGACCCCCAAGTTACCGTATTTACCCAAATGCATGCCACACTTTTTTATCCATTTTTCGGGATCTTAAAAATACGCCTGGTACTTAGATTCAGAAGCAAAGGTTCAGGAAATTCTGAAAAGTGCCGTTAGAAGTCGCCATAAGTAGTTTTTGTGATTGGTACACCTGGATTTCACCCTTTGTTGCGGTGTTTGCGATCTGCTTTTGAACTTTCGTGCTTGTAGTGGTGCGTTGTATCTGAGCATGAAGAAGCATTTTTTTTTTTTAATTACAACGCGAAATTAAAAGAAAGAGTAATTTCTTTCACCGATGCAGATATTATGCGGGTGAAAATCCACGAAATTTCCCGAGAAGAGAAGATAAAGGATTTCGAAGGAAGCCGCAATTGTTGCGAATAGCTCCAAAATATTTTAACTTATTCACACCTCGTACGTAAATATACTCCAATTGTTTCAGTGCGACTCTGAATATCTATATGGAGAAATTATTTTTGACGAGTAACATTGTAAAATCAATCTGCATTGTAAATAATTAATTCTATTCCTGCTTTGTCATATAGATTGTCGTATGTACCATTGTCCATTCAGTAAATTAATAAAGCTCGAAAAGTGAAAATTTAGAGATAAATGGGCAAAACTTTTTTTTGTACATGTTTTAAAAAACATAATCTGTAGTATAGCCTTAAGAAGGTTATGTATAGGTTAAATAAGAATGTGTTTTTATTTTTTTTAGTACATGAGGACGTGTAACGTCCAAATCTATGGTTCAGAAACACTAAATCGATTTACAGTTGTACGTTCGATATTTATCATTTCAGGCCGAGCTACTTAGATTGTAAGCTTTCTTGTAAATGACCCAGGAGGGGGGGGGGGGGGGTCCTGCCTAACTACATCCTTTAAAGTCACGACATTCATAAAAATCAAAATTTTTGATACATATCGTTTACATACTTAAACACTTCGATATATATTGTTTGGAGGTTGAAGCCGCCCCTTGCAGCACATCTGTGAAATTACCAATTTCAGGCCAAATTTCAATCTATATATATTTTTTTGTATTGTCGCATAAGACTACCTCGGATTTTGGGGCCTTTTTTTATGATTCAGCCATCGTCTTATCTGCAGAAATATATGGTAACTTGAATTTAAAACCAGACATTCTGTTAGAATTGTGACAATAAAATCTGAATATCGATAACATTAAATTTGACACCATTTTGAAGTACGGGACTATCGTTATCTTGTATCGAGTGTTGCCAACTGTATTTTCGACAACATTCGACTGTGTCCCTCGTATTCTTTGATATGGCATTGTGTTGCTTGTTGCAAACTACATCAGATTGCCTGATGCATTCAGTCTTATGTTTTGCTTTTGTGCTGCAGTTTATTGATACTGTAGTGAGGTTTCGATTGAGACGAAGAATTTTCTTGAGAAACATTTCACTTGTTTGACAAAACTAGAAGAAAATACAGATGACTCCATCTAGAGCAGTGTGCCGAACGGCCACATTAATGATATTAAAAACGTACGTAACAGCTTTGGTCGCACAAAATGTTTCTCTACTGCAAATCAATTTTGGTCATGGAGTGGCCATCTTCAGTGCTAGAACTGAAGCCCTGTGGACCCACACAGACGATCATTATGCATATTTACAGTGCTGCAGTTAAACTCTGATGTTAATATGTAGAATGCTACTCTGTACAGACCCACAGGGCTTTGATTCTAGCACTGAAGGTGGCCACTCGGTGACCAAAATCTTTTTGCAATAGTCAAAGATTTTAATAGAAGCAAATGCTCATGTACAAATACTACTTATGCAAATTGAATGGCATAAAATGATACGCACCCAAAACAGCAGCAGCAACAAGGAGGAGGATGATGATGATGATGATGATAATACGACAAAGAATATGGAGAAAATGCCAGTGAAAACAAGTGACAAAACACAAGTTTCTCACACAGGCATCAGTGCAGTGAAAACAAGTGGAAACATCTCAAGCTTTCATTGAGGGTAACATTTCACTGACCTACTGAAGCTGAGTAAATTTACGAACAAATATCAACCTATAATGATAAATCTGAAGCATAGAATTAAAATTTGTGATGCGCCCGGGAATCAAACCCGGCTCTCCATGCTTACTAGGGCAGATGTCTCGAGCATTAGACCACCACACCACCAACGTTAAGGCGCCTTGGAATAGTCGAAGCACAATTTCCCTCCACGTCACAAACTTTAATTCAGCTTCTGTGTTCCAAATATAATTGCCGGCTGCATCACAAATTTTAATTCTACGCTTCAGATTTATAATTATTGTCTTTGACATACTCGAGACAAAAATACATCTCGGGGATTGTTTGTTTATATTAAATATCAACCTGCTAATTGAAATTACTGCAGCACATTTCCTAATGTCTTTGCTTTACTTAAGTGAATGTTGCCGAGTGGGAAGATAATTGCACAAAGCTTGCATAAAACCCACCATTCCACGTCAAAACTATTCTCACTTTAATAGCAAGAATAAGACCCAGGAAAAGTCTGCCTGTCCTGTGCTACCAACTGTCATGTTTCAAGCATTTTTAAGTGTGGAGAAAAATAGTTATCTACTCAACCTAATCTTCCCAAACTGTCATGCATCAGGATTTTATAATGTTTCGGGCATGAAGTTTTGCTACAATGTGAGAAGTTGGCAATACACTACTTCTGTGTGTGCAGTTGGCCGCGACAATGCACGATTGTAGTGTGGTTGCTGTGTTGACAATGAAGGTCTATGACATTTTTACATAAAATCACTTGTTATAATAACATAGAAATTTGAATTGAATATGCTTTCTGTAAACAGTGATTTAATAATTATTAGTAGTATTATTATGCAATTATGCGTGCCAATATATTAAGAGTAGTGAGCTGAAATTTATGAACATTGTGGAAAAATGGAAATACATTTTAGTGAAATTATTGATGAAATAACATTAAAAAAATGTGAAAAATATACCGAAATTCATTTTTACAAATGAGAAAATGAGGCAATAATTTTCACCACAAGCAGGTGCTTGCATTCATCAGAAAGAGAGGATACATTCAACAGTGCAAAGAGCAGGTTGGAATTCAACAGTATAATGAGGATAGTTGGCATCTCATTTGTACAATCAGTCCACACCCCAACACACAGGCTTGTCCTATGCAATCAGAGACCGGGCCTCCTGTGAAGGTAGCCGTGTAATTTACCAACTGTGCTGCAATCACTGCGCAGTTTTCTATATTGACATGCCACTAACCAGATGTCTGTTAGGATGAATTACCACTGCCAAACTGTGGCCAGAAACAAGGTGGACCACCCTGTGACACAGCATGCAGTGGACCATATGCTTGATTACAGTGGCTACTTCACAACCTGGGCCAAGCTTTTTTGAGCTACACAGATAAGAGTTCAGTACAGTGCATTCTCCAATCCCTAAATTATCCAGGCCTCAAAGTACAATAATCCTCCTCCCCTCCCCCCCCCCCTTTGTAGGTGGGGTACATATACAGGGTGTTACAAAAAGGTACGGCCAAACTTTCAGGAAACATTCCTCACACACAAAGAAAGAAAATATGTTATGTGGACATGTGTTCGGAAACGCTTAATTTCCATGTTAGAGCTCATTTTATTACTTCTCTTCAAATCACATTAATCATGGCATGGAACCACACAGCAACAGAATGTACCAGCGTGACTTCAAATACTTTGTTACAGGAAATGTTCAAAATGTCCTCCGTTAGCGAGGATACACGCATCCACCCTCCGTCGCACGGAATCCCTGATGCGCTGATGCAGCCCTGGAGAATGGCGTATTGTATCACAGCCATCCACAATACGAGCACGAAGAGTCTCTACATTTGGTACTGGGGTTGTGTAGACAAGAGCTTTCAAATGCCTCCAAAAGTGAAGTCAAGAGGGTTGAGGTCAGGAGAGCGTGGAGGCCATGGAATTGGTCCGCCTCTACCAATCCATAGGTCACCGAATTTGTTGTTGAGACGTGTATGAACACGTCGACTGAAATGTGCAGGAGCTCCATCGTGCATAAACCGCATGTTGTGTCGTACTTGTAAAGGCACATGTTCTAGCAGCACAGGTAGAGTATCCCGTATGAAATCATGACAACGTGCTCCAGTGAGCATAGATGGAAGAAAGTATACAATTGGGTATTTTGACAATTGTTTGCATGAATTATTTCAATTTTTTAAAGAGAAATACTAAAATTAAGCATTTCCAGACACATGTCCACATAACAGATTTTCTTTCTTTGTGTGTGAGGAATGTTTTCTGAAAGTTTGGCCGTACCTTTCTGTAACATCCTGTATTTGCAATTGAGAATGCGAATAAATTCTCGAATATCATTGATCGAAACATCTAAAAATACAAAAAGAACAGAACTTGTGCAGTTTTACTATGTACGTGATTAATGCCGGTTATAGGCTTGCTGACTGATTATTACGTCAAAAATTTCTACTTCCCAAAAATTACTTGTTCCACCTGATGCTTAAAATGGTAAAAGTTTGGGTAACTTTTTTATATAATAAACTTCCTGGCAAGTATTTTGATGCCTATTATGTGCATATATCATAAATAAACTACAAAAATGCACGGATGATCTAGTAAGCATATTTTACCATTTAAAATATTATTTCCTGCATTTTACACCATTTCACTGCAGTCCATTGAAAAGTGTAAAAACGTGTTTCTACTGTATATTCATTCACACAATCACTGGGGTACAACTTGCGCACACATGACAGCCTTATGCAGTGTGACTAGGACTTAGCCAGTGAATAGGGTGAGTGGGTGAAAATTCTGTGCTGCCTGGTGAAGTGAGATGCAATTTGGATTGCAGTGAGGGGGGGCAAAAAAGGGGAGTTACAGAAGTTTGCTCAATAAGTGTGTGAATGTATGTGTGTCTTTTTCTGAAGTCTGTGGCCAAAATTTAAATGATGTGACTGTCTATTCTCTGTGCGTATCTGCAGCTCGGCGTTCATCTTTAGGGTGAATCGTTAGCTGCCCCAAAGGAAGACTTCGTGCAAACTTTACGGGATGTGCACCGTAGGACTTAGTAAGTGCGTGGTTATGGAGGTGACTGTTTTTAAGGACAGTAAGGTGATGTTAGTTTGTAGTTCATCTACATAAATGTTACACAATTATTCACCAAACTTTGACAGAGGTTGTAAATATTAAAATCACTTTTTATGGGACAGTCCCACTATTGTAGGCTACAGCCTTATGCTCTAGTTGTGTCGTTACCTGGTCGTAGATCGAAGATTCTCTATTTTGTTGAAGATCGTTGCTCTCGGTAGCGGCTGGCTGAAATCTTGTGGGGCGATAACTAATTTGATGCAAATAACGAAGGCAACTCGCAGAATTGCAGTTCTTTGACACTTTTAATGGTTCTTAAATGTCCACACATCCCCATTTATGGCCAGGTTAAAAGTCTCATTAATTACAATTAATGTGAGCAGGAATGCACATTCCACATATCAATAACACTAATTTATACAGTTCATGTGTGAAGTACACAAGTTCGAGGTGTACATATTAATGTGGCACAAATATTGATTGTCCATTCATAATATCAGTAAAAACACTTTCCACACTAATAACACTGATGAACTTTTACGTAGTTGTTCAAAATTATGAAGTTCAATCTTGCACGGATTGGATCTCGGATCGCAGCCGAAACAATACTCCGAACAGTTGTGGATTATGCCTCAGACGACAGACAAAACAATACTATGACACAAATTATGCATCAGATGGAGGATGAAAGAATACTCTACTACATGCTGCAAACAAATCCTATTTATAACTGTCAAAACTTTCAAACTATGATAATGGAAATTACGTATTGTTAATGGAGTTCATTAAATTAATTATAATTGGAAAAGTACACAATTACATGCAACTGTCAATAGTAAAAAGGTAGCATAAATAATACTGAGTAATTGACTAAACAATCTCAGTCAAATGAATATTATTTCCTTTACATATTTAACAAAATACATCCATCAATAATACTCTTGTAATTAACAGTAATTATACAGAAACTAATGAAGGCAAAAACTTTCATAACATTGCTTGTGAAATATAATAAGACCTACTTTAATATTATGAGAATAGAATTTACTTAGTTTTAACAGAAATACTAATGAACATACTATCTGAACTTTAACAAAATAATTCTGTCACAAATTAATTAATATTTGATAATTAAACCAACTTCTGCAATACCAAATAATAGAAAATGACTTCAACTAGTCACATTATAGAAAAAAGAATAACATAAGTTTTGGAAAAGAAAATAATAATAGACTAATTAAATTCATATCTATTATGCAACAGTGGTATTGGAATAAATCCCAACATGCTTCATTACAAAGAGAACTTTCTATGTGCTCATGCAGACGTTAGCTCAAATCATCATAGTTATGGGGGATGGGGTTTGCATCTTTTTTTCTTTTTAACTGATTAATATGCCTTACGCAGGTGAAGTTTAGGTCTCCCTTATTGACCACATTACTGTCTCGTATGTTTGAGATCGTCATTAATCAGTTTTTCTAATTGAAGTCTTAAGAGTTTGGAATGCAGGGACACATGTTTCAGTTTTCTGATTATATGTATACTTGAAGCTCTGACTGTAGATGACAAAACTGGTTTCCTAATATAGCTGCACATTCTTTTTATAAGATGTTTTAGAATAAAATGCCCAGAGCAAGACTTGCCTGAAAGTGGTTATGCACACATTGTGATATTAATGTGTAGATAGTTTCCTGTTGTGGTAAAGACAAAAAGACAGCAGCGTTTGTAACACTGAAGATTCTCGCATTGCATATTCTGGGGAGTCGGCTGCGTCTTAATTTCATTCAGAACACGGATGATAAAATTACTGTGTCAGTGAAACTAGACAACTATAGGTTTATACATAACCGATAGTCGGATGTACCATTTCTGAACAGAGTAAATAGAAGGGGAATAATTAGGGCAATGTAGAACCGACATATAAACTTAGCGAATTTAATATTTAGAATTTGAATTTAGGATTTTTTTATATATTTTTTATTTTTTTTTATTTATGTATGTAAATTAGCCAAACACTGCAAACTGACTTGATGTGGATGTGTTAACTTCAGGGGGGGGGGGGCAGGGGGAATAAATAAATAATATGAGGATAAGTTCAATTTCACTACAAAGACAATTGGCTGGTATAATTGCCTTTTTTACATACTGGTCTGTGGCTCAACAAACTCCACGAATTGCAAGCTGTTCTTAATTTATTGTTGAATTTCAACTTGGACTTTCCTTTGTTGAAGTTCAGAAAACATGTTTTCCATCCTTCTCGTCTCAGCTCAGAATGGTGTTTTTTCCTTAGTGAAATTGTGTGTTTTGCAGTTTATACCATCTTTTATTCAGAATTTGAATTTGGATATATTATATGCAATAATTTTGGGCACTTATTTTCCACCTTATGTGATTGCTTTGTTTTTTGCCTAGATATGCGAATAATTCGCCTGATGGCGATTTTTGCGAGTATTCCATTTCCCACTGAAGAAGAGATACCTGCCCCAATCCAGGTATATTTATTTATTCATTCATTCAGATGTATGTTTTAGAATAGTGCATGCTGATTTTATTCGTCATCAGTGCATTTTCATATTAGGTTAAATGAGAGTGGAAACCTGATGCAACCATGTAATATTATTTGTATAATACCTTAGTAAGAAATATAAATACACGGAAATACATTTTTAAGTTAATGATTTGAAAGATTTTATACTTTTCAACCTGTAATTGTCAACATAAAATACCATGTAGCTTGCCCTGCCACAAGAGTGTGCAACGATGTGATTGTTGAAGTTTATTTCACCATACAGTACAAATTCTAGGTGATTAATTCATAAAATCAGTTGCTGAATATGCGAGTTATAATAAAAATTTATCATCCAAAGACTTTGTTGTGCACCTCCTGTTGCCATGTAATGTATATATATATATCTGGAAATATAAAATATCAGAATCTCACCTGTCAAAGTAATTCTATTTTCCTCCACATAAGTATTACTATGTGAAAGTTCTTAATAAAATAATCCTGATCACTGATCACGAGGTTTTATTAAGAAATAATTTGGGGCCCTGGTCGCCTATACACAGCAACGAGATGCTAATAAGAAAATTTTTTCTAATGACCTCTACAGAAAAGGCCACATCTGAATAAATTGATGGAAAGAAAATTATAGAAGGAAACTTTCCGGGTGGGATAAACAAATATAAAAAATAGAAAACGGATGACTTACCCAAAGGACAGGCTGGTTGACAGACACAAATAAAATCACACACATACAAGCTTTCGCAACCGTTCCGTTGGTCGCTTCGTCAGGAAAAGAGGAAGAAAGGAGAGGAGATGTTGTTGTTGGTTGTTTTAAGGGGACTAAACAGCTAGGTTATCAGTCCCAGGAGAGGAGAGAGGGAAGGATATGGGTTTTAAGGAAGTGGAAAAGGAGTCATTCCAATCCCAGGAGTGGAAGGACTTACATTAGGGGGAAAAAAGAAAGGGATGTATATATATATAGTGTTGCAAGATTGAAGAGGAGCTACACAGTCAAATCATACAATAATACCCCCCAAAAATCCAAGAAACATCACAAACTTTAGTAACACACAGAAATTTATTATAAATAACTGGGCATTGGAAAAGTACAATCGTTCCAGACTGAAAGTCCAGACATATGAGTGAATACTTCAAAATTTCCTTTACAGCTCACAATGATTTCTAAGTCTCAACATGTAAACAGGTCCTGAGGCACTGCGGATCACTATATCGAGGTGAGGTCCTCTTCCAACAAATCGATACTCGACGGACAATGCATCGAACTTTGGAGGAACTAATCGTCATCGGACGAGCTCCAGTTTCTTAAAAGGTTGGGGCAGGCAGGCCAGAAAAAGAACTTTCACAGCTCAGATTATCGTCAGCAGAGGGAACTCCTGACTGCGAGAGATGTGGTAGGTGACTCAGCCTGGACATGGACATCTCCACGGGGAGCAGCGACAGCTGCAGGGAAGGCGAGTCCTGCCGGCTCTGTCTTCTGACCGACTCTACAGATGCTCTTTTGACGTTTTACCCCCTTGGGGACGGCTCAGCAAGTAAGGGCACTGAATGTGAAATTCAGGGTTTTGGGTTGGAATTACAGGTCAAAGTGGTGTTTAAGTAAATCACAAAATTTCAGGGTCGCATATACTTCACTGTGTTCTGAGAGATTCATTGTACAGTACTACACAGAATTGGAAACAAATTCCTGTATTGAGGGAATAATTTAAAATGTTGACTTACTTTGCTCTTAATGGCCTGGAGCACAATATAGGTCATATATTGACATTATTTTTAGATGGTGCAGATTTTATGCTGAAATATCAATATTATTTATTCACGACACACTGTATTGACGAGAATTGCCGTTGTCAACTGTCCTGAGTACACGACATAACTGCTTATACGTACTATCGTCATTTGTCAAGATACAAAATTCATTTTGTATGTATAGCACAGATTGTTACGCACGTCTAGATTAATTGACATACATATTTCATCAACAGAAACTGTCTTTTAACTGTCATTAATCTTCTGTTGTGAAATATGTCCAACAAATTATGTTTTGCAGTACCTAAAATCGTGATGAATAAATAACATTCATACTTCAGCAGCAAATCTTGACTATTTAATAATAATTTTATTAAATGTTAACTTATTTCACCAAAAATTCTGGTCCACTCTCTTATACACTGATTGTATTTTGTTGTTGTTGTTGTTGTTGTTGGTGGTGGTGGTGGTGGTGGTGGTGGTGGTGTGTGTGTGTGTGTGTGTGTGTGTGTGTGTGTGTGTGTGTGCATTCATAATTTGTATTGGGTAATAATAATAATTTTGTGTGGCTTATTGGCCTGGCGCATGTCTTTCAATTGGATGCCACTTTGGCGACTTGCGTGTCTCTAGCCTGCCCCAGTTATCCAATCGGGGAAAGGAAAGGGGACCTACAGCTCAATGTAGAATCCAAACCACGTTTCATTTCTGGTGACTCCTCACATCGCTTTGAGGTGAAGGACGGGTGAAAACGCACACTGGAAAAAATCTGAGCTATGACCAGGTTTCGAACCCATGACCCTTCGGTTTCCAGTCGAGCACTTTACTCTGAGACCACTGGGCCCGACTTGTATTGGGTAGACCCGTTGAGAATTAAAGTAAATAATGGAACAGCTTTGTTTCTAGAAATGTAAATAATGAAATTGATTATAATGTTAAAATAGCAGTGAGATGTTTGCATATTTTTCATGTGAGGTAACATTGCAGGAAACTGGCTCAAGAGCATCGAGTACATCTGCTGTCGCCAAGTATCTAGAGTTTGAAGGGCGCAAAAACAAGACAAAAGAAGATAAGAAAGTGCCATATGATGAGTTGGTTCAAGCAATAGATATGGAAGTGAAATTTGTGATGAAAGGTAAGTGAGTGTGTGGCATAATGTTAGCAATGTTTGTGTTTTATCAAAAAGTAAGTGAACTCGAGAAAAACTAAATGACCACATGAGATACGATACATCTGTGCGACTACACCGCTAGCTTTTATACTGGACCAAAGTTTGCCAAGGAAAATAGTTTCATAAAGGATAGATGTCTCATCACCATAAAGATGGGAGAGTTGTAATCAGGCACTACGTAAGTACTGTTACAAATTTGAGCTTGGAATTTCTTATTTATTTGAATGTCATTAGTTCTTTAGCACACTTTTCTTTGGTATACAGTTTAAAGAAAAACAATTCTACAGTAAGGCTGTACAACAAAATAAAATATTAACTTTGCAAAATTTCTCTATAATTCTATACAATTAGAATGAAATATTACGTTCCTTGTGCATATAACATTCAGAGGTAGACATTATTGTTAGAGAAGTAGCTAATCCTGACAATTGACAACATCTCCTTTTTGTCATGTAAATTTTGTGCATTTTTAAGTTGAGTAATGTTTCTGGAAGTAATCACTCATAATTTCTAATAAAAAGAATTGTGCACAATTCTGAACAGTGTAGTGCATTGTTAGAGTTGTTAAAACTATGAAATTATTAAATTTACAACCAGTTTTTTCAATCTTAATGACATTTGAAATTTTATAAAAGAGCTTAAATATGTTTTCACCTTTTACTAACATTCAAACCTTCATAAATGTTTCTAATAACTGAAAATATGACTTATATGTGAGAAGTGAGAATGAATATGACATATATTGTAATAACTTGAAAAATGTTAATAAGAAACAAATCCGGACATTTATTTAGTTAAGATTCACAAATATTTTCTTTTCTGTGATTTGATTGATTATTAATAGTAATGCATACTTGGAGTTTAGATAAAAAGTTAATTACTTATTGCATAATTCTGTCAATATTTGATCTATAATTGATTATTACTAAAAGCTTACATGCATATATATATATGATCATATTTACATTATACTTCATCACATTACTTTGAATTGGTATTTGAGCTGAAATTCATGATGTCTGTTTGGTCAACCTTGTGACTTTACATGCCGATTTACATTAAACTATTTTGTAAGGCTACTTCATATTGTTTACTTACTTTTGATAATTGTCATATAACCCACTGTGGAATCGGATATCTCATGGACCTTTGTTTATGTTTCCACTGGTGTATCAAAACATTACAGTTACAATTTAATATCTTTAGCTTCACAAATGGGGTGGTAAATGCGTTAAAATACTGCTGTACATTCACCAACTATGTACATGAGAAAACAACTTTAAATACAAATTGTTGGCATGTCATATTGTGAACGGCTGCTTTGCAAATGTAAACCTCAGTTCACCTAAACTCTCCACAATAATGCTTTACACCTTTGCAGCTGCAGATGTTTAATTGTGAACTAAAAGAATAATAATTATCGTAAGGAGTGTTTATTTACATCAGAATGATCCTTACAGAAATGAATGAATTAAAAAAGGAACTGCTATTTAATTTTGATCTCTGAGTCAGTTCCAACCACATTTTGTGTGTTTCTCATTTGCTTGAAGCATGCAAAAACAATTTTTCTAGAGGTTTTGTAGATGTACAGTGTTGTACTATGCAATATTTGTAGACCATTTTCAGAAACACAAGTGCGCAACAATATATTCACTATTAAGAAATTTTACAGCAGTAGGTATAGCGTCGAGTCAGTCGACGTCATAGGGGCATCAAATGACTCAAATAGGTAGAGTCTCGGTATGCCTATTGTATGATTGTGTAAAGTGCCGTCTGCAAATTTTCTTTTATGTTGACTGTCATTACAAATATTTGTCCTTTCAATGTGGTTATCAACTTAAAAAAAAAATAAAAAAAAATCACACTGACGTGTTTTACGGCCCACTTTAGGTTTGTAGTTTTATAAGTTTTTGCAAACATTTTGGACCTAATAATCAAAATAATAATTAATTAATTAATAAGAGTGTGTGAAACCCTTGTAGGAAAAAAAATTTAGGTAGTGGCAGGTTTCGAACCACCAACCTTTCGCATCACAGTCCAGCACCTTGCCCACTACACTACGGCTTATAAATAGAAACAGGGGTTCTTTAATCTCGTACTATTGATGGCTGTTATTAACTGATGTTAATATGGCATTTGTAGACATTAGATTATCATTTATTGTAGGAAGAATGATGTGTTTTTGTTAATGCCTCAGTGTGCCGTTGCTTTGAAATGACAATGTGTAATTTACAATAAGAAGATCGTCAAATACGCGAGGAATGTCACGTGACATCACCGAACGGCTGGTTTCCGTTAATTCAGTGGACGGTTTCAAATCTGTTATTTTTGCAACTATGTCTTCAACGATACGAGATATGAAAAAAAAAACATAAGGTAGATAAGTTGTAGAAAATTTTCTCCTCTACCAATTAGGTTATTCAGTTTCGGGTCAGATGAATGGTTCGTTTGCAATTATATTACAAACGGCTTACTTTTTTTTTTTTTTTTTTTTTTTTTTGTTTTACTACCGTATTTTTTGTCCAAAAAATTTGAAAAAGGGAGGTTCTGGTCTCTGGCAGCCTACAATCATGTCTGTAAAATTTGGTGCTGATCAGTTGAATGGTTCGTCTTAAAAACAGGGAACACGTTACAGACAGACAGACACATACAGACATACATCCCAAAATCGCCGTTATTTTTGCAAATATCTTTGAAATACTAAGAGAGATGAAAAAAGCATAAGAGAGCAAAGTTGTAGAGAATTTTCTCCTCTACAAATTCGGTTATTCAGTTTTCGTGTCAGATGAATAGTTAAGCCGTTATTTTCATTTAAATTTCGAGCTGTCAAAAGACGATTGCAAAGGCCCACTTTTAGCGTTACTACCATACCTAAAGTGGGCCAAAATTAAAAGAAAAAAATTCTACAGGGTTGAGGTATGGAGAGAATGGAGAAAGATTTCATTTTTTGTTCAGTAGTCGTGCACAACAGGGACAGATGTGGAGGTGTGCTATTGAGTGAAGTGTGTCTCCACATTTGATGCTGCTTTCATGTTTTCTCACAGGTATTGCAACACATCCTGACAGCCTCAGGCGGTCAGTCTCTTATCGGCAGGTGCAATTTTGTTGATATTGCTGACAGGAGTGTCAGAGGGTATGGCACATGAGTCATCTTTAACATTTGTAAGTGCATGAACCATTTGTAACACCTCATCACCCTGGGCTTCCTGCACTGTTCAGTGTACTTGTGTAAAGGTTTTCTCGAGTTTCACGCAAAATTTAATGCGGAGATGTTCTTCGTTTCTCTGTCGTCTCGAAATTCACAAACTGTGTGATACGACAATCTGCTCGATGCAGCACAGCACTGATCAATAAACAGACACACAGTTCCACATTCAACACTGGTGTGTGCTGGGCAGTCATCCTTATTTTGCTACAACCCCATTGGTGGGAAATTATGGATGGAAGGAAGGAAGGAAGCAAGGTTAGGTTTTAACATTCTGTCGACAGCTAGGTCATTAGAGATGGGGGAAATTACGAATATTCAGTAATCGTTTGAAGATGTGTGTTGTGTGTGTGTAGTGGTCTTCAGTCCGGAGACTGATTTGATGCAGCTCTCCACAATACCCTATCCTGAGCAAGCCTCTTCATCTCCACATACGAACGGCAACCTACATCTGTCTGAATATGCTTACTGTATCCATCTCTTGGTCTTCCTCTGCAGTTTTTTCCCCGTACATTTCCCTCCAACGCTAAATTCAGAATTCCTTGATGTCTAAGAATGTGTCCTACCAGTCGATCCCTTCTTTTAGTCAAGATATGCCAGAAATTCATTTTCTCCCCAATTCTGTTCAGTACCTCCTCATTAGTTACGCGATCCACCCACCTAATCTTCAGCATTCTTCTGTAGCACCATATTTCAAAAGCCTCAATCCTCTTCCTGTCCGCACTGTTTATTGTCCATGTTTCACTCCCATACAAGGCAACAATCCATACAAATGCCTTCAAAAACGACTTCCTTAGGCTTAAACCAATATTCAATGTTAACAAATTTCTCTTTTTCAAGAATGCTTTTCTACCCATTGCCATTCTGCATTTTATATCCTCTGTACTGCAACCATCATTTGTTATTTTAGTGCCCAAGTAACAAAACTCATCTACCTCCTTTATTGCTTCGTTTCCCAATCCAATTCCTTCAGCATCACCTGATTTTCTTAGACTGCACTCCATTACCCTAGTTTTGCTCTTGTTAATGTTCATCTTATATGCACCTTTCAGCACACTGTACATTCCGTTCAACTACTCTTCCAGGTCGTTTGCTGTATCTGACAGAATTACTATGTTGTCGGTAAAACACAATGTTTTTAATTCTTCACCCTGGACTTTAATTCCTTCTCCAAATTTCTCCTTGCTTTCCTTTATAGATTGCTCAATGTACAAATTGAATAACAATGGAGAAAGACTACAGCCCTGTCTTACTCCCTTTCCAACCACAGATGCCTTGTATTATATACTGAAAAACTAATCCAGTATGCACAGCTCATTATTCCTTAAACCTACATTCCCTTAGTAATTTTGTAGTTAATGTGTAATATTAATGCTAATTTCATAAATTTTTTATAACAGTTTAACTAAGTGTCTGCAATTAGTACTTGTATTCATAAATTATGATTTGTTATCAATAAAAGGAGTATTTACTTCTGCGTGTGTAGAAACTGGACCAGTAATATAATGAATTTACAAATAGAATTCCTTTTATAGGGGAATGTACGTTTTAATCAGACTTTCGAAAAGGGAGAGATTGGCTAGTCTGTACTTACCTCAGTTCTGTACTGCCGACACTCGCACAAAAGTATGAAAATTAAAATGAAAAATGACTTTAGCTTTCAGAAATATTTTCCTTTGGTGGTGCGAAAGGAGGGAAGAGGAAGGGAACGACAGGTAAAGGTTATTCTCAATGTAGGCCGTGTGGTGGTGATGGGTGATTTGTGAAAATCCAAAATATTGTTTCAATTTCTGTGTTTTTGTGCGACTGTCTGCGGTAAAGAACTAAGGTAAGTACTGGCCGGCCAATCTCTGTTTTCAAGTTATTTCAGCACCCGTGTGGAGAATTTCCACCAGTAATCAATTAATTGGACTTTCTTGTGACATTCCACAGAATTTGTGATGGCCATGTACAACCAGCTGAACATAAAGGAGCTGCAGAGTATAGAAGGTGGAAACGGCGACAACGCCCAGAAGGTGTTCGATTTCCGGATGATCAACTTGGAGTTCGAGATGGTGGATCAGACGTTCGACAAGACGGTGATGCTGCGGCTGGGAGGCCTGGCTTTCGACCTGTCCGACCGGGTGTCGGGCTCCGTGCGCCTGCTGGACACGCCGATGGCGGCTGGCGAACAGGAATACCTGCTGACCGTCAAGTACACCAACGTGAGTAGTGGCGGCGGAAGTCCGGGACAGCTGGCGACTCACTATAAAGACGATCGCTGTGCTGGAGGCACAGCTGTGTAAAAGAAATGACTGCATACACACAGTCTTTGGCCCCAGTCTTCTTCAGAGAGAGAACGTACACTACAATCACACAGTCACAACTTGGGAATACATGCATTGTTTAGTGGTCATAATTTTTTGGCAACATACCTTTACTCATTCACATAATTTTGATGGTCCTTCTCAAAATAGTCTCCGACGAATGTGATGCATTTGTCCCAGCACATGTGCCTATCGGGAAGGCTTGTGATTATATCTTATTTTCTCTCTGTATTGAAAGAGGGGGTTGAAAACTTAAAACTGTGTGACTGTGGGTGCCTTTTTTAGGAGGCTGCCTGTGGCTCGACAATCGTCTTTACGGTGAGCTTCTCCTATCCTCATATTTTTCGTATCCTTTGTGGTATATTGCAGAAAAATCTTTTGTGTTCACACAGTGAGACTATGTGAGGGTTCGTCTACACTCTAAAGGTACATTTACACTGCGACCTGTATTGGAACGTGTATGTGCGACACGTATATGCCGCTTCGGGACACGTATCACAACTTGTACAAGCTGACAAGTAGTGACTTCATACGTGTATGATCGCTTGTCTGCACCTGTTAATTTGTAAGAGTTCACAATGGCTTTCCACGACACTGTTGAAAATTACATATTTATGTGCTGGTGAGCTTGCTCTTTTGGATGTTGAAGGAAAATAAAGATGGAGTAAGCATAGGTGATTGTTCAAGAATGAACCCTAGAACTCTGCGTGTATTTCAAAAATTGTTAGGATGAGGATAAAATATTTCTGTAGTTTGCTGTCTCTCGTGAATACTACACTCCTGGCCATTAAAATTGCTACACCACGAAGATGACGTGATACAGAGGCAAAATTTAACTGACAGGAAGGAGATGTTGTGTTATGCGAATGATTAACTTTTCAGAGCACAGAACACAAGGTTGGCGTCGGTGGCGACACCTACAACGTGCTGACATGAGGAAAGTTTCCAACAGATTTCTTATACACAAACAGCAGTTGACTGGCATTGCCTGGTGAAACATTGTTGTGATGCCTCGTGTAAGCAGGAGAAATGCGTACCATCACGTTTCCGACTTTGACAAGGATCTTATCCGCATGGCTGTAGCCGATTGTGCAGCCACGTCTCGATCCCCGAGTCAACAGATGGGGACATTTACAAGACAATAACCATCTGCACAAACAGTTCGACGAAGTTTGCAGCAGCATGAACTGTCAGCTTGGAGACCGTGGCTGCGGTTACCCTTGACGCTGCATCACAGACAGGAGCGCCTGCGATGGTGTATGCAACAACGAACCTGGGTGCACGAATGGCAAAAGGTTATCTTTTCAGATGAATCCAGGTTCTGTTTACAGCATGATGTTTGGCGACATTGCGGTGAACGCTTGTGGGAAGTGTGTATTCGTCATCGCCATACTGGTGTGACAGTATGGGGTGCCATTGGTTACACGTCTCGTGTCACCTCTTGTTCGCATCGACGGCACTTTGAACAATGGCTGTTACATTTCAGATGTGTTACTGCCCATGGCTCTACTCTTCATTCGATCCTTGCAAAACCCTACATTTCAGCAGGATAATCCACGACCACATGTTGCAGGTCTTTTGGAATACAGAAAATGTTAGACTGATGCCCTGGCCAGCACATTCTCCAGATCTCTCACCAATTGAAAAGTCTGGTCTATGGTGGCCGAGCAACTGGCTCGTCACATTATGCCAATCACTACAGTTGATGAACTGTGGTATCGTGTTGAAGCTGCATGGGCATCTGTACCTGTACACGCCATCCAAGCTCTTTTTGACTCAATGCCAAGGCGTATCAAGGCCGTTATTACGGCCAGAGGTGGTTCTTCTGGGTAGTGATTTCTAAGGATCTATTCACCCAAATTGCGTGAAAATGTAATCACATGTTAGTTCTAGTATAATATATTTGTCCAATGAATACCCGTTTATCATCTGCATTTCTTCTTGGTGTTGCCAATTTTAATGCCCAGTAGTGTATCATGTCTAGAATGAACACAAAATTTTGGAAAGCAATTACAAGAGAGGATCAGTTGGCAGTATCACACTGATTTTTGGCTACTGGGGATTCCTTTTCCATGTTAATGTATTTGCAATGTTATTAGTCAGGTTTTTGAGGACGTTATGCAATTTTTATCCCAAGAAGTGAAGGGAGAATGGATTTTATTAAATTGGTGATAAAGATATATATTGCACTTTTTAATTCTTTATATTATCCTTATTAATTCTTAGGAAGCTGGCACATATACCTTGCACTATAAATTTCTGAAATGCTCTTAACAATAGGATAATGTTTAGTGCTTTTGAACGATTGGCATTCTGCAGTCACTAATACAGTAGTAAAAGTTGAGACCACTTTCTGCACAAATAAGATACCGAACAACATTAATGCAGAGAAGAGTACATTGTAGTTTGCTTTGACACAAACTCATTTTTATTTAACACGTTGGCTGCCGTGATGACGTCGGAGCCGCCTGCTGTGTCGACTGGCGGCCACATGGCAGCCAATGTGTTAATCGACAAAAAAATCAACTCCGACTACACAACACAACAAAGAACACCATTTATCAAGGCAATGGACACAAAGAAAGACTGGTACCGCAGCTTCTGCTGCCTGTCAAAATAAGCGGCATGTGAGGATACAGGGTTTTAGCTTAGTAACCTCTTTGGTACGTTTTGGTCGAACAGTAGTTATCGTTGGCGTGCAGCGATAGCTGCTGGGCGCCAATGCTTAGGTTTGAGTGTTTCTTGTTTGTTGGCCGGTGTGCGGCAGTCTCCCGCCGACCGCAGTGAGAGGCAGTAGCACGTCGACAGTGAGTCCGTAACCTGCGTTTAGCGGTGGCCAAAGTTTTGCCCATCAGTCATATCGCATATGAGTTTCGGTTGCAGTTGTGGACTAGTAGACATTATCGTAATGGCACATGGTTATTTAATCAGTGTACTTAAAGATACAGTAAAACCTCGTTTTTACATTCTCAGTTTTTACGTTTTCCTGCCATTTACACCATTTTTTGTCGGTCCCGTCAATTTCCTATGTTTACAATGTTAATTCGCCCTCGTTTTTGCATTAACATATTTACACTTTTCCCGCGTTTTACACTTTTTGAAAGCATGTTCGTGAAGAAAAATGACGTAATGTACATACATTGACACTAGCATGGCTTTCCCCTTAAAGTATAGCGCTTAAAAATTATTCGCATTTGAGTTTCTTGACACTTTGAATAAACACAAACGTATATTTCGCGTTTCGTTGTTGACTCAGACGCTCCGATTTGTGACAATGTCGTTCTTCTTTTCACCAGCTTCTTTGGCAGAGCGCCTGGCATGTACTCAGACAAACAGAACGGTTTGTTAACGAGATAATAACGCTGATTTGTGGCGGTGTAGTTCGTCTTTCCGCTAGCTTCTATGCCAGAGCGGCTGGCGAGTATTCAAACAATCAGAACCAGTTGCTTTGTTGAAGTGAGAATAAAAAGTTGCGTTGTTTTTGTGATACATATTTCTGATTAATAAAGAACTTTGTCTGTCACACTTGAGTATCATAATACCCACAACCTCAAAAAAGCGATAATAGTGAGAGATGCCGATCCTATGCAAACGCCACAAAAATACTTACGCATATGTTTGTACTCAAGAACGCGAATAAATTCTCGAATATTGTCATGTGAAACATCGAAAAATACGAAAGGAATGGAACTGTAGGAGTTTTACTATGTAAATAATTAATTCCGGTAAAAGGCAGTAATTTTGAAGATGTTACATAACCTGGCAGCGGCATCCAAACTATATCTATTGAAGCGGTTCAGGTAATTTTGAAGATGTGTTATAGCCCAGCAGTGGCATCCTTGATTATAATGAATGAAATTACGTCAAAAATTTCTACTTCCCATAAAATTACCAGTTTTGCCTGGTGCTTAAAATAGGAAAAGTTTGGATAACATTTATTGTATAATCAACTCCCTGGCGAGTATTTAGATGTCTATTATGTACATATATCACACACAAACTATGAAATGCAAGGCTGATCCAGAAAGCATATTTTACCATTTAAAACATTATTTCCTGCATTTTACATTTTCCTGCATTTTACACCATTTCACTGAAGTCCCCTGAAAAGCGTAAAAACGAGGTTCTACTGTAGTTAGTAAAATTTGTCGTTCCATAATAAAGGAAGTTAACAAAGTTTGTCATGGGTCAACCCAGTCATTGTCTGCATCCCATACCGTCATACCATTAGAACAATGATTAAGGATTAATTAAACAGCAAATAGAATATGGGTTATCTGTTTTGAGAGCTATTTTTATGCCTTGAGATAACCCAGTCCAAAAATATATCCCAAAAATCAAAACAGACACAGATATCTACCAAAGAGCTGGAATATACCAACTACAATGCAACTCATGTGATGGAAGGTATATAGGACAAACCAGCAGAACATTCGATACCCGATACAAGGAACACATCAGGGCATGGAAATACAGAACAAACCACTCCACTTTTGCAGAACATCTAATAGCATATAACCACAAACCCACCACAATAGAAAAAGACATGAAGGTAATTAGAATAAATAATGAAAAACATCTCCTAACATTACAAGAAAATTATCACATATATAAAACAAAAGCTGAGAAAAAGATGCTACTAAATGACCAAATAAACCTGACCAATCAATCACTGTTCTCACTGATTGACCATATGGTAGACACAAACCCCAACACATAGTCACAACCCCCCCCCCCCCCACCACACACACTCACATACACACACACACACACACACTCATTCAAACAGAGAGGGGAAAAAAAAAAAAAAAAAAACCACCTACCCACCCACATACACACCCACACACACTCATGCACACACATGCACACAAACACACACACACACACACACACAAAGATACCTTCAACACATTTTCAATAAACAGTTGAATTTCAAATAAGCTAAGGTTGGCAACACTACAAAACAAACAGCAGTAGACACAGTATGGCAGCAGGTGACAGCAGAATCAGAGAACTGCAATGTGGTTCGAAAAACAGTGTAACCTTTCGACCTGGTTGCCAGAATAAGACTGAAGTGGAGTAACAAGTGCTGTAAGTACACCATTTTATACCAAAAAACGAACTGTTTTAAATCTGAAATGAAATGTTTTGTAGATATGTAAGAGACTTAACCTATATGTGCAAACAAAAAGATGTAAATATTTCAGGACACCCACTGATGATGCCTTGAGAGAAAGGGCGAAACGCGTATGGGTGATTAAAAATATAAAAATAAAACCCTTCAGTTGCAGTAGCAAAAGGCATTTATTTTAAAACCTTACAGTGAAATACAATTCAGCTGCTGCTCAAAATGGCCACTGCAAGCAACGTATTAAACAAGCCATGCCAGGCATTCCCAGTTGGCCTCTATCACAGATTCAGAAGATTACATCTCAACATCCATAGAACCATAGAGCATTTAAAATTTAACAAATTTTGTCAATCTAATAACCTTGTACCTAACTACATCAATGTAAAGATTAAAAACAGTTCGTCTAGTGCTCAGAAAGCCAAGCAAACAGCACAAAAAGTATGGTTAAAATCCGAAATCAAAGCCTTATACTCAAAGAAACAAACTTTATCTCGAAAATTATTCAACACACATGTACAGCTAGCAAATAACATTAACAATGCAGCTGTTTTCTCAGATCTGGTCAACAAGGTCGAAAGCTACACAGACACTGCTGTAAAAGAAATTGTGGAAAAACACAAGAAGAAGATGACACAGCTCATAAGACAACAAACACTCCACAAAAATGATAACCATAAACAACCAAGACACACACATCAATTTTACCCAAGACTAATGAACCTCACAAAGACACAACTAAATGAAAATGAAAAAGAGCTGTTAGAAAAAGGATTGAAGTACAATATTAACACAAACATAGATGAAGAATACATAGAAGACCTGATAATACAATCAGAAGCTGTTTTAAAACGTGAAGAAAGAAATGAAAACAACACTGTAAACACTGGGTTAGCGAGGGAACTTATAAAAAACGAAATACATAAAATCATAACAGACATGAAACAACAGAACAACAAAAACAAAAAAAGTCCCGATTCCATAACACTCAAAAACCTAAAGAGAAAACTCCAAGAGGAAAACGTCATCATTTCCAAAGCAGACAAGGGAGGCACAGTCGTTTTGATGGACAAACAACAGTACATTGAGAAAACAAATGATCTCATCTCTCAAAGTAATGTTAAAAAATTAAAATCAGACCCAACAAACAGATTTCAGACAAAAGTAAAAAACACCTTAAAAGATATAGACTACACATTGGATGACACAGAAAAAAGAAAATTAATTCAGAATAACCCCACAGCACCAACCCTCCGATGCCAACCAAAGGTACATAAACCAAATATCCCGTTACGGCCCATTGTGAATTTCAAAAATGCTCCCACTTATAAACTTGCAAGACACATGATGAAAGTACTATCAGAAACCTATCAAATGAAAGATGACAAAACCATAAACAACACCTCACACTTAATACGACTCATAAAAGATACAAGAATCCCAGACTCAGCTACCCTTCTTTCCTTTGACATAGAAAATATGTACACTAACATACCAGTAGATGAAACAATAACTATCATAGAACAAAATCTAAAAGAAAACAGTCAACTACCAAATGAACACATAAAAGAGATATACTCATTGCTAAAATTGATAACCGAACAAAACTATTTTCAATTTAATAATGAATATTACCTGCAAGAAGAAGGCTTACCCATGGGATCACCAGTGTCAGGTACCCTAGCCAATATTTTCATGAACCATGTAGAAAGTATGATTTTTAAAAAAGTAACCACAAAAAACTATAAAATACTCTACTGGATAAGGTACATGGATGACATCCTCTGCCTAATTGATGAACCTCCGGAAAGAATAGACCAGCTCCATACAGATTTAAACACTATACACAAAAAAATAAAATCCACAATAGAAAAAGAACATAACAACCAAATAAACTTCTTGGATATAACCATCAAAAAGGAAAACAACAAGCATACCTTTGACATTTACCGTAAACCGACAACAACTGATACAATTATACACCAGACCTCCAATCACCCACATGCACAAAAACAATCAGCAATCAGATACATGCTCCACAGACTCAACACAATACCACTCAACAAAGAAAATTACCAAAAGGAACTAGACATCATCACACAAATAGCAACAAACAATGGATACGATGGTAATATAGTAGAAAAATTAAACAAAAAAATTAAAAAACAGATACGGGCAAAAAACACCAAACGTACAGACACCCAGACAACAACACAGCAAAGCAGCACACAAACACACACAACACAAACTGCAGTACTAGAAACACATGAAAGCAAAAAAGAAAATTCAAGATGGTACACAATGACATACAAACACAAACTAACACACAAAATAATAAATATTTTCAAAAGACAAGGCATAAAAATAGCTCTCAAAACAGATAACCCAGTCCAAAAATATATCCCAAAAATCAAAACAGACACAGATATCTACCAAAGAGCTGGAATATACCAACTACAATGCAACTCATGTGATGGAAGGTATATAGGACAAACCAGCAGAACATTCGATACCCGATACAAGGAACACATCAGGGCATGGAAATACAGAACAAACCACTCCACTTTTGCAGAACATCTAATAGCATATAACCACAAACCCACCACAATAGAAAAAGACATGAAGGTAATTAGAATAAATAATGAAAAACATCTCCTAACATTACAAGAAAATTATCACATATATAAAACAAAAGCTGAGAAAAAGATGCTACTAAATGACCAAATAAACCTGACCAATCAATCACTGTTCTCACTGATTGACCATATGGTAGACACAAACCCCAACACATAGTCACAACCCCCCCCCCCCCCCACCACACACACTCACATACACACACACACACACACACACTCATTCAAACAGAGAGGAAAAAAAAAAAAAAAAAAAAAACCACCTACCCACCCACATACACACCCACACCCACACACACTCATGCACACAAACACACACACACACACAAAGATACCTTCAACACATTTTCAATAAACAGTTGAATTTCAAATAAGCTAAGGTTGGCAACACTACAAAACAAACAGCAGTAGACACAGTATGGCAGCAGGTGACAGCAGAATCAGAGAACTGCAATGTGGTTCGAAAAACAGTGTAACCTTTCGACCTGGTTGCCAGAATAAGACTGAAGTGGAGTAACAAGTGCTGTAAGTACACCATTTTATACCAAAAAACGAACTGTTTTAAATCTGAAATGAAATGTTTTGTAGATATGTAAGAGACTTAACCTATATGTGCAAACAAAAAGATGTAAATATTTCAGGACACCCACTGATGATGCCTTGAGAGAAAGGGCGAAACGCGTATGGGTGATTAAAAATATAAAAATAAAACCCTTCAGTTGCAGTAGCAAAAGGCATTTATTTTAAAACCTTACAGTGAAATACAATTCAGCTGCTGCTCAAAATGGCCACTGCAAGCAACGTATTAACGTTATAAGTTGACCATCAACGATAAGTAAGGTGAATGTAATGAAAGGAAGGTTAACACTGAGAGAATTAGATTAGGGAATGTGGCAACAGCAGTAGAGGCTCAATATTTGGATGGCAAAATGACTGACAATGGCTTAAGTAGTGTCTATATAAAATATAGAATGGCAATGGCAAGAAAAGCATTTCTTAATTTGTTACCATCAAAATTACTTCAAATGTCAGCAAGTTCTTTCTGGAGGCATTTGTTTGGATTTTGGTCTTGTTTGAAAGTCAAACAGTGTTGATAATTGGTTCAAATAAGAAGAGAATGAAAGCGTTTGGATTTTTTTCTGAAATTAGGTGGGTAGATGGGAGTCGTGTAATTAAGAGGTAACGAAATGAACCGGTGTGTGTGTGTGTGTGTGTGTGTGTGTGTGTGTGTGTGTGTGTAGGGGGATTTATCACACAAATTGACTAGAAGAAGAGATCGCTTGATAGGACACTTTCTGAGACATGAAAGATTTGTCTTTTGGTGACAAGAGAAAAATGTAGGGGAAAAATTGCCTGGGGAGGTCAACATTTAACTACAGTACAGTAGGTTAAGTAGGTATCAGGTGTACTAAATATGGAAAGACAAAGAAATTTGCACAGGATGGAGTCTTGTAGAGAATGACATCCAACTATTCTTTGTGCTGGAGAAATGAGTGAGACACATACAGTGACAGTAACCCCACCTCACTGAGGATTACTGTCTAACTAGAATGTCTAGAATGTGAGCAGTTTTCACACTGTGCACACCAGCAGCTAGGAGAAATTATGTTTTTTAAAGTTCCTGTTAGGTCTAAACAGTTAGGGGTTCATTTAGTTTGGAAAACATTATTTCTTTTTGTAAGACAGTGAGATGGTATAACGTATAACATTTATGAAAGTATCAGTCTACTTCACAAAATATTCTAAACTTTCATATATATATATAAAGATGAAGTTTACTTACCAGGCGTAGGAGCACAGGTAGTGATAGTAACACACACAAAAAAAAAAAAAAACCACGCGCGCGCGCACACACACACACACACACACACACACACACACACACACACACACACGTAAGCTTTCACAGCCCAGTTGCTTCTTCAGGCAGAAGGGAAGGAGAGAGAAAAAGAAATGATGAGGGTTTTAAGGGAATGGGTAAGGGGCCATTCCAATCCCGGGAGAGTAAAGACTTACCTTAGGGGGGGGGGGGGGGAGGAAGGAAGGTAAACAAATACACCCCCACACACACACCCACATATATACAAACGTAAACACACCTAGGCAGACATACTTGCTTTCTACAGTATGTCTGCCTAGGCATGTTTGCGTTTGTGTGTGTGTGTGTGTGTGTGTGTGTGTGTGTGTGTGTGTGTGTTGTGTGCGCATGTTTTTCATGTTACTGTCACTATTGTCCTTCGCCTGGTAAGTAAACTTCATCTACTTTTTATATATATAGTTTTCCTGCTAGGAATTTTTCCTCTATAATATTCAAATTATAAACTTTACATAAAATGAAGGTGACCAGTTTCGATCTCGTACCGAGACGATCCTCTGACGGGCGCGCGTCTCGGGTTGGGTGCAGGTGGACCGGATGTCGCCGGAGCTGCACACGCGGCACGGCTCGGTACTGCAGCTGGTGGCGATCGACTTCACGCGGCTGACGGTGCTGCTGCACCAGGAGGGGCTGGCGGCGTTCCTGGACTACGCGCAGCGCCTGCAGGCGGAGCTGGAGCAGTCGCAGGAGCGGGCGTCGCACGCCGGCGGCCGCCTGCCGTCGCGCCCCGCCGACGCCGGCAAGCTGGAGACCATCGCCGAGGACGAGGAGGCCCGGCCCGTCGCGCAAGCGCGGCCCTCCACCGGTACTGCCTCTACTGCTCTTTTTCCTTTTTTTTCTCCTTTTCGTGTAATGCTCTGAAAAATAAGAGTCCTGTACAAAGTGTACTTTTCTGTTGCTCAAACGGGTTGTATACGCACTGGGATAACCGAGAGCTCCAGGAAAAAACTGGGAATTTTTTTCTTCCGGGGAATGGCTGGGAAACTTGTAGAATTCCAGAATTTTTTCATTGCTTTGGTTATCAGTAATTTTTTTAAATTATTATTTTATTTACAAAGCGTATGGGGTTAAAAAAAAGTACCATTTTGAAATAAAAAGAAGTGCTAAGACTGTAGTGTGACCATGTTTTCTTATCTTCTTTAGAGCCCCTTATTTGTAGAACCTTATAACTTGTATCACTCGATAGCAATACAAATACCAGAGGACCATCTGTGCTGTTCCTCCACACTCTGATGTCTTCTTTTGGATTGTAGACAGATTTTTGTTGTTATCAAATCACTCAGCAAAACTGTAGGTACTAATTGTAAAATAACTGAATACTCAAATCAGTTATAGAAATTACAATGCGGTTTATTTCCCACAGATACAAATTAGACACTACATACATCCGTGTCTAGTCCATACTCTTATAGTAAGCTCAGCAGTATAAACAGTTAAACCAAAAATCATTCTATTTAACATAGAAAATTGTAACATAACACTTCCATGCTTTTTACATTCTTCTTCAATATATATTGTCCATGCAGCGTCTCTCTTTCAAAGATAATCGCTGCCTTTTGCTACTGACAGGCTGTCCAATACCTAAACAGAAAAGAGATCTGGGGCAGTGTTTGACCTCTCACCTGCTAATTATCTGTTTTGGTCATCTGACATCAATACAGGCAGATTTGTAGTGTAAATGGTTACACTACAAGATATATAAATAATTTTATGCACACTGGGTACCTACATCAGTTGTCTATGCAGTGACGCCATTATAGTCGGATTCTTCCTTGTTTATGTTGTGTAAGGTGAGTGTTAAAGGTGCCTCCAATAATCGTAAGTCCCACCAACTGTGAAGTATGGGCTGTTATGAGATTTCTTGGTGCTAAAGGCCTAAAACCGATAGAAATTCATTGTGAGACCTGTGCAGTGATGGAATGGTAAGACAGTGGGTGAGAGCATTTAAAGATGGCTGCACAAATGTGCACAATGAACTTAGGAGTGGGCATCCTTCGGTCGTCAGTGAAAGTTTGGTGCAGGATGTGGACAATTAGGTGAGAGAAAACGGACACATTGCGATTTCCTCCTTGCGGGATGACTTTCCTAATGTTCCTCGTAGTGTTTTGTATGGTATTGTGACCGAGCAAGACGATGATGAAGTCAAAAAAACTGTTGTGATGCAGTGTTTAACAAGTCAGGCGGCAGACTTCTATGAGGAAGATATTCAAAAACTAGTACAATGTTATAACAAATGCCTCAATATAGACGGAAATTATGTAGAAAAGTAGATTAAGGTACAGGCTTTCATGTAAAAATAAAATTGAGATATCTTAGCATGTCTTTTTTTAATTTCAAAACAGTACTTAAAAATATGCCTCTTATTTATTTATTTGTTGTCATTTTTAACAATAATAACTTTACTTTAGACTGCTACTGCTGAATAATACTGCAGCAATGAAACATAAATGAGAGAGTAACACAAAACAAAACTTTAGAAAATACGCAATTTGAACAACAAAATACTTTGCACACTTGAGCATTACCTGTTAGTGGCATATGTCAAAGACTCTCACATCTCACTTTTTTATGATACTAACAGGTTGTGGGACAAAATTAGGAATAGTGATTTGAAAAGCCTTACTTTCAAAGTAAATATCTGTTAAAGCAACACAATTACCTTAATAGCGAGAATGTGCTATGTATTTTTTAACACGTCCCTGCGGCTCGGCCCACCGTGTGTCCCGTCACAGTTCTTCCCTCTGTCGGCTCGAATTACGGTGACTTACTGAAACTGTGAAGATGATTATCACATCAAAAGCTAAAAATCTTTGAGGGTATATATTTACTCAGCACGAGAGAAGTATTACAAATACGTTATTATTTGTTTGCACTACTGGTGACCCGATAACACTTTTCGTCCTAGTTTTTAATTGTTCAGGTGCCCTCGTGTCCCGATTGTTGTGCCACAGGCATTTAGTGGCAAGTACAGCAGAGAACAGATGACGTATTGTCGGTCATAATAATATACACACCTTTTTTTTTGTTAGTGCTAGCAGGCAAGTGTAGTGCCTGTAATGTATGCAGAAAATACTGTTTAAAGTTAAGAGTTGATTTTGTATCTACCATAATAACTGTGGCTAGGCACCAGGTTTAACACTTTGACTGCTGGCCATGTAAGCCATTCCATCCCTTAGAGTGCCAGACATTCTGCTTGCACGAGTAACCCCAGCTGCACTTAGTTTCTTTATCTTCAGTCTGGCTAAAGAGTTGTCTGATGTTTGAAATAAATCCTGAACTGAACACAGAGCATCTAAAACACATACAACTCCGATGCCCCACTAAAAATTTCTCTACTTCACAAACAGTCTGTAGAATCACTACAATATGTTGCTGTGTCACCCCCCTGTCATGGTCACCTCTCAGTACTTTTGAGAATAATAATTTGTGTGTATCCATGTCTGTTGATTTACCTACTGAGTGAGCGGACACCACTTTCTATGTGCCCCGATTCATACAATGAATGCGACCAGTTGGACGATTTAGAAACTAAATAAAAGATCTACAGGCTGGTTTAGACACTAGGTTTACCAAGTAAGGTATTTAAGGTAGATCTAGCCCGTCAATAAACTTGATTCTGTTTTTGAAAGCACAAAAACAAAGATAACATCAAATGACGTGATTAGCATTCTACAGAAATTTCCGTATCCCGTCAATTGACGTGATTGGCACTCGGAGTGTTAATCATGTTTCATTGCACATTTATTTAGAAATAGATCCATCTACATCTTGACAGCCTTTAGCGAGGAATCAAAGTCGCAGTACCCCATTAAAGAGGGAGTGTGCTAGTACCTGAACTACTGCCTAATAAATCAAAGTGACAGTGACGTCTCTCCTGCATCAGCTTACAATCTCAGGACTGAAGAATGGGACCACTGTTGATCTACCATGTCAAAACCATTCTGCCCCTCTTATATCTCCCTTTACACTTTATCTTGCATTCTTGTTTCCAGTACTCTCAACATTATTTTTGCTACTTGGGACACCAGTATGATGCCTTGATAGTTGTCACTTGCTTTTTGGTCACCCTCCATGAAAATGGGGATTATTATTTCTTTTCCCCATTCTTCAGGTACACATTTTTAAGTCCAAATACATCTTATTAGCTTATATAGGCCCTGTAGCCCAACTGGTCCTGCTGCCTTTATCATCTCCTCAGTAAATTCATCTATCCCAGGTGCCTTATCTGTTGTTGCTTTTGTTTACAAAACAAAGTTGAGACACATTTTCATTGGCTTTCTAAATGATATTTCCAATTAGCTACATTTTTATACAACCATCCACATGTCAGCAAGACACTGTCACCTAAACTAGAATTTAACCCCATAGGAGTGACGGTAATGGAGTGTGCCTACAGTAGCACAATTACTCAAGCTTTCTCTGACTTGAGTTTGTTAGCCCTGCCCAAGCAACTTTCAATTTTTTAAGTGTGCTTTCAGTACACATACTTCAAGTGGGTCAGCAAATTTAGAACTACTGAACAATGGGATCTGCTTAAATCGGACTTGGTATCACTGTCACAAATTTTTAAATACTTGTGACGTGTTTTATTCACAATTTTGCAAGCAGCTTTCCTTTTTGTAATTTTCTAAAACTTAATTGGGTAGACTAATACTTCAGCCATGTCAGCAAAATGTGAGGAACTGAGTTTGGTTTCAAGTGCCAATAAATTCTGGGCAATTCTACTTCCTTTCCATCAAATACAAATTTGTCATTTTTGTAATAAGTCTCTGTTGCAAAATAATACTGTTTATTAACACGTTTTGCACTTTTGGCGTGTCATCAGAATACTGTAACAAGAGAAAATGTATAAACAAACCATGACAGTTTTAGGGCGCGAACCTATCCACAGCTTTAAAAACAAAACAAATAGGGAAGTCGGGACCTTCCAAACGGACAGCAAGATTGCATTCCTTAGTAAAACACACGATGGTAAACATCATTAGTCATAAATAAAAATTAAAGGCATGGGCATAACGTGCTGATCAAACGTCAACACGAAAGGAAATCCTGAAACAGTGAAGTAAGTAAAGGCGAACATGAAAATTGTTTACAGCGGTGGACATGGCCGGTGAGGAAGAAGTAACTTACCACATAAACAGCACTGCAGTGGATAAGTCCGCATTCACATTTGAAACACATTACATGCACTCTTGCTACAGTATTGTGATGATGCGCCAAAAGCACGAAACGTGTTAATAAACGGTATTATTTTGCAACAGAGGCTGTTATTATATTTCTTGCTAGCTCCTTGTCTTTTCGTGGAGTAACTTTTTCCATTTGTTAAAATTTTCTATATCTTTTGGTGGCCTGAAAAAGCATCTTGCCTCCTTGCAACTTCTATATCCTAACTTGTAACTAGGCACAAAACAGGATTGCATTGTCACTTAATTTTAGGATGCTGCGCACCCAGGTATTAATTTCAGATACAATATTTGCTTAGCACATTTGTGTTTTAGTTGAATATTCAACACCACCAACAGTCTATATCACTGTTGAATTCTTCATATTAAAACTAAAAATATCCAAATATCAGCAACAAAGCATACAATATAGTGTTCATAAATGTTTGAAATGTTGCACAGTGGGAGATTCCTGCACTGACCCTACTCAACCCCACATTACTGGAGGTAAGCGATCACACTTTCTACTCCTGTATACTGTGCACAGGTAATGGAAGATTAGCTGTGTGGAACATAAGCTTTACTGAACAAATTGCTCCCTGTATATGTGAGCTCCTACAGTCACTCTGCAATCTCAGAAGCAAGAGATAAAATGTAGAAGTACGCATTTATCCAGTAAATTTACCACCGGCAAATAAATTTTCTGCAAATTACAGCGAGGCGTTCTAGGAGGACTGCACACATAATCGAGACGATAGACTTCAAGTTGACCGCCAGCATGCACAACCTGGAAGTTCGCGTCAGCTGCAGGAAGAGACCACTCGCCTCCGCCGCACTGGTCGGAGTCGATGCGACGGTGGCTGTCAAGAAGTCGTACAAGGAGATAAGTGCACACCTTCGCAACATGACCGTCACTGACCCCAACCCGCAGTCGTCCCACAGCCAGGTACGTTACTGAGGTGACATTATTATAGAAACGTGGAACTGTGAAAACTGTTAAATTACAATTATGTTTTTATTATATATATATATATACGTAAAAAATAGATGAGGTACACTTACCAGGCGAAGGGGCACAGGCAGTAATAGCAACAAATAAACACACACACACACACACACACACACACACACACACACACACACACACAAATGCTAGCTTTCGCAGCCTAGCTGCTTCATCAGGCAGAAGGGAAGGAGAGGGAAAAGGAAATGATGAGGTAAGGGGGTAAGGAACCATTCCAATCCCGGGACAGGAAAGACTTACCTTGGGGGAAAAAATGGAGGGTAAATAAATGCACATACACCCACACATTTACACAGACACAAGTACACTTAGGCAGACATACTGTAGAACTGTAGAAAGCAAAGAAGTTAGAAGTTGGACAGAGATGCCACTTGAGGAGAGGCTCTGTCCAGAGAACCAAGGCAAAGATGTTAAGATGGTGGGTGGGAATTCGAATTTAGCGGAGGTTGAGACCAGGTGGGCAACGGGAAGAGAGAATATGCTGAAGGGCTAGTTCCCATCTCCGGAGTTCTGAAGGATTGGTGTCAGTGGGAAGTATCCAGATAACCCGGACGGTGTAGCACTGTGCCAAGATGTGCTGGCCATGCACCAAGGCATGTTTAGCCACAGGGTGATCCTCGTTACCAACAAACACTGTCTGCCTGTGTCCATTCATGCGAATGGACAGTTTGTTGCTGGTCATTCCCACATAGAACGCTTCACAGTGCAGGCATGTCAGTTGGTAGATCACGTGGGTACTATCGCAAGTGGCTCTGCCTTTGATCGTGTACACCTTCCGGGTTACGGGACTAGAGTAAGTGGTGGTGGAAGGGTGCATAGGGCAGGTTTTACAACGGGGGCGGTTACAAGGGTAGGAGCCAGAAGGTAGGGAAGGTGGTTTGGGGATTTCATAGGGGTGGACTAGGAGGTTACGGAGGTTAGGTGGGCGGCGGAAAGACACTCTCGGTGGAGTAGGAAGGATGTCATGAAGGATGGATCTCATTTCGGGGCAGGATTTTAGGAAGTCGTATCCTTGCTGGAGAGCCACATTCAGAGTCCGCTCCAGTCCCGGAAAGTATCCGGTGACAAGAGGGGCACTTCTGGGGTTTTGTTGAAGGTTCTTAAATTGGGGGGATGAGGAAGTGGCTCTGGCAATTTGCTTCTGTACCAGACCAGGAGGATAGCTGCGGGATGTGAAGGCTGTTATCAGGTTATTGGTGTATTGGTTCAGGGATTCAGGACTGGAGCAGACTCGTTTGCCACGAAGACCTAAGCTGTAGGGAAGGGAACGTTTGATGAGGAAAGGATGGCAGCTGTCATAATGCAGGTACTGTTGTTTATTGGTAGGTTTGATGTGGACGGATGTGTGTAGTTGGCCGTTGGATAGATGGAGGTCGACATCGAGGAAAGTGGCATGGAATTTGGAATAGTTTTAGGGATACAGTAGAGATAACTTTTTGTATTGTATTAGAATTGTGATAAATTGACTATATTATATTTTTCTGACTTAGGTTTAAAAACTAAGCTAGTACACATCACCATGGCACCTTGTGAGATATTAAACTGTGGTGGTAAATTGATTTTCCTTTTTCCTCCTATGAACTGTTAAGTGTTGCCATTGTTGTTGTTAAGGTCTTCAGTCCGGAGACTGGTTTGATGCAGCGCTCCACCCTACTCTATCCTGAGCAAGCCTTTTCATCTTCTCATAAGAACGGCAACCCACATCCACTTGAATCTGCTTACTATACGCGTCTCTTGGTCTCCCTCTGCGATTTTTCCCACACATACTTCCCTCCAATGCTAGATTTACGATTCCTCGATGTCTAAGAATGTGTCCTATCAAGCGATCCCTTCTTTTAGTCAGGGTATGCCAAAAATTCCTTTTCTCACCAATTTTGTTCAGTACCTCTTCATTAGTTATGCGATCTACCCACCCAATCTTCAGCATTCTTCTGTAGCACCACATCACATGTTATTTTACTACCCAAGTAACAAAACTCATCTACCACCTTCATTGTTTTGTTACCTAATCTAATTCCTTCAGCATCACCTGATTTTCTAAGACCGCATTCCATTATTTTTGTTTTGCTCTTGGTAATGTTCTTTTTATACGCTCTCTTCAACACACTGTCCATTCCATTCAACTGCTCCTCCAGGTCCTTTGCTGTCTCTGACAGAATTACAATGCCATCAGCAAAATACCATGTTTTTATTTCTTCTCCCTGAACTTTAATCCCTATTCCAAATTTTTCATTGCTTGCCTTCACCGCCTGCTCGATGTACAAATTGAATAACATCGGAGAAAGGCTACAACCCTGTCTTACTCCCTTCTCAACTGATGCTTCCCTTTCATGGCCTTCGAGTCTAATAACTGCGGTCTGGCTTTTCTACAAGTAGTAAATAACTCTCCTTTCCCTGTATTTTACCCCTGCTGACTTCAGAATTTGAAAGAGTGTATTCCAGTCAACATTGTCAAATGCTTTCTCTAAATCTACAAAAGCTAAAAATGTAGGTTTGCCTTTCCTTAATCTATCTTCTAAGATAAGACGTAAAGTGAGTATTGCCTCCCGGTTTCCTATGTTCCTCCTGAATCCAAACTGATCTTCCCCGAGGTCAGCTTCTACCAGCTTTTCCATCCTTCTGTATATAATTCGTGTTAAAATTTTGCAACCATGACTTATCAAACTGATGGTTCTGTAATTTTCACAACCACCTGATTTCTTTGGAATGGGGATTATTACATTTTTCTTAAAGTCTGAGGGTACTTCGCCTGTCTCATACATCCTACACACCAGTTCAAATAGTTTTGTCATGGCTGGCTCTCCCAGAGACTTCGGTAGCTCTGAGGGTATGTCATCTACTCCTGGGGCCTTGTTCCGACCTAGGTCTGTCAAGGCTCTGTCAAATTCATCTCTCAGTATAGTATCTCCTATTTCATCTTGATCTACTTTCTCTTCCCTTCCTACAACATCGTCTCTAAGTTCATTTTCTTTGTAGAGCTGCTCTATGTACTCTTTCCACCTTTCAGCTTTCCCTTCTTTGCTGAGAACTGGTTTCCCATCTGAGTTCTTGATATTCGTAGAGTTGCTTTTCTTGTCCCCAAATGTCTTTTATTTTCCTGTAGGCGGTGTCTACTTTTCCCCTTGTTATACATTCTTCTACAGATTTGCATTTGGCTTGTAGCCACTCCTGCTTAGCCATTTTGCACTTCCTGTCAATCTCATTTTTTAGTCGTCTGTACTCCATTTTGCCTGTTTCATTTACTGCATTTTTATATTTTCTCCTTTCGTCAATTAAATTTAGTATTTCCGATAGTAACACAAATGAAGAAAGAGAGAAAAGGGGACAAAAAGGACAAGCTTTCGGAACACAGTTCCTTCATCAGGTGGGAGAGAAGGGAAGAGGAAAGGATGGGAACAGAAGGGAAAGGTAGTTGACGACTAGGTCATGAAGGTGGTGTTTTGGGAGTGTGGACGTCAGAGATACTGCACGTATGTACTGAGCCAAGCCAGAGAGGATATATATATATATATATATATAACCAAAGAGGAAAGATCAAGTAGTAAAGAGAAGAGAAGATGAGTGAAATGAATGATGAGGCGTGTAGGAGGGGCGGGGGGTTGTCTAAAATGTTTTTCATTTACAGGGAAAGATGGATGGACGGACACACACACACACACACACACACACACACACACACACACACACTCACGGAGATAGAGAGAATGACAGAGAGAGCAAGAGGGTGGGAGGGAGAGAGAGAGAGAGAGAGAGAGAGAGAGAGAGAGAGAGAGAGAGAGAGAGAGAGGGGTAAGGAAGGGATAATGAATAGGTGAGCTGAGGATGGAGGAAGGGGAGGGGTTAGCCTTGATATAGGCCAGGGTGTGGCAGGAGGAGAGGATATGTTGGAGGGCAAGTTCCCACCTCCGTAGCTCTGAGGGACTGGTGTTTGTTGGAACTATCCAAATGGCACGTGTGGTGTAACACGTGCCCAGGTCCCTGGAGTTATGCTGGAGGGCATGTTCTGCCACAGGATATTGGGTGTCCCGTAGGCGAACAGTCCGTCTGTGCCCATTCATTCTCTCCCTCCATAATGCCAGCTATCTCTTTGTTTACCATTTATACTGTCTTCTTAATACAAAAAAGGCCCATGTACCATTATAATCGTTTGTAATTCCGCCTTGTAATTTTGTGTAAATTCTGTCACACAGATAATCTGAAGATGCCCTGCTAAAGGGTGAAACGCGTCATTAACTAATTAAAAAAAATTTGCAATCAAGACGGTTTGAAGGAGTATTTTGTGAACATTCTCGACTCTGGCCTAAGCTCTTAGGCTGGAGGTTTTAGTGTGTTACAGGAGGGCTAGCTGATGCCTTTAACATCAGCGATCAGCGTACCTCTATACTCAGACATTTTCTTCTAAGGACTTCTAAGGGTGGGTACTTCAGTCTGCCACCTTACATCGCTGATTTGCAATATGTGTTCGTGTTGTTGCCAAGACCTACATTCTTCTATTGCCTGTTCTTATTTATTTACTGTTGTCTACTTCTTTTGTCAGGGCACTAAAAAACTTGCTGTTGTGCGCCCAAAACATCATATCCTATCTATCCTTTAATTTTTGGCCATGGCCTTCATCAGAAAAAGGAACACAATCACTCGGACATAACAGAAGCTCGTACGACCAGCACGGCATCCTCGTCCCTCCGGTCCCCTCCTCACTTGCGCCGAGATGCTTGTAGAGCTGGAGTGGCCAGTGTGTGTGTGTGTGTGTGTGTGTGTGTGTGTGTGTGTGTGTGTGTGTGTGTGTAAGTTATGCCTGAAGGATTGACTGACTGTAGGTGTTTCTTTTCTAATTAAGGCCAAGGGCAAAAATGTAAGTTGTGTGATTGTGATTGTCTGTTTTACGTGCCTGTCAATGGCTCAGCAATTGTCTTTATGAGGAGTTGTTATCGCTCCTCTGTTATTGACATTCTGATCTTGATTCTCCATTTTTAGATTTTTCTCAAAATTCTGTTTCATATTTTTTTCTAATTGGCAAAAAATGCATGGATGGCATAAAAACTATCTGATAGAACATAATATTGCTGTAATGAGCAATGTTCTGAGAATAAATTATGACTATGATGGCACAGCACATAAGATGTCAAATGCTGTTGCTTGTGCAGGATTGTTAGTTCAGTTTCTGACCGTTCCACAACTGCAGTCCTAATCCAGAAAGAGTAACGTAGTACTGCTGATTGCAGAAAGGTGCTCACATTTTCATAGGCCCACAACAATTAAAAATGAAGGAATACATACATTAGTGTGAACTGTCATGGACATGGTTACTGCAGTGTTAAAATATTAAGCACATCTAATTTGGAAAGCAGATTAAAACACGATTCTCTTGGTCTGCTGCCACAACTAATTATGTGCATTGTTTGCCTGGCCAGTACTTACCTTTTTGCTGTACCGCCAGTAGTCACTCACAGAAAGAAAAGAGGACGAAAATAAAACAAGCTTTCAGAACAGGGTTCCTTCTTCAGGCAAGAGAGAAGGGGAAAACAAGGAATGGAAAAGGGAGGCGAAGGTCTCATGACCTAGGTCGTGAATTACCATCCCCTTCCTTTCCCATTCATTTTTTCTTCTCTTTTCTCATACCTGAAGATGGAACCCTGATCCAAAAGGTTGTTATATTTTCGTCTTTTTTTTTCTTTCTTTCTGTGTGTGACTATCGGTGGTACAGCAAAAAGGAAGTACTGGCCAGCCAATCTATCTCTGTTGAAAAATAATCTATCATCTCTGATTATTAATCGAATATGTGAATTGTTTTTCAGATATTGTCAGTAGTCGGAGAAGAAGCTCTGTCTGCCCGTGTGGTGATCTTCGACCGAGACGAAGCTGTCGATTCTTCGGACAAAGTGGCTATGTCTGTGAGTGTGTCGATGGCGTGTGTCAAGGTTGTCTTCCTCAATTGGTTTGTCACCACAATTCTAGTAAGTATTATGTCATCAGCCTTCTCTTATTTTAGTTATAATAACCGTCTATTTGAAATTGTGTAATATGCAATAAAATTGTACAGTATCTTCAAATGATTAATTACCGAACTTGAAGATGTTCGTTGTTCCCACGTTGGAGGTTCAAATCCTCCCTTGGGCCTGAGTGTGTGTGTGTGTGTGTGTGTGTGTGTGTGTGTGTGTGTGTGTGTGTGTGTGTGTGTGTGGGTGGGTGGGTGGGTGTGGGTGTGTCCTCCTTAGGTTAGTTTAATTAATTTACGTAGTTTGTAAGACTGGATTTCGACTACCACTAAGGGTGTCTTCATCAGTACATTTACACGTAGAGCTAAATGTGCTCAGATTGTATATTAGAAAACTGAAAAATGAGAAAAAAATATTGCTCACGGTGAGGCTCAAACCGGCACCATCCGGCATCACCATTTTCGCAGCCTGCAACTGTACTGACTGCTTTACACCAGTCTCCGACATATGTTGTATTCACATTGAATATTCTACTCACAGGTAGGTCGTTTACTGACATGTAATTACTAGAAATCATATAAAGAACAATCTGCTTTGACAGATTTTCAGTGCACCGTGGCCTTAAAAGGGCAAACCTTCGTAGTACAAAATTTCTTTAATCACATACAAGACATTTCCAGTCATTTTATTACAACAAATAATACCTATAATGGTACTTTGACTTACTTTAAAATGACAGATGTTCACAAGACCTAGGTTATATATAGAAAATGCATCAAATAAAACCTACTAATGGCTAGTATAGCATCTTCATCACTCTAACAAAAAGAGCTGCCCCCGGTCCCCCCTTCTCCTGGATAGCCAGTTGTGACGTGTAGCACTCGCCCATCTCATTGGCAAATGTTCGGACACTTGTTGAGAATTTCTGACGTGCTCAATACTTCACATTTGTGACGTCACAAACTAGGCACATTGATTACACCCACAGCTTAATGGAAGACTTGAAAATGGGCTCTAGCCGGCCTGAAACTAGTAGTCAATGAAAAAATACCTCTTTTTGCAACTTTGACTGATAAGACATCTGATATACAATTCAAAAGTAGCTTTTACTGAAAATATCCAGCATGCTGAAATTTAATAACTTATGTGCCTGATGCCTATTAGAGCTCCATGTATATCTGTGTTGCAGTAGAATTGCTAGCTTGCAAACTGCTCTTTCCGGCATCTGTTCCACACATTTAACAACTAGCTAATGAAACTAACTTCAAGCGGTGAGATTCCACTCCACCGTGTTACACTACACCACGTCTTTTTATGCTTACATTGTGGCTCGAGGATCAAACTGAAATAGACTGAGCTGCGGTGGAGTGGCAGAGCGTTCCGGGGCACCTAGCTGTGGAGCGCACCGCTACCTGCTGTCAGAGGTTTGAGTCCTCTCTCGGGCAGTGTAACTTAGTTTAACCGAGATAGGGCTGACATCCTTCCAGAACGACGAGAACGAAAACTTACCTTTTTATTCTTGTATTTAAGAATTCGTGCACAGTGTCGTATTTTATTTTTCTGAGTAGCCTCCTCCCATTGCAGACCAATTTTAGCTTTTTTGTCAATTGCCTCGCTGTCAAAGGTTAAAGTCCTCCCTGGAGCGTGTGTGTGTGTGTGTGTGTGTGTGTGTGTGTGTGTGTGTGTGTGTGTGTGTGTGTGTTTTGTCCTTAGGTTAGTTTACCTTAGTTTAAATAGTTTGTAAGCTACGGACTGATGGCCACGCAGTTTGGTCCGATGGATTTACCAACATTTGAACATCTTGTCGATTGCAAAGTGATCAGTTACGGCTTCGTATAGAAGATATTGTAGACTTCCTCAGACTTGGGTTTGTTTTTCTTGAACATCCTTTTATTTTTGGCAACATTTATATGTAGATATTTAATTTTATATGGTATTTTAACAATAATGATTTACCAGATTAAAATTCTAAAACATTCATTCTGACGCCCTTCCAGAAAGAAGGGTAGTACGGAAAAACTAATGGCGGGATTGTGAGAAAAGTCATGAGCAGTCATATTGAGGTAATTAATAGCTTCTGAAGTTAAATTTAAACGAAAAATAATTCCACTCTCTGGGGGTAAGAAGTTTTTTAAGCCTAGGGATTGATGACCAGAGTAGTAAAGTCCCACAGATTTACAAACATTTGAACAGTTTCAAAGCAAATGAGACCGCTCGCAGTTTACGGGACGAGTCGCACACCTGTCGGCACCCGGAATGTCACAGCTGTGCTAACGACTGGCCGCTCTGTGGCATCTGTCCACAGAACTTCCTGAACAGCTTCCAGCAGGCGCAGCAGAGTATAATCGACGCGGCGCACGACGCAGCCGAAGCTGCGAAGCAGAACGTGCAGCAGGCGTACACCGAGGCGGTCCGCATCTCTCTGGACATCGACCTCCAGGTAGGTTCGCAGTCACTGGCATCGATTGCATGGGTTTAGCTAATGGCAGAGAGGTGACAGTCCACTGTGATATAGGGGGGTCCACATTTGTTCAGTTCAGAGATTATGCAGTCCTCTTCTTCTTCTTCTTTTTATTTTTTATTTATTTTTTTTTCTTTATTATTAGAGTTAAAACAAATAGAAATGGAAGACGAAGTGAGGGAAGATGAGATAGGAGATATGGTACTGCGAGAAGAATTTGACAGAGCGCTGAAGGACTTTAGTCGAAACAAGACCCCTGGAGTAGATGATATTCCGTCTGAACTGCTGATGTCATTAGGAGAGCCAGTTGTGAAAAAATTGTATCACCTTGTATGCAATATGTATGAGACAGGGGAAATACCCTCAGACTTCAAGTATAATATTGTAATTCAAATTCTAAAGAAAGAAAGAGCAGACAAGTGTGAAAATTACAGAACTATTAGTTTAATAAGTCATGGGTGCAAAATACTAACAGATTATTTACAGATGAATGGAAAAACTTGGGATATCTGACCTCGGGGAAGATCAGTTTGGATTTAGGAGAAATGTAGGAACACGAGAGGCAATACTCACATTGCGACTTATCTTAGAAGATAGGCTAAGGAAACGGAAACCTACGTTTCAGTGTTTGTCCGATTTGAAGAAAGCTTTTGACAATGTCGACTGGAATACACTCTTCCAAATTCTGAAGGTATCAGGGGTAAAATATAGGAACCGAAGAGTTATATTCAACCTATTCAAAAACCGGACGGCAGTTATTAGAGTCGAAGGGCAACAAAGCAATGCAGAGGTTGGGAAGGGAGTAAGACAGGGTTGTAGCCTTTTCCCAATGTTGTTCAATCTGTACATTGAGCAGGCAGTGAAGGAATGGAATGAGAAATTTGAGGGGGCATTAAAGTGCAGGGAGAAGAAATAAAAACATTGTGGTTTGCCAATTACATAGTAATTCTTTCAGAAACGCCAAAAGATCTGGAAGGGCAATTGAACGGGATGGACATTATCTTAAAAGGAAGATATAAGATGAACATTAACAAGAGTAAAACGAAGGTAATGGAATGCAATGTCAGAAAATCAGGTGCTGCTGAAGGAATTAGATTAGGTAATGTGACAATAAAAGTAGTAGATGAATTTTGTTATTCGGGTAGCAAGATAACTTCTGATGGCCGAAGTAAAGAAGATATAAAATGCAGAATGGCTATGGGAAGAAAAGCGTTTCTAAGGAAGCAAAATTTTGTTAACATCAAATATGAGATGATGGTTCCTTTCAAAAAGGATGCTAGATTTCTTCTCCATCCCTAACAGAAACTATCCAATTGTGTGCTCAATCTGTAACGACCATAATGTTGAGGACACATTACACCTTTATCTTCCTCCCTTCTTCCTTTTACTTTCCTTCACACTTTGTGCACTTCAGTGTAATAACACAGACTGTGTAGCACTCCATATACTGCACGCAACAAGCGGTCCTGATTACCAGAGTGACTGCTAGTAAACAGCACCAGTTGGTAGTAAGTGCTTTTTGAGTACTTAAAGGTGTCTTGAAATAGGAAGACCAGTATTGTTAATTTATTATTTCTTTCTCTGTAATTGAGTAAACCAGCACTGAAATGTTGTCAAGTTCTCCTGCGACATGAAAGTTGATTTTCCTTCTAAAAAAATTTATTTGATGTATTGCATATGATACATAGGGGCTCCGTGACTACCTTTTGTAGGTCTATGAGTAGGAAAGAGAAGGGGAGAATGACTTAAGGCAATACCAGCAGTGGCCAGAAGATATAGATGAGCACATGCCAGAAATAGCCTGTCAGTAGGTTTCTTTTGACTAATTTTAAATTATGCCCTTTAAAACTTGCTGCAATTCTGTTTATTAGTACAAATGCCGTGAATTGTGTGTCATGTTGTATTGAAATAAAATATCTCTCTCTCTCTCTCTCTCTCTCTCCTCTCTCTCTCTCTCTCTCTCTCTCTCTCTCTCTCTCTCTCTCTCTCTCTCTGTGTGTGTCTGTGTGTGTGTGTGTGAGAGAGAGAGAGAGAGAGAGAGAGAGAGAGAGAGAGAGAGAGAGAGAGAGAGAGAGAAATTTCTACTCATAGCTGCCTATTGTAATTCAGTTTAGTTTACATGAAAATTGTGACAATTTAATTTCTTTATTCTAATATATACAGTGGCGACACTCTACTGTGAAAGTTGTTACCAACTGACGGTCTGCAATGACACTAGCAGTCCTAGTGGTGGGCAAGCCGCTGAAATAGTAATAATTGTTTATAATTATTTGTGTATGTAATTAACAAAATAGTTATTATAGTTTTTATGTTGCAAGCATTAGTAAAATATCAAGATACATAAATAATACAGAAATTAATCCAAAAACAGGTGAATTTAACCAATTCAGTCATATAATGAAGTTCCTCGTGAAAAAATACTTAACAAATATGTGTATATTTGCAGCTTAGTCCACTGAAAGTAAGTAGAATATAAACACAAATTTCTATTATTGCAATGTGTAAAAACATCCACAATTTTTAGTTGGTCGTCAATCTTAATATGTAGTTTGTGGCCGAGGGTGAAAGAACCTTTACTTGGACTTGGCCTCATTGACCATTTATGCGGGATCTCAAATGTCATAAACACCGCACACAAATTTCTGAGTGCACTGTATATAGTGAATAATAACCAGAATGTTCATGAACAAATAGTTACAGCTCGTGCAGGAAGTCGTGGCTCCTGCCTTCTCAACTTAGGCACCGGGCAAGTCCACTCCATAGTTTCGGAGGGGCAGCCACGTCAGTTGCGTGATGCCTACTGCTCACACGGGGTGCAATTGACTGCTGGCTTAACAGATCAACAGTACGGCTCGGAAGGCAATGTGCTACTGACCGACTGCCCCACAGAAACAAAGGAATGGACCTCACCCTGTGCACAACTCGAGAATCCGTTT